>ML681973.1:13986969-14036122 GCA_007922195.1 Podocnemis expansa
CCCCCCCCCCCATTTCAAGGCCTGCGAAGGCTACTGGTAGGCACACGCTTAGTGCTCCTGCCCAGCTGGTGCTTAGCCAGGTGGGTGCCAGATTAATCAGGGTTTTGGGGGCTGGCACCGCCTCCTTTTGGCTGGGCCCTGGTGCTTAAGCCGCTGCAAATAATCCAGCTTTGAGTGCAGTGTGCAAATGCCCCCCCCCCCCATGGAAAAAAGCCACTGCCCAGTTGGAAGGGGGGGGGGGCATGGTGAAGCTGAAGCTGCCATGGCACCAGCTCTTTTTTCAGACCCAAGGGGTGTTTGCTTCCCATGGAAAAATTTGGCACCAGGGCAAAAACCCTGGCCGACTTTGAAGTGGCTGAGCAACTGGGATTTTTCTCCCACAAACGCTCATATGATAAACAAATGTGTTAGTCGTTAAGTCCCAGGGTCTCCTTGCTTCTGTCGCTCAAGAAATTGGATCAGTTTGCCACAGTTCATCTACCATCATGTCTCTTGCTTACAGAAGTGCTGATGCTTTATTGCTTTCAATACCTTGCACTATTACTGTATATGGTGCAACAGAACTGCATGGGCTTTTGGAGTCGTGCTCCTCTTTGGTGTGTGTTTGTACAGCCCCTAGCACAGCAGGGCCCTGGTCCATGCCTAGTGTTCCTTGATGCTGGCCCAAGCCAAATAAGACCAGCGTTATGACTATATTGCTTGGCTGTCTAAACTGCAAATGGTCTTGTGACAGAAACCTAGACTGCAACACATTAAGTGTTAAATCATTGCCATTTTCAATTAACAAAGGATGTTTGCAGTTACCCAGACTACAGGAAAGTGACATAAACAGTCTTTTTATTTTTTCCTCCACTTTTGAAAGGCTTCATGCTATTCTTAGCATAGAATTCAGCAATGAATAGCCACAAGTTGATTTATGAAGGGGCTTGTGCTGCATTTGCAATGAGAAGCCCATTTTTTTAAGAAAAAGACAAAGACAAATCTGTTAGCCTTCCATGAGAAAATGATTATTTAAACCTAATTTTACTTTATGACACAAAGGTTTTATTCAGCCTCTATGCTCCCTGAAAGCACATGCTATTCCCCAGGTGTGGGGGCAGAATCGTTTTACAACCAGATCCATTGCTAATATCATGCTATTGTATTTTATCACAAGGACAGCAGTGCACTTATTCAAACTGAGCGAGGTGTTGCTAACATAGCCCTTCTAGTGCAAGTGACACGTGGCTACAAATGGTCAGATGAAGGCAAGACATTGGAGACGTGAGCTTTGCATGTTGCATCAATCTCACTTGTCTCCCACTTGCTGATTCTTTTAGCAATATGCAGCATGGGCTTTGCTGGTCTGTTATAGCCATTTTGCACAAGGTGGGTTTTTTTTTTGAAATGGCTAGGGACAGTAGTGGGATTTGCCCATTGTAGTGTACCCAAAGCTAATGGGAAGGAACGGGCACGTCAGGTGTTTGCAGGGCCAGGAGGGCGCACAGTGGAGTATGATGGACCTGATCTCGCTGGCTAAGCTAAGAGTAGGCCCTGCTTGTTCTAACTTTCACCAGCGGCAGCTGCTAAAGGATTGAAGGGCTGCAAAAAACTCGGCAGCTACAAGTGTCCTGTGGCACCTTAAAGACTCACAAATTTCTTCAGGCATAAGCTTTTGTGGGCGCTAACCTACTTCATCAGCTGCATGGTATCCACAAAAGCGTATGCCTGAGGAAATTTATTAGTCTTTAAGGTGCCAGTGGCCTCGCATTGTTTTTGCTGTACACGGAATAACATGGCTACCTCTGAACGTTTTTCTCTGTGCAACTGCCACTCCTCTACCTGCCAGCACAGCTGGAGCATAAAGATCATGGTACTAATAGTTACACACAATGAAACAAAAAGGAGTTTGTCAAATTGGTTCTGACTCTTGGTCAGTGTAATGTAATTTCTACTGGGTCTTTCATATTTATGGGCTCATTCCATTGGAAACCAACAATATGATTAATGCCCACCACTTGCCTCAGACCTCTGATTTTTTAGTTGTAGTTTTGAAGTGTACAGGCCAGCTCTTCAATTTCTATAAATTGCTGTAGCTCCCTAAACTTAAGTTGAGCTTTACCAATTTATAGACGCATAGGCTCTATGGCCCTGTTTGTCTGGCTTGGTGCCTCACTAACTTGAGCATTTTTGAGAATTTTGTCCTTTAGATGAAATGTAAACTTTTTTTTTTTGGTGCTCTGAAAATTTTCACATCATCATGGGTAATTAAATAACTGCCTATATAGGTATGCCAAGTGACTCGTACAGCTAGGCCGGATTGCTAGTCCTAGTTTCTTACTGAATCATTTGCTATTTAGCACAGTCACTTCTCCTTGCTTCAGTTTCCCATCCACCAGAATGAAATGCTGTCAGCTGTGTTTAAGCAGCTAGCTAACCACACCACAGAATGGTACCATCTCCCATGCGCTGTCATGTCCGTAAATTATGCTTTACTTTCTGTTCTCCTGTGACGTCTATTAAGAGTTGTTTCACCTCATACACTTTTGGAGTAAGAGTGATTCCTCTGTATTTGGCTTGCAAAAATCAGTGTTTGTGCACTGGAATCGGTTTGGTTGAATATGAAAGCAGCTCTGTTTTACTTGCCCATCTGGTACAGACATGAAGGCTCATTAATTTCAGTAGTATTCAGCCGCACATATTAGTTTTTTTATGACAACACTAACCTTTTTGTGCCTATATATTACAAATCAAATCATTAGTAAGTGAGTGAGGAAAATTGTACACAGAGAATAAAATACAGATTGCAGCCTTTTTATAGGCAAGTGCTACCCTATGCAGACATAGATGAAGCTTTTCAATCAGTTTGGCCTCTAAAAGTCACTTTTTTTCTAAGGTCATACTAAGATTAAGGAAGTCATATAACATGCTGCCATTCCAGACGCTTTGTAATTTCTCCATGGATTAAATAAAGCTGTGATAATATTTTTATCCTTATCTAGTCTATCACTGATTTTATTCAGTTGGTCGACCTTTCTTATGAGCGTCTATAAATCAGCAAATCCCATAGAATACTATGAAGCATGACTGGTTATAGTCCAATAATTCTTTCTCCTCCTCTACCCTTGTCCCCCAAATTCCTATTCAAATTCCAATGGGATAGTAAAGAGTGTTACTTTAACAGACCGTGAGTACTAAAGGAACTATCAGCACGCCCTTCATTATCAGTATGTGTAAAAGGACAAGGATTTAAAGCCTTGACATTTTAGGTAATTTCTTTGTAACCCACTAACACAATAGCTCTTTAACAGTCCAAAATTCAATTCAACATGCTCCACTGCCTGGATATAATCTTAAGATGTACAGCTTCATTTAGTCATTTCTTTATAGACAGCTGTACCTGAAAAAGTTGACTAGTTTCAAAGGGGTGCTCGGGTGAAACTAGTTCAGCAAAACAAGCAAGCAGTCAGTCCTATGGCACTTTTAAGACTAAGAAATGTATTATTGCACAGATTTGTTAGTCTTTAAAAGTGCCACGTGACTCGTTTGCTCTACCTAAAAACACAAACTTGCAATCTGTCCTTTCATAGTACATCTATGTAAAACAGGGAGTCCAAACATGCAGCCTGCGGGAGGGCTATGGCCCACGAACCTCTTCCATCGGGGTTGTGACTGTGCCCCATGAGACCACACTCTCTTCTTAACAGAGAGCGTATGTTTTCATGGCATCACAGAGTGCAGTCTCACATAGCTAATGGTCTGCAATGCTGTGAAAATATCAGAACTTGCAACACTGCAGAGCTGTGGGTATGAAGGATTGTGCTCTGTGATACTGCGAGACCAGTCGCACTCTGTTAGGGAGCCAGTGTGGTATCGCAGAACAGTCTCCCATACACAGCACTCCATGATGCTGTGAGCGTGCCCTAGAATTTTAATTTATGGTATGCACAGGCCCCTTGAAGTACATTTAAGTCAAATGTAGCACGCCGCTGCAAAATGAGCTTAGCACCCTGATGTAGCATCTATGAACCCATGCTCAATGCAATAGCTATGCATTTGTCACTAACCCCTATTTGCATATGCGACACCATGTGCAGTTTCCTTGCCTGCCAGATGTTTTGGGGTACAAGGGAAGTTGGAAATGCATGCAAGGTATAGCACTGAATGCTTTTTTCCAGCCATGTGATTATAAACTGCTGGAATATCCTAAAAAGGGCAAACACTTCCAGTCTGCCAAGTGGGATATTTTCCCACGAAAGCTCATGCGATAAATAAATCTGTTAATCTTTAAGTGCCACAAGACTCCTCGCTTTTATCATGTGACCTGAAAAGCATATGTGGAAACTTAGGTCATGGACCAACACTGGTGAAAAATTAAGACAGGAATCAGACTAGATTTATATTTGATACTTCACTATATTTGACAGTAATTGCCATGTTTGGGGTCAGGAAGGGATTTTTCCCCCAGGGCTGCTTGGCTAGGGCTCGGGGGTTTTTCACCTTTCTCTGTAGTACGGGGCACAGCTCACGTACCAGTAAAAGCTCTGTATCTCGAAGTCCTTAAATCATGATTTGAGGATGTAAATAACTCAGTCACAGGTTAGAGCAGCAGTTCTCGGCTGCTGTGTCAGGACATATTACTGTCACCGAGAGCCAGGGAGATGGCTGAATGTGGCTTGGGGGCAGTGTGCGCTGTAGGGTTGCAATACGCCATCAAGCATGTTGTGACCTGTAAAAGGTTGAGAACCACTGGGTTAAAGGCTCACTGCTGGAGTGAGTGGATGAGGTTTTGAGGCCTGCATTGTGCAGCTCAGACTAGATGATCATACTGGTCCTTTCAGACCTTGGAGCCTATAAGCAATCTTAACCATCCTCAGCTACAGTTATTGCCAAGTAACTAGAGACAGCTCTAACATTTCACATCAGGTCTTGGGCCTAAGCAAGTTATCTGATTGAAGGTTAGTGGGACTTTCAAAAGGTTTCTTTCACTCCAATATGCAAGAAATAACTTCTGTAATGCTCTTCTTGTCAACCATACTTACCAAGGGCTAGTATCTTGAACAAGTTTTGAAATCCTTGCTATAGAAATTATGTGACCTTTTTCCCATTTAAAAAAAACCCACCACCCCAAAGGAACCTAAACCATTAAAGCCATCTCATACATTATGTTTTAAAGAGCAAATTAGTTCCTGGCCTGTACTTGAATCAAAATGCCAGCAGCAAAGCCAAGTTACTCTATTTCTTCAGGCCAGAGGATAAAACACTCCCCTAATCAAAGGATAACAAGCTCAGATCGGACAAGACCCGGGTGGCTTCAGGTTCACATAACAGAAGCTTTTAAGCATGTTGTTGGATTCATTCTTAAGCTGATTCATTCTTCTGAGTTGTTATTGATGAGGACTTGGACAGGAGGTAGAGCAACGGTGACTTTACACCTTCTTTATATTTCTCCCTCTATTCTGGAGACAGCTGAGATTGTCCCTGTGTTTACCAGAGACATTTGAGATGCTTGCAACAGCTTTTAGGGCACTATATAACTTTTGCCTTATCTGCCCTTATCGTATATTCATTTTCTTCATCTCTGCTAGGCTCAACATACCATTTATCTGCTTCTCCCATATTTGTCTCTGCTTCTTTTCCACATCACTCACTGAGCTGATCTGCAAAGCCCCTAGCTAGCCTCACCTCAAAACTCACTTCTCTCATGCCTTAAAAAAAACCCCAAAATAAAAACAACCTATTTACATATTTATCTAAGCTCTTGTCTTTTAATGAATTACTCATGTAAATGGAGAATAATGGCAGAGTGCTCTGAGAGAGGGGAAACAAGAACTGGAATTGAAGGTAGGGATTGGGTTTTGGGTGGAAGTAAAGAGCTGTATGTCTGATGGGGAAAGAGGGTAGTGGAAAGGAGTAAGGGACTTCAGTGTTTAATTTAAATTCCCCCCCTTCAAAAACAAAACAAAAAATGGCAAAACTAAAACCATGTGTGAATCATTTTCTTTATATATTGTATGACTATCTTGTATCTTTTATCCTTTTTTTTTTTCCCCCCCTCCAGTCTGAACATCCTTTACAGAAGAAAATGTGTTCTCTGTATTTTGGAAGACACCTACTCTATTTCTGATGCTAACACAATCTAAATAATACAAAAAAAAACCAAACACCATCTTTGCTTCCCAGCCTGACCACCAACCAAAAACATGAAATTTGTTTTGAAATATATTTGAAAAAAAGTTTTATTCTTCACAAATTTTTGCAAGCAATGGGATTTTTCTGAAAACTTGTTTCAAAAGGCAGTCAAAGAAACAGTTAAAGCAGAGTGAGTTAGCCTACCTGCAACTTACAAAGGAGTTTTAATCATCAGGTGAAGAACACGTGGATGAAGATGTTTCGTGTACAAAAATAGCATTATTAAAAAAATAAAATAAATGATACAGAACTCCAAAACTCTTTAGAACAAAAATAGACACATGCGGCAGAAAATATTTCATTATGGTTCTGTTTATGCACCATAATTTAACAAATTATTTTGAAATCTTGATTTTTCTTTTTATTCATACAATGGACTGTCAGATCTAAGTGGTATCTTTGCAGGATTACAATAATGACTTTAAAAGAAGCAACTCAGATTTAGTAGTTAGCTTTCAGAAGTATGTAATCTCTCTATTTACCAGCTGTAAGAAGTAAATTATTCACAATCCTAACACTATTGTAATTTTTCTCCACAAAAGAAAACCCACTTTAAGCATAAAAAAGTCTAACCAATGTACAGAACCTTTTACAATTCTACATCCATACTATAAAACACATACTGTACATATTAAGCAACCTGGCAGGTGTAGTTTTTAATGGCTAGCCATTCCAAAACAAGGGTTATGTTCTTTGCAACTAACCTGAATCATATGTTTTCAACTTAGAAAATGTCATGAACTTTGTAATGGCAAACATCACACAGAAGTTCAGGCAGAGAGAAAAACCATTAACAATAAATTAGTGCTAACTTTGACTGATGTCACTTGATTATATTTGTATTATAGTTTTATATAGCACATTATCAAAAATATGCCCATTTCATGCTCAAATATTTTCTCAGTGTTAGATGAGGCAGTCTGATACAGGCCTAGCCAAAAATAAAAGCAAACTATTCGACTTAGTCATAGCCAGAGCCAACATTCATTTTGAAAAATCATTCACCACAGCTCAATGAATGTTAACAATGAATGGCAGGACTTTCAAAGTGCTGGGCATCCACAAAACTCAATAAAGTCAATGGAAACTTCAGGTGCTTAAAACAATTGAAAAAAAAATCAAACCTTTTTTGACCACAGTACGCTGGGGGGAAAAAAGTGATTTGAATGAGCACAGTACAGCTAATTCAGACACTTGTCCTTTCTCACTAGAGCTTAACATCATTTCAGTTTCTTGAAAGCTTACTCTAAACAAAAAGTACTCTAGATTTTGCTAATGAGCCAACTTTCATCTCTATATGCTCAGAATTATGTTTAAACTAGGATTGTTTTTCACAGCTCAGTGATAAGTAAAGAATGTTGCAGCACAAAGTGAAATTTGATTTTACAGATGATGTGTATGTGATAACTAAAAGCACCACAGAAGCACAGAGGTAGAAGGCTTCTAAAGGAACTAAACCTGAGTTAGATCATCATTACTCTCTCGACATCTAGCATAACAAAGTTTTCTAATATCCTGTCAGCATCTAACATCTTATATCACTTCAAAAGTCTCTTATTGGCTGCAGTACAACAGATACCATGGCATTGTCACTAGAGTCAGCTGCTTGTTTCAAAGCTGTTTGTCTTCATTCATTTAATGGAGTAACATATTAACTGTACATACAATAAACATGTTGTGTTGGGATGGTGTTCACGGTGTATAAATATAACCTTAAGCATTTTAGTATAATTTTGCTTTAACAAGACAAGTAATCATACATACAGGAGCTATAAAATTTACTTGGAACAAAACAAGTGAATAGAGTAGCCTCAAAGGAAAAAAAATATATACACATATATATAGGAGAAATCTGTCATCTTCAGATTCTATCATCAAAGTGCATTCTTGAAAACCAGCAAAAGTTACACCCTTTTGGCACCCATTTCTGTAGCACAGCATGTCATAAAAACAAACCTGCCTTTGATTTCTGCTTTATTTAGAAACATCTCTGTATCAGGAAAGAACGATGATAAATGCATAGCCTTTTATTTATGATATGTGAATGTCTATTGTAGTAAAGATATGCTGCTTCTCTTCAGTCAAAATACAGATGTGAGCAGTTTCCAGTGTGAAGTATTTCACAGAATACTTCGCCAAACATTAGGCATGTACATAAAGTAAATTAAGCTTCATAGGGAAACTGTTTAAAAATGTAAAACTATTCAATTTTATTGAGTGCCATTTACTAATGTTTTATGGAAAAAAATGACAATATATTTTATGAACTAGAATCCACCTGTACATTTTATATTAATAATTTAGTTGTTAAACAACTGCTAATCAACATTTCAAACATGCTCAGTAGATGAAATAACTGATAAGGACAAAACAATTTATATACGATTCCTTTAAAAGGAATTTTATTTTACAGTAGTTCCTTCAGCAGCAGATATTGGTAAGCGCTTGGTTTCTATCATTGGCAAGATGTCTGTTATCAAGGATGATGTTACCAATACAACACCAATCAGAGTGTGAGGTCCAAACCTCTGGATTCTTTCATACCTGTCTGGGCAAACATCTGACAAATCAGTGTGAATGTGGAGTGTTTCATAGAGTTAGAGATAAGGACTTCTCAGCAAAATTTTAAAGTATGCTATTGACCAATATCCTGCAGTAAACAAAATTTTATATTTACCATCATACATAAACTGTGTGAATCAAATACTGTTTAACAGGACATTTTATTTTTTGTACATCTTCTACCTTAATTCAACAGCAGTAAATATCTTCTTAAAACTGGCAAAGTTTGAGTAATCTGTTTCAGCATTAGTCTGACTTTCCTAGAACCAGCTGCATCTGGCTGGTCCCTCACTGTATTTCTCTTCCCAGTTGTCAAATTTATGATATGCTGAAAATTGAAGGCTGTATCTGGAACAACAGTATCTTATTTGTGCACCAAACCCAAATGTAATGATGCGTGTCTTTTTTTTTTTTTTAAAAGAACTTATTTAAGCAAACATCAGAAGCAGAATTGAGCATGTTCAATTGAGAGACACCGTAGCTGCTTGTTCATCCCCAAAACAGGTTACTAGATTACAGGCAAAGTAAAGGTGATCTATCATGGCCTGATCCATCTTCCATTTCTGGAATTCTAGGCAGGAGAGCAGATCGCGTCAATCCCCAGAATTTTTGAGGCGACAGATCCTTTTTAGCAGCTGTGAACTTCCACCCCATGTGACTCCCACAGATTCTGCATGTAGCTACTGTCCATGCATACCTATAAAAAGAAAAGTGCTTTAGCAGGAGTCACAATATCATTCATGAGAAAATTTTAACAGAACTGAAATACAGCTAAATCATCCATAAAGGGAAAACAAAGTGTTTTAGTTTGGGATTTTCAAACATATGCGAGAGATTCAGACACCCAACTCTCTTTGTTTTGTTTTTTTAATAGGACTTGGATGCCAAATTCCTTTGGTCTCTGAAAATCTTAGCCTTAGACATTATTACATTGTTCACAAAAATACAATAATAAAAGCCTTTTAATAGTACCATATTTCAGTAATACGATTAATTTTGTATACTGATACAGGAGTATCAGAAGTGGTTTAGAGAGTCAATCATAGTAAGTTTAAGACAGAAAGAATGGTTTTAAGGAGATATTTAAAGGGGAGTAATTTTTTTGAGTTGCTGATGGATTTAAGAAAACATGAGGCATCTAGTCTCATGGAACAATGGAATCTTCTTTTCAAAGCTGTTTAAAGAACAATACAAACATTCTGTAGCCTCCAGAGGAGAAAAATAAAAGAAACATCTGGAGGCGAGAAGGAATAACTTCAGAACAGATAATGCGAGTCACCAGATGCCTTCTGTGATGAATGCATGAAAGAAAAAAGATCCTCTGTGAAAGCAGTTTGCGAGCTGGATTTTCCATATGTCCTGCTAACCTGCCTTCAACATCACTCACTACTGACAGCTACGTTCAGAGGAGAAGGCAAGGTGAAAAAGTCCAAGATTAAATTTGCGCAAATTAGTCAAGCACCCTGAAATGGCTATTGTGGTTGCTATGCATTTGTCACCAAGTGAATGAAAAAAACCAGCATCCATTTCTTTCAGGAGATTATAGATTATAAATCTGTTAGTCTTTAAAAGTGCCACAAGACTCCTTATTCTGATAGCATGGCAGAGAAAGGAAAAGGCAGAAAAGCATTTATGGACTAAATTAAGGACAGCGTTCTAGAACACAATGTAAATATGAAATTGTATGTGAATTATGAGTGGGTGAAAAGTTTGGTTGTTTTTTTTTCCCCTTTTTTAAATATTCTAAAATATACTTGTGTATTCAAACCAAAAGCTTAAATGGGTTGTGAGAAGGAGGGAGAGAGGGATATGCAGCTGGCCTATGCGAAACTCTGCTACTTCAGTGGCCCCTAACTTCAGTTGGAAGAAAGGATCATAGTCGTTGGTTAAGAAAATAACAGCTAAAGGACGGAAAACAAACCCAAAAGCATACCACACCCGAAGGGTCAGATCCTGAGGTTTCAGAAGGGACTGCTCAGGATAAGACTAGAGATAGTGGGGGTTACTCTTTGGTATAGGAATCCAATTATTCAAATCTAACAACGACTCGTGCGGCATTTCTAAAGACTAAAAATGTATTTAACGCAGGAGCTGTTGTGGATATAATCCCACTTCATCAGATGCATGAAATTAAAACTACAGTAGCTAGGTGAATATATAAATTACCCAAGTGCACTCATTTGCACAAGCTGGGATCAACCTTTCAAGCACGTGCACCATCTAAAAGGATTCATGACTAACTTTATCTGAGAAATTGATTTGCATCATTTCCCCTTACCAAGAGTTCTTTTTTGGAAAAACACCCCTCCCCCCAAATGAAAGTCTGTGAAGAACAACTTTTGACTGCTCTAAATCTGTTTAGTTTCCCCTTTGCTTTTTGGAAGACTCAAAGACAGTGCCTGCACCTGTATATTTTCATCTCCTTCTTGCCTTCTAGCTTGTTCAAGTTAGAAAAACAGGATCTGTTTGTATCTTTTGTCTGCAGAAGTGTGAGAAGTGAACACACTTTAAGCACTGGAGATCAAATAGCTTTATAAATCAGGTTATTATTCCAGAAGAGATGCATGTGCTACAGAGTTTATTTCTAAAACGGTTCAAGAATAAACCAACAAAACC
The DNA here is from genome assembly GCA_007922195.1 of Podocnemis expansa. NCBI lineage: Eukaryota > Metazoa > Chordata > Testudines > Podocnemididae > Podocnemis > Podocnemis expansa. The sequence goes on from ML681973.1 coordinate 13,998,319, forward strand.
AGGGTATTATTCAGGCAGAGCACTACTCACATTAAAAAAGTTATTTCAGAAACAGGTCAGCAAAAAAAACCCCTTTGTTATTTTGAAAATCAAATATTTTCAGCAGAATTATATCACTGCACATTAAATGAATATCTGAATAGGGTAGTATTCCTATTTTTCCAATTATTATTAAAGCATAGCTCACAGTTCATGGATTTTAAAAAAATGCTCTATATAGGAACAACTTCATTTAGGCACCACATTTTCTTTATTTGCCTCTAAATTCTTCTTCATCCAAAGATAGCTATGCAAAAAACAATACAACTTTTTTCCAGAATTCATGTGTTTACATTATACAATTACCAGTTTAAAATCACAATCTTTTGTTTCTGTTCTTCTGTTGGACAAGACTGGCCCCTACTGAAATAATTATGACATAGACAAGTTTATGGAAAACATACTAAGGACAGAAAAATTCTTAGGAAATAAATATCCTATTTATCTGCTCCAGAAGCCAGATTGTGTCTAAACATATTATTTAGTTTTGCATGAAGCATTATCTGATTGCTAGCCAGTAATCAAGATCTACAACCTACTTAAGAAACTACTAGTCCACTTATATGATTTATACTAGAAATTTCGTTGCAATTTTTTTCCAGACAACATGAGTAAAATGACATGGTTCTGAAATTATAAATACACTAAATATGCCGCTTGATGTTTTGTATCACATTATATTTGCAGGGAGCATGAGCTGGAGCATGAAAGATAAACTGAGGAGACTGAGGGGGAATGGATGTAAATTACACATAATCCTTTTCAATGATCTGTCAGCTATTGGATAGTGAAACATCAGTTATCAGGGGTCATATAAGTGCCCACCACCTTAGGTTCCTAGTATGAATACAATCTCTATTTCTACATTTCAATCCATGAAAGACAGAATTCTCAACCACAAGCAATATAAACAATAGAAATATTTAATTTAGAGCAAGGTCCTCAGAACTGTAAATGATCTCTAGTCATAATTAGACACTCACAGTTAACTATGTGGATAGTTTTAGGGGTGGAGTGAGGACAATTCAAAGGGAGGGCTGGGACTGACAGCAGAATACTCCTGGAGATTGAAGTGTTTTTAAAAGAAGGAACAATGTGATCCCATAGCTAACGTATTTTAAAATGATAGTTAATGTGACCTGATGGTTTAGCTGCTGGCCCTTTTCTCCAGGTGTGTGTAAGACTATAAACCTTTTGGGGACAGACCATTTTGCAATAAGGCCATGATACCTGATTGGGGCCACTGAGCACTACTACATAACAAATAGTTGCCCTGCCTGGGTTAACACTCAGCTATTTATCAAAATGCTAGTTGGGTAACTAAGAGAGAATTCTTCAAAAAACAAACTTTTAAAATGTGGAAAATATATACACAATTTAAAAGGCACAAGAAAATTCTGAATACATTTTACCTAAATTCTCCAGTTTATTTTAAATGAAGAAATGATGCTAAACTTACTTTCTTCTTCAGTTATTACAGTTAAATGCTCATTTAAGAGTTTAGAAAATAATGTGCCATGTCTGTTTCTCAGTTTTTGAAGGCCAGAATGCATTTATATAAGAATTATGAATTTCTTTTATTTGTTAATAAGATTTCTGTAATGTATTTTGTAGTACTGCAGGACATTATTAGTACAAAGAAATATTGTATTACCCAGGAAACCAACTGTGCTCTGTAGAAGGTCGACCACTCAGATTCAAGTTGCAGGCTTTGTACACTGTAAGGGTCTCATGGACATATCCACGAGGATTCACATATGCTGCCATGGGTCCACACAAGGATAAGCTATAATGGATAAGCAAGAGCCAGTTATCTACTCTGACAGTTTGAGACACATAGCAAAAAGAAAAACAGGGCTAAAAACTGTTCAGAAAATTTAAACAACTCTAATTAAAAAAATGAATAGAGGAAGCAAACTGCTAAACACTTAAAATATTTTGCATAATAAAGCAGTTTAATTGGCTTGTACACAAGATTTAATGAGTTTATTTATGGCATGAGCTTTCAAGGAAGGTCCCACTTCTGACACTTGAATATGGGGGGGGGTATAAGTAGGAGGGGGTCCTACCTCCAAACTTGAGAGTGTGGGGGACTGTCTTGAAGCAAACCTGTCCTCACTTACAGACAGCACCCCAACTTTAAATGGATACTCAACAGCAACTCCAGATCACACAACAAAAACACCAAGGCAGGCACATACCCCTGCAACGAACCCTACGGCCAACTCTGCCCACATATCTACACTTATGACACCATCACAGGACCTAATCAAACCAGCTACTCCCTTCAGGGGCTCATTCACCTGCTCATCCACCAATGCACTATATGCCATCATGTTCCAACAATGCCCCTCAGCCTGATACATCGGACAAACAGAACTGTGTCTGTGCAAAAGAATAAATGGACACAAATCTGACACCAGAACTGGCAACAGTCAAAAACCAACAGGAGATCACTTCAGTCTCCCCAGCCACTCTGTGATGGATTTAGCTGTGGCTATCCTTAAGCAGGTTTATTCAAGGTCAAGGCTTCAAAGGGCGACTTTAGAGTTAGAAGTCATATGCAAATTTGATACTAACATCTTGGGTTTGAATAGGGATATTTCTTGGTGCTCTCATCTTGGCACTCTCATTATAAAGGGACTGTCATCTCTCTCCCCTCCCTATCTGCTATTCCCTCAGTTTGAATTGATACAACTGGTTTGATTTGCCAAAGTAATCTGACCTGATCCTGTGATTACACCTACTTCACAGCATTTATCCCTCCTCCCCATGCTTCCTTCCTCCTCCCCATTCTCAAGATCGCTCCAGAGAAAGCACATGCAATAAATAAATGTGTTGGTCTATAGAAGTGCCACCAGGCTCCTTGTTTGATTTACTGAACTAGACTTAACACTGCCACCTCTCTGGAACTTGTCAAATTTAGTGAGTTACAGCATTAAGAAATGGAATGAAAATAGACATGCACACATTTATTACATGAACTATCACCACAATTATTTTCTAAAGTTTGTATAAATCTAGGATCTGATCCCATAAACCCTTACTTAGGGTTAATAGTCTTTACTGCTGTGAGCAACTCCTGCCGACTACTACTTCAGGCCCTGTTTCTGGAAGGGCACTTAAGCACGTGCTTAATAGCTTTCCTGAACAGGGAAATAATTAAAACAAATTCCACGCTTAAGTGTATTCCTGGATCAGGGTGTAAGTGTTTCGTAAAGATGACAAGTTAATAACTGCAGAGCTGATGGAATATTGACTGGAAGAATGCCTCATTTGGAGTGATAACTGTTTTTAACTCATCAATATGTAACTAACTGTAAACAAAATATGATAATTTGCCTTTACTTTTATTTGCTTCCATTGAGTAAAAGCTTACAATGAAACAAATAGCACCATCATTCATCCTCTTAATGCCACCTTTAAAAATGAACAGTCAGCAAAAACAAGCATTTACTGCACTAATTTCTCAGAATTTCAAAAAGAACAGCTGAAAAAAAAAGACAACCCACAACTGAACAACATAGCAGCAAGGGTTCTGCAATCTATATTTAGATAAAAGACGGGCTGCAATTACCACAGTCATTTATCCCACTGACAAAAGATAACTATGAAGTGCCTTGCTTTAGTAAGCCAAGAAATCTTTAAACCACCACACCATCATAGCTGATAGACAATTATCCTGGGCGAAGCCAAGACAAGACCACCATCAGTGGTAACTGTTTTCAAGAAGTACAATCTTGACATAGCTAATTACTGAGGCCAATGGATATGCCATGCCTATAAGAATGTATTGCCTGCTGCTTCCAGAAGAGTAGTCGTCTTAGTCTATTTCAGCAAAACAAAGGAGGAGTAGTCCTCTGGCACTTAGAAAGAGACATACATTTATTAAAGCGTAAGCTTTTATGGGTTGCAACCCACTTCCTCAGATGCATGAAGTGAAAACTGCAGTATACTAGGTATCATACACATGAAAGATGAGTTAACAGACAATTCCATCCAAACAGTGTAGATGTGGCCCATTAACAACAATTGATGAGAAACTGAGAATGTTTAAAGAAAGACTGGACACCATAACAGAAATGAAAATTGCCATGCTTCAGCAAAAAAACTTCAAAGAAATCAGACTTCAGTGTGGAAGTGCAGAGATAAAATTCAAATGCAAATTTGACACTCTCAAACTGGATCTGAATAGGGACTGAGGGTGGCTAGCTCACTACAAAAGGTAAATTGTCCCTTTAAGCATTCTTACCTTTTCATCAGTTGTTGTTAATGAGCCACATCCATGCTGTTTGGACTGAACCGTCCTTGTAAACTAACCCTTCAAGTGTATATATACCTAGCATTCTGCAGTTTTCACTTTATGCATCTGAGGAAGTGGGTTGTAACCCACAAAAGCTTGTTCTTCAATAAATGTATTAGTCTTCACAAGTGCCCCAGGACTCCTCCTTTGTACTGCCTCCTACAACTCTCCGGATGATTTTTTGACCGTCTGTTATCACATCACTTAATGTGATGATACATATCTTCCTGTATCACAACAAGAAGTAAATAGGCGCACATCTAGGATTTTTAAATCACATACAGTAACCTGAAAGCAGTGATTGCTAAAATATGGAAGTGGAAATATAATGCACAAGTGAGATTTCTTTCCTGTTACTTCTGAATAAGGTTAATCAGACTCAAAATATACAAGAATGCATACTCCAAAATTCAGCATAAGAATACAGCCTTATGGGGGAGCGTGCTGAGATGGATAATACAACACAGCGTTTCAAGCTGCTACTTCTAAAGCGCATCATAACCAATCATTTTATTAGTTGTCTGTGGACTGGATGATGTCTGGCTTTATTTATTTTGTTTTAAGCAGGAAATTTCCTGTGAATATTTATTGATCATCTAAGAATGATCTCAGAAGAATAAAATGCATGCACAAATTGGCAGTTGTAGGAAGAACAAGGCTATTAAATACATATCCATTTTTTATTTATTGAGCCATTGACATGGCAGAAGAATTGTATGTCTTCTGAACAAGAGACTAAACTGATTAAAAACTCACCTGAATATTTCATTTTTGGTTGTTATTTCTGTGTCTTCACATTGCTTACAACAAAGAGATGTACACTTCAAAAGAAAAACAAGCATACTATTAATAGAACTATTTTACTAACTTCTGAATATGTGTCATCAAAGTAACATGTAATAACTAGCTTTTTTTGTTTCTCAAAGAAAAGACCTCTGACTATTAACTGTAATGAACTAGTTAATGGTTTATTCTTTCAGGAGCTTTCGAAAAACTATTACTTTCAGAAAAATAAGCTGTTATTAGTTAACATGCAACACAGAAAGAGGACAAATAAAAACACTTAATTTCTAAAAATGTATTAAGTTCTGAAATACTGGGGAGAGTGCTTTTAATTTCTTCAAAAAAAAAAAACTCCATAGTTCTTAAGAGCTACAACTTATTAATCTATTGCTCACAATTTCTAGCAAGTAAACTGGAAGAAAACAATTCATTACTTATCTTTCCCAGAAAAGCAGCCTTTAAAAATTGGTTACTATAATAATTCATTCCATGATAGATTTTTGAGATGTAAAATACTCTCCCCCCACCCCCCTTAGAAAAGATAATACCTTTGAAACTGTCAATGAAACAAATTAAGGAATATTTATGGAACAAAATGTTGTTTTAAAAATCTTCGCTTATAAAAATTATATAAGTGATAGTTTGCCCTTTTGATCTGAACTAAGTTCAGACTTCTAGTCCTCGTGCCGTATGTCCTACTCACTTCAGTTGTTCTTTTGTCTCCTCTTATTCATAATTTTCTGTGGGTCTTCTGTGACACACACTATACCTTGAATAACTTCTCTCTAATAACGTGCCAATAATCCTTACTGCCCATCATATCCCTCACCACACTTTGTTTTGCATTACATCCCCACTACTGAATCATCTTCTATTGTTCTCATTCCACTGCACTTAGTTTAAAATGACCAGAATTTAAGCATATCTATATTATTTTATTCTTTCCCCATCCTTCCTTCCTTAACCATTTCATTATCTGTTGTTTCAATCACTAGGGTTGCCTGATTTATATCAAACTCTGGGGAAGGAATCATGTTTATATTATTTCTCTATAGAACCATGCACATTTTTAGCTCTGTATAAATATTAAACAATAATGAACTGTGCATTATAAAAGTAGCACTGACAAGCCTTATTCATGAAAGCTCATTACTAATATGATACATTTTACCTGCACTGAATGCCAGAAAGGTAATGGGCCAAATTCTGATCTCAGTTACATCAATGGAAGTCAGGAATAAATCAGAATCAGACTTCTTACAGAGAACCTTGTTAAATGCATCTTTGTAAAGCATTCTAGAATGCTTATTATAAAACCAACGGAGCCCTCTTCAACAAATCTAAGAACGTACCAAATTAATTCGTGAACATAATTAACTGAGTGGCCCTATATTATATATTACTCTAGCTAATTCAACAGTTAAAGAGATATATCTAATACATTCTTACTTCTGGATCCTCACATGTATACTTGTGTTCTATACTGCTGGGCAAAGAAAGACTACAGACAAAGTCAATGTTATAGATTCCAGAAGGACAATTCTGATCTCCTAGTTTCTTTCAAGATTCACAAAAAGATGCTCCACGCTCTGCAGATGAGCAGTTCTTGGAACTGCATGAACATCTAATATCAGAGCATTTTTTTATTATTTCAGCAACAGGAAGGGAGTAACTGACCTAAATGAATAGAAACATCCTATCTGCAAATTTTTCTCACCGCAGTCCTAAAAAATCATAGAAACATAGGCCTAGAAGGAAACAAGGAAAATCATCCAGTTAATCTCATCCTGTGGCTGGACCACCCCCAACAGGTGTTTGTGGAATCCCCATCACTGGAGGTTCTTAAGAACAGGTACGCCCCTCTCTTTGTAACCTACTCCATTATTTAATTATTCTTATAGTCAGGCAGCTTTTCCTAATATCTAACCTAAATCTCTTGCTGCAGATTAAGTCCGTAACTGTTTGTTCTACCTTCTGTAGACACGGAAAACAATTGATCACTGTCCTCTTTATAACAGCTCAATGAGCCATAGGCTGGGGGGAAGTCTGACTTTGACTTGACTTAATATGTTTGGAAACTAAATGTGAAGCACCAGTATTCACTCTATTATTCTATAGCAGGGGCTTGACAAAATTGCTACTCAGCTAGGCACCCAGCTTCAAAGCAAGACACCTAGCTTGGACACTCTTTGCTGCCAAAACACTGCTCCCCACCTCCTGGTGCGGAAATATCAGGGAATCTCTAGAGCAGATGGCAATTTTATGATTTTGTCAACAGAGGCTGCTCATTCACAGCACTTTCCCTAGGCTGGCTACCTCAGCAGTTGACATGCAATGGTGGAGTGCCCTCTAGTGACCAAAAATTAAAACAACCACCTCCTAAATTTAAACACCAAACCAAACCAAACCAAACCAAACCAAACCAAACACCAAACCAAACCAAACCAAACACCAAACCAAACCAAACACCAAACACTCCCTTCTCCCCATTGGCTCCTAGGTGCCAGCCTGCAACTATTAGTCACATTGCCTATGTCTATACTGCCAGTTTAAGTCAACTTAAAGCCCCTTAAGTTTATTTAAACTAAGCCCTGGCCAAACAGAGTAGCTGTTAAGTCAACTTAAGCTTTTGCAGATAAGTCAACTTTACTAAGTCGACTTAAGCCAATGTGGCCCAAGAGTTGGCTCAAGTTGCCTTAACTGGCCTCCTAACTATTTGAAATATGGGGATGGGGGCTGGCTAGAAGGCACAACACAGTTGGGAGCATTCCCAGCTGCGTACAAGGCATCCAAACTCCCCAGTCTTAGACCCAGCCCTGCATCCTACGACTAAAGACCAGGTCTCCTTCCCCTGACCTGATCCCAAGTCTTTCCCCTTCTCAGCCAGACCTGTGCCGCCCCTCAACACACACCTCCAGCCCGATCCAGCATCTTTCTCCTTCTCAGCCCAACCTCCTGTGTCTCTTCCCTTGCCAGTCTCCAGCCGGACCCCGCACATCTCCCCCATTCTCAGTCCAACCCCATGAGTCTCCCCCTTCTTAGCACGACCCCACGTGTCCCTCCTCTTGCCCTTCTCGGCATGACCCTGCCTGGCTCTCCCCTTCGCCAGCCCAATCCTCTGTGTCTCCCCCTTCTCAGCCCAACCTTGCCTGTCTCTCCCCCTCTTAGCCTGACCCTGTGTGTCTCCCCTTCACAGACGGACCTCCTGATATTGTTCTAAAACAAACAAGGAGTCCAGAGGCACCATTTAAGACTAACAAATTTATTTATCGGATGAGCTTTCATCGGGAAAAAATCCCACTTCCTCAGACAGTTTGAAGATGGAGGAACTTACAGAATGGTAAGAAAAAAATGCAGGGGAGTCTAAGACATAGGATTAGGTTATACTCTAACAGCAAATCAAAGCAGTTGTTAAAGTTCAAAGACTAGATAGATATAGATACAGGTAGGTAGAGATAGATACAGGTAGGTAGAGATAGATAGAAAGTTGATATTTCTTTTAGATTAGATTGTGTGAAAGCAGGATTAAATAGCGACTATGGATATTCTTCCCATTATAACAGGTGATATGACTCCACCTTCCTCTGTGTGCCATGTCCCGGTGTTGGAGTCTTAACAACTGCTGGGCCGTGCCCCTGCGCTGGCAGTTGCCCTGCGGCACCTGATCCAGAGCTGGAGGAGTCTGGCCAATGCATGGAGGGTGTGGAGTGTTGTGCTGGCACATCGCTCTGCTACATCAGGCTCCCTGACCTCCCTGCTGCCACACACAGTATGGAGGGTGGTGTGGTCACGCACTTCCCGTAGTAAAGGAGTGGCTGAGAGAGAGAGGGGCACTTCTGCTGTGGTGCACTGTGGGCCGGATACCCACAATGCACCACTCCCAGGGCAACCTAGCAGCTGCCAGTTTGGATGTGGGCAGTCTCCTGGCATTTTGAGTGTGGACACACTAAGCTGACTTAATAAAGTCTACTTTAAGCCGGCTTAAGCGAGCTCTGTAGTGTAGACATAGCCGTTGTGAGCTGGCAACTGGGTTCTGTTATGCCCAGTCAGGCAGCAACTGATTTCTAGTACTGTTACCACATCATATTTGTAAAGTGCCCATTACTTTGCCATTTGAACTTTTTGCTTGTTTAGTACTTCTTGCATTAGATGTTCCTGGTTAAATTTCCATTTCAGAATAGTCATAAAAAAGGCAAGAGAAGGCAAGTTTTTAATCATCTTTGAATACTGCTGCTTATCAGTGCAGTAGATAGTACAAATCCTTTTAGTCCAATATCTATTCCACTTATGGCATAACATTAATTTTTTTGAAAAATGACACTAATTGCATCAGGTTTCTAGCACCACTTCTTGTTAGGCACACACAATGAAGTGAGGGAATATCATTTAAAAATATAATTGCCATTCTCTCAAGATGAAAAAAGCCCCCAAATATTATAGTAATAAGAAAAAAGGATAAAATCCACTGCGAGTGACGCTAACATAATGCGCCAGCCCAAATCAATGAAGCACATACGCTATCAAACAGGAAAACTAAAAAGATCCAAAATACTCTCTTAAAATTCAACTGGCACTTTTTCTTTGTTTGTTTTATGATAGATTACATAAACTCTATTCCTATTACTTGACACTGAATCAAAGTCAATTAAATGTAAATAAGATACTTACTTTGTTCATAATATCTAATTCACATCGCAGCCGCTGAATAGCGCTACCTATTTTAAGCAGTTGAATACGTAACGAATCATCAATTGGGAGACAAGCTGCAACTCTGTAAGAAAAATCTGAAAAAAGACATCATGCCTGTTACAATGTAAGAAATAAACTCAAATACAGTTATCTTTTATTCAGTTCTCTATGTTTGCATAATTCTGAGAGAGAATGAAGTTGTACTAGGAAAAATATACACCTTTCACATGGCACTGTTGGCGCTCACACCAACGTTTGCCTAAGTGTTATAACATGGGAGGGATAGGCATTTTTCTGCATACATATATTTCCAGAACTTTTTTTCAGATTTGTCAGCAGAACAAAAACATACCCAACAAGAATCACAAGTTTCACTCTTGATATATTCAAGTGATATTTTTAATTTAAAAAAAAAAAAAAAAAAAAAAAGGCAGCTGCCTGTAGCCAGATATTGGATGTTATGCAAGCACACTTGAGTGCATTCACCCTTGCCCTTATGTCATCAAAGCACTGTTGGACCACAACACAAGCGTAAGCCTAATATACTTCTACCATCACATCTCACGATCTGTCAGCAAATTCAAAAGTTGGGACTTTCCAACTTTGAACATTAATTTCTAGCAGTACAGGAGAAAATAAGTGCTAAAAAAGCATAGGAAAAACTTTTGCAATTGTGCTTTGTTAGTGGATCAACATATATGCTTTCACTACACACAAAATCTTCCCAGAAGTAATAATGTGGTACCCGGCAGGAAAATAATTACCACCTTTAACAAAATAAAAGGAAGAAAATACAAATTTGCTGAAAATCAAGCAACAGTTTTACAGTACCAATTGGATTTGACGGAAGAGATTCATCTTTAAGATTTTCATCCCATTCATGTAGTTGCCTTTTGACTCTTTCCATCAAGGTTTCCTTTCATTAGAAGAAAAGCGTAACTTAAACACAGCATTTTTTCTTTAAAATAAAAGCAAAATGGGGAGTGAGCTATTTGCCTGTAGTAGATATTACCTTTTAAAAAAACTTAGCATAAAGATTATCAACAGGTCTATGTATTTTAACCTACTTAGTTAAGTCAGTTTAGTTTCCCATCACTCCAGGTGGGTAAAATTAGTCAGAAACAAGAGAAGATTAGATCAGTTTTAAAAAAGAAAATAACTACCTTTGAAGGATTTCTATGCTCTCTTGCTCTCTCAATATACATATTAAAGTGGCTGGTAACAGAACTGGCCCCCTCTCCCCTCTTCTTCTGACCACTCTCTCTCCAAAGAACACCGGGTGAAATCCTTGTTTCACTGATGTTGATTTCTAAGCTTCCACTGACTTCAGTGGGGCCACAAGATTTCACAGATAAGGTAGTACACTACAAGCTGGAGTTGGTAATGCTAAATTTCTTCACATGATGCATATTAATTTTGTTTATAAAGATTCTGGTAACGATCGAGCAGACTTTATTGCGAGAGAAGGGAATATCTTACTAAGTTAGTTTTGATAAAAACTACAATTAGAAGCCATAAACTGAACATTTCAGCACTGGATCAACTATTAGGGTAGGCTACATTTATCAGCGGTTAGTACTTTCTACTAAAGTCACAAGCAAAGACTATAAGATGGTAAACAGAAATCCAAACAACTGATTTGGAAATAAAACAAAAATTGTTACCGTGTTGAATATTTTGGCAATAAGTATGTGTAAGTTTGTTGCATATTTTTTAGAACACGTGTGATTTTGGCTAATGTTTTGGTAATGGTGTCGTCCGTACTTAAAATCAAAACAGGTTATATGCTTTTGTGCTACTTCATAATAAAATACCAAAAAACATCACACTGATGATAGATTTCTGGGTTATACTTACAGCATCATATAAAGAGTAGAGCCAGGGTGGCCAGGAAGTCAAACTAGCGCAGTGAAACTTTCGCTGCAACAGAAAACAAAACATTTACTTTTGAATAGTAACGGACTATTTCTGTTGATCTTCTACAAACAGATGGGGTGAAGAGAGGGAAGTAAATACCAACGGCATAGTTATGACATTAGAGGCTTATTGCTGAGGGGGTGGGTGAAGTTTTGAGGCTTGCATTTTGCAGGAGGTCAGACTAGAAGATCATACTGATCCCTTTTGACCCTAGAGTCTATGAATCAGGCCCACTCACAGTGCCCAGCAGCTGTGCAAATTTCACTGCTGCAGCCACAGGGCCCAGCCTGCAGTCATCTACCACAGCTGCAAGTGGAAGAGAGGCATTGGCACTGCTTCACAATGCAGCTGCCAGCTGCTGATTTGATTTAATTTCTTCACTTGATTTCTGTTTTAAATAAATTACACCACAACACATAGTGCATTTTGTGAACCTGCAAAAAAAAAGTCTCTTATGTGTCACCAAGTTCCAAAGGGGCAGCTGTGTTAGTCTAGTTCAGTAAAACAAACAAGAAGTCCCGTGGCACTTAAAGACTAACAAATTTATTTATCGCATGAGCTTTCTGTGGGAGAAAATCCCATGCTTTGAAAATGGGGGAACTTACTTTCTGTAACATCCCCCATCTTCAAAGCATCTGATGAAATGGGCTTTTCTCCCACGAAAGCTCATGCGATAAATACATTGTTAGTCTTTAAGTGCCACAAGACTTCTTGTTTGTTTTGCATAAAAGAAGAAAAGGTTAAGTTATTTCATCTCTTAATGTCTAGCCTATTCAACAGCAACATACTGCTTTTTAGTTAAAATATCTATGCACCCATCTATCACACGCTTGTTTCGAAAAATTAACAAGAGGATGAGCAAGATGAGGATAGTAGCAATAATGAAGATGACAAAGGCTAATTCCTGGGAATTAATGATTCTCAAGGATGGCTGATGCCCCAACACCAAAAAAGGATATCTATTATGACTGATATCTGCAACAATAATGCTGTTTGGTTATTAAACATTTAGGGACCTTTTACTTGGATACTGAATTTAAATAAACAAAAAGATTGACATTTTATTTTATTTCTTTATTTAAAGAAACTAGTATGGGTGTCTCAGTGACTTCACCTACTGCAATGGTCTAACTTTAAAAAAAAAGTCTGCATTTAATTATAAACCCTTATTTTCAAGTGAGATTACTACTACAAATCTGCCTTCAGAAATCTTAGTATGTGAAAGTCCCAACCCAATTATTCCAGATTATTTTTATGATTTTCCAGCTGTTCACTTGTCTATGAGAAATTAGTTTGATTCTTACACTCCCCCCCCCCCCCCCCCCAACAACAAAAACCCACATACCACTAATTCACATCACGACTGGTCCTAATGGGAATGTTTGGCAAGGTCTATACTATGAAGCTAGATGAATATAAGCTACTTTATGGTGATTTAGCTGTATATGCTGCTACAATCCACGGTCTCCAGTTACCTAAGTTCTCTATTAAGTTGACACAGCACCATCCCTACCCCATGCAGCAATGAACCATGGTCAACATACTGAGGTTGATGCAACACAAAGGCAGATGCTGTGTTACCTATGTTGACCCTAACAGTCCACCTAGTAGCTCTCCTACAATGCCAACACTAACCACTTTGACACAACGGTGAACTCCACTGCCATGGGATCATGGAGAACAGAAGTTAACCCTTTCTTTAAAACCACATGAATTTTTAAAATGTTTTTTCTTCACTGGCCATCTTGGTGAGCACAACTAGTTATTCTATGGAATTACCCAGATGACCAAGCCAGCTACGTGCTGGCTCCACATGATGGTGTAGCGCCCAGGGTCTGTCGGGCCCCGAAATACTAACACAGAGATGCATATGTCATGTTCACAGGCCAGATGCCAGGTTTTGCTGAGGCTGCAGGCATTAGCTAAGAACTGAGAGCCTTGCAGCTGGGCACCAGACCAGGTCACTGTATGGTAGTTTTGGTCAAGAATGTATTAATCTTATAAGAATATACTTAGTGTTTAGACCCTAATGCCTGCAACAATTTACAAGTGTTTCATAAGTTCACTTGTAATGTCTGCATTCCATGCTACAAGAAAACACAAATTTTGCTTTATAATATTGAAAAGTTTGCCCTGACCTTGTGAGCCAAGGCACAGAAAATCATCTCTCCACACCCAGCCAGAAGAACTTCCAAATCAGAGAAGCCATCAAGAACTATTCCAACACAAATTACTGATTAACAAACCTATAAACCTTGGGAAATGCTATGTGCAGGGAAGCTCATCCTGTGGGCCTTGAAGCTGAATGGAAGAAATAAAAAGTCACATGAAAAATATCCATTCTTTTAGCTATTTGACCTCTGATACACCAGAGACTCTGAACTGAGGCCAGAGGTCCCTGAAAGACACCCTGAATAGATGGATCACAACAACTGTCACTCGTAGGATCTATATGGTAACTAATTTGTGTATAGAAGTTTGCTTGCTTTAACCTGTAAACAACCCTCATTCTTTTTTTTTTCCTAGTTCATAAACCTTTAGATATATGATTGGCTACAGAAATTGTCCTTGGCATGTGATCTAGGGTCCCTGCTGAACTGGGGTAATCAACTAGGTGTTATGAAGAGATGCTTCACTGCTAATTTCAGAGTATATCTTCTGAAATGCCCATAAAGAAACTGGTCTTCATTTGACAGTGTGGCATACACTAGAGTAAGTAACTGGTCTCCCTCCTTCTGCTTTGTCAATGGACTGAATATTTTCAGATCCTTAGGGAAATGTCCTGGAGTAGCAGAAAGGGACTGAAGCCCTCCATTGTAAGGCACATTCTAAAGATGTAGTAATAAGGAGCTGGCCATTAGGGACCTCTTGGACACGGTGGCATCAGCCAGTAGAGCCAGTAACCCACTGGCAGTGATTCAGTCTCTCCAGTAATGATTGAAACTCAAAATATTTTCTTTTTAAGGATAAATGGAACATACATGATGCCAGCTATGCAAATCCCTCTTCAGATTGTGTATCCAATCCAGAACACAGACACATCACCATCAACCAGCTAGAAAAAGACATTGGAAAAAGCAATTTACTAGAAGAACTTAATGAAGTTTTAGGAAGTGGAAGTGGAGATGAAGCATGGTGCTCTATACACTCTTGTTTTCTGCAGGTGGAGATTTCTTCCACCCTCTCAGTTCTTCACTTCCTGGATTTCACAGGAGTGTTAGCAAAATGTATTTGACTTGTAAGGCCAACATGCAACGCCTTATATTCAGGAATTTTTATGACTGAATATTATTAGCCCATCAAGTGTGTAGGAAAACGGAAGTCCAGGAAAAGACCTCTTCAAACTACCAAAAGCATCAACAGAGATATAATACAACTGCTTGATTGATAAGAAACAACTGTTATTGCAGATACTTTCTATAATGATGAAATGGGGATGCATTTAAAGATGTATTAGGGGAATGATCAGTTCTTAGGGACAGTGACTGGGTTAAAATTCCTTCCTTGCTTATCAATCACGCAACCTATAGATACCATAAAGGAAATCCCATGAGTAACAAAATAAATGAGAATGTTAAAATGAAACATGTAGCCTATATATCTCAATCATGGGAAAATCGTTTTCCTTCCACAAAAGGGGTTTCATTGTTTTGCACCCTATAAAGAAACAGGCATATTAAGGATCAAGTGGGAAAAGGAAACCTGTAGCCACCACACTACTTACAGAGGCAAGAGACAGAAGCCAACTCTTTAACTTACAAAGGTAGTAATATACCTATTTTTTCTGTATGGTACTGAACTAATTTCTGATTAATAATCTTTGATTAAATAATTCCATTTGAACCTGTTATTTGACAATCTCAAATAATCCTTTAATTCAGACATACAGCAGCATAACAGAGTGATTGGATTAGCTACCGTAATTTGAGCTATTGAATTCCCATTGCATTACCAGCTCAAGCACAGCATCACTCAAGCTTCACCCACTTCCCTGGCAGGCCAGTCAACTCAATTCTAAAAGCACCTCAACTCAAGATAGAGATGTGTGTGTGTGAACTGGATATGAGTTGGGGTAATGCTCAAAGTCCTAACTGAAGAGAACTGCACTGTGAAGACACACCCATAAGGTTCTTCTAAGATGTTTACATCGTGGACTATCCTGAATTGTAGCCACAGGCATAGTTGCAGTGCAATCTCTGGAGATATGAGTGAAACTGAAGTTAACTTCCCTAAAACTGAAGGGCAATAACAGTTTCTCCTCTCTTGTTGTTTGTCTGGTTTTAAAGTCAAATGAAATAAATTCTAAAAGTTAAGTTACAGCAGCATAAAACTGCATATTTAAAAAGGAGAGAAGGAAATAAAACGGGTCAGATTTTCACGGAAATACACACACATAATGCATGCTTTCATTGTTATTAGAATTTAAACATCAAGTATATGCAACATAGGTTTCTAAAGATTTGTGTGAACTTTTGGTTTTGCATCTCCTGACTTTTAAATATGTAACCTTAATGTTGCATTAAAACAAATTAATTTTTTAAATTTAAATTTCAAAATATGTAATAAAAAATTACACACTAGCTCATCTGAAAATTAAGTATTTGTGTTGAACATATGCCAAGAATAATGAAACAGCACAAAAGCATATAGAGTTTGTCCAAAACAAATGGGTTAAATACAAACATCATAGTTCTCTGGTAGACATTACTTACTGGGCAGTTTACTAGACACTGAAGTAAAAATACTTAATATATGATTTCAGTCATGGGTATCATACTGAGAACATATGACGACATATGAAATTACAAACAATGTGTTCAAAAAAGGGCTATATTTAGGGATAACTATCAACTTCTCAGGTGGGGGAATGGAGATGCAAGGAATCTTAAGGGCACTACACACCTGATTTCTTTGGATTCCTGCAGAAATTTGGTCTTCAGAATGGCTGGATTTGCTTTTTTGTAGATGAGTTACTCTCTGCAGGTGATGAACTCTGGCCATAAAACACCTTTTTTCCCTGCAAAAGTGTGGGGCAACCTGATTAGCATATGGTGGGAGGGAGGGACTTGCAATCAGTTATGCCCTGCCTTCCTTTCACATTTCAGTAGTGAAGGTGAACTATAAATATAAACCCTGTTCATGAATCTCATTTATAAAAATTTCCTTTACAGTATTCAGTAGAAGATATGAAAATAAATCTAGCCCATTGAGATTGTCAGTTACTTTCTAGGATCACTGCTCCTAATACAACAGGTAAACCTATGTATTTAAACTCCAAAATTAAATACAATGTAACCTCACACATTTGCACCTTCTTTAACTGCAGAGCAGCAGATCCAAAGGAAAGCAGATTTCCAAATGTGCTTTTCAGTGAGGAAGGAAACAGAGAAGATCTGATGTTAGGGAAGTCACCTCCCTGAGGATTACTACAGAAATACAGTGTCACTTAAGAATGATATTTCACCCACATATCAAATGCACAAAAGGAGAATGGACCACTTGCAGATGCCCCTCATACTCTTCTACTGGTGCAGGTTCTCACTGCTCTGAGAGATCAATATAGCTACAAAAAGATCAAAGGCAGTTTCCACATCTACCCTTCAGCTGAATTTACCCAGCCACACACAAAAGAGAAAATGATAGTGCTCTAAAATTCTCCCCTACAAATTAGCTACTGTAAGCCTCTTCTCTCTCACTGTCAAACCAGAGCTAGGCAGCAGAACCAAGACAGGAGCAGAAGCAACAGAATTACACAGATGGCCAACAGTTTTCAGGTCAAAGCCAGGCCCAAGGTGCATCAAGAAACCCTTTTATTTCCCCACCAAGTCCATCATACCAACTCTTGCTGCCCCTATCTTCTGTTCTCAGTAACCTGCAATTCTCACTAATCAGTGCTAGATTAGTGAGATTCAAGTATATATATGTTTAATCAGTCCAGTTTTAAAAAGAATCAGACCAGGTACACTAACAGAAATGGCCAGGAAAAGAAAGCACTTGGAAAAAAACAAAGGTGCTGATTTTGGCCAAGAATACATTTTTGCCATGCAAAGGAATTCACTGAATTAGCCTCACTGATGTAATATGCTGTAAAATAATTCTTCACCCACCTATATGAATGGGAAATTCCACAGTTCACTCAAATCTTCGCTTCTTAAAAGATTTATGGCCAATATCTTTATTAGTGATACAAAAGAAGAGTACTTCACTAGCAGCAAGGCATGGAATTGGGTTAATACACTAGCCTTTCCACTCTGGAGACCAGAATTTTAAATGCTTTGCTGGGACATTTCTGAACAGGAATTTGGTAATCTCACTCCCTTTGGTCACAACACAAGACGACTTGATGGGCAAGCTCCTCAAAATAAGCCACACCCACAGGCTCAACATTACCCTTTTGAGGAGAGTAACCGGAAGGAGGAAAGATCTGTTAGAAGCTCCCCCTAATCCTGCCTAGGACAACAGCTGGTAGGTTGAACTACTCAAAGAGTAAGACTGAGCTGCGGTTCTGTCCCCTAGACTGAGTGGGATCCTGAGGGGCAATGTCAATCTGTTCAGAGTGCCTCATCCTGTGCTTCTTCTACAGTGGTTCTGCTCTTGTTCCCCCCTCAGTCTTTGACTACAGGTGCCACAGAGCCATGCTAGCAGACCCTCCCTTCACTGCACCTGCCTCCAGTATCTCCCTTTAAAGGCTTCCCATTATTCAGGGGCTTCTTGTAAAAAGTAATACAATGCCCAAAAGGTGAATCTAGTGAAGTGCAGCACAAAACAGACTACCTCTCCAAATCCAGGCCTGAACTTCCAACTCTGTCCCTTGTACTGCTGCCAAGACCTCTCTTCTGGATTCCATAAACAGTTCTCCATGCTTTTTAGCAAGGCTGGGGCAAGAGCCAAACACAGATGGCTTCCTTTATGTGATAATCTGAACCTAGATTTAGGAAAACCATATTATGTCAAGAGGAAAGGGCACAAATAGAGCCTTAGTGGAAAAACTGGCATCGCATCTGCCGAAAGCCAGTACTACTGATCTCTCACTTTCATAATAACTAAATTAAATTTAAAAATAACCTATCCCATAGAATTTGATTAGCCTTTGTATGAAACCTTGTATTGCATCCTTATCTCCACCATTTTTACAAAACTATGATAACTTTTACACAAAGTACACCTTGTGAAGTATCATTTGAAATTTTTATAATCTGCTGATCATTGCTGTTCTGGTAAAATAAGCTATCAGATTCTACAATTTTATGTTACTATAACATATTCTAGAAGTGGGGAAACAGCTGCAAACCTACACCTTAGCCAGTTAACAAAATCCAACGGTCTATCACCTGATCAAGTGGCCAAGAGGGGTGCAAGTGAGGAATCTACATTTTGACAGCTGGGGTTTCCTGTCCCCTCAGACTTTGCTTCCTAAACCTCAGCTTGTAGATGACTCTTGAAAGAGAAAAGACCATAAGAGGAGAAGACTAAGGCCCTGAACATAACCTTCGGCTGCTCATGGCATGAACAACACGTGAAGGAAAAGGAAGCATTAGACTGGGGGGAGGTTTCCTGGCTAAGAGGCATCCAGCCAGTAAGACTGCAAAATATGCAGTGAGAAAAATCTTTGCTTGGAATTCACTTTTAGTTTCTTCAGTTAGGTACTAACTGAATTTTACCTTTTAGTTCTTTGTTTTACTGTTTTATCTACACCTGTGTGTTTGGAATGAATTGTTTATTTGAGAAAATAGGATTTGTGCTTTTTATTTTCTGTTAATAAAATGACAGCTTCCTATGAGTTTGTATAGTCTAGAAGGAAAGAGCTACACAATGCAAGAACATTTCTTGGGGAAGGTCTGAGACTGGGACTTGTTAGTGTTGTCCCAAAGTGTAATTCACGAATAGTTGGTTATAATAGTCAAACAATATAATTTTAAGTGTTTTACACTATTGCAAACTGATTGTTTCATTATCCAGCCAGGAACTGAAGTTAGGCTAATTAGTGTATAGTTAAAAGTTTACTTGAAAGAGGAAAGAAATTGGTGAATGTTTTGTGCACATTTTTAAAAAAGGGGTTGACATAAGAAGGAAAAAGCAAACCTTAGTGAGATGAATCAAGCCCTTAAATTTAATTCTCATTATGTATCACCCACCATAATCTCTTAATACTGACCATCTGAACAGAAAGAGTGAGTCTGTAGCTTAGCTTTACATACATACATACATACGTGTGTGTGTGTGTGTTTGTGTTTGAGCATCACCACAAACATTAACAGATTTCATGTGGACTTTACCACATTGGCTATATCAGACAAAAGCACATTAGGCCCAAATAAGAGTGTTTACATGGGGAGTTGAGCTAGCGTAACTGTAACAGAAAGACGGTAATAACACAGTTATGAGAGAATTCCCCCATACATTCAAGCCCTTACGCCTTCCCAGCAACTTAAAGATATACACATACACCATGACTTACCTGAAGAGCAGCAACACAGATTTTAAAATAAAACACAACTCATCTAATACAGATTGTGCATTTGCTCACTGCTGTGAGATGATAAACAACCCACACACTCTGTAGCAACAGCAGAAACTTGACATATAGGGTCTCTGTGCATTTTTCTTTAAAGATGCACAGAGAGAACATATTGATTTTTGAAATGCCATCAAAAATAAATAATAAAAAAACCACCACACACACAATTAGCTTCTGACCTTTTGGTATTTCTGCCACCACTGATGTATATGTTGGTCCTGCCATGCTGCAGGTTTAGGAAATATGTGGCATCTGTTGAGAGAGTCCAGCTGTACTGCTGACATTGTTGAAGGAAGCACTCGCTCAGGAAGGATTTGTACTTTTGCCTGCTGAATTCTGATACAGAAAAGTATATATATTAGACACACACACACACACACACACACAAACAAACTTTAGGAGGGCAGTAGTTTGGATTTCACTGACTATGTAAATACATACAGTAGAAAAAACTTCTAGGCAGCAATGCAAAACTTCAAACAAAGTCATTTCGCTAGATTTTTAAAGTTACTTAAGTCTCACTAGCATAAAGTGAATCACTGTTGTGACTACATACCAAAGAATTTATGTTAAAGCAAACAAGGATTAAGGCATTTTAAACCTTCTCTAGGTTAAAAATATGTGGTCCACTGAAATCTGTTCCAATTAATAAGCGAACTACCAAAAGCACATTCTGCATCTTACCTAATGCACATTTTCAAAATATTCTGAATAAAGTACCACTGCTTTAGATCTCTTAATTTCTATTTTTTGTTTTTCTTTAAGCTTCATGAATATCTGTGTATCAGATCTTTTTAAAGCAGGAATGGGGAAACTATCACCTAAAGCCTCTTCAGCAAGATTACTTTCTTCCTCTTAGAGTTAACTCCCTTTATCAAGGTAAAAGTGTAGACACAATTTGTAAAAGCATATAAGATACATATCAGAATTGCAGTGACCAGAACTAAAGACAGCTTGGAAGTAGAGCAACAGCAGAACATTCTACAACCTCACCATTGTACATTTAGATTTTTATCTCCTTGAGTTCTTTTTTGGCATTAAACAAATAAAGCCAGGTAAACCATATCAAATGCTCAGAAAAGAAGTTAAGCTGAAAAGCTGTTTGCTTTCTTTAAACCCAACACCTCATATTACCACCAAGAGTTCAAAAATCAGTAGAAATAGGATACAGCCAGTAATTATCTTGTAATATCTTACTTACACATCATATCATCATCTATTCAAGAAAGTCAATATATTTAAAAAAGCTATCAGAAGCACTGTTCAGTAGGAAAGCATTTTATATATTTCATTTTTAACAGTATCATACAACAAGAATACTGAAATATTAAAACACATTGGTAATACAACAAGAAAAGAATCAGACTTGGATTTCACCTTTTTCTGGTCTAGTATTTTTAATGTGTATTTTCCCACTGCATATTTTTAGAAATAACTGCTGTCTTGACTTACAAATGCAAACAATGTTGTAAAGTGATATCTCAGGAAGAAATAGGAAGTGTGCAATTAAAAAAAAAGAATGACATACTTTAGTTTTTGATGGTCATATCATGTTAAAATAATAGAAAGATTTAAAAACATAATACTTATGTAACTGTTGATTTTTCTCTGTGGTTCAAAGGTAAACTCAAAGTGTAATAAAGCACACTGGACTTATTAACTATGTATATATGGTACAAGCTGTAAATGCGGAAAATACAGTTTAAAATATGAGAACGCCTCACCAATCATGCAATAAATTAAAAATATCTTGGAGACTCAACACTACAAATAAGAAGATCAGAAAGACTCCAAAAAATTTGATCTTTAACAAGTTAAAAAATACCTTGTTTTAAAACAATTTAGATCCTACCTTGAATTAGTCCTAGAAACCTAAACAAATGTTCTTTAAGATTTCACATTCTCTTGATTTATATTTTGCTGTATAATAGCTGAGTTTCCCAATTCTATGTAAAATAAAATTGCCACAGTAAAATATTCAAACAGAAGAATAAAATAACTGTATCTCTGCCACATCCAGATAGTCAAATTTCATAAAAAATGTGATTCCTACAGTGGTTAACTGTGTACTGCCATCTTGTGTTCAAACAACATCCTTCTTGTTTCACAATTCAAATGGTCAGTGATAAATAAGAAAATAAAATTAAATCAGATGATTAGGAATAATAGAATAGTACTGGCCTTTGTAAATGGCAACACATTATTTAATATTTTATGTAAGATTACTGTAAAGTAACAATGATTAGTTGACCAGATTGCTCAGTCAGCTGATATTATAATGCCTCTTTCTAAAAATGCTGCACAACAGATGTAAATATCTATGCTGCTTCTTTTAAGTGGGTGGAAAGGAAATGTAGATTTTTAAAATAAAATATTATTTCTATTACAGTACACCTTTCGGTAGGATGGTGGAGTGCTCTGTACAAATACAGGGTAAATATTACCCTAACCCACCCAGGGTGGTTAAATTTTAAGAATTAAAATGTAAAACATAACAGGTGGAGAAGAAAGGAGAATACATAGATGATAGTACCAGAAATACAAAGCTTATATTTTCACTTGAGCACACAATTTGAAAGTGCCTTTTTCTTTTTTTTTTTAAATAACCAGACAAGAAGTCTTAATGAAGGACTTGACAAAACTGGTTCCCAGATAGGAACGAGTAGTTTTATCTTGCTTGTCAGAGGGCACTCCTCTGCTGCTTTTCCACAGCAGAGCCAGGAGACAAGCTGCAAACCCTGGTCTCCATGGTACCTGGGGCCCAGCATTTGTCAAGTCCTTTCTTAATGAATCACAGGCAGTCTAACTAGCCAGTATCACCACTAGTTCACCATGGGTGTCATAACTGAAGACCGAGGATTGCCTCTGCAAATTGATTTAGGAACATCATTTAATGCAGAATGAGCAGCATGGAAGAAAATAAGAAGTGACAAACTAGTAAGAGAGGCAGATATCCCTGGTGGAGTAACATGGATCACAAAGCAGTGAGATTAAAAATTGGGTAAGGTTTGAGAAAGCTAAACGTGAACTAACAAAGTAAAAGAAGCAGTAGTGTTAGATGCAATGGAAAAGCAGGACCAATGGAATAATTCTGCACTGAATGCCCAGAAACAAGACTCAGACTCAGGGGGGATTTAAGGTAGGCCATGAACCACATATTTGCATCACATCTAAAAGAACCACAGTTACAGCAAGTACCTGGTTCCTCCTCTTTGTGTAGATGAAGCTGTGCATTCCACTTAGCTGACGCACAAGCAGTAGCCCCTTGGGAGCTGGGGCTCAGAGTCTACCTGAACACAGACTGCAGGACCACACTACAAAAGCTTGCATCTGTCATGGAAAATAAGGTTATGGCGTAATGACTCATGAATGTACATATCAATGACCCCTTAGGACCCCTACAAAGGTTCAATACGGAAACGTCACTGAGGAATGCTATGGACACTGCTTAAGCCCTCACAGAAGGAGCTCACACCCGCTCAGGAAGTGTAGCTGAGGGTTTCTCATATATGCCATCTTGATGCAGAATGGTATTCATTGGAAGATTGTCCGCAAAGAGAGAGTTTGACCATTCATATGTTTGCATATGACACCAACAAATGAGGCAAAACATGAAATGGTTTAGTCCTGTCCAGATAAAAGATTAAACACTGCCTGACTTCTAAGGTACAGAGACACGGCTGCTCTAGAGAGATATGTAGCTTAGGAAAAAACAAAGGGACATATAATGCTGAAAAATACTAGCTCAAATGAAACTGAAGAATTCTAAAGCAATTTTGACATGACCATAAAGTCACCTTGTTTCTGGAGAATTGTGCACAAGAAAGCTCTACCATCAGCAGTGCCTGCAACTCCCACACTCTCCTTTGTGTATGGTATTGCTATCATGAAGGCAGTTTTTTGACACAAAACTGGAAAGGAACAAGATGCTAGGGGATCAAACTGAGGACCCATCAGAGCTGTCAGGGCTGTGCTTAGGTCCCAAAGGGGAACCAGCTCATAGAACACAGAATGTAGACTGATGAAGAAGTCCTTTTAAGAAGCTCAGTACCGAGGCTTTGAAGAAGACAGACCTTTCACAAACAGGGATAAAATGTCCTGTATCATGGTCAAATACATTTTTAGTTCACTAAGTGTAAAGCCTCAACAATCAAAGGTGTAGCAGGTACTCCAAATGTCCTGGATAGAAGGCAGTCAACATTGTTAACTTATGGAATCCGACCAAACACACCAAAAACGTCTTCCATTTTGCGGAATAGGCCATTGTGGTAGAGGACTTTCTACTGTTGAGCAGGACTTGTTGGACAGCTGCTCAATACCACCCTTCTTCCTCGTTCAGCTGTGCAACTGCCACCTCACAAGATACAGGGAGTTGAGCACGGGATGCAAGATGCAGTCGTGATTCCCACTGAACAGGCCAGGATAGAGAAGCAGTATGAGAGGCTGAAAAGACAGCACAAGGTCAGAGAACCAGCAGTGTCTGAGCTATGCTGGGGCAATGAGAATGAGGTTGGCCCAATCTGCCTTGAGCTTGAGGAGGACTCTGAGGGATGCTTGGCATCAGGGGAAAAGGCATACAGGAGAGTCAACTGCAGTGAAAAGTATCAGACAAGGAGGCTGGACTGAAGGTCTGTTGAGAGCAGAAGAGATGACATTTCCTATTGTCCTGTTTCAGTGAATAAGTTGATCATATGGGTGTCTCAAGCCATGGGGATGACCTGAAGGACACTTGTTTTCAGGGACCATCTGAGAAAAAATGCCTGATGAGCAGAGATACTAGAATCTACTTCCATTGAGGGGGAGGGGGGGACCAAGGAGTATGTTTTTAAGTGCGAATCTTTACTGTTTTATGGGGGATGAGGGGAACAATAAAGACATACTAACTAAATTTTACAAAAAGTACTAGTGTCACTTATTCCACACACAGAACATCCCCTTTTGTTTGGGGGGGTGCACTTTAAATTTGAATAAATTTTACATTTACAATGAAATCCCATTTATCTGATCTAATTGGGATTGGGCTCAGATAATAAAAACATGGGATAATCAGACGTAATGGCAAAGAACCCCTTTAAGATGGGCAGGAGTGACTTGGGCAGTCAGCTCCCTGTGCAGCTGACTGCTGAAGCCCCAGACAATGAGGGGTGACTGCCTGAGCCCTGCCCAGGAGGGTGGTGGTTCAGTTTACATGGAGAGCCAAATGATGGAGACTCAGATAAACTGGGTTCTACTGTATATCAGTAAAACACTGGGTTCACCTTATATACATGTTGTGGCTAGGGAAACTAAAAGTTCAGCATTTAATTTTAATTAAAGAGAAATGAAGATTTTTTGTGTTTAATTAGAGAATTTTGGGGGGGAGGGTAATTACAGAAAACCAGGATCCCTGCTGATGAGAGACAGTCCACAAGATCCAAAGGGGTAGCCGTGTTAGTTTAGTTCAGCAAAACAAACAAGGAGTTCTGCAGCACTTTTAAAGACTAACAAATTTATTTATCACAAGAGCTTTTGTGGGAGAAAAAAATCCCACTTCCCACTTGAAAGCGTCAGATGAAGTGGGATCTTCCTCCATAGAAGTTCATGCAACAAATAAATTTGTTAGTCTTTAAGAGTGCCCCAGGACTCCTTGTTAGTCCACAAGACGATTCTGAACCCCTCACAACTGGACAGCAATTGGAGTAATGTTCTCCTCAATACAGAATGGCCATGCCTGATCATTAGGCAGCAACCTGGAGAGTGCTCCTCTCCCTTGATCTTTCACATAATACACGGTGGTGGTACTGTTGACAAGTATGTGAACCACGAGACTCTGAAAAGTGCAATGTGACTTGGTGGTGACCTGAGTTGCCAGCAAGATAACATGGAGTGAGGCTTCCTCTTGTGACCACAGCACTTATACTTTCAGTGACCCCAACCTTCTCTTCTGAGTGGGGTTCCAGAAGAGAGACAGGAAGGAACTGCAAGGAGGGAGTGTGAAGACGAACCAGATGACCTGACCTGACAATACTTAGAACCCAGTTGATCGGTGGTGAGTGAGGCCAAGCATTGTGAAAGCAGGCCAGCCTGTCTGCAAAAGAGGGTCATGAAGATGGGAGGAGCAAGTGGAACAGTGCTCTGGACTGCAACAGAGCAGCAGTGATCTGTTAGCCCAGGACTAAAGGGCCCTTAGCTGTGCCTTGATTAGGCTGAGTCAGAACCCTGGCCTAACACAGGAACAGAGAACAGCTGGTGACCCGGTCCAGGGACAGGAGATAAATGGACCAGCACCAGAAACAAAAGGAGAGGCATCACGAAGCAAGGCAGGGGAAGACTGTGAGGCAGTCTGCCTGCTCGCCGGAAGGAAGAACCACCCCGAACCTTCCAGCCCCTAGTATGTCTGGGGCAGACTGCAGGGCTGGGCAATACGCACTGTAAATAAATGAGCACTGGAACTGCAGCCTAAGAAGATTTGGAAAGTCTTCTCGGGCCAACAGGACTGGATGCTGTGAAGGAAAAACAGGGGAAGAAGAACCCAACTTGCCACATGAACCAAGAAGTCAAAATGGTCACACAGTGTGAGAACTGGCTGAACCCCAAGCCTGAACACTTTCTCCTGTGAGATCTAGGCCTCTTACTAGAATACGTCCTTTACGTTGGAGAAGAGAATGGCTGGCCAAACGCACACCGCGAACAATTCTGCTGCTGTCTTTGCATCACTGTACACCTCTAGTGTAGCTTTAAAAGTTCTTGAACGAATGCAACATCTCATCAGCCCTGTCTGAGAACAGCATTTGGACATCATTCTCCTGTCCTCAGGCTTCTCATTCCTGCCCCAGTCCCACCACCCCGCTGGTTCCTTGACTCATCTGTCTCTTCACCACTCCTTCAAATGCCCCTGTTCCCAGTGGCTCTCAGTCCTCATCCCCCTCATCCAATCTCTTTCTCTATACTGCCCTCAGCTCCCAGTCTCTTTACCCAGCAAATCCCAATTCTGCCCTGCAAGCCAGCATCTCATGAAATCATCTCTCCCACTTCGTTGGTTCTCATTCCATCTTTTCTGTTCTTCCAGTCTCTCCCTCCACACTGAGTTCTTAATCTCCCTGTATCCCCTGGCTCCAAGTCTCACTGGTGTACCATGTCCCTTCCCAGATTCAGCTCTCTCACACCCTAGCTCCCAGCCAGCACCTCCACACTCAGGCAGTTTCAGTTCCCAGCCACTTTCAGACCCAATTTGCCTCTTCTCACCCCCACCAGCTTCCTTGCTCCAATCTAGCCTCCTTTTTTTCTCAGGTTCAACTCTTGTCCCCTCTGTATTCAAATCAGGCAACTTCCTCCTTCCTGAGGCCATAGGAGGGGCATTTAGAACACAGGAAAGACGTGATCTAGGCTTCCGGTTCCAGAGACCAGCAGTGGCCCACAGCAGCTAAGAGCTGCAATCAGTCATGTACCGTGCGTCTCCAAGTCACCACTCCAGTGGGTCTTGGTCCACCAACAGCTAGCTGCAATAGCACACAATGACTTACTCATCCCTGGGTGGGTTTTCACGGGGACGCCAAAAAGCATATTTCTGATACAAAGGGAAACTTCTTAAAAGAAGCTGCCAAAAAATTTTAACACAGCAGATCAATGTATTTTTCTTTAGCCTCATTTTCAGAAGTGGATGAATCATTCTGCACTAAAAGTTTTGTAATATTCTGGTCTACTGAAAACTGTCTTGTAATAAAGTGTCAGGCAGCCTTCAAAATACAGCCTGATCAGTAATGACTAATCAGTTCAGTGACTGAGAAGTATGATTTCCCAGCACTGCAGTTAAAATGTTGCATTGCGAAGAGCAAATTGTTTTCAGAGAGAAAAGCAGAGAGTTATTTATTTCACAGAACTGCAAAAAGTGCTGGAAGTAACTAGTTTTGCTCAACACAGAGATGCATACATGATGGCCTTTTTTCTTACCCATCTGTCTGGGTTCTTATTTCAAGCACCTTGAATCTCTGTCTTCCTACTGCTTTTACTTTGACTGTTTCAATTCCAAACTCCTGTTCTTCTCGGTAGGCATATATTTCAGCAGTTGTTCCAAAATGTGCTTCCCTTTCATGTATGTTGCTGGAAAAAGCACAAGATACATATTATCTACCATACAGATTACAGTGTTCACCCAACTTCCGCTCTTCCCCCCTCCATTTTTCACTCATTCATCACATTCTGAAAAAAATCTCCTTTAGTTGAAGTTATCCATGCTTGGTCTTAATCAAAAGTTGTTTTGTCTATTTTGGGGGGGGGGGGCATTTATGTATTTACTTAAATATTTCAGGGAGGAAAGTCTCTTTAGCTACTTGAATTATTACAAAGGGGAAGCCATTTTTCCCTACATAAGCTATTTTTATTTATTTGCTTTTAATTAAGTTTGCCAGTGATTCAAGAATTACTTGCAAAACCCCCTTCAGACTCCCCATACAACTTATCTGCCAGGAGAATGATTCACGTCAGAATCAACAGAAAAACAACTCTGTGTTTAAAATTTTGATAATGTTAGCATGTTCATTAAGACTAACTTTCTAAAAATAGCTTTTCTTGCCTCCTGTATGACCTAGTATCATCACTAGATGATGAGGCAAAACCTGCACATTCTTGACCAGCTCAAACTATTTACCTACGGCAGGGATACCACAAAGTGGAAGGGAAAGAAGCACTTGATTCTGAAGCGAGAAACTTTTGTTAACATTCCTAAGATCTGACCAAACAGCTGGAGTTCTAGAAGATCTTTAGATTTTGAGGGTTTCAGTGGCTCCCCCACTAAGCAGCATGCAAAACCATACTCCTACTTCCTTGTGGAACATGGCTTTCACTTGTGCACATGGGAGGTAAAGATGAGATGAAGGAGGACCAATTGCAATGCTGACTGTCTCAGCTAGGACTCAGGGACTCTCAGCTTTTACATGGAAGTGAGGCATATGCCAAGAGAAACATCTTTTCAGAATACACTGCCTACGCCAGAGGAAGGAGGAGAAGTGACAAATTAATGAGAAGTCACTTAGAAGTAAAGGGAAAAAAAACAATGGAAAACTAGGAATTACTGAAGAACTTAGAAAAGCCTTATCTCTTGGCTTGGCTCTATTTTCGATACATTCATCTAAGTAAGTTACTTATAAGTAATGTAATATATTGTATTATTCTGAGAGTAAGTGAGACAAACAGAAATGAATTCTTTTCATTACATAGGAAAAACACACGTTAGTAAATTAAGTTCCAGAAAATAAGACACTAATCTCTAGCTTCTGTCGTTATATACCTGACCCTGACACTTATGTTGAGCAAAGAGGAACACTGCATTCATACATTTAATGAAATCAAAATTTTCACATAAAAAAACCAAAATGCTGATTTCCTCTCTGTTTCAAGTGGGATTATGTCTATGATGATGTCATTAAACTAATGAATTAAGTCTTCTCAACCTTAAATAAACTTAGTTTTCTTGTACACAACTCTAAGCCATTAAATCATATGTCGCAGAAGTGCTTCAGCCACCTGTCTTTCATATACTGTCTAAAGAAATCAGTGATTAAAACATAAGCTTCATACCATCAGTAAGCACGAACATTTTACCTGTATGCAAGAACAGCAAAGGTTCTGTCTTTCTGAATTAAATTCCGCACCATGCTAACTTCCTGAGGGCGAAAAAGCTGAAGAGGCAATGTTTGTCCAGGAATCAACATCATCACCACATGAGGTAACACTGGAATCACCTGACAGCTGTCATCATCATGCACTGTTCTTCCATGAAACTCTTCCATGTCAGAACCTAAATACTGTAAAGTGCAAAATAAAATACCGCAACATATTACTTCTGAGAACTACAGGACGTCTTGATGCTTTACAGGTACAAAGCAAAACCAAATGCCTGGCCTGAAGTGCTTACGATATAAAGTATTTTTAAACCTTCTAAAAATAGTAAAACGTTTAATGAAGGAATAATGATTATAAAAAATTGGTTCTAATGGACTAATAGAGGGTTTTTTTGTGGACTCTATCTTCCTAATAATAGAGTAGCTTCCCTCACACTGATAATCATGCCTATCAGTCTTTCACTTGAGATCACATAACATTCCTGTGGCAACCAAGCATCAGGAAAACATCAGGAAAATATATAATGAGTAAGCAGCTACAAATCAGCAAGAGAACCATCCCAAGTGATTAATCTGTTCCCTGCAGACCACCAGGAAGCACTCCACAGGGGGCTTTGGCATGCAAGCTGCACTTTAGCAATGAAAATCCCTGTGAATTTAATATGCTCTGAAACAGAGGTGGACAAAATACAGCCTCGGAGCCGGATCCAGTCCTCCAGACATCACCATCTGGCCCTCCGTCCCTCCCTCCCCATTCTGGGGCAATTAGCTCCCTGCCATCACCCCCACCGGCTCTCTGATGCCTTCCCTAGCTGCCACTTCGCCATCCCCTTAGCCAGCTCTCCATGTCCCCCTCCCCACTCAGCCCCGGGGCCGGCTCTGACACTGCTCCCACTCCTCAGGGCTGGCTATGCACTGTGGCCCCGGCCCACCTGTGAAAATCATTGCCCACCGCTAAGACAAAGTGGAAGAAATATGACTAATATCTGCAAACCATGTTAGCTGCTTTGATTTCAAACACTATTTAGTACCTAGCCTATACCAGTTGCATAACTTTAAAAAGCTTAACTGGTTTTGGCTGATCCCAGCCTACTGTCATTCATAACTAACTCACATGTCTTAAAGCACATTCCTCCCCCCTCACACACACAGTATAGACAAGGCCTCTCAGATATTTAGCAAACATGATAGTCAAGCACTACACTCAGTAATTAATGTTTGCAGAATCAAGCATCTATAAAGAATGACTCTCAAGGTTGCAGGGCCTCAGTACATCTTCATTTTCAAGTATAGGGCACAGGAGTCCTGTAACATTTTAATGTCAAGGAAATATTTTGAAAGTTGTTCTGCTTGCCTTAAAATAAACATAATTTTGCACACTGCTTTCTAGAGATGGTGCCCAGTCAATTTATGAAAAACTGAATTTTCAGTTTGATTTTTTTTTTAAATGCCTGGCCTTCTCAACATGTAAAAATTTTAAATTATATTTAGAAATGAATTTTTTTCAAATAGTTCTGAGACTTTTTATACTTTTGCAGATGTGTGAAATCTTATTTTCCAACAGAAATGGCACACTAGATGCTAGCAGTGAGCACTTGTACTTGTATTGCTTGTCAAATGCTTCAACCTTACCCTGGAAGAACCATTTATAATTGGAGAGGGTGGTGGCTTCAAGTATCCATTTGATTCTATGCTGAAAATAAGGATTTATATTAAAAAAGAAAATATATAAGAAAGTGAATACAAGAAAATGCAGCCATTCGTAGGATATAGTCCATGGTCCACTAAATATATGATGGAGATCACCAACTAGAACTGTACCAAATTAAATACCCAGCCTTTTTTTTTTTTTTTTTGTAGTAGCTCAAGTTAGAAGCCAGTAGTAAGTAGGATTGTTCTATTACTAATGTAACTAAATGGAGGGATTCCAAGGACAATATCTGAAATAGTTTAAGTAACCTGACAACACAACGAATGCCACTGTATTTATTCACAAGCCAAGAAATTTACATACACCTAAATCAAAACATATTCATAGGGAATTTTACAAGGTGTAGAAGATGCGTAGAAAAAATACACATACTGCATGTGATGTTGGTAGACTGGTGTCAAAATTAATAATATTTGGCTTTTCAGCTTCTCTACTATCTTGATCTTCAACTTCCATTTCGATGTCATCCTCTTCCTCACTCTCTGCTAACAAGCAGAAAACAGAAGAAACATCAACCAGCAAATACTACGCTACCTCAAAAAGTGAGGATATTAGGAAAAAGGGTATACAGACATCTCTGTAATAAAACCTTTTATAGGCAAACTGTGCTCATATTAATAAGCTGGTGAAAAACAGTGTATTTTATTTTTATGGAAAACTATATTCATGCTGTTCCACAGAGTCGCTTTTTCACAGGAACAGTCAAAAGCAGCAATACATTTTCAAGGTAACAAACAGAAAAAGATAAAGTAATTATTACAGGAACTAATATTGTCTTCACAGATATCCAGTTGTAGAATAAAGTAGCAGTTCACCATAATTCCAAATTTCTACTCACATTACGTAAGGAAACGAATTGGAGGAACCCAGAAAACTAGAATAGTTTGCAAGATGTTGAATATTTTATTATATTGATAATATTTTAAGTCTAGACAATTGCATAAGAAACACTCATAGTACTATCTACACAAAATGAGTTAAAAGTAACACACCTGTTTGAGCTCCTTAGCCAATATTTCTGGACAAAGTTTTGCTGCTGTTGTTAACCTCTCGTCACTGTATGAAACACCCACACAAAACTGCAACTGAAAGTAACTTACGATAAAAGGCAGCAATTAACTAGATTCTTTAGAAATTGTTGCCAAATGCAAAAGTTAATATGTTAAACTACTGCTCTCCTATAATCTCGTTCATTATAGGAATTATAGATGTTACTTCTAAAAATATTTTCAGACAAAAGTATGATTTTAAGCTGGCAATATAGTTTTTAATCCTTTACTGCCATAATCTACATACAATACATACATCTTCAATATAAGAAAAGTATTTAATGTTTCAGTGTTCAGAATAGCCACTACCCTTACATGCAAAATGTGTGTTTAAAATGTAAACATCCTCTAAAAAGATAATACAATGAAAAAAATCAAAATCATACCTATCTCTATAAACTGCTAATCGGTGATCATTCTAGGCATAACCACTGACTACATAAAATACACTGGTAGTTTACATTCAGTGCATAGTACATTGAACTAATTACAAACACTTAGTTTAATTGAATGACAGCCATAATTCTTCTTCAGAAAAGGAACGAAAATTACCTTTATGCTACATATTCATGCCTAGCCTCTCCCCAACACTCCCCCTACCGAAAAAAAGATTTATAAGGTTCTAGTAATAAATACTACTGGTAAGCAGTCAATCTGTTCACAGGGGGCTGAAATACATTACTCAGATCTTGAAATACAAGACTGTACAACAGAGACAGAGATCCAAATGAGAGGGTTTGGGTTTTTTTTTTTTTTTTTTTTTTTTTGCTCAGCTCTCTTTATAATTTATATGTTCTTTAAATTTGTATGTTTTTTGAAAAAACAAAAGCAAAGAAAGAGAATCAGGTAACATATACAAGCCACAAATATTGATAGTTAAAGATAATTAAAAATCGGTGACTGAAAATGAAGAGAACAAAAACAAAGAAAAGAGAAGTCAAATAACAAATACATAGTAACAAGAAAAACAGGTAACAAAAAGAGACTCACATAACTAAAACAAACCACAAATATTGATAGTTAAAAGCATCTGCTTCTTATCTTAGATTCTAGTGAGAGAGGTCAGATCTATTTTAAAAAAAAGCATCTCAGGATGAACAACTCCAAACTCAGCAATGTAAACACAGGCCATCTAAATCGTCCCTCACAAAGAAGCCAAAAGCCCACAATAAGGAGGAAACCAAGTGCCTTCCCCAGACAGGGATGACACATGGCATGGTGCTCTGCTTGTATTTTAAGATGTGTACGTAAAATGATCTGAAAATAAGGTAAATGTTGTATAGATTGCAGAACACTGGATATGGTGTTTCTCAAATTCTTTCCACTGATAACACTGGTATGCCACAGATGCCACTTTTTCTGAACACTTAGTTGATTGTATTATTTATTTTCACAGAGATTTCAACAATTTCCACGACACCATCAAATTGAGCCTGGAACACTCCACACAGGAGATCCACTTTCTCAACACTACAGTACAAATCAGACAGACACATCACCACCACCCTGTACGGAAAACCTACTGATCGGTATAGTTACCTACATCCTTCGAGCTTCCATCCTAAACACACCACACGATCCATTGTCTACAGCCAAGCCCTAAGATATAACCACATCTGCTCTGATCCCTCAGACAGAGACAGACATCTTGAGGATCTCTGTCAAGCATTCTTGAAACTACAGTACCCACCTGGGGAAGTAAGAAAAATTGACAGAGCTAGACGGGTTCCCTGAAGTCATCTACTACAGGAGAGGCCCAAGAACGAAAGCAACAGACCACCACTAGTCACCACATATAACCTGAAGTCAGACCTCTGCAACAGATTATTAAGGACCTACAGCCTATTCTAAAAGATGACCCCTCTCTCTCTTAAGCCTTGCCTACAGACAGCCACCCAATCTTAAACAGATACTCAGCAGCAACTACAGATCTAACAACAGAAACATTGAAGCAGGCACACACCCCTGCAACAAACCATGCTGCCAAGTCTGCCCATATATCTGCACAACAGATACCATCATAGGTCCTAATCAAGTCTGCTACTCCATCAAAGGCTCATTTACCTGCTCATCTACTAATGTGATCTATGCCATCATGTGCAAGAAATGCCCCAATACCTTATACATTGGACAAACAGGACGATCCCTGCACAAAAGAATAAATGAACATAAAGCTGATATCAGAAATCACAAAACAAAGAAACCAGCTGTTGAGCACTTCCATATTTCTAATCACTCAATAAATGATTTGTTAATGACCATCATCAGAGATGTGGCTGGGACATCAAGACTTCAAAGAGAACAGCTGAACTCAAATTAATATGCAAGCTAAATTCTGTGAAAGCAGGATTTAATTGAGACTATGGGTTCTTTTCCCATTATAAAAGGTAATTTGACTTCAGGCTTCCCATGGTTTGAACGTAACAAATACTCTGATTTGCTGTTACTGTATGACCTGATCCTATGTTTTACACCCCCTTGCATTTATTTTCATTCCATTCTGTAAGTTCACCCATCTTCGAAGCATCTGACGAAGTGGGATTTGCTCTCACGAAAGCTCATGCGAAAAATAAATCTGTTAGTCTTAAAGCACCACACAACTTTTTTTTTTTTTTTTTTTTTTTTGCTGGACTAGACTAACATGGCTATCCTTTTGGAAACTGCATTATTTATGTTCCACTGGATGATATTTGAAAATGCGTGTTACGATCCTTAAATATACTACATTTCTTCCTCTCATACGAGTACCTTAACAAGCTGACTCAGTTTAAGATGTATCATGATGCAGAATGCATATTAACAGGAAATAACCGAGTCTAACAACTCTCAACCTCGTATCCTATACTGTCTTAGCTAAAGTTCAGATTTCTAAACACTAAGACATCTTGTTAATGTTGAACCATATAATTTTTACTTACAGTTGTCTCTAGAGAGAAGTCCTATGTATCTATTATAAATCAACTGTAATGAAGTCAGTATTAGACTCTCCTTTTTTTAAATATCACACCTTACAGATTTTTGCTAGTTGATGACTTCAATCTAAAAATTATAGTCTGGTTTAAATGAACTCATTTAGCTGCATCACTAGGTAAAGAATTTTTTTTTGTATTTTTTTCTTTTCTTTTAAAAGGGGTGGGGGAGGGCAATACTTTGTTTGAAACAGAGAGACTAGAAAACAACATTTGTAGATTAAAAATCAGCTGTGTCCTGCAAAGTTTTGCTTAGCGTTACCAAAATATTAACTGCTGTCTGCTGGCCAAATGAGCCTGGAAGCCTGTGAGGAATGATGACTCATTTTACTGCAGTAGCACAATGTAGCACAACACGAACATCGAAAAAGCACTCTTCACTTTTTTACAAAATTTCACCAAAAAAAATTAGATGGAAGGCACAAAGGCACATCTTGACTTCTGCAAACTAAAGAACCTTTCTGGTTTTTTAGCTGAAAGTAAAGAGTGACCACTATTGTATTAAAGCTAGGCGAAAGTCAGTGCAAGTACCAAGGCAATATTCAACTCATATGACAGATCTTATACTTACTTTGCAGAAGGCGGACCACCAATCAGTGTGGTCTCACCACTCACAAATATTAATCAATTTTACTCTCAGTGCTTTTGTGAGGTAAGAAAATACTTCATTTTAACAGGTGGGAAAAGGAGATGCAGGGAAAAAATTTAAGGTGGGCATTTTCCAAGGAGTCTAAGGTAGTCAGGGACCCTGTTCATTCAATTTCATTGTCAATTAAGCACTTAATTCTTAGGGCTTATCTACAAAGGAAAACTTACTGATACAGTAATCTGGCTCACTATGTATTATTTTGGAATACCAATACAGTTTCCTGGATTAATATATACAACCTCCAAAGCAACAAACTAACCTGTAAAAAAGATCCTATTCCAGAAGAAGGGTGTCCCAATGGGAACTGTAGCTATGCAACTCCAGTGGTTCCCTAATGTTGATAAAATTTCCCCATATGGACAAAACCTTAGGCTTCTTCAAAACTCCTAGCTTAAGTGAGTGTGTCAAGGTTATACAAGATGTCTGTGGCAGGAAGAGGAATTCACTGAAGATTTGATGCTTTAATGGCAGATCATCCCAGCTTCCCTGCTTATTAGTGGGAACTGAGTCTTCAAACTGTGTATTAACTTCCTGAACAATGAAAGTTTCTTCTTGGACTTCAGACTAATATTGCAACTCTTGATTTACAGAGAAACATAGCTTCAGTTCTCCTTGATTTAACCATTCAGCCCCCCTGTGTATCGTAACTATGATTTACATAAAACATATATTGAATATCTGATACCTGCTAGGGATAGAAACTTGATGTAAAAAGATAGAAGTTTCTGTTCTTTAACTTCTAATACGCATTCAACATTAAATCATTCTCTGCTGCCTAGCTGATTAACTTCTGCAGGTTCCCTGCTACAAGAAAGTAGGAAACCAACACTAGACAATTACGACACATGAAGACTGCAGTTTCACTTGTAAAAGTCTGCTTACTCAGCATATTTTACCACCTACTTCAATTTTGATCATAACTACACGACCAACAGTAAAATCAGTGAACGTCTTCCACTCCTTGCTAAGCTTCCTCAACACACCTAAATTAAAGTAAAAGCGAAAGCAGCAACAGCAGCTCCTGAGCTGTCTCTTTCTGCCCAAGAAGAGGCCCCTGACACAGCTATTCTCTTGGAAGCACCTCCGAAAGTAGAAGCCATACACAGCAAACACTGCCAGTCTTCCTTTCCTGCCTTCCCACAACCTCGCCCTCCTCCAAAGCACCTGTGCTTTCCTACTTTCCTCTCATCTGATTGTGCCTACTCCCCCACTGAAAACAAAACCTTTCAATATTATGTTCCTTTATTATTATTTGTACGCTACGGCAGCCCCACTAGACAGCATCCCACCTCCACCGCCCAAGTCCTCAGCTTCCCTTCTAAGCCTCCCCCCGGCTGCTCACCAGGGACCTTCCCTAGCTCTCCCCCTTAATGCCATTGTCATCCTACGCCACCATAGCTTCCTGTCCTCCACCCACCTCCCCAGCTTCTGCCCTTGCTCTTCCCCCATGCCACAGGCTCGTGCTCCCACCAATCCTCTCCCGCCAATGCCGCAGGGTCCTCCCGCCACTGCAACCCCCTGCCCTACAGTACCCCAGGCTGGCATTCCCCCCTGCCCCCCCATTTCCCCCATGCCCCA
>ML681973.1:14036132-14109456 GCA_007922195.1 Podocnemis expansa
CCCCAGGCTGGCATTCCCCCCTGCCCCCCCATTTCCCCCATGCCCCAGGCTGGCATTCCCCCCTGCCCCCCCATTTCCCCCATGCCCCAGGCTGGCATTCCCCCTGCCCCCCCATTTCCCCCATGCCCCAGGCTCCTCCTCCTGCACCCCCATTTCCCCCAGGCTGGTATTCCCCCCTGCACCCCCACTTCCCTCATGCCCCAGGCTCCCCCTCACTGCACCCCCATTTCCCAGGCTGCCTCTCTCATTACATCTCCTGCCCCTCCCCAGCACCCCAGGCTCCTCCCCCCACAGCACCCCCATTTCCCCCACGCCCCAGGCTCGCCCCCTCACCGCACCCCCACCCCCACACTGCCCCAGGCTCCTGCCCCACCGACCCGCGCCACAAGTTCCCGCCCCGCGGGCCTCTTCCCTCCCCCCGCCGGCGGCTCGGCTGGGCTGGGCTGGGCTGGGCTGGGCTCGGCGGGCCGTACCGGGCAGCAGCGGCAGGCGGTTCCCCATGTCGTTGTCGGGCTCCCCGCCTCCCTCCTCGGCAGCCATCGCTGTTTACCCGCGCGGGGCCTGGGCAGCCGCCGGCCGCCCGCTGCAGCCGCCCCACAGCGACCCCTGGCGGACGGGAGCGCAGCAGGCGCGCGTGGGAGGCAGCGGACGGCGGCCCGCGAGGGTCCCGCTTAGGGCGCAGACCGCGCACGTGACCCCTTCGCGCCCGCCCGTCGGCGGCCGGCCCCGGACTCTCCCCGCGCGCATGCGCTCCGCGCTGCAGCCCATTGGCTGCTCCTGCCTCGCTCCCTGCCTCGCTCCCTGCCCTCTGCCCCTCCCACCAGGCTGCGGGTGGCCCCGCCCTCCTGGGCCTGGAATGCCAATCTCTGCAGGCTGGAGGTGGGGGAGCAGGGCTGCCCCTGCCCAGGGGGGCTGCTCCCAGCATGACAAGTTATTTGACTTCACCCTCCTCTGTCTGCTGTTTCCCAGAGTGTGAATCCTTACAAAGGCTCTGATTTGCTGTTGCAGGGTGACCTGATCCCGTCTTACACTCTCCTGCATTTCTTTTCCTGCAGTCTGTAAATTCAATCAATCAATCAATCAATCAATCAGATCATAGGGCTTTCCCCCTCGTCACAGCGTCTGATGAAGTGGGATAGTCTGCCACGAAAGCTCATGGGATAAATAAATCTGTTAGTCTTTAAGTGCCCCAAGATGCCTTGCTTATTTTTTTCTTTTTTTTTGCTTTACTAGACTAACATCGCTGCCCCAGAGACGCTTACTTTGCACATGGTGCAAAGCAGCGGCCAGGTTACTCTGGTTCAGTAAAACAAACAGAGTCCCGGGTGGCTAGCAGAGGCGGCGCTGGCGCTCGGCACACGGGGCACATGCCCTGAATCCCGGTACCAGTGCCCCAGGTCTGGCGGGGCCCCCCGTCTCCTGGTCTCTGGCCCGATCGGGCCAGAGATCCGCAGCCCAGCCACCCACGGCCGCAGCAGCCCCGTCCCCAGCTGGGGATCCAGGGCTCAGCCACCCACAGCCATGGAGACCGCTCCTGGCCCCGTACCCAGCCGTGGACCCGGGCCTCACCCACCCGCAGCAGCAGCAGCTGCTTTGGTCCCATCCCCGGCCAGGGATCTGGGGCCCAGCCGCTCACGGACCCTCCTGGCCCCATCCCCGGCTGGGGATGCAGGGCTCAGCCGCCTGTAGCAGCACATGGCACTTTCCAGGCCTGACCCCGGTCAGGGGGCGTGGCCTAAGGGCTGGGGGTGTGGCCTGTGGGTGGGGGCCAGGACCTGGGCCAGTGCCCCGGGTCAGCGATGCCCCTGGTGGCCAGATGCCAAAGCATGGAAAGGAGGCTGGGGGAATGTGAACAGGAGGACACCTGGAGAAAATGTAGTGTTAAGATAACTGTCATTACCATGTTGTGTCATGGAAAATGGGTAATGATTAACAGATACAGCATTAAAACTGCACAGTCATGTGTTTTTTAAATGATTTTAAAATAAAAAGAATTACCAAAATGTTTTCTTTTACTGAAAACTGCATTTTTCATTAAAGAAAAGCTTTTTGTGATCCGTTCATTAATGTTAATGAGACTATGGAAAGTTAAATTAAATTTGCAAACATGAACTTGAAAAAGTGAAAAAAAAAAAGGCAGAACAGTTAATTCACCTGGCAGTTTTGATTTTCCACAGCAGCCCATTTTACAATTTTTTTTTAAAAAATGGTCCTGAATTGTTTCTATCTAGTACAAAAGTTTCACGGCAGGGGTGTCATTGCCCTAGGGAAGACTCGAGGACTGGGACTAGGTCCCATCCCCCCGGGTCCCAGCCCCACCCCCTGGCCCCAATCTGGAGTCAGGGCCACATGCTTCTGCTGCTGCCAACCCAGCCCCCGATCCCCGGCCGAGCAAGGCCGTGGCTTTCACCAGTAATCCAGCCTGGGAGAGGCAGGCACCATCATGGCTGGCCCAGCCCTGGATACCTGAACACAGACGGGGAAGGAGATGGGAGAGGCAAGGGGTGCCCCAACAATTTGGGGCAATGGCTCAAGGACTCGGGGCACATGCCTCCTCTGCCAGGTGCCAGCAACGCCCCTACCTGTGGATCCCCTTCCCTATGCTGGTTCCCAAACTCCCCCCATCCCCTTCCCCTTCCTCCTGGTGGCAGGCAAAAAAAGTCAATCTCCTTCACAGGCAGCCAGGCTGGGTTCCTGCCTCTTCCCCTCCCACCCATCACTGTCAGTCATTCAGAATGCTGGCCTTTGGTTGGCTCAGTCCCAGCTGGCCTTTGATTAGCTTTTTTCCATGTGGGCCCCAGCCTCTTTTCCCTTAATACTTGTGACTTGTGCAACGTGCTGTCAATCAAATTAGCGTGCTGACTGACTGACAGGGAACAGGTGGGGTGGATGGCAGTGGGATGGCTCTCCGCAACCAGCATAGCCTGCTGTGACTGAGACTCTGATTGGTTGGCAGACCACAGCAGACTTGAGCCGGGATTGGCTGGAACGCTTCCTTTGTCCCCCATGCTGTGGCTCAGATCGCTTGAGGGAGGCAGACGCAGCCTAGCCCTGCTGTGTCAGGAGCCTGTCTTTGGAGTTGGCTGCTGCAGACCGACAGCTTCCAGGCACAGCCCAAGCAGCAGCGCTGTGGGTCAGATCATTGCCCTGGGCGGGCCGGGTCTGGCCCCGCGGGCCATAAGTTTGATGCTCTTGATTTAGATCCCTCTCCAACATGGCTGGCAGTGGCTGGGGCCGAACGTATCCATGACCCCTTGCAATAACTTTGTGGCCCCCTGAGCCACAGCTTGGGAACCACTGGCTTAAAGTAAACAGACCGCCTGCAGCAAAGCAAAAGTGTGGGAGGCCAGGCTGGCTGGGTAATTCTTCCTAGTTCCCAAATACGGCCTTTTTTTCCTGCGTCTGCACAGTTAAAGCTCTCATCTTCTAGCCTGACTTCTGTAATTTCCATGTTATATTCATTCTGGATATCCACCTCCCTGCCACAATTTTACAGTAACTGAACTTGCATCCTTCCTGTGCAGTCCACTGCAGGAGTCTCTACTCAGGCATCAGGCTGTCAGCTGTCTCTGGACAAGGACCTGTGTTCCACTCCCATCTAGTGCAAACTGAAACATGTGATTGAAATCCCACATATGAATTCATCTCAGTAGAGATCAGGCTTTTCCAGAGTTCATACTTGAGTTAACAGAAGTCATCTTAACATGTACCCTTAACACTGTACTAACCTGGGTTGTGGTAGATGAGGGAAGCCAGCAACAAAAAGATGAATTGTAGACCAGAAGGCTGCTATAAAAATCCCAAACTATTTCAGTTATTCTGGTCTCACCCAGTGAGCGTATATGTATATGCCAAGCTATTTTTTAAATCTACTTAGTCCCAGTCTATCTGAATATCTTTAATTATTGTAATTTAAACTAAGCCAATGCACTTAAAGGGCCTCATTTCTTTCTTAATTTTTCATTTGTACCTGTCTATTGGAGAGATACAGAGACAGCTGCAGCAAATTTGCACTTTATTATTTCAGGAATACTGTTTTAGAACACTTGGATTTGAGAACATACACTATACACTTTGCTCCCTGCATCTGTGGAACAATGTGCAAATACGTCACCTGCTTTTGTCCTAGAAGACAGGGTTGGGGGCGGGGGGCATTAATGGCCGTATGTGACTACCGATAGCCAATTTCAGAACGGCTTTAGACTCAGAAACGGGTAATCATTTACTTTTCTAGCGGAAAATAACAGGAGAGGAGCAGCAATGTAAAGGCAGTTAAAAAAAATTGGTAAGTTAGGATTCCAAAGACTAGCTTGGCACTGGTAGAATGTAACACTAGTGGTAAAGAAAATAATGACATTGGGTCTGAGTACACAGTATATGCACATTAATATTGTGTACGGTTTGCAGCGTTCCATGGCTGCACACAAACACCACAAGTATCAGCCAGTTACATGTCAAAAAGAATTTACATTCTTTGGCTATCAAAAATAAAGGCCTCTGCTCAGAAAGAAGAGAGGGGAGAATTCCATTTTTGCAAAAGAAGCAAGGAATCCTGTGGCACTTAAAGACTAACAAATTTATTTATCACATGAGCTTTCATGGACGAAAATCTCAATTTGTTAGTCTTTAAGTGCCACAGGACTCATTGCTCCTTTTGCTGAACTAGACTAACACGGCTGCCCCTTTGGAACTTGGCAATATTCCATTTTTGTAGCGGTGCCAGTAGAGGGAGCTGATATATTAGGTTAGGACAGGGATTAGCAATCTTTTCTGACTCCTGTGCTGGTCTTTGCTCCCGACCCTCAGCTGGTGCTGGCAGCCCCTTCTACTGAAAAAATCTAACGGCTGCCTGAAAATTCAGCAGTCATCATGGCTGGAGTGGGAGTGCTTCCCAGGTATGCCACGGAAACAAGTCGCCCAGAGCAACTCATCTTGGTGGTGTTCATGTTGATTTTGCTGGCCCATTTGAAGGTTGTATGTTTTTAATTGCTGTTGACACCCATTCAAAATGGCCAGAAGTCTCTGTAATGCAATCCACTACCACAGACAATACTATCCAGCCCCTGCATGGCCTTTTTAGTCATTAAGGTCTTCCAGAACAGCTGATGAGTGACAATGGACTGCAGTTTGTTTCTCAGGATTTCAAAACTTTTATGAAAGCCGATGGAATACATCACATCAGGTCGGCACCGTATCAGCCTTCCACCAGTGGACTCGCTGAAAGGTTTGTACAGACTATGAAGCAAGTTCTAAAATCTGTGAGGGGACGTTCACCTCTTCAGAAGTGATTGGACAACTTTTTATTATCTTATAGAAACACTCTGCAGGCTATGACTAAAGCGTCTCCAGCTTTTCTTATGATCAGACAGCAGTTGCGCTCTCACTTTGATTTGTTGAAACCATGAGAAACACGACAAGTGGTGCAACACCAACAGCAGGACCAGATCAGCAGACATGCACCAAGAACAAAGGACCGCACCTTCGGTATTGGGCAGCCTGTCCTCACTCAAAACTATGTTTCTGGACCTAAATGAGTTCCAGCAACAGTCATCGCCCAGACAGGACCTGTTTCCTACGCTGTCCAGATGGTGGGTGGCCTGGTTTGGCAACGGCGTGTAAATCAGTTGCTG
Source organism: Podocnemis expansa (assembly GCA_007922195.1). Taxonomy (NCBI): domain Eukaryota; kingdom Metazoa; phylum Chordata; order Testudines; family Podocnemididae; genus Podocnemis; species Podocnemis expansa. The sequence continues at coordinate 14,041,763 of ML681973.1, forward strand.
CTCCATCAGACCCATCCGGAGGATGCATAGCCAACTGATGTAACTGACTTCACCCTTACAGATGATATAACATCAGGGCACGAAACAGCTGTTCATATCTCTCCTGCTCCAGTCACCTCTTCAACACCTTCAGCCTCTTCTTGGACCAGCTGGTCACAACAGCGGGAACTTGCTACCATATAAAACACCAAAGCTCATCGTAATGGAGAGAATACCAGCTCCAAAAAAAAAAAAAAAGGCTTAAAAAAGTAGCAAACATGAGCTTGCTCTGCCTCCCCTGTATCTCCGGAGTGCAGTGTAAAGTTATGAATTCCAGATGAATGTAATTTATTGCCATAATGGGAGTCACCAGATGGCATAGTCACAAACAGGGTTGCAAGTTCCTTTTCACAGCATGTGATCACTGATCAGTCCTTGTGCAAATGGTTCATGGTAGTTACTTTTGTGAGGTAGAATATTTTGGGGAGAGCTGTGGCTAGCAGCTGGAGATTTTGCTCTCTCCTGTGATTGCTCTAGTCACTTCTTGGGGTACTGTTTCTCCTTGGAAATGAGACATTGATGTTTTGGCCGAGATTTCAACAATGGTCTTGCCTGCTGTGCTGTTTGTAACCACTTCTGTTCAAGCACTGCTGTGTACAGTGTAAATAAAGCAAGGAACATGAAGAAAGTATTCAGCTACGTATGTGACTGATTCTCCTTTAATGGGAAACTGCTCTGCAATGTGCTGAAATATGCTACCATTAGGCAGAATATTAACAATATATTTATGTATTTAAATTTAAAAAGTGACTCTCAGGTTCTAGATGGCTTGATACATAATTGAAAATACTGTAGCAAAACCCATAACAAAACCCAATAAATCAGTCATAGAACAGAACAGCAATAAATCACACAAAAAATGCTAGTCAATGAAAAACATCCCTACCTCAATTTCCAATTAAAAAACATCTCCTCACCTGTCTCGGGTATCTTCAGATAGCCATGCCAATGTTTGGTTTTGAAGAATGCTGTAAAATCTATTAATTTAAGGTTATTGCATGATTTTATTGCTAATTAACTTTGCTGCAGCTTTGTTGCATAAATCAGTGGGTCTTGCCACTTAATTTAGTTTTAATGTGCTATCTAGTCCCAAGTAAGTGAGCAAGTCTGATGTATTTGGTCCATTTAAGTCACTGGTACACATACCAGCTGGTTTATCACAAGCTCCACCCTACTAATTCTAAAATTGGAATAAATATTGAGCTGTCAGCTTCATCATCTGGATCCCTAAATGTGTACTGAATAAGTCTGAGCCAGCCCTTCCTGTGTTAATTATATTGCAAGGGAATGTATAGCAAGGGATGGGGGAAAACACTTCTGGAAAAATATTCTTGTTCATGAGAGATAAGAAAAGCATGCTAGAAACAGGAATGGTTGAAAAACAGTTGTCAAATTGGACTGTAGCAAATGAGTGGGTTAGTAACATATATTATTAGTTTTGTGAGGACATGCCATTTTTCTGACTCATTTACTATTTGGGGCCCGGGAATATAATGGGATCAGGCTAGTGTGATGAGTAAGCACCTCTGGATATGAAAAATTGTTTTTAAGACAAAGAGGCCATAGCAAGACATGCCCAAACCCTCATGCCAGTAAACTTCAGACAGTGCATTCCCATGCAGCAAATAATTTGGCTTGCATGCAAAACTTGTATTCAACTTGAGTAACACACAGCATGGTAGAGAAAGTGAATGTATTATAAAGTGAAATGTGATAAAGAGAATAGAAAGTGAATATAAAGTCATTGGTTTGGGCAATGTTGGGCTAGGTTAAAGGAAAAGAGTGTAAACACCAGCCCCAGAAAAATCCAACTCTATCTCTTCCCTGCAAACTAGGTCAGTGTTGCCCCACCCACTATCGTCCTTGGGTATAAGGAGAGTTACCTCTTCATAAATCTAGCCCCTCTAGGCAGCAGGTGTTATCCATAGCAGGTGATTCTGTTGTAGCGAGAAAAGAGGCAAGGAACCCTTTCCCAGCTAAATCTATGGGCCTAAAGCTGCTCTCATGTATAATTCAGGAGTTACTTCACTGAAGTCAGTTGGGTTACATTGCTGTAAAACTTATATAAGTAAGAGCAAAATCAGGCCTTAAGGCCAGATCCACAGGTATACTAGAGCAGTTCTTAGTGCAACTAGGAAGAAAGTGAGAATGCATAGGTAGGGCTAGTTTATTTTGTACTAACTAGAGGAAAGCAACTCCCAAGAGATCATTGCACTTTGGCCTGGTCTTCCCCATTCTTGTAATGTTTCTTGGGTTAGAATTTAGAGTTGCTGTCTTAAAGTGCAAAATGCACTTATCAGAGACTGTGGCTGCTGCAATTTTGTAGTCAAATAAAATATTCCTTTATTATTTAATTATTTTGTATCATTGGATAATGGTCATCCAGGGCCAGATCCCCAACTGGTGTCACTAATGAACTAAAGAGTTACTTTGATTTATACCTGATGTGAGGCCCATAACTTTAAATTGCAATTTTCACTTCTCTGTCTATCAGCTCTTATATGACCTACCTGAGCAGAAAAAACAATGAATAGTTTCCAACAGTGCTGCAGCAGAGACTCTGACTGGCTCTATCTGAATGGAAAATGAAGTTAATGCAGGGCTCACTTCTGCCATCCCTAATCACAGTGAAAAGAAAACCACTGGCAGAATTAGGCAGGAGTGACGCGGGCCCAGGAAAAGACCTGGGGCCAAGGGCCCATGTCCCCCAGTCCTGGTTTGGGGCCTGGACCTGATATTGCCTGGGGCCCCAGGCAGAGCCCAGATAGGGGTCCTGCCATGGGTGGCCTGGTCCTGGACCCCCAGCCAGGGACAGGGTCAGGGAAGACAGCCACTGCTGCGGGCGGCCTGGCGGCAGACCCAGGGAACTGGCACTGGGACTCCCCCCATGCCCAACCCCAGAAATGTCACTGGAATAAGGTACTGCTCCACATCAACCTGGGCCCCTTGTGATCAAACTAAATGAGATGTGACATAAAAAGTCAATTTGGAAAGCTTTTCTTGGATGTGTAAATCTTTCCAAACAACAATTTGAGGGAACACAAGATTTAAATAAGACATTGGATCATTAAAGTTACGTCTATGCGTTTAGATTAACCACCAAAGCCAAAGATGACGTTATTACCATACATGATGTAGACTAGTTTAAAGTCTTGGTTTAATCACATTTATATAGAGAGAACTGATTCATAAATTAGATTTAAATCTAAAACGTGAATTAGTTAAAAGCACTAAGTTTATATACTCAGTTTATACTGTGTTCTCTGCATGAGAAATGAAGGTAAGTCACTCTGCAATGAACAAACTTCAAAAACAATGCCAGCACATCATTTATAACAGTATTTGGCATTAATTTTAGGAACACATCCATATTTGTCTTGACGATTGCTTCAGATTTGGCTGATTTCGCAAGGGAAGGAAAAGGGAAAATAGAACACAATCAGAGGGTTGGAAGGGATCTCATAAGATCATTGAGCCCAACCCCCTGGGGCTTGAACCCAGAACCTTCTGCCTAGTAAGCAGATGGGCCAGCCACTGCACTATTTGCAGGTATAACTTTGGTTAGGTATAGAATTTAAAGTGTATTGTCCAGTCATAGTACTGAAACAGGCACAGTAATGGTTTTGAAGCCAAGCCTTCCAAAGTTTTGGGTTTTTTTCCCCTCGTAGGAATGTAGTGAAATGTATATGCAACCATTACAGTGGCTTCCCTTTAAGGGACTAGTGGGGACATAACATTTCATTCAGAACATACGTCTAGCAAACAAAGTCTTTCAAAACACTATAACCTACTGGTACATGCTATGGTATTGTATACTGGAGTGAACAATGATAGCATATCTAATGCCTGACAGTACTTGCTCTGTGAAGAATTGTTCTTAGCAAGTCTGAAAAATTGGGACAGGAGGTGTAGAATTACAGGGGCTTATATAAGGAAAAGTTCTGAATATTGGGACTGTTCCTATAAAATCAGGACATTAGGACACCCTATTCTTTGGAGCTCAGAACAATGTTCCCTCTAAGCTGCGCTAGTGGGCAGGGGCGCAGTGGCTCCTCTCACCTGCGCAGTGAGCATGTGGGACAGCGCAGGCAGCCCTGCCTCTCCCCAGCCCGGAGGAGCCCCGTGGGTCTCCTGTCTCAGCTCGGGCAGGCAGCCTGTGCTGCCTGCGGGAGCAGTGAGAGCTGATGGCCCCTCTCTCCTACTGCAGGTAGCCAGGGAAGGAGCAGAGGGGGAGGGAAATTTAAATCTCTCCCTCTCCTCTGCACCAGGCTGCTTGTGCAGAGATGGTGGCATCTTTGGGGCCTGTGTGGGCCCCAGCAGGTGAGCAGCCCTGAGTCTGGGCAAGAGGGGGGGACCCTGAGAAATGGCAGGGCTAAATCGTGGGGCTCCCAGAGGCAGCCATGTAGTGGCCACAGGGACGCACGGCTCTCTGTGGGGGCAGGAGATGGGAGCTGGGCTGCAGGCGAAGGAGCCAGGCTGGAGCTGGAGGAGGACTTGGGACTTGAAAGACTCAAGCAAAATTGTATTGAGCCATTTAGCATCTCTAGCAAGGGTGAATGCTTTGCTTTTCACTTGCTAAAAGGCTCCTGAAAGAAAAGCGATCCTTTAAAATAAGCAAAACCAAGTTGGGTTAATTTCAGATTTATTTTCTTTTCTGTGAGGGATTCTAATGCAATCAGTTTGTCAAGGTGGGGCTTTACAATGTAACTTTGTACAGACTCCTGTGATGGAAGGAAACAAATCCTAATGATTAGGAAAATGAAATGAAAAACTGAAAGGATAAAAAGTCATTTAAGGCAGGAGGAAAAAAATATTGCCAGTGGTGCAATAATTTTTAAAAAAGAGACTTTGTATTTCTATTTCCCCAAAAATGCGTTAGAAAAATGATCATTTTCTTTCACAAATCCATTTATGCTCTTGCTTCTTGCAGCTTTGATAAGGTTTGCTTTAACTATCAAAAATTAAAAATTATTAAACAACCTTTATTATATTCCACTACCAGACACACAAATCTCAATTGTACCTCATTTTGCTTATTTTAGTTCTGAGAGTATTTACACTCCAGGCATACTAATTATAGCCTCCCTTTTATTGTTGAAAATGATTTGGATTAAAAAACCCCCCATAAACTCCAAAACTGAGATGTTAGAGACTCTTTATATTAAAGGAAGCTACTCACAGTGTTTAAAGTTTCCTGTATGCCTAATCAATTTTTTGCCATTCACTTAGGGGATTGTTGTCCCATATTTAGCTTTTGAGAGGTATGATTGGGCATGATAATGTAACAGACTCTAATCTAGCTCTATTCGATGCAAATTCTTTAGGCACAAAAGATGGCCCTGGTTACAGAGATGTGATGCTGCGAGAAACTGTCTTGAAACATGGTTTCTGCCCTCGCCATCTTTAAAACTTTTGAATTTCTCAGATAACTTTACTTAAGGTGTTGCCCCGAGGGAATCTGGGAAGCAGTTGCTACCTTGTGATTGTGATTTGCAATGCATGGTAATTTAATATGTTTACTGAGGGCAGAACAGGTGTATTTTCAAGGTTGATAGCTAGATATTAAATACAATCCCCATAACATGTCAGTCTCATGATCAAATCTGAAGCTACCTACTTAATTTTCAATCTACGTTTTGGACATTTAGGGCCTGATCCACTTTGAATCCCTTTTACCCCAGTTGGGCAGCATAAGAGGGACTTAAATTCCAAAGGGGCAGCCGTGTTAGTCTAGTAAAGCAAAAAAAGCCAGGAGTCTTGTGGCACCTAAAGACTAACAGATTTATTTTTTGCATGAGCTTTTGTGGGAGAAAATCCCACTTTGTCTATATATGTATTCTGGAAATCTGACAAAGACAGGCAACAAAAACTGAGCAGTGTAGATGATGGTAGAGGCTAGACAGGCAGCAAGTTTTATTGTCTCACAGTTGTTTAGTAAATTAATAAAACTACAGTACATCAATTTAACATTTTTATTGAAGTTTGAATGAAAAGACATCTATGAATTACTTTTGAAGTAAGATACTTAGGCATGCTGATACTTTCAGCACCAAAAAACTGTTGCCCAGGCCTCATAAATTGTTGCTAAGTAAATACCACAACTTGCTCAGCTGCATCATTAGCTTAGAGGGAACATTGGATCAGAAGTATACTTAAGAAATAGAAATTGTTTTATAACTCAGGAAAGTTTTTATTGTGTTTAATAAAAACTTGCTACATATTGATACGATCATGAACAGCGATCTTTCAGTTTCAAAGCCCTTACAGTATCTTACAAAGGGACTAAACACATTCATGAAAGTTGTTTTGGTGGATTCTCTGTACCATGAAGTCTTTCAACCATGATTTGAGGCCTTCAATAACTCAGTCATAGGTCAGAGGTTTATTACAGAGTAAAAAGGTGAGGTTCTGTTACCTGCGTTGTGCAGGAGATCAGACTAGATGATCACATAGGTCACTTCTGACCTTGATGTCTATGAGTATCTTACAAGAATCTTACTTCATCAGGTATTTGCCATAACTGAGCAAAGGAATTTGTCCAATCCCTAAATTTCTAGCCAGATGCCCTTTCTACCAGAAAATAGAACAGTCTAAGATGTACACAATTAAATATAAAAATACATTAACAATATATTTTAAAATACTCTTGTAGAGATGTTCAGGTCAGTGTAGTCAAATTTATACTATCGCATCTTGTAGTGTACATGTTCTGCAGCAAAGTAGAAATTCAGTTCTCAGGAGCACCAAACCATCACCTTTCATGTTAGTTAAGGGTAAATGTAAGCCGATGCTCAGAGAAAACAGATGTTTTTACATAATGGTTTGACGGCTAATTCATGGGCCCTACCTCAATCCCTGGAAAAATCATGGAGCAGGTCCTCAAAGAATCTATTCTAAAACACTTGGAGGAAAATAGAGTGGTCAGGAACAGTCAGCATGGATTCACCAAGGGCAAATTGTGCTTGACCAATGTGATTGCCTTCTATGATGAGATGACAGGATATGTGGCTGTGGGAATAGCTGTTGATGTGATATACCTCGCCTTTAGCAAAACTTTTGATATGGTTTCCCACAGCATTCTTGCCAGCAAGTTAAAGAAGTATGGTTTGAATGAATGGACCGTAAGGTGGATAGAAAGCTGGCTATATCATCGGGCTCCACAGGTAGAGATCAATGGCTCAATGTCTAGTTGGCAACCAGTAACTAGTGGAGTGCCCCAGGGGTCAGTCCTGGGGCCAGATCTCTTCAACATCTTCATAATGATCTGGATGATGGGATAGATTGCATGCTCAGTAAATTCATGGATGACACCAACCGGGGGGGGGGGTATGGTAAACACTCTGGAGGTCAGGGATAGGATTCAGGGTGACTTAGACAAATTGGAGCACTAAATGAAGGAGTACTTCAAAGAGGAGGGAGCTAGGCTGTTCTCAGTAGCAACAGAGGACAGAACAAGGAGTAATGGTTTCAAGTTGCAGCTGGGGCAGTTGAGGTTGGATATTAGGAAAAACTTTCTCACTAGGAGGGTGGTGAAGCATTGGAATGGGTTACCTAGGGAGGTGGTGGAATCTCCATCTTTGGAAACGTTTAAGGCCCAGTTAGACAAAACCCTGGCTGGGATGATTTAGTGGGAGTTGTCCTGCTTTTAGCAGGGGGTTGGAATAGATGACCTCATGGAGGTCCCTTCCACCTCTGATTCTATAATTGCATGTAAATACTAAGCTTAATGTCATTTAATTCCACTATGTACCAGGAATAAAAAATTTACCCCAGTTAAAGGCCTATGTGTTACTTCAGTCCCATGTTAGCTCTATTTTCTTCAACTATTTTGAGGACAAAGCAGGTTTTAATTGAGCCCAGGCAGTGCTGTACTGGCTGTCTGCACAAGGGTGAATTTCTTTCCATGTTTCAAATGACAACTTTCTAAAATGGTAAATTTCAGAGACTCCTAGATCATCTCAAAATTTGGCATTGACTTGAATATTTCATGTTCAGTGATTTTATTTTCCTTCACCAGTATTTGAAAAGATGTTTTTAAAAGTCTGTTAAAGGCCAGTTGAAAATATGCATCACTCCAGTGAAAGCAGAGATTGTCCACAGACGGACATAAAGACTTTCACACAGACATGAGAAAAACAGCTGAGGCACTGTGGTGTATCCCAGTGGAAACTTCAGTTTAATTGGTAGTGAAATAGAATCCTACAATGGTTTGCAACTGGCTCCGCTCAATTGCTCATACGATCCCTGAATAAATTCTAACCAATGGAACCAATGCAAAATTAGCCAGACTTCTGAGAAATTTTATGGTTCACAAGTTTTAAGGCCATGGAAAAGTCAACAAAAACTCTTCCACAATCAATTGACCTTATTTAATAATATAATGTTCTGAAACGTTAATTTGAACAGCATACCACCACAATACCAAAACACAAATTAATAGTCTTTAGGCCAGATTTTCAGTTTCTATGGGTACGTATACACTGCAATTAGACACACATGGTTTGGCTAAATGAGCTGACTCAGACTCTAGGGACACGGGCTGTTCAGCTGGGTGTAGATATTCAGGCTTGAACTCTGGGACCTTCCCAGGTGTCTAGAGCCTGAACTCCAGCTCAAGTCTGTATGTTTACACCCCTAACCCAAGTCCAGCAAGCCCAAATCAGCTGGCACCATGGTGTGGGCCCAACAGGGGTTTTTGTAGTGTAGACAGACCCATTCTCCATCTGTGCAGATTTCTGCTCACAAATAATTGCACTCTATTTGCAAACATACTAACTGTGTGTGCATATACTAGCTATGCATCTAAGTACCTTATTTGCTAACAGAAATAGGTATTCGAATAGTTAACTACTGTAAAGGTTTTGAGGGTGCAGTCATTGTTCCAGACAGACATACCTGCATACACAGAAATGGAGGTCAGTTCTGAAAATCTTGACCTAAGGTTCTAAAAGTTGAATTATTCAGTGAACCTTACAATAAAGGCAGCTAGCAAAGTATAAAAAATATATGCATCTCTTAGAAAAAAAAACAGAGAAAAATAGAAATTCCTATTTACTGTTTTTAAAAGGATATTGTATCCTCAAAATCAGTATTGCTGTTACAACCACCATCTATTACAGCAAATCTATATAAAGGATATAAATGAAGGCATAGTGGGAGATTTTTCGAAGGCAGAAATGGAAGCTGGGCAGCCAGGCATCTCATTCCACTGATGCTTTGAAAATCTTCCCCACAGAGTCTGTAATAGAAGGAAATAAAAAGGGTGGAGGAACAGGGAATTTAGCTGGGGGAAAGTGGTTTAGCAAGGAAGAAGAAGGTTGTGTAATCAGTGCACATTGCTAGGCAAACTGAATTCAGAATATGTTTCTGTTTTTGGATAAGAGGCATTTCTGTATTTCCAATTGTCATTGTCTCGATCATTAGTGTCAGATAATGAAATGGCAAAAACTGACCATTTTGCAGAATGCAAGACTGATTAATTCTGTTTTTATATTCTGTTTATTAGCACTTGTAAAAAAGGAAAAGCTGTTTCCCCTGAGTGCCTAGATCTCATCTAATTAAATTCAGTTCAGACTAGCCAAGACAGCTAGAGTGAAAGAGTAACAAGAATCAATATCACAACTGAGAAGCTTTCCCTGTTAAGGTTGATAGGTTTACCATTCTTGAGATAGAGGTATTTTCTGAACAAGTAGTCCATAGATAGAACAGGATTTTTACACTGCCAAGCAAGCATACAATCTGAAAAAGTTTATAACAATTTATGGGAGTGCTTTTCATTTAAAAGTGCATTGCAAACTGACGTACAAAATATCAAACATTTCACACGCTGTAACAAGGGTATGACCCACAGGAATGGTAGTTTAAAAACTGGACGTTTAACATAAGACTTACAAAAGCATTCAGCACTTCTGAAATTCTCACCTTTATTTACAGGCTCCAGTCACATGACTTGGGTCAGAATTTCAACAATTAATACAGGAGTGTCAAACTCGCAGCCTGAAGGCCACATGTGGCGCCTGAAGTTATTTCCTGTGGCTCACAATGACACTATCATTATTGATATTTGCAATATCATTGTATGAAAAGCTTTCAATGGTGTGGCACTCGAGCTAGGGTACTAGTCCTCATGTAGCCCTCATAGCGACTTGAGTTTGAGACCTCTGAATTAATATGTACCCTGTGATGCTGCCTAGGGTTGTGAGGTCCCTCTGTGAGGTTCATCTGCCCTTAGTGTAAAGAAGCCATTTCTGTGCCTGCTATAAGTCAGCACCCTAGCTCCAGAGAACATGGGAACAGAAGCATTCCTTTCTAGGGCTGTGCAGCCCACACTGTCTTTCTCTCCAGTTTAACAGTTGGTGCACTCCAACCCCTAAGACCTCCTGTGCTTAGCGTATCCACCCTTTGTTCCACTAGACACTCATAGTATTCAAGATTCACTGCTTCTAAAGAGGTAGTACACCTCAGCTCATCAGTTCCACCTAAAATTACAGCACCATTTGACACACAGCACTCAGTTTTATAGTGGAAACAAGTAAGAGTTTAATACTGGTAACTGGAACAAAGTGTTCCATATAAAATAAAATCATAAGATGCATTCTCGAGCCTGGACTTACTTGAGACTTGCATGTCTTTCAGAGCAATGCTCACCCAAAGTCCTCCCAGCATTATACAGCCATGTGAGCATGTGATCTACTGTGAATGAGACAAGTCACTGTCAGTTGCCTCTTCACTGAAAGATCCAGAGTGTCTGTCTGCACTCCCCGATATAGCAAAACAATCTACTGTCCTTAATTACAAACAGGACAAACCACTCCTGCCACTGCTGGTTGTTTTTTCCTGCATATTTCTTTCATGTAGATTTTACAGTTTCTTAAACAGCATCTGGCTCAGTGTGCAAATGGGCATACATTGTGAGATGGACAATACGCAATGACCAGACATGAAAATAGGCATCTGTGGCCTCCTATTGAGAACCTATCTGAGGCTATGTCTACACCAGAAAAAGTTAGGTCGAAGTCTTTAAGTTGAACTAATAAGTCCGATTTTTATTCAAAATTAACTTGACCTTATTAAGTTGAATTAACAAAGTGGACTAAGTCAACTTTAAGTTAAGTTGACTTAGTCCACTTTGTCAATTTGACCTAACTGCCCTTAATTCGACCTTCATAAAGTCGAATAAACCAGGTCTATACCATCCTTAGTTTGAACTAAGAAGTCAAATTAAGGCTTAGTTTGAACTAACAGGCAGTTCTTATTAATTCGAATTAAGCTTTTATCAAGTTGAATTAAGGAATTTCTTAATTCCACTTAAAGTCTAGTGTAGACAGGGACTAAATTAGTTCAAATTAAGCTTCATTAATTCGACCTACATTGCCAGCGTAGACATAGTCTGAGACTTGTGACTTCCTTGTTACCTGCCATAAGAACTTAAATTTTCAGTATAGACGTAAAATTCTATTATCTGCACATATATTTCACAGTGATTACAATGACCAGCGAGCAACTGGCTTTCAGCAGAGGCCACCCATTAGTAAACTATCAGGCACATGTCTGACTCAGGATCTCTGTAAAATCCTATTTATCTGCTGTTTCCTCTTCCAGTTGGCACTGCATTATCCCTGGTCACATACCATTGCCAAAGTGCAGCTGCCTGGGGGATGAAATCTCTGGCTGTGTTTGCACTCAGGATTAGACCGTTTGTATTGTAGTAAAACTAATTTGAGCAAAAATGGTTCAATGACTTCACACCTGCATACTTTATCTTCTTTAAGAACAGCTTCAGGTTTCCTTGCACTCACACACCTGCTGTTCCACACTGTTTCAGTTGTAGTGTTTTCTGGGTACCTATCCTAGCGTTCCCAATATGGCTTCCAGAAGTAGTGGATTCTGGGAGATTTCCGAGGGGGTTGCTTTAACTTACAACAGTTGATTATAACTGCAAAGGAACAGTATAGTAACTCTAAACACACAGGGCAGAGCTGTCTGTGCTCGACCACATGCCACCCTGCTCCCTCCCTTTCCCTAAAACCTCTCTCAGGCTGGGGGTGATTGTCAAAGGTACAAGATCTGCTGGCTTTACAGCAGTTGTGAACTACCCCACCTCCACCAAGGGAAATTTCAATTAGGCAGCTATAGCCACATTTGGGTCATGTATCTCCAATGGTGCAGAAGGGATAGAAATTAGCCAGAGAATCTGGCCCAGTATCTTTTACATCAAGCACTAATACATGAGTGAATTCAACAAATAGTTAAATGTAGTCTTTCTTCATTCATTTTCATTTACTTAGAAATCTAGCATTCACCATTTGCAAATAAAGTCTGTATTTAATTAGAAACAATAGTTGGCACAAGTCATATTTGTTAAAAAAAAATTCCTGTGTTAAATGAACCTGATGCTAACAGATTGTATTTTCAGACATACGGGATTCCGTGATGCTTATTGTACATAAGTGATCTGCAAGCAATTCTGTTCTTGACTAGATTAGATAGCCGTGTTTATGATTTAATTAATTACAAAGGCACTAAAGAACATCATTCAACAGAGACATTAATTTAAATTATTGCAATGCATTTCCAAAGTCAAGTTTTTCCAAGCTGTTAAACAATCTTTCCATAAAGAACACAATGCTCAGGGACAGATGCATTTCAGTCATCCTTGGAAATCAGATTTCTCATTTTTCATTCAAACCCTCCCAAGTGCCTCTTTGTATACATTACATGCAACTCTTGGTGCACATAAAACTGGAGGGAGCAATTACAGGGACCAATTTTCAGATAGGCTGAAAATGTAGTCCTTAAGTTTTAATAGCATAGCTTTGCATACTCATGTCAATACTCCCCTTCTTTTTCCATATCACAAAAGGTCTTTAACCATTTTATCATGCAGCATAATTCAAAATGTTGTATCTATGCAGTAAAGAAAATCAGAAAGATTTTATGGTAGAAAAATGACTTATTTTCCATTAGTTTATAGGGTGTATTAGTCTATGTCTACACGGCACTTTTATTTCGAAATGACACTCATTATTTCAAAATACAAGAAATTAGGTCTACACGACGTTCTCTTATTTCGAAAGGACGGACCCCGTCCTTTCGAAATAAGAATTGTCATTTCGAAAAAGTAAAACCTGCCCCCCTCTCGAAATGGCCGTTATTTCAAAAGGGATATTTCGAAATAAAGCCGTTTAGACCTGTTCTTTCGAAACAACACTGTGTAGACCTGTTGTTTCGAAAGAGCTGTTTCGAAACAACAGGTCCAAACGGCTTTATTTCGAAATATCCCTTCCGAAATAACAGCTGTTTGGATCGCAGGCTTTCCCTTAATTCGAATTAACATTTTGTTAATTCGAATCAACTTATTTCAAAATAAGGATTTTATTTCGAAATAACATTTCAAAATCCTTATTTCGAAATAACAATGCATGTGTAGACATAGCCTTAGATGATGCAATGGCAGCTGCAGTTTGGTGCCCAAATGATATCTGAACTCCTTCTTTTATCTGGAGGTTTCCATTTTAAGCACTTAGTAAGTCCACCTTGCTTAGTTTGTGAGAGTTGGCAAGATCACAGCCAGTACATTATTTTTGTAAATTAGTGATTATTATGTTGGGGTTGGATTCACTGAAGCACTTGAAGTACAACAGTTTTGAGGACTCCAAGATCAGTGAAAAGCTCATCTAGTGCAGCACTAAGCTCTCAGATATACAATGATGGAAATTATACCAAAACAATTTTTTGAACAGAATCCTGCCTGAGAACTACAGAGCTTAACAGGGAGTACAAGATTAGGTCCTGATACAAATCCTAGACCAAATCAGGTCAAAAGCAGCCCTTTACACCCTTGTCTGGGTCAAAGGATGCCTAGCCATTCAGAACTAGGCCATCTATATCTTCTAGCAAAGCATGAGATAAATACTATGCTGAATTCATTAATACAGCATTGAGTTTCATGGTCACACACTCCACCATCCTAGAGAGATAAGGTGTGAGGTAATATCTTTTATTGGACAACCTCTGTTGATGAGAGAGACAAGTCCTCAAATCATGCATAGCTCTTTTTTCAGGTCTGAGAAAGGTACTCTCACCATTTAGCTATGATGCTGCATATACCTTTCCCAGACCTAAAGAAGAGCCCTGTGTGTCTTGAAAGCTTGTCTCTCTCACCAACAGAAATTGTCTCTCTATTCTCCTGGGACCAACACAACTACAGGGAATATTTCCTCTTTGTGTCCTTTAAGATCACTTTCAGAGAGGCCCTTTGTTAATTCAACAGCCCAGCCAATGGAGAATGTACAAAACGGGGAAATCAAAACCACTAGCATAAATTGGAACCAAAAGGAAAGACCATATGAAACACTACCCCTCCCCACAAAATATTTCAAAACTTTTCTGTATTTTGATAAAAGATTAAAGCAAAAGGATCCATGTGTTGCAGAAGATTAACCCATGTTCTGTAAGTCACCATCGTCCTCTTTATCATAATGAACAGTAGTAGAGATGGACAGACAAGATCATAGTCTATTCTGCCAGCCCTCCACCCTCCAGTTGTGGAGAGTCATTGCAGCAGCCCCTGGGGCATCCCTCTCCTGGCTGCTAGTGTGCAGAGTGTGGTTGTGGAAAGGAGATGGGGCCTAAGATTCGTTATGCCCTTGTCCTTTGTGGCTGTTATTGCAGGCCCTTGGACCAAAAGGCACCCAGTCCAAATTACAGAAGCCGCCAAAGCATGGACTGGTGACTAGAAGGGGTTGAAAGCTACCGTTATACCCTCTTTTCTGGAGCTGAACTCTGTATCATTCAGCTGTGGTCCAAAGGGATCATGCATGTGATAGGAAACCTGAGAGCAGGTCCTGGGCTGAGATATGTACCAGGCTGACAATATTTTCCTGTGGGAAAAAGAAAAACACCTTGTCAGCAAGCATTAATCATGCTGAGAGAGGGCAAAGTGAGTTCTGTTGACTAAGAGACTGATGTCTCATTAAATCACTCTACTATAAAGAAGATGAAATCGGTATTGGTGGTGGTGGTGAGATGATCAGGAGTGGTCCTGACACAGGAACACTAGGCACAACCATGTACAATGAGAAGCCCTGAGCTGAACTTTATATAGCATTAATGCCAATTTCTTTGTTAAATAAAGCCATACCCCCAGGAAGAGGGCATATTTGGACTTTATGTAGCCTGTATATTGTAGAACAGGTTGATGGGAACATTGCAAATCGAAGGTTACTTCCTTGTAACTCCACGAACACTGTGTCAGTGAGCAGTGGTGATTTATTGGATCGAGAAAAATTTAGTGTGATTAGGCTTGTGTAAATTCACTTTAGCTACCATTACATGATGCCAAAGGAAATTGTGTTTGATAATCAGTGAAGAACTTTATTCTGTGAGTAATTTCAAAACTTTTCACACCAATTAGAAACAAAAACAAATTTTGAAATGTCAGAATTTCCCATGGAAATTCTGTTTTCCAACCAGCTCTAACTGTGACTTGTCTAGGTCAGGAATGCACTGTTGGGCCCAATGACAATATTTTGGAAGTGTTGCTTCATTTCTCTGACACAGATGCCAACATAAGGAATCAATTCCTTCAACCAAAAAAAGTGCAATTATTTCAGTAACTCAATGTACATTCGTGCATAGCTGACGAAGTACTTAATGCTAATTAACTATAGTTAATGTCTGTGCATTGCTTTAAATTAATACTACACTACATAAATGTTAAGTATTATCAACACCATCCAACTCACGATTTTACTAAAATGGATGTTGTACCATTATTGTAGTGTTTTTCAAAACAGCTACTACCAGAGAATATCACCTGCTACCTCAAAGTTTTCGGGGGGGGTGTGAATTTTCCAATTTGGAGATGGAAAAAGAAAATAATTATTTACTGAAAATCAAACACCAGATGAAATTAGCAGCAACAAACCAGTCAATATTGATCAAATGTGTTAGTTTTAAATAACTGTGTTGTTCTTTACAGTATTATTGATTCCAACATAATATATTAAAACAAGAGTATGAATAAATACAGAATGGAAAATAGAGACAGATACTAATGTCATCTTCCATCTCCTTATGAGCTAATACAACTGGAAAGTATTGATTACTTTAAAAGCTCCAAATAACCCAAGACTCATTGACTTAGTGATTACCTACCATTTGCTGTACTCCTGCATGCAATTTTACAGTAAATTCTGATGTATTTTCTGTTAAGGGTGTTCCGGTTGAACTATATCCTATCTTTATCTGAAGTGCCAAATTTGTAGCTGGTCCTACAATTGATCACATCTTTGTTAAGCAGAAATGGGAGCACTCATAACTCAAAAGGTGTAACTTTATTGGTTTTAGAGCCATTTTGAAATGATAAATCTTCTATTTAGTTTATGGATTTCTTTAGTTCTATAAATGTGTGCCTTTTAAAGAGTGTGTTGTGTGCTTATTACCTGTCACTGTATAATCAGGAAAAGCTTTTTTCAGTGGAAACGGTTTCATCATCACAACGTATTCAGAGTCCAAACATTTTGTTGATAGTCATGGGTGACTGCCCCTGAGCGTCCTGACCACTGTACCCAGATAGCATGGACTCTTAAGACCTGCAATTTTACAATAATCAGAAGTCTTATACACTCAATAGGGTAGTGGAAAGAAACCCACCCAAATTTCTCAAAGTTGCAGACCCAGACAAAGAGCCCATAATTACTAAGGCACATTGGGAAAGGATATTTTTCTTTGAAATTTTTAGGAAATTAAATTAAGTAACTACCGTAATTCTTTTTAAAAATTAATTCTCTTGAAAAAACAAACCTTCCCCCAGAAATGTCATTTGGAGGACTTTTGATTTTCAAAACCCCAAAATTGTTGATGAAAACAGATTTTTCTTCTTAAAAATGTCACTTGAATTAAAAAAAAAGTTACTGTCCATCAAAAGTATTTAGATGAGAAACTTTCAACCAGCTGTAATAGTTATTATATGTTTATGAAATGATAGTACGAACTCCAGAAAATATACAGAACAAAAGTGGATAGATTAGTTATTGGCAGAGAAATGACTGAATGTGTAGAGACAGAAGCAAGAGAGCTCCCTGGGCACTCTGCAACTAATAAATAAGTGGACAGATGATACCAGACAAAATAAACATGTGAACTGCTCAGCAAGTCTGGCAGCGGCTTGCATTCTAAGCCGGTTCATATACTGAATATTTTTAATTGGAATATAGTTTTGTTTAAAGGTTTCAGAACAGCCGCCATGGAATCATTCCTTCTATTGATTGTGCTAGTATATCATAGCCCAGCCTTATGTGAAGGCTCCTTACGCAGTCTTACCACTATTAATGCTGAAGAGTGCGAAGCAAGGCTTAGGGCCCCATTATGTTAGCCATTATACAATCGAGTAACAAATGGACAGTCCCCCCACACCTCAGATAGTTCACAGTCAGCTTTGTGACAACACAACAGGTGGATCAAACAGAGGAGGATTGGGGGGAGGAAGCAAGTGAAAAATGGGGTAATGATACAATTAAGATATAGCATAATAAGTAGTATTTTCAACACTTCACACACCTCAGTCTTTCTGTAGAGAGAAGAAACACAAAAGGTCAGGGAATTAATTTTAGGGCCCCGTTGCAAGTCTGCCATAACCCAATGTGGGCATTAGTTCACATACGCGGGAAAGGAGCATAAAAGGCTGTGGATTTACTACCCTATTAGATTCCCTTCTGGTATGGCAGAAGGGCAGTCTGAGTGACCAGGGGTCTCACTTTCTTCTGGGTAGGGTGGCCTAATAGTCCAAGTTAACACTGCTGCCTTGTAACAAGGGCTACGTGGTGTAACAGCCAGTGTCAATAAAGTGGCCTCCTTGTTGGGGCAGCAGCACTGAACGGCCAAAGACAACAGGGCAGTCTCCTCGTAGGGGTGTAATGGCCAGGGTCAATAGCATGGCGCTGTGTCAGGGCAGCTTGGCTTAATATCCCACTGAAGCAGTGGGGCACTGCCGCTGGTAGAGCATCTAGGGTAGGGGGGCTCAGGCCTGCCCGGCTCCTCTGGGACCCAATCCAGGGTCCTCTCATTATTGGGGTGTTGGCCACCACGGCTCCCCACGAAACACGTTGATGGTGATTCTGCTGCTCCTCTTACACTTTTCAGGCCCCCTGGAGTCATTGGTGACACTGCAGGACCCTCTGAAGTCTCTGGGGTCCCCAATGTGTGAGGCCCCTGATGGCTCAGTCCCTCTTTGGAGCTTGTCTAGCAACCTGAGCATTGGTTGGGGCTTGGCAGCATTTTGCTCTGCCCCTAGTATCAGCAGCAGTCACCTGGAGAAACTCTGGGGCAGTTCCCTGCTGGCCAGAAGACTGTCTTCCAGCCAGGTAGAGGCTGTGGCTGCCGGCTGCACGGCCAGTGTTCCTGCACGGGGGAGTGACGCTTCTTCCTTTACATCACTCTGGCAATGTAAAGGTGTCTCAAAATGAGCATTAATTACATTCTTTAAATCATAAGAAACCATAAGCGTTTTTAAACCCTACAAACAGATGTTAACATAAATGAAAAAAAGCCCATCTATATTTAAATTCTTCTTTACTCCAATAACTCTCAGGACTATTCTTGATGTCCTGAATTCTAACAACCTCTGTTACAATGAATTATGGTCCAATCTTACAGACAATTATTCATGAAAGTAACTTTATTTATTTATTTTTGCTGTTACAGTCTGACCTGATCCTAAGACTTACGCTTCCCTGCCTTTATTTTCTTCTCATTCTGTAAATTCCCTATCTTCAAAGTGTCTGGTGAAGTGGGATTTTCTGCCACGAAAGGTCATGTGATAAATAAATTTGTTAGTCTTTAGAAGTGCCAGAGGACTGCTTGCTTGTTTCATTTATATGAGTAGTCCCATAAAAAGCAATGGGACCACAGGACTGAGACCTTGGTACAATAATTAATGTAAAGCTTGGCTTTAATCACTTAGTGGTAAACCTAGTACACAGCATTTCCTTATTTGCTCATGTCAGGTGCTTAATCAGTTACTCTCAAACCTGGTTTGGCCCAGAATGGACCAACCCTGTGCATTTTGTGGGCAACCTCAGTCAATTCTGGACCAGCAGCTGGAACAAAGATTGTAGGAAATGTGCACCCTTCCAAATCTATTCCTAGTCAACTTTCTGTTGTCAAAGGCTTAAAGGTTCCAGATGTGTATCTGGACTACAAGGTTTTCATTATGCTCCATTCAACCATTACCTTGGTTCCCTGTTCTTCTGTTGACTACACTATCTAGGCTTTTCTTCCCATAAAGCAAAGCAAAGCAACTATTTTTGCTTTATTCATAATCTCCATGGATTGCCATTTTTACCTATAATCCTTGGACCCAATTTCCACTCTTGCTGGTGTTAATGTTATCACTATTTGCTTTCTAGTACTTGAAGACACAACATAAAAAAGGAATAACTCCAACAAAGTAACAGGTGAAGCAGATCTAAACACTGTTCAGTGATTTGAATGCCTCCATTCTTGGATGTTCAGTTTGAGACACCTTCTGTGGGCCTCATTTTCAGAAAGTGCTGCACTGCCTCTGAACGTTAGGTGATCTCAAGACATCTAAAGTCAATAGTCGTTTTAGAAAATCTTGACCAAGCTTCATTCTATTATGTAGTAAAGATTTTTCAGCCATCATTAACTGAGAAGTTTTAATTACAATCACAGATAATGCTATATGAATTTGATGCACACAAACATATACTATCCCACTGCCAATAGTACACATCATTATTGCTCTAAACATAAGGACCCAGGCAGAGTGTGTTTTTGCAGGGCTACAAAACCAGTGCAGGTTCCTTGTTGTGGCCAAGAGGATCAACACTCCCCTCTCGCTGTCTGTGGCAGGGGGCATGGCAAAGCTCCCAGCCTAGGTCCCTCGGTGCTAGGTTCCTGGCTGGAGCCAGAGGAAGGGAGGCACTGATCTTCTGTCCCCTTAGGTGCACAAGGAGCCACTGCCTAGGGATTCAGGTGGGGTGTGCAGGGCAGTTTCCCTGTTGCAGCCAAAGGCAATCTCTTTACTGAACTCTTTCCTCTAGCTTCAGGAGTTGGTGTGGGGTGGCTGGCTGATGGCCCTTCAGGGTTTTAAAAATATCTGTGGCCCTTGAGCCAAAAACGTTGGGAATTGCTGGTTTAAAGTAATACCTCCAGATTCATCATGGAGATCACTGCCAATCAACCAGCTGATGCTGCTGAGTCTCACTAGAAATCCAAAGAAAAACAAACCCACATGCTATAAAACTGCCTTTTTTTCTGAAGAAGCTGTCAGGGTAGCCACCTCTTTGCAACACAGAGCACAAAAGGCTCCAGAAGGAATAGTGCTTAAACATGGCTTTTAATGGTTCTGCAAATATGTATATTTGAAAATGCCACTATAGTAGAATAGCACTGGGTAACATGGGACATGTTTTCAAAAGTGGCCTCAGCAGCATTGTTACATGTGCTAAAATTTATATTTATGCCCATAATTCAGAAGGAATTGGATTTGCCTACTTAATAAGTACAAATGTAGATTTTTGTGATCAAGCAACAAAACAAAAACAAAAAACCCACTGAGCAACATTTTAGAAAGTATAATTTGCAATGGAAAATTTATTCAAGCAATATAGTCTTTTTGATTTTCTGCTCATGCAAGTAGATTACATTTTCCTCATATTTGTATTTAAGCAGCTATCATCTTTTCAAATTCTCTGGTTTAGGGTGGGATCACAGATATTCAAATTTCAAGCCATGCTGCTCACTTGTGATTAGTCAGATAAGTCACATAGTGGGATTTTCTCCCATGAAAGCTCATGCAATAAATATATTTATTAGTTTTTTAAAGTGCCACAGGACTCCTTGATAATATTTTCTCTCTCCCCTGATTAGACAATAGCTCAAACTTTTCTGGCATGAATATTTACCAGGCAAAGTCATGGAGACTTAGTTACCATTAAGTGAAAATGTAGGTCTCTTCCAGTCACTTGAAACACTTTAGAAGTCTGCTGGGAGCTGATGGAGCTCTCATACTTTCCTACAGAGAGGAATGATGGTCTTATGGTTAAGCCACTGTACCAAGGTTAATAAGCAGTCTTCAATGCCTGGCTCTGATGTAGGCTTCCTGGGTGACATGTAGAAACTGAAAAGCACACGATGTTCCCAAAATTAGTGGAGTTACACCAGCCAAAAATTTGTTCACTGAGAAGATCAAAGATGCCAACTTTGTAATAAAGACTAAATGGAGCCAAACTTTGCTCCAGCATGTTGACTTTTTCTTCTGTACCTTTATCATTATTTGTCTTACAGCTGTATTTTCAGGACTCAGTTCAAGATTGGGGCCCCATGATTCCAGGCATCATACTGTTCTCAGATTTTCTAAGCACAGGATAGATCATTTGTTTAGTACAGTATGATTATTAGAAAAACTCATGTTGAGATCCTAGCATATTCTTAAAGGTGGAGAGGGCAGCACTTCAGGTGTATAGTCATACACACACACCGCCATACTATTAGTACCATCATGAGCAAGACTGCTGGCCATTATCCAGCTTCTGTCTGAAGTTGTCCAACAGTGATGTGGTACCTCCTAACATGCCACATGGAAGGTAACAATCAAGGCTGAAGAGCATGCCATCACTTGTGCTATCCAAGGATATTTCTAAACACTGACTCTGATCTAAATTATGCTTTTGCTTAGGCAGATTAAAAATCCAGTTAACTGCAAATAATTAAGTTTGTATGATAGTGAAGGCGAGTTAATGTTCTGACTGTGGTCGTCATTCATATTGTATCTTTTCTCTTAAACTGTTAAAACAAGGAACAAAAATTAATTTCACTGCAGTAGCTTTCCTTTTGCCCATTATCACTTGTACAATACAACATAACTTCACAGTTCCTTGTAACTCAAAAATGAAGAATTGTTTACATTTTTAATAAACAGTTGAATAGAATTAGTCACATTATATTGTCTTAGGTTTGAGAGTTAATTGGAAGACAATGAATTACTAAATTTTGAAATACCAGATGTGTTTCCAAGTAAGTAAATAACTAGAATCAGAATGCAACTGTGGAAAATGGAAATTTTATTTTAATTCTTACCAAAGTACTTTTGTAAATGAGTTTGCTTTTGACTCATTGAAAAAGGTTTACCACAGCTCAGTTTGCTGAGTGTTCCATATTTAAAAGTAATCTAGGGATATTTTAAATAATTTACTGAGTTGTGTTGGAAGGTATTTAAATTAATACATGGAACAAGTGGCTAGCATAGCCTTGAGGACTTTTATTTCATGGGCAAGGAGAGACCAGGGCTGTTAATTGCATAATTGGACAGCATGAAGATGAAGAGGATGGTGGTAGGAAAATTTGGCCTCAAAAGTGGCATTCACATTCACCTCAAAAGAGCCTATCTGTATATGCTACATCGGGGTGTCAGGTGCATTGCGTGTGGACCAAATGTAGCCCACAAACCTCTTTCATCTACCCCCCCCCCAGCAATCGTGCTCTGCAGGACCCCACTCTCTCCCCAACAGAGAGAGTAAGAGTGAGAGAGACAGAGAAAATGGTCTCACATACCCAGCGCTCCACGATCCTGCAAGAGTCCCCTAGTATTTCAATTTATGGTAAAAACGGTGCAGTTGAAGTACATTTACTTCAAATCTGGCCCATCATAGCAAATGAGTTTGACACTCCTGTCCTACATTAAATTAAATCCTGCATTTCTTACTCCCGAAAAACTCTCATATCAGACTTCACTGGGAACTTGGATTGGATTATAAGGATAACAGGATATGCCCTGATGTGTAGAAGGACACATTGCAGCAAGTCTAGCCAGCCAACCAAACGTGGTAGATAAAAGAAAAAAAATATCTGAGTCAGTGCCTGGTTTCTGCTGGCTTTCCCCATAATAGAAACTTTGTCAGCAGGGGATAACAATGGTACAAGCCACTCACAACTTCTACACTGCTGAAGCCTGAAGCCAGTTAGTGCAGCCCAGGATGTCAGAGTGCGATCATGTGGCGAGAAAACCTGAATGGTGTCCCAAGGTGATGACATTTTAGCGGCACTTAGCCAAATGCCAGTCTTTCTAGTGTTTGGAAGGAGTAGGGGGCAGAAAAGGAAAATATGAGCTTGCGAGAATATTTAGGAAGGAGCTCCTGTGCGCTGGAATACCCTTTATTCGGTTAGGTCTGGATGTTAACACTACCCACGTGTTGAGAAGTACCAGGGTAAAATAAAAGTGGGCGATCGAATACATCTCTGCAGTTTTCTTAGAAACAGACAGTGCCTGGTTCTGCCACCCTTGGACATCTCCCTGCTTTAAACGGGGCCTGCTGAGGAAGGCGCAACTCTGAATGAGTTAGGAAGGCAGAACTGGACCCTCAATACAGAGGGCCAGATCACTGCTTGCATTCTGTGGGTAGGCAAGAACGGGGAGAGTGTGTAAGGCAGAAACGCACAACTGTCCTGCCAAAATGTGATGGAGCTGTGCACCTCTGTAGAATGCTCACCCCAAATTCCCAGAAACAATTTAGTCAGCCAGAATTGCTCCTGGGTATTTTACTGCATCTTCAATCATATCTAGAATGCAGACCATGCCTTAAAGCTAGTCTAGCCCTTTGTTTTGTTGTACACATTTACATCCATTTGTCAGTGTCATATGACCCCAAACTTTACTTTAGGAAATCTGTACAGTATTTATGATGATTTGCATATGAAATATCAACACTATTATTATACTGAATCAGCATGACATTCTGAGAATATATTTGTTGTTTTTAAATCATTAGTGCATTCACTGTTTTTGTTCTAGGAAGCATATTTGTACCCTAATATACATAAAAGTAGATGAAAAGGAGCCAAATTCTCTCAGGGCCATGAATAACTCCACAGAAGCCGGTGCAGACTGGCCAGTGAACCCAGTCAAAGCTTAAGATGGAGTTACACTGTAAGAAACTGAGGAAAAAAATTGTGCAATTAAAAATAAAGACTGAAGTCAATGGGAGAAGGATGCGTTGTTTGCAGACTTAAGCACCCTGCAAAGCTTGAGAAATACAAATCCAATGCACATAAAACGCTCAGCCACCAGATGGTGCAGGTGTCACTTGGCTGTGTTGTTGGGGGCCTCCACACTGATATGGACAGATGGCTTTTAGAACAGTAAATTAGAATCAGTGTTTGGTAAACAGGAGAGGAGAGATGAAAGCTGTTAGGAGAAGTAATGTTATTTAGTTTCAATATCCTAAGAGTATTTTAAACAGCAGAGAGTAATAATAATTTTAAAAAGGAAAATAACAGTGTTGTCATAGAATAACTGCTCTGTCATTGCTTACAATGTGTCTCAGTAGCTCTGTATTTTGTTGTTAACCATGTAAAATGAGAAATCTCTTCAAGACACTCCCAAAGATTTCACTACCATGTAGAGTGAGGCTAAGTTCCTTTGGCTTCATTTGCTCTGAGAGCACCTAATTTTTGCAAAGACACTTTTGTTGTTATCTAGAGACTATCAAATCCCCTTGTTGCATCACACCATGAAATATAATTTTCCATTCTTATCTTCCTTTCTACAGGTAGGAGCCAGCTGGCTGGTAACAGACAAAGACACTGCCATTTCTTCATATCCTTCCCCCCTGTTTATGGACTTGTTTTCACTTTTACTTCTGTTTCCTAGACCTAGTTTGGAAAATTTTCTTTGTTGGTTCCTAAAATATTCTCTGCAATTTGGCATCCAGGAACAGATTCTCAGCTGTATAAATAGACTTCAAGGAAGCAAAGCTGATTCAGACCGGCAAAGGATCTGCTCCTGGCGGTATTTTATTCTGCTCCTGTTTTTCTCATCTTCATTCCATTCTTTTTCCCACCCTCACTGATCTTTTAATCTTTCTCCCCAGAACACTGTTTATTTTTTTTTCTAAATGCCTCCTACCTTTTTTTCCCCTTAGAGCCCTGGTTAAATAATTGCTTCTGTTGCCCTTTCTTGGTGAAGAAAATGAAGCTCTATTGAAGCCATTCCATTCATTTGGGTACCCCCCCCCCAATTTCCTATTTCCCCCTCAGTTGATCCTCCACATAGTATAAAATTCTAGTAACAATAATTAAGAATAAAAAGGCCCTTGACTCCAGCATTCTGCTGTCATAAGAACATAATTTTTCAAGCCTCCTCACTCCCACCCTCAAATTTCCACCAGCTACAATGGTAAATGCATTTACAGTGTACCCAAGACTCTCGTTCAGTTGGTTGGTTTTGGTTATCTCAGCTTGCAAATGGTTTAGCCTGCCGCAGTGCCAAACGCCTGTAGCCACTGGCAGAAAGAGAATTATCACACTAAATTTCTGAAGTGTTCCCTGCAAGTCCTCAATTCAACTCTCATTAAAGATACTGGAGAGAAAGTCATTGAATTGGTTTGTGTCCCAGCTGATCAAGGAATGTCTTCTGTGAATTCAAGCCCTCTCTAGCAAGAACGATGGGTGTAATTATAGAAATTCACAGGTTGGGAGGAAGTAGAGAGGAGTAATAAAGTTCTACAGGGATTTGGAGGCCTCCTAAAATAATACCTAAAGTATTTAAAACTCTGTTCATGGAATATCTTTATTTTTATGCTTTCCTCTAGCACTCAGCCCCATTAGCACTATGGATTTAGTGATACCATTAACCTTACTAATTTATAGATGGCTCACTGCCAAACAGGAAATTTGAAATAACTTATGACTATACTAAATGTGTTAACAAACAGAGACAAAGCCATCTTTCTTTGCCTCTGTAAACATGTCCCTTCCTAGCTATTTGAGTTAGTGTTATTCCAATCAATATTTGAGTAATTACAAATACCCCTCACAAGTTAATCCCCTGCTGAAAGACATCCTTTACCTGCAAAAATGCTTGCCATATCTGGCTATGTCTGCACTTATATGTTATTTTAAATTAAGGAGGCTTAATTTGAAATAACTTGTTCCCTGGCCAAGGAGGCATTTTATTATATCAAATTAAGCAGTTCCTTAATTCAAAATAAGGAACCGCTATTTTGATATAATAAAACCTCCTTTTACTTAAAGTTATTAGTTCGAATTAAGCCATTTTAAGCTGTGTAATAGGCTTAATTCAAACTAATTTCCCTATTCTTTTGCCTGCCTTCCCCTATTTTGAATTAGAGAGTCAAGTGAAGACTCTCTGCTTTGAATTAATAAAGCCCACTTTATTTTGAATAAGGGAGTCTTCATTGGACTCCTAATTCAAAATAATAACTTTGAAATAGTGCTAATTTGAATTAACTACTTTGAATTAATTTTGTAAATCTATACATAGCCTCTGTCCTGACAGTAGATAGCAAGATTTGAGAATCCTCAGCCACAACCTCTAACATTCTTACTTTCTTTTCAAATTGTGTTACGATAGGGCAACCATGATGTGTGCACTAATGCAAATAATCTGTGCTTAGCCAGTGGTTGCAATCAAAATGCAAGATGCCAAAGGAAATGCCTTCCACAACTTTGCAGGATAATCCACTAGCGAGAGCTAAAGAGTAACTTGCTGGCAAGGGGACTGTCCTCAAGACATTCAAATAGGCAGAGTGGTGGTGACCTGTGTTGAGATAGTGTTCACAGGCTTCCCGCGAGGTCTGGCTATAAACTCCCCAGTTCTACCTACTGGAACTTGTTGGGGATGCACAGCTGCTATGTAATGATTTTCATGACTCCGTTATGTGAGAAGGTCAGTGAGGTGGTTATTGTATATCAGCCTTTTCTGTAAGAATGTTTTGAGCTATAGAACAAACAAGGAGTCTAGCTGCACTTTTAAAGACTAACAAATTTATTTATCACTCACGCTTTTGTGGAAGAGAATCCCACTTCATCAGACACTTGAAGATGGATACCAAACTCTTTGTTTGCTTTGCTGAACTAAACTATCTTGGCTTCCCCTTTCGAACTTGAGCTACAGAGGGACTGTTGGAAAAACAAATTAGGAAGACAACACAATGGCTCTCACATAAGACCATCAAGACACACACTTGAAAGACAATGGGGAAACTTTTAGCTCTGAGAATCCTACATCCTGTCTCCAACAAGTTGTAAGCCTGTTTTGCCTTTATTGGGAATTAACAGAACAAAAGGCTATAAAGAGTTAAAAACAGAAGATGAGTGATCAGAAGGACTAAGCAGCTGTAAAGAACTCTCTCTGAAGCAGAGAGGAATGAACTGATTTGTGAGTTAAGGGCTAGATTGTGCCACCACCAGGAAGTCTTCGAGGGGGGAAAGGGAGGGGATATCTGGGAATCATAGACCAGCTAGGATCCATGTGTGGAAGATGGATAACTTGATAAACTAAATGTGTGCATAGTGTGTTGTTTTAAGATGTGTTTTATCATAAATGCTTTTGTTCCAAGTAAATAATAGTTTGCTTTAAGTTATTTCATCAGTGTACTAACCATTGATGAGTACTGCCATAGGAAACAGAAAGGCAGAGGCTGAGTCTAAAAGTCTGGCCTGCTGAAATAATCATAATTAAGACTACAGGACTGTAGACCAAAGGCTCAGCCTGAGAGTGCCAGAATTGTGTTTTTACATCTCAAGAGAGGAATGATGGCTTGAGGCTCAACATCTGAGGGGGGCACTCAAATCCCAGAAGGGTCAGAGGCACAGTCAACCCAGTAACTACGACAGAGCTGTGTTCTATAAATTTACAATATATATTTAAGAAAGAAAATAGGAATATATGTACAAAATATCATTTTTCAATGAGTGTAGCTTTTCCACCTCACATTTTAGCACTATACTGAAAATAAAATAAAAAAATATGGCTGCTACAAACCCATCTCTATACTTCTAATTAATCCTGTAATACATTTTATCAGTACGCCACTTAGAGCGAAAATGTATTTGCCTGTTAAATCAGGCCAGTTTTAAGAGATATAGAATGGGAAATTAGGAACTTGAAGGATAGCTTGTCAGTCAACTCATTTTGCTTTGTAAGAAAGGACACTTTCTGAATAATCCTGATTCTTACAGCATGGAAGAGTATGATGGCTGTAATCCATGAAGTAAGCTCCTTGCAATTTTTAGCTTTATTCTTTTCAATTTGCTCTGGTGAGTGATTCTGTTTGTGACGCACTCAATTGTCCAAGCTGGATTGTTCAGTATAAAAGTAAAATGACAAAAGAGTGGTCCAAATCAATGCATGCCTATAATAAACTGCAAATATATGGCCCCCAAATTAGGTGGCACTGTATAGTTTCTTCCCTTCCACATTCAGTTCCTGGTGTGTAGCTGCTACGTGACAGCAGGCAGAAATACTGCAAAGAAAAATAGCGTAGCAAGCCATCGTATCCTCATCTAACCTCAAGAGCACAGTAGGCACTGTGTCCTCATCTAACTTCAAATGCAATCAGGACCACTTCAAATGCAAATAAATAACATTTTTAAGTAGAGGCAAAGTCATCATACACATTGTCACTAACCTTGCGATGTCCAAAGAGCAAAAGACTTCTTACAAGAGCTAATGGAGATGCTGTCTAGCATCATGGCAGAATCCCCATGACTTTTTACCTTCTTTTCATCAACTGTTATCTTTTCTAATCCTTATGTCTTCTCTTTCCTTTATTCACGTTCTCCTTTGCTCACTTCTCCTCCTTCCCATCTCCTCAGCTATCCAGCTGTTCCATCTTTCCTTTTTGCTCTGTAGCTCACACTCCAATCTCTCTTTTTTTCTGACACTCATTCACACCTGGTCCTCCTTTGTCTCACCTCCCAACAAGCTATACCCCAGGATCAGACTCTTGCTTGCTATCCATACCCTTCCACAACCAAGTGCTTGTGTGGATACCCTAGAAGTGAGAAGGATCATGGATGCCAGCTCAGTCTAGATAACCCTTGTATCTGTTGGCTGTGGAGCACAGCGGACTGTAACCGTGTCAATCGTAGCATTGCCTGAAGTAGTTCTAACTCTACGTGACTATGTGTAGGATAAGACTAGCTCAAGGACTCATGCAGAGTGGGCTGACTGGGGCACCTATGGGGGAAAGGCAGAGTTGTCCCCATCAGGCCAGGTTGGGGATGGTCCCTGGAACACAGCTTCTCACCCTATCTGCTGTCCATTGAAACCATGCAGTTGGCTGGTTGCTCTTTCAGATACAGTCCCTCAGTTCTGTAAAATCATACACACTAGGACCAGCCCTGAATACAGAAACATGAAGTTTTACAGCTCTGGGACTCTTACACCTGTGTACATAAAAGCAACTCTCTCTCAGGACTGTGCAGTGTGGCTGACAAAAGCTAGAGGCTGAAGGTGGCACATACTGGCTCTGCTAAGTTCCACCTTGGTGCAAAGGTCTCTTAACTTCTCTGATTTGACTACTCTAATAAAAAGTCACTGACTTCTTGACAGAGTAAAAGAAAACCAAAACTGCCTAGCACAGTGGGTTCTGGTCCATAACAAGAGCTCCTGGATGCTAAAGTTATACAGAGAGTAAATAAATAATAATAAAGTTTACAGAAAAGTCAGAATAAGTATAACAGCCCCAATGCCAAGATGGAAATACTGAAATTATTGTAAAGAACCGTTAAGCCTTTTATACAGAATGAACCTTCCCTTGGCAGGGATACCATTTGCTATCAAATTCTAAAAGATGGGCCAACATTCTCTTCTCTCCTCCCCAAAATATGAAAAGTTATCAGTTTCTATTCAGTTCTGCAGGACTTTTCCAGCTGGAAAGCAAAGCTCAGTTTCACTGTCTACCAAAACATTGTAAATGTTCTGATTCTGTTACCACAAAACAGAAATCCCAAAAGGGTTAGAAATATGAGAAAAAGACCACAATAATAAGGTTAATAAGGTAGTAGTCTCTTCTGACACCAACCCACTCTCCCTTTTCACTCTTAGGTAGTTTATACTAATGCAGCCAACCAGCACGTTAGTGATGAAGGTAGCAGTTGTATGTCATCAATTTGTTAATCACAGGGTAAATAAAACAAAAGCAAAAACAAATGCATATCAGTATCATTTTAGGTGTTTTTTTGTCTTTTTAGAATTAGGTCTATTCAATTGAGAATAGAACTGACAACCTTTACCTTTATCCAACTCAGCAGAGAGGAGGTCAGGACACTGTTTAAATATCCACTGCTTCTTTGCTTGGAGATTGTGAATCAGACCTGACATGCATACAAATATGTCTTCCCATTGATGTCTCCTCCTGACTGCAGGGTCCATGTGAACAAAATCTGCAATAATGTGACATAGCAGGTGTAATTCAGACTCATGGGGTTGGGGGGGGTGTGCTATGTTACTCCTGCCTTGCAACCTTTGGTGTCTTGTAAATGCCCTGCTGGAATAACTCCCGCTTAGGACACTCACAAAAACTCTTGCTGCATGCAAGCCATGCCTCGAGTGCTGGTGTGTAACTGCAGCCTGTCAGCCACAACCTCACCCTCAGCAGCCTTGGCTGTGGTGCAGGGTGACCCCAGCATACACCCAGTCCCAGCATCTTCCCTCAGAAATGTTAATGCTTACTAGGATCTACTGAGGAAATGAACTTAGTTGCAAAGCAAATTTTCTCACCACACATCTCCAGCACAGTTAGTAACCAAATGCTTCCTGTCAAGATTCTTTTCCCAGTGTCCAAGGGCTGTTTTCTCTTTTCTTCTTAGGTGTGGAAAATGAGGTGGGCTGGGTGTATGTGTAGGTGCCTTGGGAAGTCTATCTTGCCATTTTATAGTTTAAGCCCCCCTCTTAAAATATCTCCAGCTGAGACTCAGGAGTCAAAGTGTCACTGAGCTACCTTTGGCTGGCTTAGCACAAAGATTTTCTCTAGGGTTAGATCAGAGAAGTCAAGAGCTGCTCTATTTGAACTGCTGATAAAAAGTCCTTGCAGCTGTTCCCAACATGGCCGCATGAACTATTTGTGTCAACTACCATGCTCTCATAAGACCACCATCTACCATTTGAACAAAAGAAGAATTCCCATTAGCTGCAATAGTATTAGTACTTATATACATGTTAGCGTGCAGCCACTAGAAAACAATGTGATGCATTTACATGAGGAAGTCTGAGATTCTATCCAGCAGAGGGCAATATTTGCCAGCTCTACAAAAGGACAATTCTTACCCGATACAAAGGACCAGACTTTCAAAAGGGGAGTCTGCAACTGAACACGCATAGCACATTTGCACACACAAACTACAAAATTGCATGTCTAGCTTTTGTGGCCATGCATTTGCCAAATATGTTCATGCACATTCTAGTTTATGAAAGCATGACAGATGTGCATATTCATGCAGCCATATCTATGGCGTACTCACAATGTGCTGTGTTCCACATGGGATAAAAATACTCAAAGGACTGAAGGAAACGACTGTGGAAACAAACTAAAAGTAAACATTAACTTAAAAACGGATGAAAGAAATGTTTAATTAAGCCTCAAATGAATCGTTAACAAATGTAGACATCTAAATACCTACTTCACCTAAACATTTCACTATTTTAACAAACATTTCACTCTGAAATGTGCTTTGTATTCGTATAGTTATTGCAGGCTTGTCCCCAAGATGCCCCACTGCAGAGACCTGCTCTGTGGAAGAGAAACAATCCCAAGACAAGTTCCAGAAAGGTAGCTGTGTTAGTCTATGTACAGCAAAAACAACAGTCCTGTAGTACCTTAATGACTAAAAAATTTCTTTGAGCATAAGCTTTCGTGAGCTCCAACCCACGTCATCAGACCGACTTGCATCTGACAAAGTGGGTTGGAACCACAGATGCTTATGCCCAAAGAAATTTGTTAGTCTTTAAGGTGCCACAGGACTCTCATTGTTTAATACCAAGACAGAAGTTGTTAAAATGTTCTGATGATGGTACAGAGATTTCTGTGGGGAAACCAGACCCCAGACACATTCAAAAGGGTATGTTGAAAGTAGTGTCAGTCAAAACCGAACTAGAAGTGCT
Source organism: Podocnemis expansa (assembly GCA_007922195.1). Lineage (NCBI taxonomy): Eukaryota > Metazoa > Chordata > Testudines > Podocnemididae > Podocnemis > Podocnemis expansa. The sequence continues at coordinate 14,073,732 of ML681973.1, forward strand.
CCAGTTTTGTGGCACAAGGGAATGTTAAAAGCAGCCTGATAGATTAGGACAGAAACTTGCGGCACATAAGCCTCTTACATTTTTCCCTACTTTTTCAAGTATTGTTTGATTAATAGCATACAACTCAGTGTACTACAGAAGCTTCATGAAGTTATTGTCAGCTGGCACAATCTATTCCTCGAACTTAACTTTAGATCATCAGCACAGGCCTTTCTAAAGTTATAGGCAGCCCCCAAAAGATCTCACAGGAGTGCACAGACCTCTTTGACTCTGACTGTCAGGTTTTTCTTCATCTTACTGATAAAAGAAAAAAATATATACAAGATTCAGATTTTTCCCCTTAGAACTCTTCAAGAGTCAAGGACCCTGAAGAACTGAACGCTCATTTGTCCCTCCACCCTCATTTCATCCTATAACTTTTTTGTTCCTATGCGTCCTTTCTCATAAACTCTCCCTCTGCCTCCATGATGGTTTGTGCGCTTAGAAAAGCCTTCCGTGCGACAAACACCCTCCCAGCTCTGCCTCCTTCTAACCCCATCTTAAAACCCATTTCTCCTTAAAACTTTCTTATTTCACACTCATTACTTAGCCTTGCACCTTGTGCCATCAATCACAGAGTGGTGAATTCTGATTTGGTGGTGTTATACACCCGCTCTGTACAGCTACAAATAAAACTATCTGACACAAGGCTGTGGGAAATCAGAACTTCTCTCTGCTAGCTACCTCTTGCATCGAAACCACTGCTTCATGGTTGTATTGTACCATAATGCTCACATGAACTTTGTCTTTCATGTGGTTTGTAAGGTGCCAAGAGCATTTATGGGGCGCTGTGTAGCATGTGAAAGTCAGAATAAAGTAGGGGGAATGCAACTGGTACCTGGCAGAGTAAGAATGAACCACAGATTCTGGGATGTATATGTCAGTGAAAGAAAGTGTGAAACATGCATATTAACAACATAACATTTTTTGAAACTTCTAAGGTGAAAACCTCGGATGAAATCCTAGTCCCCATTAAAGGCTGTATGAGGTTTGCTATTGACTTCAGTAGACTAGGATTTCATCCCGCACAAAATTTGTACCATAATACCACTATAGGAGCTAGAGCTAACCTATTCAGGATTGTTAGGAGACCAGAGCAAGCAATACCAGAGTGGGTCACTGTGACACTGGAAGATACTGATGGTTTTTAAGGCCAGAGGGCTCATCAGGATTATCTCAAGGGACTTTCTGCATTAAACAGCCAGAGATTTTTCACCTAGTAACTCCTAAGTCCTGTATCAAACTCATAATTGCTGGTTGGCTAAAGCAGGGGTAAATCGGAAGCACCACTGACTAAGCGTCATTTCCAAAAGTAAGCTAGGTACTTAGGGCATGTCTATATGAGATTTAAAAAAAAGCATAGGTGGCCCTGGTCTGCTGACTTGGGCTTGGTGACTGAAAAATTGCCATGAAGACGTTCAAGTTTGTGCTGGACTCCAAAATCTTGGACTCCGTGAGGGTGGAGATTTTCAGAGGCTGGGCTTCAGCCCAACTGTCTACACAGCAATATTTTAACCCCATGATCCTTTAGGCCAGCTGTGGCCCTACTGTGGGGCTTTTATCCCCATGCAGACATATTCTTAGATGTCTAAATCCCAGTGACTTTCAAGAAGACGTAGGTTCCTAAGGTCCAGCTCTTCATTTAAGTGTCTAACTCCCCCTGGAATAAATACTTAAATACTGGCTAAATACCCCTGAAGATCTGCTGCTGTGTGCCAATGTTATTTTTAATATGAGATTTAGGTGCTTCTGGAAATTTTTTCAGTATCTTTTAAGGCTGTAATTCATTCCTAATAAAGCCACACTAACTAACAGGTGAAATGATGCCAGCCACCATAGACCAAACAGTCCTGTCACTTGGAGAGGAGAGATCAGATTATTAGAAGAACTCAGTTACTGATGGCCCAACCTGAAGAAAGCTCTGTGTGAGCTCAAAAGCCCATCTCGCTCACCAAACAGAAGCTAGTCCAATAAAAGATATTACCTCATCCACCTTCTCTCTCTAATTAACTTAATGTTAGTTTGGAAATGTATTTCACAAGTAGATAATTAAAACAAGCCAATTAAGCACCTTCATAATTATTCTGCAAGTTGACAGAATGCAATTGTAAATTTGTTTCATTTTTAAAACTCCCACAAAATTTCATTTTCTTCAAACATCTACACATTTTTTTTCATTAGGAAATCTGGACATAAATAATTCCCTTCCTTGTGAATACATTTCCCCTCCTTTCTTTTGTGAGATGTCAGGAGTCTAAATGCAGACTATCCATTTGATATTTCAGCACCTTGTATGGGGATGGAGAGCTGTCTTGCGCTTGAACCTAAGGACTTTAACTTATCAGAAATAAACTGAACACTCCTAAATTCTCATCTCCACCTGGCATTTGACTTTCTATATCTTTTTTTTCAATTCAACAAACATTTCTATGCCTCTTTTTTCTATCCATGTTAGGTACTTATTTGACCATATTGTCATAGTAACTAAGCACCTCATGTTCTTTAATGTATTTATTTTCACAATGTCCACATGAGGAGGGCTATATTATTCTCCTCATTTTGAGGATGCAGAACTGAGACACAGGGAAACTAAGGGCTGGATTCACAAAGGAACTTATTGATGGTGATGTTGAGTGTTGCTAAGGCTAGCTTTTTGGGACCTAGCTAATCACTGGGCTTCAAAAAGCTTGAGTTAGGTGCTCAGGCAGCCTATAAAATTAATGGAAGAAAACAGGTGCCTAAAAATGAGATTCACAAAGCCAGCATGCTGAGTTGGCAGCCGCCTAAAGTGGCCAATGGAAGATGCCAAGGAAAGGGATATGTCATAGATCCCACCTCTCCTGGGGAGTCTGATGCCTAAATCCAGGCTGTAGGGAGATGCCTACCTCTGCTTAAGATGCTCAGCTCTGAACCCCACGCTGTAAGTAGATGCCTAAGACAGCGGTTCTCAACCTTTTGCTGGCTGCAACGCACTTGTCGGTATGTTGTGACTCCACAGGCGACACCAGCCCACCCTTCCCAGGCCGGATCCAGCTATCTCCCTGTCTCACTGCGACACACTTACCACTGGGTGATGACACAGTAATGTGTCCCCACACAGTGGTTGATAACGCTGGCCTAAAGCATTTCTTGCAGTAAGTAAAGGAGGAGGAGGAGTCCTTCAAATCTCCTAGCTCGGTGGTGCAATATAACAGACTGTTGGTTTAAGTCTCACCTATACGTGAGGCAGAGAAGGGATCTGAACAGGCATCTGTCAGCTGAGTGCCTTAAAAACTGGGTAATGAGATAGTCTGGTATGGGGCTGCCCCATTCTCTCTTGTTGATGTGCTACCTGGTGGATTAAAGTAATTGGAGGAGAGGGATTGGATTGTGAGCCTCCCAAAGCTTGGGTATGGGCTCTGCAGCCTTTTAAATCAGTTTTATATGGCAAGATTTCAGTGGAAAACAGGTGAAATGAGACAGAAAATTGGGACATGAGCTTCTATTTTATCAGGAGTGGCAGCATATATACAAAGGGAACAATTTGCCACAGTTTTCATTGTATGAATTGGGAAAATAGTTCCAGCAGCCCTGATTAATGTGAACATCACAAAAAAAGTGGACATTTTCTCCTAATTACTGTCCCTTTGCTCAGAATTGCATTTATTTGCCTTTTAGACAGAGAAAAATGGAATGTGATAAAACAGTAATGAGAGATTTTTACTGTTTTATTGGATGGCTAAGCTCTTTATGCAGCAATTTAAGTGAGAAGTAAATTCTGAGTCACTAAATTTAGATGTTCTGTACTGTACTAGTTGTATGAAGTGAATACCCAATCATACACAATCTATTAATTGATTCTATCCTCACTCATCCTTACTTCTATGTGCACTGAATGTTAATTACCATACTATTAGTTATGCATAAATATGAACTGCTGCACGAGTTGATTGAAACGTTGCTAGAAACAAAAGCACTGGAAACAATGGGAAATATCTTGGATAGTGTCTCCTGGGTATGTTGCCATAGTGACTTTGCAAGGCCAGATTTCCAAACTGCATCAAAGCACTCGACATTTTGCATTGTTCTTAATGGGAACCGCTGGTTGCTGAACATTTTTGAAAAATCTGACCACTTCATGTAAGTACCTAAATGAGAGCAGCAGTCTTTTGAAAAATCTGACCCAGTGGCAAGTGTTGATCACTTAGAAAATCTAGCTTGTAATGCTTTTGTGCTTCTGTACATATTAATATATTCTTTAGTTAAGACTTGTTCCTGCAAGATCATTCTCAGCATCACAGATGAAGTGCTGCACAGCCTGCAGGATTTGGGCCCTTTAAGCTATTTTCATCAGATTGAATGTTAGAGTTGTGCACTTAGAATAGGAAATTCTCTCATCCTCCATCACAGTGCTTCCTGATGCTGTCACAGAGATGATCAGTCTGGTTTAGTATCAATAGGAAATGCATGCATGCACTGAAAGGAACACATAGCCCTTGGTGACTGGTTTGGTTTAACTACAAATGGCACAGAAGTAAATGATGTGATATTTAAAGATCATTAACAAGTCTTTATTCTCATTTCAGCGTAACTGTTAAATCACCGCTGTGGTCAGTCGAAATATTAGAAATGACTTCATTTTACAGGGCAAAAATAACGTTTGATTACATTCAGCAAATTGTGTAACAATTATCTCAGAAATCAGCATGTATGCTGGGGACTGGTGAACAGGCTTCAAAAATTCAAGCACTGCCCCATTAATTCCTGCACCTTTACCCATTTTTAAATACAACTGATTCTCATTTGGGTGTTTCAAAATATTTGTTGACATGTGTACTCCATACTGAGTCTCGTTTTTGTGGTTCCACATTTCCAGATTCCAAATAGGATCAAAAGCCCCAAAGTAGTGTGAGGAAGATTTTTAATGACATCAGCGAGGCAAATTTGAAGACCTAGCCACAACATTGAACTAGGACACTGTAGACTTCTGTCCATCAACGCCAGGCAATAACTCAGTGAAAATCACACTAGTGTGCACCTGTGGATAACGTGCTAGTTCATAAGACAGATATCACAACTGACATAGTACGATGAAAACTTGTCTCTTTCACCAACAGAAGTTGGTCCAATAAAAGAGATCATATCGCCCACCTTGTCTCTCTAACACCTTGGGACCATCACGCTATAAAAGTACTGCATACACATCACAATGGCTATGGGGTTTGCAGCAGGTCTATGAAGCGCCATCCTGGTGCTTGGGTCCTTTGTGCCCACAAGCCAGTCGGAGACCTCAGCTTGGGGCACCCACCAATGACATTTATTTATACTTTACTTGTCCGCCTCTTTCTGTCTACAGAGAGTTCAGTTTAACAGCCTCAGCCACCAACAGAGATGTACTCACACTCACTCCACCTTCATTGCCTTCCTCTGAGCCTTTTGTAGCCACTGGCTAATGAGACAGCTGCTCCCTCTTGGCTCATTAAGTGTAGACGTACGCAGCTCGCTTCAGTTCTCCCTCCTGAAGTGCAGCTCGCCTAACAGAGGGCTGGCTCAGCTTTTCTTTGCCTAGCACCCTGCCATAGGCTGCATCAGCTGCTGTCTAATCTGGATCTAGCACAAGGTTGGTAATTGGGAGACTCGAACTGTAATTCCCAACATTGCCCTGACTGGTTGTGTTAATTTGGGCAAGTCACTTCACATGTCTCTCTCCCAGTTTCCCCATCTGAAAAACAGGGATAAGGACGCTTATCTACCTATAGATGAAAAGTACTGAGTAGCATTACTTCTGGGGGCTCGTTTTACAAAAGTGCTCAGCATCCGGTAGTTCTCATGGCTTTCAAGCCTATGCTTGAAGATAAGCAAGTGCTTTAATGATGTAAAAGCTCTCAGCCTTTAGGGTGCAAAGGGAAGCATGAAATTGATCTTAAAGATTAATTTGGTGCAATTCTAGTGCTTAATTTTGCTGAAATCATTCAGGCAATTGGACTTTCTGGAAGAGTATATTGCATAATGAATGTGGAGTATTACACTAAATGCACATTTCTCCAGCATTTTCACATCATTATAGCACCAAGCGCAAGCCTCCAAGAAACGAGCAAAATTCAGCAAGTGCTCTTGTTTTCCACCTTCCTTCCTCAAGAGGGCAGTGGGGGAAATCAGTCTTTTGCTGCTGGAAACAAAGACAGATAATGAAAAATTTCTGATTAGTCACTTAAAATAAGGGAGAGGGAGGTGTGCTCAAATAAATACGTTTGGCAGAAAGGCAGTGAGTGCTTAAATAGTTGTGGGAATGAAACTATAACTTTAACTGGTGCCAAAATTGATTAATGCTTTGATTTCCCAATCATTTTACTTAAGGGAATAAAATCTAATCTTCCAGCTACTGCATGGAAGATATAACCCATTTCGTTCTGGTGAAGAAGGCATAGCTTCAACTGCTGATCAGATAAGATCTTCCAAAATGTGGACTTGGAATATGCATTAAAAACTGATATAAAATTCTCTCCCCTAAGTGATAATCCCCTGGCCAAAACACATCTATAACAATTAGACTTTCAAGAAGTAAAATGATTGTTAAAACAGAATTTTGTTAAAACTAGGCAGATGCCAAAATAAAGCTGTGATTTATTAAAGTCCACATCTGATATTTTAAAATAAATAAATAATGGAATATAGCTACCCCCCTCATTACAGCATCTTATACTACCAACATCAAAGTAAATTAGAGAGACGACATATCCAGAATACACATGTATTGTCTGACCCCCACCAATAGAAGGTCCTCCTGCTATCCATCTCTTTACAAAACTATACTTCACAGTCAGTATCACATTAATGGCAATTTCACTTGCAAACTGCATCTGGGTTGGCTGGCAGCCAGCGTGGGAAGCAGCTTTCTACAATGAGATTAACGTGTTTATTGATGGCCATTACATATTAAATTACAAAAAAAAAAGCTTCATATTTCAGACTAGAACAAAAACGTCATCTCATAGGGTTTTTAACAGGAATCACACAAGACTCATTAGCGGCTGCAATCATACCAACTTAGCTTGCTGTTTCAGCATTTCTGACAAGCTAAGCTGTCTGGGGACCTAGCCACTACACACATACATATTATATATAAAAATAAAAAAAACCTCCATGGAAAACTTCCACCTGGATTTGGCTAGTTAGGAGGAGGCCCCTTTCCTTCAGAGTTGTGTACAGAGCCCACTTCTAGCACCCTGAAGGGTAGTGTGTTGTGGAAATGTTGTCTTTCAGATGGTAACTTGGAGATCTTTGCAATGCATAAGGATGGGGGGTTACAATTATAGGGCCAGAAGTCAAAGGGAGTTGAGGTCCTTACACTCACAGAATCAGTAGTCTTCGTTTTCTTTCCCTCCCAAAATGATCGTGTATTTTATCTAGGCACTGCTCAACAGCAGCTGCGCTCCATCCCAACGGTGGCTGCATTTCAGTGGCAAGTGAGCGCTCTCTCTCCACTGCAGGCTCCTTCTACCCTCTGAGAGAGAGCTAGAAAAGACCGAGAAGCACACTGGTTTCTTCTCCTTCCTTTGGCCTAGTGGATTATCTGCAAGCGATACAAGTTGGGGCTGAGATATGGCTGCTTCTGGTGGCACTGTGACCACAAAACTTTGCCTAAGATACCATTTAATATGATAATGCCAGCGGTGTCTGTATAAACTGTGTTTCACCCCCTTGCAGTGAAAGAAATCTCGCCCTAAGGTGCAGTTCAAGGGCAGTAGCAAGATGAAAAACTGTGCAAGATTTCTCCCCAAACCTACTAGACCATCCCCAGCCCACCCCCAACAGTAGTGATTTTCCATCTCATCTCAATGTTACTAATATTAAGGATGCCAGCAACAGCTTCTCTGACACTGCACTGAGGCTTTTTGCTAACAGCTGGCTTGATGTGCTTACTTCTAAACTCATCTTTTCAATTTAGATAATCTTTTGTCACTCTCAGTGGAGAAATCCTCTCCTGCCAGGGGTCTGACAGGTTTTCATACCAAAGGGGCTTCTTGCAAGCAGGTTTTACTTTTTCACATCCCTCCTCATTTTGAAAGATAAACCTGTATCAAATTCTTGGTTTAAAAAAAAACCAACCAGATATATTTCACAGGCAATTGGCTTGTAAGAGTCACCACTTAGACTAGAATCTTTCTTATGGGGCGGGGGGGAGAACCATTCTTCAAATAATTTCCTCTTACCTAGGTTAATGCCTTGCACCTTGGATTATTAAATTGAATGTAAGAGACTCTAACATCCATGCCACCATCTGTGCTATGTAAATCGCATTCAGCTTGGGCAGCATAACAAGGTCACTCTTTAACATCCCTGCTGACAAAAACAAATGACCTTTCCTCACTGTTTGGGTGTATGTCACACAGTAGCAATTTGCACTGGCTGAATTTGGACCATGTGCGTGGGAATAATCAGTCATTCCCAGTAGACCTCTAAAAAAAAAAAGAAAGAAAAAAACCTTGAACTTTTAATAATTTGTTTTACCTAAGAAATTTCAGGTGTTCATCAAACATCTTTCGCCCACAAAATTTGGTGATTTTTTTTCAGTTTTTCAATGAAAAGTCAAAAATTTCCCAGGTTGTTTTTGATTAAAATGCCCTCCCCCCCATTTTTATCAAGACTTCCCGCATTTTTCCTTCAAACACACCCTGCTGATGACCTGCCACGATGGTTCCAGTAAAAGGCGGCTACAGATTGTATTTGGCAGCTCACTCTAACCTGACAATACAGAGGGAAAGAATGGTGTTGGAGAAGCTGCAGCCTTTTTCCGTTAAAAACATTTTATTTAATTCAGCCACTCCATAAAGAGCAGCCTCTGAATTAATGACTCAGGTTTCAAGTTTCAAAAAGATCCAAAGGGAATTAGGCTCCTCAGCAATGTCAGTTCCTTTGAAAGGCAATGTAAGTTAAGCACCTGAATTATTTAGGCCATTTTAGAAATGTTAGAAGTTTTATCCTAGGATTAAAATCTTTCCCACAGCCTTGGAATGGGTGCAGAAGGCTGGGGAGATATATGGTACATCTACATAGGATAAGAGAACTCGTGTAAGGGTGCATGTGACCTGGTCAAGTAATTTGCACGCATGAGGCTTGGGCTGCAGGGTTAAAAACCTCTGTGTTGGTGTTCAGGCTTGGGCTGGTGACTGAACTCTGCTAACACGCCCCCCGCCCCCATCCTCACACAGTCGTAAACCTGAATGACTACAGAGCAATTTTTCAATCCTGGAAGGCAAGTCTCATGAGCCTGAGTCAGCCAACTTGGGCCAGCTGCAGGGTTTGTTTTTTTCTTATCATGAAGTAGACATAGCCATAGAGACAAACAAGGAACGACAAAGTTAGATGGCCAACTCCCATTGAATTTCAATGGCATTTGGGTACCTATAGCTCTTAGGATCTTTTGAACATTCAAATCTTTGCACATAAATCAGGTGGGAATGGGAAAAAAAAAGGAGGAACATATGGCAGTGGGGAAACAGCGAAATACTTAAACTGTTCATTTTCAGACTTCCTAATTTTTTAATCTTTTAAATGGTTTGGCGACGGTAGGGAAAAACACTCATAACATTAATTCTGGGTTAAAGGCTGCTGTTTGGGAACAGACCAGTAATTTGTGAGAACTATCTATATTCATGGTACTTCTATGGCCCCCAATGAGTGCCCCACAACATTCCTTTATCCTCCCCATTTAAACAGAGGAGGAACTGAGGCACAGTGAAACAAAGTGACTTTCCTAGGACTATCCAGGAAGTCTGTAGAAGAGCAAGGAATTAAACACAGATTTCTCAACGCCAAGAGAGCTCTACAACTCTTTGACAATACTTCCATTTGCAGCCTTACTCTTTAAGCACTCCCAATACAGAATTGAGTGCAAGGTGGGTTTTGCAGTCTACGACATTTGTAAAAGTAGCAAATTTTCATGCAGCACAACTTTCTGCACGAAGTGGGAACTCTGCTGACACAAAAAAAGAAAGAGTAAAAACTAAAATAGTTCCAGGCAAGACTCCTCATTGCACAGCTACCAAATGCAACAAATGCTATAGTGCTCAGCATACCTCTGAGCAAATGCTGTGTCACAAGGGAATGGTCAATATTTTGCTTGTTCATGAGATAATGTATTTCAAGGCTTTTAAGGTTGGGATTAATGTCTGAACTGAATATAAATAAAAAAACTTCTCCTCTTCTCTCCTTGTCAGCTTCTGATTCTTATGTACAAACACCAAGTTCTTGAATTTGTTCCAAAAGGGTAGCTGTGTTAGTCTAGTCCAGCAAAACAAATAAGGAGTCTGGTGCACTGTTAAAGACTAACAAATTTATTTATTGCCGAATTTTCGTGAGAGAAAATCCCACTTTGTCAGATGCCTGAAGGTGAGTTCACCATCTTCAAGCACTGACAGAGTGGGATTTTCTCCAATGAAAGCTCATGTGCTAAATAAGTTAGTTAGTCTTTACAAGTGCCACCAGACTCCTTGCTTATTTTTCTTGAATTTGGGTTGCAAAACACTGAAGAGGGAATGCTTAAGTTTACAAAACAATCATAATTTTCAGTCAGCTTGTTTCAGAAAATCCACAAACGCTCATTTCATGTTCTTGATTTTGCAAAAGATATATGTTTTTATAAAACCTAATTTTGGGGCCTTGATGTCTTGATAGTTTCCCTTTCAGTGTCTTTCAATTGTTAAAATAATTTAAAAATTTATAGAACACCCATATCAATTTCTACTTCATGCATCTGATGAAGTGGGTTGGAGTCCATGAAAGCTTATGCCTGAAGAAATCTCTTAGTCTATAAGGTGCCACAGGACTCTTGTTGTTTTTCCCATATCAATAATAGATTTTTGTAACTTTTCTTTTTTAAAAGAACTCTGAAGTTTTGTGCCTAGATGACTTCAAAGCTTCCCTTTCACTCTCCTTCAAACATTAAATCCCCCACACAGAAGGTAGGGAATTCTAATGCCTAAAGACACACCTGTTACACTGAAATGGGTAAGAGTAAAGAAATATATAAGAAGCAAGAAACTTCACATACCATCATCACGGGAAAACAATACAAAAACATTCCACCAAATGAACCCTGCATTATTTCCTTGACAACTCAGCAGAAAACAAACAACCTGTTCTGCTATTTAAAAAGGTAGATTTACTCACTAACCTGACTGCAGAACAACAATTGAATATGTAATACAACACTTTCAAGGCCATTAACCTCAAAGGATATTTGGCGCCATGGTAAATTTGACATCTCAGTATGTTTTTTCTTTAAATATTGTTTGAGCTTCTTAGAAAAAAAGTACCTTGGAAATGTTAGTGTTTTACAAACATTATTTAAGACCCTGACAGGTCTTTTCCAAAGGGAATCTCACCCAATTTAGAGGACTTCTCTATAATGATAAGAGATGGGAATAGAACTCAGTTCTCTGCTAGCAATATTATTTATTGTAGATATAACTCCGAGAAATACTCATTCAAGCCTTCCAGGCTCAGCTTGATTTTGATAACTTTCTACAAACGTGGGTAGAGAACATGTATACGATGGGAAACATCCGACTCCCCTCTGAGAACATTCCCCTGCTAGCTAGAGTCAATCTCCACCATCTCCTTTTCCTCGGGAGAGCCGCAGAGTTCCTGAATGACCATTCCTGTGTTCTTACTTGGCTATCATTGGGAGTCAGATAGTTAGGTCCACCATTCATTCCAAATTTGGTGGATTTTTAGGAGGAGGCTGGATGTAGTCTCAAATTCCTTTCTTAAACTTTCCTTCCTTCCCTCCCACAAATACAAAGGGCAGAAGGAGAGGAAAACACATCTGCTTTCTACTAGAGTGACCACTAAATTAAAACTGGGGAACATCCCAGCATGCTTAGGGGAATCAGGATTTCAGGGGCTTCACTTCCTAGAATTTAGCTGCTAGAGATGCCTTTGGATTCTTAAATTACTTTGCTTTACAGGGAGTGTCACAGTTCATCAACTGTACTTGTATCCCCCTTCCCCAGCTCTGTGGTCTAGCAAGGACACTCACTTTTAGTTTCCTGGATCCCATCTGTCCTCTCTCAGGCAGGCAGACACACCTATCCCCCCTCCCCGCCCCCCCCGACTGGAGTATTTCCAAGCTGCATAGCTCCTTGCCTACACTGTGAATTTCTAGCAAGTCAGCTTGCCTTAGCAGGTTTGTTTGCTCTTCACTTCAAAGAAGTGCACAGTATAATTGTCACAGTTAAGTTACCACAGAGCTCGTTCTAAGCAAGCAAATTTATTCTTAAGGTAAAAGTATTACAGCAACAGCATATTAAAACAATAAAAGCACCTACACACATGCTAGTAAGCTTCCTGGAGATCACTTGTGTAGAAAGGAAAGATATTTTTCATGCTTAAATGGAAGGTTTACACGAAACCACACATTTACTCTAAGCTTGTCTAGAAGTATTATGTGTCCAAGCAGGCTCATTGGCTTTTCATGGTCACTTAACACACACTTCAACGTCCATCTATAAGATCTACTGAGAAACAATGTCCACTAAATTCTCTTTTATGAACTAAGCACGTCTGGCACACAGTCCCAATGTCATCACCCAGTGAGAAAGATTTGAAATTTTAACAACAGTTCAGTTACCAAAATGAGTTCATACCCAGAAAAAGGTCACTGAGTATTTCCCCTCACCTCTCAGATTTCTACCTCTTTGTATTTCTCAGTAATACATGTGACTAATAAGTGCCTTTCTATATGCTAATGCACATAATACAGTGCACTGCAATGGATCAGTTATTGGTATTTCTAAAGTCATTATCCAAGTGAAATTCCTTCTGATTAAAAGGTTCTAGTCCTGAAAGGTATTAAGTGCTGACAGCAACAGAAAAACTATCTCCGGTTCTCTGGTAACTAAGGGTCACCAGCTGTAACAGCAGTTTGCTTTAGTAAGATAATGTGGTGATCCAGTTCACTTGCTGTATTTTTAAAATAATACTGAATTAAAGCCAGATTCTGCCAATTTTACTCTCATTGGCTATGTCTACACTGGAGGCTTAAGTCAAGTTAACCAAGCTTAAGTTGACTTAAGCTACTCCCTGGTCACATTTGGAGTTCATTAAGTTGACTTAAGCACTTTATTAAGTCGACTTAACAAAATGTGGCCATTAAAGTAGGCTTTATAAAGTCGACTTAAGCCAAGGTAGCCATTTAAGTTGACTTTATAAAGTCGACATAAACAAAAGGGAACTCTCCAAGTCAACCTCATTAAGTCAACTTAACTGAACCCTCTAGTGTAGACATAGCCATTGAATAGTATCTTACCCTCCAAATAGCCCTAGTGAAATCAATGGGACAATGGACTCAGTAAAGCTAAAGATGCAAGCAGCTGGCCCAGAAGGAATACTATATCATTCATATTGGCTTCATCTCAATCCATTTTTTGAATGCAAGATGCACAGAATTTTGCAAATACAAAATTCTACATCTATAGTGTGTGTGCAAAACTGCTGCTGTTGTGTTTGCAACCACAATCATTACATTCAGAAATAATCAACTGGACATCTGTTTATTCGTACAAGAGTTGAACAAACAACTGGCAACTCAAACAACCTGAAACAGTTTTTTCCCTGGGTTTTTCAATTGTTTAGGTTTTGGGTTGCTTTATTTTTTACTTGCCTAAATGATTTTATAAAACAAAGCTTGCTAAATTTCTAAACAAAACATTTTCTTCAAAATAAAAAACTGAAATGTTTGAGTTATGAAAGTTTAAACACAAATTGTGTCAACTTTTGAATTTTTATTTATTTATTTATTTTATTCAGCCATACCATTTGCTGAATTCAAAGAAAATTCATCATGCTGAAATTGAATATCTGGGCAAAAAAAAACCCCAGCTCTGTTGTACATAGTTATTACAACTGTGTTAGCTACATGTGCCATATTAAACATTTTGGCCCTTTAAGTCTAAAATATGCCTTCTTTTATTTAATTGTTACTGCATATAGTTCACTACGGGGATTTCCAACTTGACATTCATTCCTATTTATCAGTCTTGGGTACTTAAGGGGTCCTCAGTAAATTTAGAATTGGAGTACATCATATTCTTTAATGCTTTTATTCTCACAGCAACACTGTGAGATAGGGAATTGTTATCATCCCCCTTTTATAAATGGAGAACCAAGAGACTTACCACAGTTGCACGGCTATTCAATGGCAGAAAAAAAAATTGAACCTGGATGTCTTAAGTCCCAAACTAGTGCTTTAACCCAAGAAGCTTCTCACCTAAGCCTCAAAATTTTGTTATTGGTAGAAGAAATAAATGTCATGTATAAATAAAGCTTCACAAAGTCAGATACGCCAGCTTTGGAGTTCTTCATCAAGGCAGGAGAGAGGAAATCAAGGAAGACATTAACAAGAGAACTAAATAAATTATAGGAGAGAAAAAAATATAAGTCAACCCACTTACTGTGCTGAGACATTTGTAAGTAGAATCTAGATGTAATGAGGCCAAGACCACCTTTTTTGATTTCTTTAATCCCCATCCTTCACATACAATTATCCTCCAACAAGCCATGTATGTTGCAGTAACTAATCTCGACTGTGAGTGTTTGTGGCTTTCAAATAAAAACATTTCATTATTTTTCAGCTGATGAAAGGTCATAGAAGCCTACAGTCTCAGCACTGAAAAAGGTTTATATGCTGATGCTAGTTGAACTAAAAAAGAAGCATGCTGCTAGTTATAGGCATATACTGAAAGTAATACACACAGTAATGCTTATGATGAATAAATTGATTTCTGCACTATTATATGGTGGGTGAAAAATGATTTGATTATGTATTTAGCTACTCATGGAAATTCATTAGCAGATTTTCATTCATGATTATTTGCACTCGTAAACCATTTTTTATTGTCTTAAGTACTGTTTCATTAGTTTGCATGCTATAAATGCTATTTCTTGCTTCTAAACAGATAATGTCAGCCAAAATTCAGAATCTATGGCCTGGGGTAGCTTTGGGCCATCTTTTTAACATCCCTGTCATCATGAGAGAATCAGATTTCCAGTTATCATTTACTATTGCACATTTAAGAAAATGTCTTACCTCTTGGTTTATTGGTTGATTTTTTTTGCGTGTGTATTTATCTTAGCTAGTGACAGAGTGTGATATCTTGCTCTGGAGTTTCTCAAAACTTCCTTCGTAAAATGCCTTATGTTTGCTCTTCCATCCTCTCTAGCCAAGCAGGAAAGATACAGAATTTCATCTCAGCCACAAGTTTTATCTCCTTGATCATCAGAGGTGTAAAATACCTTCCCTATGGTGCAGGCAATGTAGGAAGACAAAAAGCAATAGTCCTTACACAATTTCTCTCAGAGGTCTAACTCTTTCAGTGCAGGAATACATTTCTAATCTCCACTTATTCAAGTCAAAGAGCCCAAAGCTGCTTAGCCCCACTAATTTGAAGAAAGCTATGCCAATTTACATCAGATGAGGATCAGGCCAAATAAGAATATTTGTATCAAAACAGACAGAAGGGGTTATATCATCATCATTATTATCCTAATACTAGTAATTATTCTAGTAATAACCCCTGTTGCTCAATAAAACACTGCTAGAACATATATCTGATGGTAAGTTTTCTTTTCAGGAATATAGGCTTGTTCTTCTACAATTCTAATACCAACTTAATTTAGTTGTTGTCACCAGCCTCAATTTTTATAACAATTTTATGTATCTATTTTGTAGCACAATGGAATTCATTGTTGGCCTTAAGCGTATTAAAAAAGAAAATCATCTAATGGTCTCAAGTTCTACACCTACTGAAGTCTTCACTTTACTTCAGTGGAAACAGGGTCTGGCCAAAAAACTGGGACAAAGACCAAAGAAAATCATCCATTCATTTTGTGGTCACACTTTGATTCCAATTCAAAGAATAAGTGACTGCAGCAGCTCTGACCTCAGCAATGACACAATCAAGATGAAGCATTACACAGCAGCACATTTGGATTTTGAACATTGGAGCCGGCTCAATCAATAGACAAGAAGCCATAATTCTGAGACCATTTTGCAGAGTATAAATGGTGTGATGGATAGCTGTATCTATGAAACAGCCAACTAGTGGTGTGCTTGTTTTGGAAAGATGATGCTTAAGATATCTTAAAATGTATTTATTACAGTATGGAAGAGAGGGGATGACAACACCCGAGTATCACCCTGACTCTCAGCTCTAACAACTCACTGGAATGTAAAAAGACAGAAATTGCCACACGTCACTAGAGTAGTGTGGTCCAGTTAGTCCCTTCTCCACCTGTTGAAAATACATGACGCTTCTGAGGACAGTGCAAGAAACTTTTGGAATGGACGTTTCTGGAATAATGTAGGAAATTTCTTCCTGACCGCTTCAGTGAGTGGTTTGGATGATACTATCTTTAGTTCATGACTTTTCTGAGAAAAAATAATCAGTGTAAAAGCATATTTAACTTTTTTTTGAAAAAAAATGTATAAAACTGAGTAAGGGATCTGGATTTCTTTGTTGTGCTTTCATCTTAGTATTGTAATAATATTTCTGTAGATTTGCACTGATATTGTAATACAGAGTACTCAGAAATTGGGCCTGAACAGTGACAGACTCCCACTGATTTGAATAGGGACAGGATTGGGACTATTTCTTACCGTTGTAACATGATTCCCCATAACATACACCATTCATAATATATTTGACTGTATTTAGTATTCTAATTTAATTTTATTTAAAAAAAACAACATATTTCATTCATAAAAAAATACACCACCACATAAAGCAAAATGCCAGGGCATTTTAATGGCAATCTCATTATTCTCATGTTACAGCTTGTGACAGGTTGCACCATGCATTCAGTTCTGTGTGCCTCTGTGACCCCCCAATACCCACTCCTGAACCCTTGATTTACTCTGCTTTGCCAGGTGAACACTCACTCCTGAGTCAGTACAGCCCAGCCTCCTGCATATAATTGGTCCCAGGCAGTGGGGTGTGCCCACTAGACACCTATGGGGCAGTCCCCAAGTGAGCACCATCAATCCCAGATGCCACAGTGGGGACTACCGTTTTACAGGGATTGGGACCCCCTCCCAATCACCAAAGTGTCACATCCGTCCATTACCTCCATCCCTCTAAAGTTCCTCGGAATTTACTCCACTATAGCTAAGATCCTGAATCTGAGTCAATGAGTTCATGGTGGATTAATAATATCCTTGCTCTACAAACACCTATCGACAGGCTTCACTAGCTGAGGGTCTGATTCCATCCCCACTGGGGGCAGCAGCAGATCCAGAATGTGAGTGTTAAATGCTCATAATCAATACAATCAATTTTTCACTTAAACAGAGGATGCTGGTCTGCATGTACTGCTCCAGGCCAGAAGAGATTCAAGTGAAACCAGATACTAAAATATAAAGCTGCATGATTTTTACTCTCTCTTAAATCAGACTGACCAGTATGAGTATGCAGTTCTCGTGAACTCTGCAAATTAAATCCTTGCCATAATGACCACTAGGAATTAGTGAATGTTAATCTTCCTTCCACCTGCTGCATGTGTGATTATACACAATCGACCTGTTTCTGAAAGAAAGCAATTTCTGTTTTTCTAATTCTTTGTTGCCTGTCTTAGTTTTTGTTTTGTTTTTTGTTTGTTTGTTTGCTTGCTTGCTTTGTACTGTAAAACTCATTGCCTGCATTTTAAAGCAGAAATAATAATTCAATTAAAATGTGTAAAGGGAAGTGATAGAAGCAGATAGTAATTGCTTTACAGCGAATTGATGTAATTGATGCTCTGAGGATTTATTTTAGAGTAGAGAAGCCAAATTAGAAACCTAGCTTTATCTGGATTTGAGTTGCTTTGATGAAGCCACAATGTCTTTATGTGTCTTGGTTTTTAGCTAAACTGTTTTTAATGAGAATGCTAATAATTACATTAACACTAAATCATTTTATGGACACAAGAGGATGAAATGCAAATTCTACCTTTCATTTTAAAGATGTACCATAAATGCATCCACCCTTATGTTAGAAACTATTTGCAAAGAGCCCTAAAACATGTAACCAGGGGAAAGAGATGAATTCATTCATTGTGCTAATAGTGGATGACATAAATTACCAAATTCAAAGACAGCCATTTAGTACATTAAACACAGACTAAGAGGGGCTAAAATGACGCTGCCCAATGCTGTTTCTTCCTGCTGAATGTGCCCAATAAGAGTATGGAATTTCCACATGAAAATGAAGGTGAATTGAAGGTTGCAGGCACATGATAGTGGTCTGAATGTGTTAGGCTATAACAACTGCAGACTTCCTTTTAAAATATATGTTAGAAACCTAGGAAATTCAGAGTTAAGGTTGCAAGAAAAGCCAGACCTTTGAAAGTATGGGAATTTGTGTTTTTGGAACCCACATTGCCCACCTCTTATAGCAATGTCCTGAAACTGGAAAGTCATACTATCTTATATATCCATAAAGAACAGATCCATTTTATTAGTGAAAACAAAAAACTATAATGTCTTAATCTTAATTACATTGTGGTTATGTTGCCTTATGACCTGTTTTATGGTTATACATGGTACTCATTCAAGAATTTTACAGCCCACTGATTAAACAATATATTAGCAAATCATTTGATTTTATGAGGCCGCCAATTATTATAGTGTCATTAGACACAGAACTAATATTACTCCAATACATACCTAATAAACCCAGGAAGCAAATTATAAAACTGATGTCCTGCCATGCACATGTTCAATACTCTGCATACAAAGAAGAACAGATGATGCACCGGGATCTCTAGAGGGGGGAGAGTTACAGGAGTTGAGCTACCTGGAACATGCATTTCCTTACTTTGAACAATCTGGGCTTTTTGTAAGCTTTAGCTTGAAGTCAGAATTTCCTATACTTCTATTTTTTTAAGTTTCAATGTTCTTTTAAAAAATACACATGCAGTTCTCTAATATAAGCCTGCAACTTCGTTCATTCATTCAAAAACAGCTTTTGTTTTTTATTAAACTTTTCTTATTTTCCTTTAAATTTTCCTGAACTGAACAGGAACTTGAAGGAAGCTGAGGTGGGGTAGTGGATTGCTGATGAATGCAGGATAGGTACTTCACTAAAAGACACCTCTTTAAAAGGAGAATCTGTTTTCTGTGGACATGAGGATGTACACAGGAGTAGAGTCCTGCCTCAGAAAATACCGCAAACTTCAGTGGTCCACAGCCTCTCTGCCTCTCTTCTTTGGGTTTTGGTAGACTAGTGAACCCAGCCCAGAGTCTTAGAGCATCTCAGAGGCCTCCTAAATCACTATCCTTTAAGATGTAGGTGATGCCTACTCTTCCCAGCTCTAACCACACTTGGACTCTATGGGCACGTCTACACAGCACTTTTATTTCGAAATAACACTCGTTATTTTGAAATAAAAATTATTTGGTCTACATGACGTTCCCTTATTTCGAAAGGACGGACCTCATCCTTTCGAAATAAGGATCGTTGTCCCGAAAAAGGAAAACCTACCCCCCCCCAAAACGACCATTATTTCGAAACGGATGTTTCGAAATAACGGCGTTAGACCCGTTGTTTCGAAACAACACCGTTGGTTCGAAACAGCGGATCCATTGGCGTTATTTCGAAACATCCGTTTCTAAATAACGGTCTTTCCGATCCCGCGGTTTCCCTTATTTCAAAGGGAGCCCTTTCAAAATAAGGGTTTTATTTCGAAATCGGTCCTTTTGAAAGGACCGATTTTGAAATAAAACAGTCTGTGTAGACGTGCCCTCCGTGTCGGCTAATAGTAAACTAGGCTGTCTCTCTTCTGTTTTCTTAAGTGTGTACTGATACTTACAGAATCATAATTTATAATGCCCTCATCTAGGTAACACCAAATTTTGTAGACCAACTCTACCAAATACCAGAAGTAATATATCACTTTTGAGCTCAATGTGACTGATGTTGACCACAGAAGGGGATGCTGCATTTGGACTTATAACGAAAACTCTTGGGTGGCCACTGTCACTCCATATCACTGCAGTCTTTAAATGAAGTATCCTTAGAAAAGCAGAAAAAAATTATTTTTTTTCATTAAATTCCTTAATAGGATAAACATTCTTGTTTCCATGCCTTTTGATGTTCCATTTGAAGATCAATCAGAGATCAAAGGAATTGCAAAGGTCATGGTTTTAACCAATATTCTGATTTCAGCAGCTTCAGCAGAGCAGCCATTTAAAAAGACTTAATAGCATGGGGCAAACTTTGGGCAGAAGAAAGCACAGGTACCTTACAGATGGGCAACATGGGAGACTGCCCGGTATGTTATGGCCAGGAATTACAGCGGTCAGGGGGCAAGAAGCTAGGCAGGCCAGCAGTGCAGGTGGAGGAAGGGAGCTCAGAGGGAGAGAGCCCAGGATGGATGGAAGGCAGTGGGGTAAAGGGTGCCAAAATACAAATTCACCAAGGGTGCCATTTTTCCTAAGGCTGACCATCAGAAAAAGTGGCATCACCATGACCTGTAGGAGCAAACACTAATGTTGGAAAGGCATCAGTAATATGTGTTTGCATTTCAGCTCACAACAATCCCACACTATACCTGAATTCTTAATAATTCCTCCTTTCTTCCCACCAAAACCTCAGGACATTTTACTCTTGCCACATATGTGAATAAACTCTCTATGTAACTACGCACCCGAGTCACTGGCTGGTCAGGCACCATATCAGCAAGCCTGTTCGTCTCCTGAACTGTAGAGCCCCCATTGTTTTAAATTGGAGTTCCATGCCTATTCCAAGGCAAATGAAGCGCCCTAAACCTACGCTTGATCCCCACCCAAAACTCCTGGGGTATACCTACACTGGAGGCTCCGTTAAGGCAACTTAACAAGGTTGACTTTAAGCCGACCTTGTTAAGTTGATTTAGAGCATCCACAACGAAAACTCCTGTCGACTGCCTGCATCCACACTGGCAGGTGCTAGGTTGACCCTTCCTGGTGGCCAGGAACTCTGGGAGGGGGCTTGGAAGCCAATTAAATCAATTTAAGGGCTATTCCCCATCTACACTGGCTTAAGTCAACAAGTCAACTTAAGGAAGCACTTAAGTCAACTTAATAAAAGCCCAGTATGGCCGCAGAGGTCTGTAGGTTGACTTAAGCTTCCTTAAGCCAACTTAAGGCTCCAGTATAGATGTACCCCTGGTGATGTCAATAAGAGTTTAGCACAGAGATAAAGAGACTCGATTCTTACTTCAGGCAAAATTCCCAGGGATGAACTGTGAGACTGGGCTCCTAAGACTGAAATGGAAGTAGAGCTCAGTGCCAAATAAGTTCCAAGGGTGAAATACCTGCCTCATTTAAGTAAATTGGAAAAACACTCCTACTGTTTTCAGCTGGGCCAGGTTTTCATGCTGCCAGTAGTTTAATTTTCTTTTGTTATTTCCCTCACAGCTTTTGAGAAGTGCACGGCCTTGTCAGAATCCTCTCGTTTCCTCTGTTTGGCATGGGCAATAAGAAACGTGGTGGCACAGCTGCATGTTATTACTCATGACTGTCACTCTGACAGCGCGACTGCTTCCCTTAGCTCCAGACAGAGAGAAACAAAGGCTGTTGACAACAGCAGCACCACCATCCAATTAATCTGTAATTTCATTTTTCAATCTACTTTTGCTTATTGGCAAAATAAAAACAAAAGAACATTAACGATGCCTCTCTTAATGATGCACAATCACCATTTTTCCTTTCAGACAACTATTCACTACATAAAGGAGATGTCTGAGTAATGCACTTGTCTAAAGTCATGCAATACTAAAAACAGCTTTTTATGGTTATGATTCCTGATCGACCTTTAATAAAAAGTCATGTTGAGAACTGACAGGGTACATTCTCCCCTCATTTGAAACAAATGGAGTCATGCAAGGGACAATATGAACTATAGGCAGGATTCATACCAGTCAAAAAATATTTTGGACAGTGGCCAAGCTGAGCTCGGGGCAGGCCGGAGAGGCGAGGGGCCAGATGGGCTGTGTGCCATCTGAAGATTGGACGCACACAGAGAAGTCCCCAAAGTAAATCAGGGTTGCTCTAACTTTTTGCTGTTTTGAAACAGCCCCCTTAGGGGATCTCCCAGTTGTAGGACTAGCTTTGTAGTTACTATATAGCTGTGGAGGTCCTGGGACATACAGTCCTGAATTGGTCTCACAGATGCTGCACTACACCCTGTTTAACCCATTGATCTCACTCGATTTCCATAAGGCAGCACTGAATTTGGCTTATTGGGCTATATTTCCATTTATCTGCGACGTATGTAGGTTCAGCTCTGCAGGAACAGCGTGGACACTGCAGATAAGGCTTGAGAGGCAAATTTGCATTGCACCTGTTTCCATCTGTAGCCTGTTTATAAGAGTTCCCAAATTAAAGGCAAACTTTGGATGTTAAAATGCAGTGAAATAGCCTCACTTTCAATCTCATCCTATAACTGTTGAGTAAGTAGGGGCACACTGTGAGCACAAAATCATAATTGATTCTTGAACTATGAAAATTGTATGCAGGGAGTTAGCCGTATTAAATATAATGCTATCTAATCCCCTACAGCAAGTTTCTGGGATTCATTGCAAGAGTCTGTCTATCTATAGTTGTGTCCCAAAATACTCAGATTCTTAGACATGACAAAAAAAATGCAGCTATGTAGCCTTTCCACATTTAACAGACATTTCTTTGCTTTGAAGACCTCTTACATCTGCCATCCTTTAATGAGCTAACATAAAACCTTTAACTGAGTTTCCCTAATTGCATTTCAAGCTTCTTCCAAGTTGTTCCCATATATTCTGTCTTCTAAAATAACCCCCACATGTTCTCCTATTTCAGTGGTTCTTTAAATTTAGAAAATGCTGATATGGGCTAACTTCTGCTCTCAGACACATGTGCTAATCCTGCTGACTTCAGTGGTCTTTCTGCACAAGTAGCTGAGGACAGAATTTGGATCTTAATATTCTAGAAATCCAAGGATGCATAAAGACATAGTGGTGTAAGAGTACACTATTTTTATATTTCTGCAGATAGAAAATGGGGATCAGTAATATGCAACATTGTTCACAGATCTGATAGGTGCAAAACTTGGTGTTTTGAACTGCAAAAACAATGAGAGTCCTGTGGCACCCTCAATACAAAAAAAAATGATTTCTTCAGGCATGAGCTTTCATGGGCTCCAACCCACTTCATCAGGCAAAAGCCCTCCTCTGTGTAATTCTTTACAGAAAACTTGTAACAGTCTTGTATATTCTCAAGTTCATCCTTTGAACTGAACACTGAAACACAGCCCAGAGCAAGCACAGAATCTGTGTATTGCCAACAACCTTCCCTCTCCTCTTTTTTTAAAGACTATCAATTATGCAGGACTGCAGTTCATTAATAGCAATTGAAATTACGCTTTAATTTGCCAACTGCTTTTATTCATTACCAATAACATTTTAGACAACGAAATAATAACAAAAGAAAAAATACAGTTTGTAATAACTTCCTTGCATAATAAATATACTAAAAGGGCTACAAATGTAATGAGAAGGTAGATTCAAGACCCCAAGACTATAATTCTGACATCTTTAGCTTTACCAGCTGGAAGCAACCCTTTATTTGCCCCTTAGTTTTAAAAGATCCACTCCCCTCACATAATTTCTTGGAAACATGTGGGGGTGGCATTCCTCAATGTACAGAAACTGCTCTAGTTGTTATGATATACTATTTGCACTGACTCCAATCAGGTTCAGGGTCCTCAATGGGAGTTTTGCCTAAGTATTAAGAAAAGATTCCAAGATATGGCATATTGGGGAGATAAGGATGTAAACTTCCTTAGCAATACCACATCGCTGTTATATAAGAGAACATAACTATATGCTCATTGACATTCTCAGCCTTGCTTCACCATCCACAGGACCATCAGGAAAGAGGCCACACCCCGTTCTTTGCAGGGTGGATGTCTTGTGTCTTTTGCTCTTTACACAAGAGGAAAGTGAAAAAAGTCACATGGTCACAGCTGTATTTGCTAACTGTACACAAACATGCAAGGCCTAGCGACATGCACATGGCTACTCTGATCATTTCCTGGCATCTTCTGAAACAGAAGATGTTGAGCGCTGTTAAAGGATTCACAACCTATCTATGCCCCATGGGATGCTTTACATTAAAGGTAAAATCTCCAGAGAACTACAAATATTCACTGGGGATCTCTGCGTCAGCCCTTCTACCCCTGTACAGGTGCATTAGTCCAGTGGTTTTCTGGTGTGCCGTGAGAACTGTCCAAGGGTGCAATGAAATTTTGTACAAAAGTAATGAAAATCAATGTAAAACAAACATCGTTTCACCATAATCAATGTTCTAGCCAATCAAAATTACAACTCTTAAGACTAATGAAAATTAATAATCGTATTAAAAGCAAGGTATTGATCTTTCAATTCTAAAGTGTGAACATTCGAAACGCAGGTGGCCGAAGGGCAAAATTGAGATGACATGTATTTTTTTCTGGTGAATTTGAAACATCAATGCATTTGATCCTTCTTTAGCTTGTCGTATGCACTAAGTTGCAAACCTCTCTAGTAAGACCATAACTGCAGTGAATGTAAGTAAAGGTGATGTTTATGAGTAATCAATTCAATTGAAAAAAGTAGGTGTGCTGTGGAATTGTTTATCTCATTGAATCATGCTGTGCTCCTGAAAAGGTTGGGAACCATTGCACTAGTCATCAGTTTGTCAATACGTTATTCATAATGATGGTGTAGAAGTTAGACATACCTATGTCTTTAGACAATCACACACAAGGAACTGAGATCAAGTTTCACGCATAGGTGCCACAGTACCATACAAGAATATGGATATAGATTATGTATCTGGATATGAATTATACAAAAAGAAAAATAAATTACCCTTCTGTTGAGAATGTACATTGTGTCACCTGTTCCTCTTCCTTCCCCACCCCATATACATTCTTCTAAGTAACTGAGAAAGTGGTTATATCAGTGTGTTCAGAAAACATCAGCCACTTATTGTACTGAAGGGATACTGGAGCTTTGAAATACCAGTACAGGCTGAGTTCTTCTGCTATAGTTACATTGTCATTCCTATTTTATACAACTCAGTTCACGGTTGTTAAAACAGATTCAGTTTTGTACTTCATATTAAAATCAATCAGGATGATGATAAAACTGGCCTTTCCCTGGAGGGTCAGAAATACTTTCAAATACAAAATTTCCATTGTTAAAGCAATGATAATATCTGCAGTATAATTTATCACCAAGGATGATGCATTAAGACAGCTAGCTATGCCACTTTACATAGCACTGCATCCTTCACACTGATTAGAGCTGGCTGAAGAAAAGAAGCACTTTTTTGTGCACAAGTTCCATATTTTACAAATTTAAGATTTGGAACTAGAAAGTTTTAAAAATATTGTAAGAAATTTTTTCCCTCAAATTTCAAAATCTAAATTTTCAACATCTAAAATGTTCCAAAACAGTTCTACCTTGACACCAGACAGCTCAGTATTTTATGTGTCTAAATTGCAAAGGTTCAGAAAGAACAAAATATGCTGGATCAGCTTACATGAACAGACTAAAAACTACTTGAAGGCAAACATCTGAGAAGCCATGAGACTGTAATTTGGACATGGCTAGTGCAGAATGGTGATGAAAGAGGATCCGATTAAATTGTCACTGAAGTTAAAGAGAATCTTTCCAGAAGCTTCAGTTGGAATTAGATTGATTACTAAATAGATTCTCATGACTTTTAGAAGCCTTTGTAGCTGGGCTGAAAACAGCAGGGTAATTGTGTGGAGAGATAAGGGAGAAAAAAAGAATGGGAAGACCTATGTAGTCCTCTCCAGCAAATTTTACAAGTGCATTTTAGAAAAAAATTCCAGCGTAAAGCAAATTAACAACCTCTGAAGTCTACCAGTTATTTGTTTAAAATCCCAAAGTAACCAATCAGTAGTAAAGTCTGTTCTATGAAAAACAGTAGCTAGTATACAATGATACTCTTGAGCTCCAAACTTTCACAGGTATTTCCCATCAAACTCCAAAAGTATATTAAAACTTTGCAAAAATGCAGTGTCCTTTTTTTTTTTAAGAAAGCAGTTTCCTTTCTTCTCCATATGTGCTGTTGGAGCACTAACTACTCCTTGTTTCTCTCACCTTACCTTGTCCACATGCAAGATGATATACCTTGCCCCCTCTCACCCCCAGCAACAGGCCTGCTCTGTGGTGACCTACTGGTGGAGCCTGTAGACGATGAGTTAATGGTTTCAATCATATTACACCAATGTCTATTACAAAGAGCCGATCCTGACATCTCAGCAGAAAGACTGAGGAAGAAATGGCCTTCCCAAGAGTGAACTATGCACGATATGTCCATTTCTCAAACTTTTGTTGGAGCTTTGTTATACAGGAGTTACATGGTCAGAACCGTTGTCTTTGGAACTGAACACCTATATCTATGTATACACCCGACAGCCTGGCTGTAGAGGAAACAGCGTGATAATTTTATCTGCTTTTCAGTGGCCATTTACTATTTATTTGTACTGCAGCCAGGGCCAGCCCAAGGATTTTTGGCGCCTTAGGCCAAAACTGATTTTGGTGCCCCCCGGCCACTGGCAGGGATCTGGCCCTGTCTGAGGAGCGGCACCATCAGGGTCTGACCCCAGGCGGGGGTCCAGCTCCAGCCAGGGAGTGGTGCTGTGGTGGGGGGGAGCAGAGCAGGGTGGGATAGGCTTGCTGGCCCCACCCCAGCCCTTGGCACCCCCAATGGTTGGCGCCATAGGTGACCACCTAGGTCCCCTTTATGGAAGGACCAGCCTTGAGTGCAGCAGTGCCTAGTGGTCAGGACCCCCTTGTGCTAAACTCTTCAGAAACACTTAACAGAAAGAAGTATGATCTGTGAAGCTTTTCTGGGTGACAGCTCTTGAGGTCTTGCTTAACAAAAGAAGTATCTCAGTCCTGCTCCCACTGAAATTAAATGAAAAAAACCTTCGTTCATTCTGATGAGAGCAGGAAGAGAAGCCAGGCATATGTTGTACTCAACATCCTCATACATTGAATGCTAATAGTAGGCAGATGCCGCCTCTTATTCAACAGATACACTATACCAAACTGCCACGGGGCATTGACTGACCACAGAAATATCTTCTGCCCTAGTCTCACAACCCACCCCAGTAGTAGCAGCTCCTGTCTTATAGTTTTGGCCTCAGCTGTGCACTCTAGGCATTGGTTCCTGGGTCCTGAGGTCACCTGCCACTCACTCAAGTTCGGTCCAGCCACCCCTTCATCACAGAATTACAGAGATGGAAGGCAGGAAGGGACCTCAAGGAGTCATCAAGTGCAATCCCCTGTGCAGAAGCAGAACTAAGTACACCAAGGCCATCCTTGACAAACATAAGATAAAAGGCATGTGTTGAAATGCATGCAGTGCATAGTATTTAATGCAGGCCTGATTTCTGTTTACTCAGTTGCATCCATGGACCATGCCTTTGGCTGGCATGGCATCCTATTTAAATATCTATTTATGATTTTTGAAAAGATGTCTTCAGTTTACTAGGAGGTGGGACCTCAGAGAGAAGTGCAGAAGGTTATCTGCTGGCAACAAAAGCCACATGACATTTCTTCGACAGAGAGAAAACCAAGTTTAGGAATTATTCATAGCCTTACACACACTCCTGTGGATAGCCAAGCTGACTTGGCAGACTGAAGCTAATTGGGTTTACAGTAGAATGAAGCTCTGATTGAAATGCCTAGTTTTTTAAGAAAAGAGTAATTTAAATACCAGATGCTACTACTCATAAGCACATATAAGAACCACCACACAGATTACAAAAACACAAATGTAGGGTTTTGCTTGTATTTTTACAAACCAGAGCCCTACGACTATTTTGACAGAATAATTTCTAAATGTTTGATGTAGTGCCTTGTGATTCATAATTTAGCTGTTGCAGAGAGGCTGCATGTGGCTGACATTTCAGTTTGCTTTTGTAATTCATGAAGCCCCTGCAGTTCCCAGGTGGTGGGATCCTGCTCAAGAAGGGAAGCAGGAGAAGGTGGTCAGAGTCTCCAGAGTTAATGCACAAGTTATAAAAACCTGAAGAATGGAAATTAACATTGCCCCAGGTTTACTAAGTAAATTATTCAAATTCTAGTCTGGTGATTTATGAAAATAAAAAAGGACGTAGTTAGCAAGCCCAGCAGGCAGGAGGTGTTTCCATTTTTGCACATTAACATCAACAAGAAAAGGGCATGGGATTCTGCTTCATCACGGTTGTTTTTCCACTTTGCTGTTGTAATTTAAAGAAGAAGTATTCCAATGTGTTCTGGGTTGGAGTTGTTCAGCAATTTGGCTATTCAGTAGGACAAACAGATGTTTTCTTCACTGCTTTCCCCCCATGGTTCTGGACTTCCACCTCATCAACTGGAGTTTTACTTATTACCAAGTCCAAGAAAAACAGAAACAACTATTGGTGTTCTATAAAGCTGTCTCTAAAAATCTATGTTTTTTAATAGAAGGGGAGATCTCTGCTGTTGTCCTGTTTGGGACAGCACTTAAGCACCTGCTCAAAAGTCAAGTGTATACTTAAGTGATTTTCTGAATCAATGACTCTAGGGTTTTTTGAGGCATTCTATA
Organism: Podocnemis expansa; assembly: GCA_007922195.1. NCBI lineage: Eukaryota > Metazoa > Chordata > Testudines > Podocnemididae > Podocnemis > Podocnemis expansa. The sequence goes on from ML681973.1 coordinate 14,102,392, forward strand.
GGATTTGATGCAGGGCTGTAATTCTCTATTAAATTTTGTAGAAAGATCCAAAACACCTCTACAACAGTTATTTTCTAGTAGGAGATGTAGGCAAGATGGGAAGAAAGAAACTCATGACAAAATGGAACGGAAGCTTGACAGAGGACAGGAATGGGAAGAATGAAAGAGAAAAATGGAGAGGACGAGAGGGAGACGTAAAATACACAGGTGAGAAAGGAATAGATAAAAAGAAAAGGACAGAAAAGGAAAATAAGCGCAAAGGAATCTCAGATGTAAGGAAAGCAGAAATATAACAAACAGTGCAAACAACAGGGATGGGAAATAGAACAGGTTGTGATTATAGAAAGCACAACTGGAGTTGCAAGGCAAAAATGTTAGGTGAGTTCATTTCCTGTGATTCCTGATCTTATATTTTACAGCATTCTCATAAGAAATAGATTTTTAAAATAAAACAACAGTGATGAGTTGGCTCTGAAGCCATGTCAGTAACCATCCATGAATTGTTCTGCCATTGCAGGAGTTGCAGCAGAAATACAGCCACTTTGAGGATCTAAAGGAGCAAAAATAGGCTTGGAGAATCAAAGAGAGGGAAACCCTGAAGTGAAGTCCTCAGTGATACGAGCAGCATTCAGTTATAAAGTGATGAGAGCCGTTGCACTGCTTGATTTCCCTGTTGTCTTCCTTTCTTTATTGCCTGGTAGGTTTAAAATACTCTTTTCCTATAAAAAATCCAATCTTCAAAGCCAATCGTCTACCCTCTGCCAATTTTATCAAATCTGTATTCAGCTAACTAGTCTGCTGCAGGTTGATCATCCTGGGAAGCTGTAAAAATTCATCTTCCTAATTGATTCTCATATGGCTCATTGTAGAAAAATGACTCATTAAGAAAGATGACATTTTTAAAAATAAACCATACAACTCACTGCTAGAAAAACCTAGTGATGCAAAGGAGAGAGAGAGAGGTAAGATGTGCACATCGCAAGTGATGTACAAGTACATGCAGGATGAGAACTTCGAATGTAAACTGGTACCTATAAGCATCTTGAATAAGAAGCAGCTTAGGTGTTAAAATTACTTATTTCATATGTCATACATTTGCTGCTGACAGCAGGATTCCCCAAGAGAGGGTGAAGAAAGATCCTTGCAGTACTCCACACAAGGCTGTCAGATCAAAACATCTGCTAGACAGTGATTGCCAATCAGACATGCTCAGAACTATTAAAGCTAGAAATTTGCCACTAACCAAATGCAAACTAGGATAACTCACTGCACATGCGTTAATGAATGAACCTGCTGTTTGAAGGCTATGCCACATGATGGCATGGGAAATCATATTTTTTTTCCTTGTAAATCAATACCTTACAGCATATGAAAAGACTCCCATAATTACCTAAAGTATTCTGCCTTACGACAATTATATAAAGGCTCCAGCAACTCTGTGTCAACTAGTTATTAGTCAAAACACTATCAAAAAATTCTGTGTCATCTAGGGAATTAATGAACTAACATTACAACCTTTCGGACATCACTGCAGAGGAAACCATGGAAACCAGTTGCAACGATGCCCAAATGCCCAAAGCCACAAAATGACAGCCTAGGAGTCAGAGCCAGGAGTATAAAATAACCCTGATCCATTTAAGCACATGCTTAGTTTAAGCACATGAGTAGTCCCGTGGAAGGCAATATGTTGGATTAGACTGTAACTGAATTCACCTAACTTCTGAAAAATGACTGCTTTCAGTTCAGTTCAAGAGACGAGAAAAGGTTTGTCTTTTTTTGTTTTGTTTTGTTTTCCCCACTGAACTTGTTTGCCTTTCACTAAATAATTTACCACAATCTCTGCATTTAATAAGTCTCCTGCTCTGACAAATACATAATCCTTTTATGACAATTTTGTATAACACTGAGTACACTAATTCCCCTCAATATCTGTCATAAGATTCAAGCTATTTTTCTATTAAATTTAACAGACAGTGATATCCTTGCTCTAGAATTTTAAACTGATAGATGTAACCTCATAGGATGGGCTAAAAATTCTAGAGAAAGGATCTAAAGTCAGTAAGCCAACTTTTCTATTGTTGTAAATCAACACAAAGCCATTGATTATGGTGGAGATCTTGGCCAGACAGGCTTTTGGAGTGATTTCCAGTACTCTTGTTCAGTCCCAGTTTAGTGGAATATTAAGGGAAACAACTCACAAGCTCAATGTTAGGCTTCATATAAACATCTTGCTTGCAGATTTGGGGTCTAAATTTCCACTGATGATGGACATGAAGATAAATTACCTTAAATAATCATTTTACCAATGCTCTGTCATCTAGAACGAGCTGGGTAACTCAGTTATCTCTGTAAAAAAAAAGATTGCCATCACCAGAATGGCAGAATGATCTTTCGTTACATACTCTAAACACAGTACAATCCAATGTGGTTTCTACAGAGAGTTTAGTGATGGAATTTCATTCTAATGACCAGCTGCACACTCACCAATTGTTATTGCTGTGGCAATCGGAAATAATTTGGGTAGCATTAAAAATAAAGAAATAAATACATTTTTATTACAAAAAGCATAAAGTGCCTGGCTGCTGCTTGTAATGTAAATTTGGACTGTTCTGTTAATTTGATTGGATGTTATGAGAGAGGGAATGATTTGAAACTACCAGTCATATTTCTCCCTGGAAGAGTTGGTAACTGAGTGTATTAATCTGACAATACATTTAAAGTAAGTTATTGTGACAAGGGACTTCCATTATCCATTTCATCTTGTTGCAAACTGTCAGAATAAATCTCAGGGGGTTAGGGAAAAAAGCTGCCATCCTTTGTTTGCAGTTTTTATATGCCACAACAGTTTAGATTTGCTTCAGTTTAGCTCATGATACTGTAGAACTATGCAAGATTGAAGTTCACAGCATGACTAGTAGAGGAAAAAAAAATTTACAGTTATGGGAGGATACACACTAATTAATTATGATTTTTTTCTTCAAGGTATTAATTATTACCTTTTTGTTTTAGAGGAGCGCTCAGAGGTTTGGTATCGTATATGTATCTGGTAAGAGAGAATTCCTGCTCTGAAGAGTTTACAATTGTACAAAAAATAGACAAAGGGTGAGAGAAAAATGATCATACCCATTTTACAGATGGGCAATACAGGGACTAACTGGCTTGCCCGAGATCACATAAGAAGCCCATGACAGAGCCAAGAATTTAATCCCATTTTGATGTCTTAGCAACAACAACGTCCTTCCTTTTTTTCATGTTAATATGGTTTGTTTCTGCTCATACAAGTTTTAAATCTTTAAACTGATTTGCTTTACAAGCCAGATAAAAGTAGCAACAGCTTTGGGAAGACACACTTTTTCTTTTAGAAATTAATTATTAATTGGTTCCAGGGAATTAACATGGAATGTACAGCCAACATGCAGACATATTTTCTAACAAAAAGGAACAGAAATCATAGTCCAGATGAATCAACAATAAAGACTCATATTCTGTCATCCTTATTCATTTTGAGGAATATTACTCCTTGAGGTTCCCATGGAAATCAGTGGGACTACTTACAGAGCAAGATTTTGCTCCAACATTTCATTAAGACATAGGAGCTTAAAATGAATATCCTAAATCCATATGAAAGCACTTACCTGATTTTCAAAGAGATGAGCACATAGTAACTCCCTATCAAATCATCAGGAAACACTGAAATAAGCAAAACAGCCAAACAAAGAATCACATTTTAGCCTCAGATCTATGAAGATGATTCCCAGTAAGGTTTTCTGACTACACTAATGCAATGTTTCATAGGAAACTATCATAAACCATCCAGAGTGACACAAAGCTGAGAGGTATTGCCAATAAAGAGGAAGACCAGAATATTATACAATAAGATATGATAACCTTGAAAACTGGAGTAATAGAAAGAGGATGAAATTTAATAATGAAAGTGGAAGGTCATGCATTTAGGGACTTACAACAAGAATTTTCACTATAAGATGGGGATTTATCAGCTGGAAGTGAGAGAGGAAAAGATCATGTTGGTTGATCATAGGATGATGATGAGTCACCATGTGATGTGGCCATGAAAAAGGCTAACACAGTTCTGAGATGAATCAGGTAAGGTGTTTCCAGCAGAGACAGGCAAGCATTAGCCCCTTACACAAGACACTGTAACCAGAGTACTGTGTACAATTCTTGTCTACCATTTTAAGAAAGATGAATTCAAACTGGAATTGGTGCAGAAAAAAGCTACTAAGTTGATCCGAGGAATGAAAAACCTACTTTATAAGAAGAGACTCAAAGAGCTCGGCTTGTTTGGTCTAATCAAAAGAAGATTGTGGGAGCTACAACTGTTCTTTCTAAACACCAAGCAGAGAGAGGAGTTATTTAAGTTAAGCCCCAGTGTGGACACAAGAACAAATAGCCAACAAGCTTAGTCTTGAAATTAGGAAGATTTCTATCTATTGCAGGAGTGAAGTTCTGAAACAGTTTTCCAAGCAGAGCAGTGGCTGGACAAAAAGCCTAACTTATTTCAAGCCTAAGCTCGAGGAGTTTATAGAGGGGATGGTATAATGAAACTGCCAAAATGGCATGTAGCAAATATCTCCAACAACCAATGATGGGACACTAAATGGGGATGCTCTAAATTACCACAGAGTATTCCTTCCCAGGCGTCTGGGAAAATCTGAACTTTTTGACTTATTTAGAAATATTTCAGTCAGAAAATTGCCTTTAAAATGCAAAAAAAAGGTTTTAAAAACTCCAGGTGTAAGGAATCATGTTTTGGGTTGAATGAAATGTTTAGTTTACCTAGGATAAATTCCATAGCAGTTGGACTCGACATTATTCCCCCACCTCCCCATTGGCAACCTAAGTAAATAAATAAATATGCTAACCCTGCTCCGCTGACAGTCCCTAGTTGCTAGAATTCAACAACTAGCAATTTGGAGGAACCTTAAGTAAACAGTTTAGTACTCAGCTGACAAATGAGACAGCACCAATGGCTTCATTATAGCTCCTCCTGTGTTCACTGAATGTTGCGTGGCTCCATCTCCACCAGTGGTACAACAGAAAAAGCCAAGTGCAGACAACAATTGTGGTTTCATCAGCATTGTGTTGACTATGCATAGCCAACAAGATGCCAGTAAAAGCAGCTGAGTGCTATCTACACTACAGATTCCACAGTTGGTACCATCAGTCGAGCTACATCTGGCGAAGTACAGCTATGATACCTATAGTGGTGATTACCCTAAAGGCCAGATTCTGCCATCCTTATTCACTTAAACACTATCTAGCACCAGGGGTGGTCCTACTGATTTCAACATGACTATTCACAGAATAAGGGACTGCTAAATACAAATAAGGGTGGCATGCCAGAATCTGACCTAAAGTATGTCTCCTCAGGCTATTGCAACAACAAGCAATTTTTACCCAGGCTACTGTTTGCATTTTCAGGATCTTCATAATATGAAGCAATGTTTCTTCTGCCTAGGACTTATAAATGTTTTAGTCAGTACTGCCATGGGATTGATTGTGCTTGATTTGGGAAGCCCACGTAGAATGTAGGCTTGCAGTCGGCACATAAAAAAACACCCATTGAATTCAAGCAAATCTTCATTAAAAAAAAGTAGCTGACAGATTGCAAAGCCCCATGAGCCTGCTTAGAGAGCTTGCTTTTTACCAATCCCAAAGGACTGTATTACCCGTGCCAGCCCTCGCTGATCCCCTATTGAATTGGAGCTTTGAAGGTTGCTTCTAGCCGTAATGATAATTTCACCCCCACCAGGCACTCACTCATCAATTACTCATTTCAAAGCCTCTAGAAAACCCAAGGAATGGCAGATATAATGTGCTGCAAACCTACTTGTTTACCATACATTAATTACAGATAAACATTCATATTTAACAATGGTCCAGAATGGTTAAAAGAAATGATGAAAATTGACTGAGATCCCCAGTGAAACACATGCGCAGGCACAGAAGACTGTGTATTAGCAAAATACAAACACCCCTCCCCTAAAACACTGTTAGGATTGTAGATAGAGCATAATACATTCAAACTGCAGATGGATTTGACTCAGCACTCTTGATCTGAGTCCCAGTTCTGTGTGGGGAGGGAAAGAGGGAGAAAAGATGGGCTACACTCTTAACTGTTTTCTGAAATAAACAGTTTAGCCAGATCTAGGATGTAGTATATATTCTATGCTGAGAAAAAAGAAGGAAAGAGAGGAGAGATCCCTATTGCTTTTCAGGCACTTGATGAAGTGGGATTTTCTCCCAAGAAATCTCATGCAGTAAATAAATTTGTTAATCTTTATAAACTCCTTGTCTGTGGTTACCATAAAATCTTTTGCAAAAACATTATCTTTGAGTAGGGAATAAGCCTCAAAGAAGACTCAAGTGGGAAACAAATCTTATGTCAACTAATTTTAATTCTACCATCTTTGCACAGTTCTTGTGCAATCTCTAATTCATGGCCATCCCCAAAGTCATCATGTGGTCTCCATGGGTAGTCAGAAAGCTAAATACAAAATATTTACAACTTCACAGCTTCACACTTTGCTTTGATCAGACTTGGGAGCAGAGCTGGGATGCAATATGCTTTACTACCACTACAGAATATTCATTAGTTTTAATTATTTTTAAGTTCTAAAGGTAACCATTAAAAATTAATCATGAATGGGAGGAAAGGCAGCATTATGCAATTATAAAGAACAAAACATTTTAGGATACAAGTGCTTTTGATGTGTACTCTAAATAAGACTAAGTATCATGCCAACTGCCACACAGTATAATTTACTAAAAATATGGAGAATCCTGTGGCACCTTCTAGACTAACAGATACCTTCGGGCATAAGCTTTCGTGGGCTCCAGCCCACTGTGTGCATCTGACAAAGTGGGTTGGAGCCCACAAAAGCTTATGACCGAAGATATCTGTCAGTCTCTAAGGCTGTGTTCACACGGCACTTTTGTTTCGAAACAACCTCGTTGTTTCGAAACAAAAAAAACCATGTTCACACGACGCACAGTTGTTTCGAAACAAGGGGAAGCCCTTGTTTCGAAACAACTGTGTTGTTT
>ML681973.1:14109856-14134189 GCA_007922195.1 Podocnemis expansa
CCTGCAGCCCCCTTTCTGGGGCTGCAGGGTGAGCCAGCAGCGGCTCACCCCCAGGGGTAACGAAATAGCATGTTCACACAGTGAACTTGCTATTTCGTTTCCCGCTTTTTTTCTTATTTCGAATTAACATTTTGTTAATTCGAAATAAGATATTTCGAAATAAGGTGTTGTTTCGAAACAAGTTGTTTCGACACAACCTGTTTCGAAATAACCCTGTGCGTGTGAACACAGCCTAAGGTGCTACAGGAATCTTGTTTTCACTACAGGACTCTCATTGTTTTCACTGTACACAGACTAACACGGCTACCCCATATGGAGATTCATTGTAAAGATCAGCTGAGCTGTTATATGTAAGGAGTTCTATTTACTTTACTCATTCAACTTTTGGTATCATACATTTTTGATATCTCTATGGACCAAGGCCCTGATCTAGCTGAGCACTTAAACAGGTGTTTTCTTCTAAGCAAGTGCGTAATTCTGTTGAATTCAGTTAGATTTCATGTGCTTAAAATTTATCTGCATGCTTAAGTGTCTAACTGAGAAAAGGTCCCAAACTGTGCAGGTCATGCTGAGGCAACAAACCAATTGCATGGCAATAGGAATTTTGCCTAAGTGAAGCCAGCAGGACTTCACCCTATATATATTTTTTGTATGCATTGGCCTCATTGTAATCTAGAGGACTTCTACCACCCAGTTCACTGGAAGCAGGATCAGGCCTGTTATCTCATTATTATGCATCACTAAATGAGGATGAAAATGTAAAGAGACAAAGAGTCTGAAGGGTATGGATCTGAGCAGACTGCTAATCACTGGACACATTTAATACTAGACTGAACAAAGTCCTAGAAAATGGACTATAAAGAAACACCTTCCCTAGCAGGGGAAGGGGCCGGATGACGTAACAGGTGGTTTTGATTTTTAACTTGTACGATTCTATTGTTCACAGATGAAACTTCCATCAACATTTATATTCCTGCCAATTTCCAGGAGGCACTCTGCCATAGTGCTCTTGATTTGATAGTGTGTTTTTGGAAAATAAAACCCAAGCCAGATATTTGCCTGCTATCCACTTTGCTATTTTAGATTAAGCTTTCAACTCATTTGCTCTGCAAACTATGCCACTTTGTTTCCTGAATATTTGCTTTCACCAAAAATATTCAAGTTTGAGGGTTAGTGCTGCAAACCCTTTCTCAGACAAGTGGTCCTTATGACACATGGCACAGGCACAATTTAAATCTTATTGTGGGGCTTGAGTGGCACATAGGCTTTGTATGGATCATCTGCAAATGGGTTAATTTTACCCATATGAAGCTGTTCCATTTTTTTTAAAGATATTTGCATGTGAGTAAGGACTATTCAACTAAGTGAAAGTTTGGAGGATCAGACCTTTGCTGTGACTTCAGCAGCTCAGACCTATTGATTTCAAAGCTGAATATTTATTATAACTAAAGAGAAACAGGACTTAAAGTGAATAATGTTAACTTTTCTTTGCTGATTTAAGCTCTCATATGGTAGGGGAGAAACATCAGAACAATTAGAGATTTACAGAAGTGAAATCTTTCCAAGAAAGCGGCACTAACATTAGGAGGTATTCCTATTAAAATCTGGAGCCCTGTGGCATTTGAAGACTAACACATTTATTTATTGTATGAGCTTTTGTGGGAGAAAAATCCCACTTTGTCAGATGCTTTGAAAATGGGGGAACTTACAGAATGGGAGGAAAATAAATACAGGGGAGTGTAAATCATGGGATCAGGTCACATTGGAACAGCAAATCAAAGCAGGTGTTAAGATTCAAACACTGTTTGTTTTACTGAACTAGACTAACACGGCTGCCCCTTTGGAACTTGACATTAAAATCTGGAAATCAGAAAACTTTGGTATAAGTGTTGTAGTTTTTATACTTTATGTCCCAAGGAATATGGCATCATATATGCTGTAATTATGTGAAGAGAAGCAGCAGAAATAGCTCTGTACCCTCTGTAGTCTTGTTAAAACAGATCATCTCAACTCCAATGGGTAGTACAAAGCAAATCGGACCTTCTCCATATTTCTCCTCCAGGCACCCTACCACCATTTTTGATATAAACAATCATAAATCTGTAGCAATTGGCCCCTAAAATCAATATGGATTGTACACATTCATGCTTTACTATTATAATCAATTATTAAATACACTTAAGGCCTGATTCAAAAATCTATTAAACTCAATGGAAAGATCCCATTAATTTCAATAGGCTTTGGCTTAGCTCTCTAATGCATATTTTTATAATTCTCGTTTAATGTCCTAAACCAGCCCTCAACAAATCTCCCTCACACCTGGGGGGAGACCCAAAAAGTGAAGTCCCCCTATGTGGGAGGCAATGAAGGGGCCCCCTGCCACCAAGAGATTGCTGCCACCACCTCTTCTGATGGTGAGGCACAGCTCTTAGGCCCCCCACTGCTGAAAATCCACCTTGACCACAGAGACTTTCAGCAGCGATGACAGCGCTTGTAAGACAGTGCCCCCGGCACCACTGAAAAAGGCCGCTGCTGGACGTGCTTTCAGCGGCAGGGGTGGGGATGGGTGGAAGGAAGAGATTAATGCCAGAGGGTGTTTTTTTAGGCACTGAGAGGGTTTGCCTCCCTGGCTGCTTCAGTGCTGGTAGGTGCTAGGAGCAAAATCCTGGGTGCCATGGCAAGCTGGCACCCAAGATTTGTTGTGCTCTATCCTAAACTAAGCTGTCAACCACTCTTCAGGATTACAGAAATGAAAATATAAATATGAGCCTAAAAGACAGTAGGCAACATTTGAAAATAAAATCCCCAGTAAATGAGTAGTATTGTAGTCTTAATTATTATTGTTTCTTTGGCACCATCAATGTGCTTCATGTTGTACAAGACATGAAAATTAATATAGTCCCAGCCACAAAGAGTTAAAATAGGATCTTAATACTCATTATTTGTTTAATTCTGTTCTCAGTGAAATCCAGGGGAGTTAAACAACATAAGAAAAGCCATAGTGGGTCAGACCAATGGTCCGTCTAGCCCAGTGTCCTGTCTTCTGATAGAGGCCGTTGACAGATGCTTCAGAAAGAATAAACATAAGGCAATTACTGAGTGTGCCATCCCCTATCATCCACTCCTAGCTTCTGGATGTTAGGGGCTTACAACACCCAGGGCCTAGGGCTCCATCTCTGACCATCTTGGCTAATAGCCAGTGATGGACCCATCCTTCATGAACTTATCAAATTCCTTGTAGAAACCAGTCATGCTTTTGGGCTTCACAACAAGCCCTGGCAATGACTGCGCATTGTGAGAAGTACTTCCTTTCATTTGTTTTAAACTGATGCCTATTGATTTAATTGGGTGACTCCTGCTTCTTATGCACACGGTATTCAACGTGTGGGCATACCATGACTTTGCATAGCAGCATTATATTATCAGTCTTATTATTTATCCCTCTCCTAACGGTTCCTAACATTCTGTTAGCTTTTTTGACTGCTGAGTTTTCCCTCATTACCGTCATTGTAAGCAAAGCAAGGACAACAATCTGTACTTCTGATGATCCTATCATAAAGTTTATAAGCTCAATTCTGGGTGAGTAACTTAACTTACTGCAGCAGCCCTCTTGCAAAATAGAACTTAGATTGCCATTTAGGTGATCATAGAGGCCTAGTGATTTTCACTCAGAATTATAGTTAATAAAGCATTTTTTAAAAAGAATGAAGTTTAACTGTAGAAACTGAAATATTTTGTTAATTCCTACCATTAATCTCCCTGGGCCAAATCAGTCCTGATGTAACCCTGTTACAATGAAGACGAATTTAGCCTCTTCGCTTTAGAGATGATAAACATCTGTACAAACACTGTCTTATCACACATTGCTATCTAAATTTAATATTCAAACTTATCAACTGAAAGACACTAAGGAAGGAAAAAGCCATGCAACAGCCTTGTCTTTTTGAGTTTATAAAGGCTACAAAAGAAGAAAACGTCTTTCCAGTGTTGACTGGTAGGGGATAAAAGGGCAAGTAGAAAATAACAAAATGATGAAATGTTGGAAGAGGAAGATTTTTTAAATACCTCAGGTGACCCCTTGTTGTCATTCTCCTCATTTATTAAATGTCTAATTCAATAATCTTAATTTCCAAATTCACCTGAAAGCAGCACAAACTGATGAACTGCAAAGACACAGCATAGCACCAGGAATCATTTGTTTTGGACTCCAAGACTCGCCTTCCTCTGGGGAAAGACTTCGGCTTCAGAAAAGAAAAAACAAGCCCTGTCTGGAGCAGTGACACAGGTGCTTCCCATTTCATAACTCTAAGCAACACAAGAAATCAAGGTCACCGAAGACACAGGAAAAAAAAATATGAACATTCACTCCACTGGGCTTGGAAATAGAATATACATAATGGTGCTTGGGCTTTAAAACTCAGTATGTAGGCCTTATTTCCAGCATCTGAATATTTATAAGAAGTGTAGTTTTTGACCTGCTTACAGAAAGCTAGCACTGCCTCAAATGACATACCGTATGAACACCATGACTGTAAACATTGTTCTAATTTTCATAAAGGCCATTCCAGAAGCACTAAAGGGCTTTAAAGTGGGTGCAAATGTAATTTAGACCCACTTCACACACACACCCCCCATTGACAATATGGTGTCTTTTTGGTACTCATTCACAATAAGCAACATCTTTTATTGGACCAGCTTCCTTTGGGCAGAGAGATAAGCTTCCATGCTGACACATAGCTAGCTCTTCTTCAAGTCTATGTAAACTAATCTCTCTCATCAACCGAAGCTGGTGCAATAAGAGATATTACTTCACCCACTTTGTCTCTCTACTACTTTGGAACCAACACAGCTACAATAACACTGCAAATGATTTCCAAGGTCTCTGTGCTTTTAAGAAACAAATCTCCTCGGACTCTTCTATAGATTATGCTGTCATGGCTATCATGGATTAAAAACGACACCAGAAGTAAGTTTGTCACATGCAGCATTGCCATTTTTCCTCTTGAGTAATCCTCAAATTTACACTCTCTTCCCTTCCTCTAAAACAATCTGATGGTGTCTGAACCCTGGCATGGGCAAGCATTCAAAGATGGACAATTCCCATCACCTCCTCCTTATCAATCTCTCCCTGCTGAAGAGGAATTAAAAATGTGTAATTTAAAGTGGTTTAAATGACAGGAATCAAAGTCCTTTGCATCTTGGTAAAGGCACCAGTTTCCACTGATTCTGTCTCTGTGTTTTAAGAATTGGAAAAAAGATTACTATCCTCTTATGTTTCCTACTGCTTGTCTTCCTTTAGAGTTTCTTCATGTTTAGACCTGCTATAAAGGCTATGAAGAAAGTGCTAATGGACCTGAAAAACTAAATCACTAAGCCTCCCAACATTAAAAAATACCCACCAAGAGCTCTCTCTCCTTTGCAACTAGCTACATTTTCATTTCTATTCAGTATGACACAACACAATTAAGATGTCTATAAGAACCTATTTTATGGAGCATGAGAAAGTTAATCAATGTCCTGAGGTTATTCTATGCTCCTTTGAAAAAGGGATGTGCAATTTTTTATTCTTCCAGCACAGTTGAGTAGGTCACTTAACTATTTTGGGTCCTATTCTCAATTGGTGTAAATCAATAATAGTTAGTGAAAGTCTAATGATTTCTATGGCGTTTTGGTACTTGACACTAGTGAAGGATTTGACCTGTCAGGTGAAGGATCTCACCCTTAACATAGCAGTAACTTGATTTCACCGGCAGCTGCACTCAGGCTTTTCCAGGACACAGTTTCATCTTAATTAGGTGAGGATATAGCTCCACCTCCATCTCCTAATGGTCCTGTTGCTGATTGGATGCAATTGGGATTAACTCATCGATCAGCAAAATAGCCTGGGTAGCACATTATGGCATGTCCAAAACGAATAGAAATGTTTACTTTCACACTGAATGAGTCATCTGTAAAAATAACACAGTTGTCGGGACTAATTTGATTCAACATACATTGCACTGAATAAATAAATTTATTTAGAAGATTTAAATGAAGACAAGCCATAAATATATTTATGTAATGCCTTTTAAAATAAATCTGCTCGCATAAGTGTGTTATTTTTTGCTTATGACATAGTCATAGCTGTCTTTAGAGACTATTGCCATTTCATTCAAAGTGGTTAATTTATTTCAGTGAAGTAACAAAGCATCAGAGCCATTCATGGCTATAACCAAAGAATCAGGTTATTTGTAATTATTCTACATTAAAATTGCACTGGATCTTTAGCTCTGTATTGTAGTCAGACATTACATGAAATTAGGCACAATAGGGAGAAAGAATCAATCAGTCCTAGCTAAGAAATTGAGATAATAATGACTCATTTGCCTGGATTGCTTTGGAAAATTAATAATGACAGAGGTAATTAACAACCTGGGATACCAGCAGCGCTCATTATTCTCCTCTTATCCTATTGAACAGTAAGTATTATGAAGACATTTGTTGGAAATACAGGCCTGTCTCCAGGCTTTGAATAACTGAAAGGATTCCTTCTACAAGTGGTCTATTAGTGAGGCTATTTAATAGCACAAAATTTTAAATCAATTGCAATACTGGAAGTATACTATACACAAGGCAATGAATAAGCATGCTGCTGAAGTATGAAAACAGGCCAATAGGGTTCTTGCAACAGTATTTTAAAGAGGTATTGGCCCAAATCGGGAGAGCTTTCTTGCCTTTGGTTTACATCAGCTGATAGATCTCTCCCATGGGGAAAAATCTCTGCATCTCACAGAAGATCCCATCATTTCATTAACAGTTTTATCCCCTGAGCTGCAGCTACTACATCCTTATAGGTAACGATGACTGAATATGGCTCCCTTTTCAATCAAGCTGAGTCCTCCATCAGCAAGACAAGTCAACGTTAAAGAATATAAGCACTCCCTCTCCTCAGGGGCTAAGTATATATTCTCTGCAGCGATCTCAGCTTCTGCATGTCCAGGGCATATAAGAATGCCAGTGCTAGCAATCAGATCTAGATTGGCTACAGATTCCTAAATGCTCATTCATTAACCTGGCCTGGTGAACGTTTACAGCTGAAAATATTCTTTAATACGAATATAGAAGGAGATCACATTTAAAAAGCTGAAAGTGACTAACCCATCCCAAACATCTAACAAGATGTGCTTTCAAGCATCTGTCTTCTGCTCCCACACAGTGCACTAAGCTATTTATTTATATCTTAAATGACTCAGCTGAGTCTTTACCTTATATTGAACAGCAAGCAGAGAAAGTAGATATCCTGCCCATACTGAGAAAATTGGGCTCAATTTCTCCTTAAGAAGGTAAAGCAGAAACAAATATCTAATTCTGTAAAAGATCATATATACAACTCTTTTCCATTATTTCTCTGTTTGAGAACTTCTTAAAATAATTTATGTCTTAACATTTCTCCTCTTCTGCACTGATGCTTTTCCCAAAAGAGTTAAGAGCAGGGGTGCATGTGTGAGTTGTCAGCAGCATGTGACTACTTGACCCACTCTTTTAACAATCTCGGATGAAAATTGTCTAAACGTTCTAATTTTATAATGTCTAACTTTGATAGTTTCTGTTTACCATTCTCCTGATCTCCTGTTGGATTGGAAATTATTTCATCTTCTGACATGAGTGTTCATTGGTACCTCCCCACATCCAGAACCAAACTATTTATTGAACGTCAGTCTTTTGTTCATTATTATTAGGCTTGAAAAAAATACCATTTTTATCTGCAGATGCCAGTATATGTTGGTTTCACCATACACACACATATTGAAGGAGAAATATTTCCATCAATAATAAGCAATATGTACCGATGGGCAAAATAAGAGAAATGTTGCTTGAGACCTTACAGTTTAATTTTATATTTATTTTGTTTATTTTGATCTGTGATGTTCACAGTTTGTATTTTCACAGTACAAAGTTATAACTTTTTGAATCTTAACTTTGTGTCATTAAACAATTATTGACTAACATCCCCCTTGTTCAACTCCAACCTCAATTTGTTGCAATAGTGAAAATTTAAATGGATAAAAATAAAAAAGCTTAAAAGTAAATACCAATGTTATCCATTGAAATTACAAATTCTGTCAAGCTTATTTATTATCAACTATTCTATCATTCCACATATTAAAAGTTCAATATCATTGTTTTGTTCCTAATGTACTTTGAAATAATTTATTCTTGTCCTTAATTCTTCTAGCCATTGTTTTCCTCCCACGTCCTTTTGCTTCTCCTATCAATATTCTACAGTTCCTAGCTTCTAATTTATATTCATTACTACCAACTTCCCTTTCCCTAGAATTTTAAAAAAACTTACAATTGCTTTTACTACTCATCTAAGATCAGTTCTTTTTTGACTATGGGATTGTGGATTTTGGGACATTTAATAAAATATTTTTAAGCAGTTTCCAACTATGATTCACATTTTACTCACAACTTATTTTGCCTATACTTGCTCTCATTTTATGAAATTGACCTCTTTAAAAGTAATAAGCATATACATGAGTAGTTTGAACTTTATTCTGTTTACATAGAACAAATGTAATCAAGCCACGATTATTTGCACCTAAACCACCATTATTTTAGGTTCTGAGATCAATTCCTCTTTATCTATTAAGATGAGATCTAAAATGGAATTCCCCCATATTATATTAAACATTTTTTTTGAAGTATGAGATGGTAATCTACATGTTTTAGAAATTCTGACAGTTTTAGTATAATCTTGAGTGTATATCATTCAATTTGAAGTCTTGTATGATAACTAAGTTCCTTCTTACCTCCACCACACACATTATACATAGGTGATTAACAAGCTGGTTATCCTGGTCAACTAATACCCTGTCTGAAAGCATGAACATCTACTGCTTGAGTTAAAAGACCCAGCTCCACTAGCCAAGGCTGTAGCAGGTTCCTCACATTTTTTTGCAACCCATCCACCACTAGTGGATCACAGAGCACCACACCAGATCAGTTACATATACGTCTGAGGGCAGCATTTAGGAGTAGCTGATCTTTTAAGCCTATTGATATCCAGGGGGTTTTACCACATGCAGAACCAGTACAACAGGCATACAGCAGGCATTCTCCCATTTAACCCCCAGATCCCAGTAAGCCATTAATGTAGAGTCAAGGCATTTCTATGCACATCTGTGGTATCAGCAATATCATTTAAGCTTCTGAATTAGCTCCACTATTGTTAAATGATTTTCAAATGAGCCAAGAACAGTTCAGCTATCCTCACTGAACATGTGGTAATTTTATGAAACGTCAAGAACAACCATGACATACATGAGTTTTGCTGGGGTAAATGAAGATTATTTTAATTTTTAACTGCAGTCAGAGATTTTTAGCTTCTTATACACCTGCATTAGAAACCCTTAAAACACTGTCACCCAGCTATTCAGGAAACTAGTACATACATATCCAATGTCTAACATTATTTGTCATGCTGACAGCCTGCCATTACAAAACAAACAAACCCCCTTCTTCTAAGATCCATAGGGGTAGCCACGTTAGCCCTAGTCTACACCGAGGGCTTTTTCAGTGGCAGTCGACTGCTATTTATGCAAGGAATGTAAAATTTCTTGCCTAAACAGCAGCGACTTTCTAAGCTGCCATTACATTTTAGGGGAAAGCCAACTGCAAATTGCTTGCGGTTGGATTTCGCTTATGCCCCTGGACTCCCAGACCTGGGGTTGGCTTCCGAGAGGGACACGGTGAGTTCATACTTACTGCAATACACTCCTGGAAGCCCAAACTGATGGCAGCGAATTTGCCGCTGTCAGTATAGATATACTCTTAGTCTGTATACAGCAAAAACAATGAGAGTCCCATGGCACCTTAAAGACTAACAGATCATAAACTTTTGTGGGCTCCAGCCCACTTTATCAGAGACTGCTTGAAGAAATTTGTTAGTTTTTAAGGTGCCACAGGACTTTCGCAGCTTCTTCTAAGAGTAGTAGTAGGAGATTATCAGTTCATAGCCTGCTCCTTCTTCCTCAAAAAGCAATGTTAAAATTTCCATTGGCAGGATCGAATTCAGGGTGACACTATGCTGCCAATTGCAGTTAAGCACAATTTAGGATCCTTGCTCTCCCCATGGTGGAACTGGATCTATCAAGTGGTTGATTTTTGACACTGATTTGCATAGATTGTAGAATGCACAGATTGGCCAAATTCAGATAAGCAAGAGTTTGTGGCACTGCCAATCCCATTAGCCACGCAGCCATTAAACATATTGACACCTGGCTCTTACACACTATTTTCATTAACAGATCTCAAAGTGTTTTACAAAAAGAAGTAATTATCATTTTCCAGATGGGGAAACTGAGGCACTGAGAGGTGAACTGATTTGACCCAGATCACCCAAAAGACTAGTGGCAAAGCAGAGAACAGAACTCATATCTCGATATATCTAATCCATCAAGGGCACAAAGTAATCCACGGCTTAATCCAAACCCAGTCAAACCCACGAGAGTCTTTGTACTGTAGAGAACCAAGTGGACTACCTTGCATGAAAAGCATTTCAGGGTGCATGAGGTAATTTATACAAATATTCTGAAATTCAGTAAACTGCTGAGGCCAGGATTTTCAGAAAGATGGAACCAGATTTTATCAAAGGGTACGTCTACATCTGCTTCTTCAGTTCAG
Source organism: Podocnemis expansa (assembly GCA_007922195.1). Taxonomy (NCBI): domain Eukaryota; kingdom Metazoa; phylum Chordata; order Testudines; family Podocnemididae; genus Podocnemis; species Podocnemis expansa. The sequence goes on from ML681973.1 coordinate 14,120,522, forward strand.
ACTTGTTAGTCCAAACTAAAAAAAGGCCAAGGTTAGCCCAAACCAGTCTTGGGCTAGTTCAGACTAAAAACCACAGCTTTTTAGTTTGAACTAGCTGTGCATCCTAGTTTGAACTAACTTTTTAGTTTGACTAGTAAGCATTGCTAGTTCGACCTAATCTCTTACTAGCCATTAGTCCTGGTATACATTGCGCTTGGTCAGACTAACCAATCAAACTTATTAGTTTGGGCTTAGCTTTGGCTGGTCCGAAATAAGAAATTTTTTAGTTCAGACTAGTCAAAAGCTAGTGTAGACCTGGACCAAATTAGTCGGGACTAAGCTTGCTTGGTCTATACTCACTGGCTAGTGCAGACATAGCCAAAGAGTTCAGCATATTGGATATGTGTTGGCTGCTGAACTGTTTTGAAAATCTGGTCCTTATATAATTGTCTAAATGAGAAAGAAGCTTTTGAAAATTTGCCTCAGAATGTATGTGCCAAGCACTTGACCATCTGACCCAAGCAGACAGCAAGTTAAGAGTTTGGTCGAAATTTGGGGATTATGAAACCAGAACGAACGAATCAGTTTTGCAGAACAAACACCTCTTACAACTTATCAGGACTGTAGAAACTTGTCATGTTCTTCTCCATCTGCAGCTGTCCTTACCTTACACACAAACAGTGATTTATACAGGCAGTTCTGTTTAGGAATATACGAGTCTCAGACGCATTTCATAAGCAAGCAAGAATTTAGTAAACCCATGATCGTTACCAACTACAATAGCTGCAATGAGCCAAGTCTGTCTGTTCCTTTCCTTTTCAGCATTGATAAAAAGTTCCAAATTTCTGTTCAAAAGTGCATGCAAACTCAGGCAGTTAATTACTGTAATTATCAACTGAACAGAATGCTAATCCATTATCAGGTGGACTGCTCATTGGTGTTAAACGGCCATTAGGCTGCCATTTCCCATATTATCAAATGGACCTAGAACACAGCATGTTGGAAAGCCAACCTGCCTACAATTTCTGGCAAACATAGATTACAGACTTGGGGAGGGGAGGACACACACATGAACACACACACATGCACACTGAATTAAGACTATGCTAAGAAAATGCTAAGAATAAACCAGAATACGATCCCATTGGTTTAAGTGCCAGTATTTCTATCTGATGCATATTGTGCCGCACTTGCTATTAAGGTCTTCTTACAGCAATTAAATGCAATTACTGTAAAAAGGGAAAAAATGAAGTAATTAGAGTGCTAGATTCTGATACTCTTAGTCACACTGAAGAGCACTTTGCTCTTCAGGGGATCTTGTGGATTTCATTATAAATGCTCACGGTCTGTAGAGTTATTCAGCAAGGAAGCAGGTCCTAGAATGTGTCCCTAAGGACACAACGTATGTTGTACTGTAACAATGTCATGCTGTTAGTCCTCACAAAATGAAATCTGAGGTAATTACTCTAATTTATGCACTGTGCAGGGCATAATTGCTAGCCGTTTTAAAACTTCAGACACCCAAACAAAAAGAGAATAAAGAAAATTTAAGGACAAAAATAAATGTCTGAGAAAAGGATTAATTATAATTCAGTCCACCACAGTAGCAAGTCACCACCAGGGCACGTTCATCTATTAACTTCCATTACCAAAAGCAGTCAGGATTTGCTACAATGAGAGTACAGGGGGTAAATCAAGCCTTACTAGCCCCCTTCCTCATCATATTCAGAGCAACCCAACCAGTAAACTGTGCTCTGCAGTTTTCTTTCACCTCTCGACTTCTCATAAGGAACTAAGCACATTTTAAGTGGTTTGAAAAATAAACGAACTTGATTTGGATCATTGTGTACTCCCATAAATACAAACAATAATGGTAATGGAAAATGGGCTAAAGAAGACGCATTATTTGTGGTTAGAGCAGAGGGCTAGATGCCAAGACTGCTAGGTTCTATATTGGTCTCTGCCACTGACATGCTGTGTGGTCTTGAGCAAGTGTCACCTTACCTTTTTGCCTTCTAAAATGGGGATGATAATCTTTATATACCTCAGAGCTGCAGAGAGAAGGAAAACAGCCTGAAAATTATTTGAGGGACGGAAATCATCAGGTTGTCTGACATCTCTTTGCCCATTTTAGATTTTTCTACAGTACTTATCAGGACCATATATAAGCAATCCCTGAAGTGCCTACATTAATTATACATGTCATGGGCCTTATTGTAGATAAAAGAGCAAACAAGGCATCTTAGGAAGTAGAGCACACACAAAGCAAATGTAACTCTTCAGACCATATTTTCAACCATTCTTTTTACTATTGCGCCTGTAATTGACTGTGCCTGCAAGTTAGAGGCCAGGCTGAGGCTATTTTGACAATCTGGGTGAAATCCTGACCCTACTGACATCTACAGGGCTTTTGTCATTGACTTCAGCGAGGCTAGGTTCTCACACCTTTGATTTATAAACAAGAAGGTAGCCTTAAGTGACCTTTTCAAAGTTCACAGATGGTACATAGTCTCATTTCCATTATAAGCCAGATTGCAAAAACCCACACTCGCTTGAGCAATATCTTCCTCTGTGCATAGTCCACTGAATAATTAAATAAATAAAAATAAACAATAAATAATAAAAATAAATAATAAACTAGATAATAATAAATAGAGCCCCAAAGCCCCGCACAAATGAGAGCAATGTTATCATCCTGATTTTTCAGATGAAGAAACTGAGGCATAAAGAGGGGAATTGACTTGCCCAACGTCACCCAGCAGTCCAGTGGCAGATCTGGAGAAAAACAGAATTCTTGAGTACCAGTCCAGTGTGTTACTACTGAAGGAGTAAGGGACAGATTTTTAAAAATATTTAGGCACCTAATGAGATTTTCAGAAGTGACTAGATAGCCAACTCCCATTGATTTCAATGCTATTTCAATCCAGCCTATTGATTTCAATGGTGATAGTTGCCTTGGACTTTTGAAAAATCCCAGGAGGCTCCTATCCGCAACGTCCAGCACTTAAAGTGGTTTTAAGACACCATTAGGGTATCTGACACTAAGCAATTCAGATAGCCCGTAAAAATGATGCATTGCCATTTTCTGATTTACTCTTATGAAAACTCTCTCACCATGTTTCTTTATGCCCAGGAGATCAAAATCTCCAGAACTGAGTATTATGTCTAACTTTTCACACTTTTCCCCAGGTTTCTAATAATTGTACAGACATTGCCTGGCCCATTTATGATCTGTTCTTCTTTCATTTCAGAATCCTTCTATCTTCTGCTGTGCATGCCAAAAGTACAAACCAGATCACGTGAGCTAAACAAAAGCTTCTCTAAGAACTTGGTTCTCTTTTTTAACTGAGAACCTTTTAATTTAAATATATTGTTAATATCTAAGGCTTTCTAATGGTTCTGGGTCCAAACCTTCCTCAGTCACCGGCACATCTCTCACTGGGTCTGGGTCTCCATTATTACTCCTCCTCTCTTACATTGGATTCTGCATTGAAAGAGCATTTGAGAAGATTGCCTTCATCATTCCCATTTTTATCTTCCCTGATCAACAGTTACTCTGGGCTATATCGACTCTACCATAGTTGGTGTCATGAATTATGTCACGGATGATAATCATTAGGAAACCTCAGTCTATTTTAGGTCACTTTGATAGGATTGACTCACTGATGGATGGTAGCATACCATCCTGTTTACTTTTTCAGAGTACCCAATATGTTCAGATATTACAGTGATGGGTGTGCAAAAAATGCCCAGAAGGCCAAAGTTGTTTGGGGGTTTTTTCCCCCTGACAGCATATCCCATTATAATTAGCTTTCCTGGAAGTCACCAGAGGGCACGATAATGGTGTGTTAAGTTTCATTGATCTTACCGCACAGCAATTTACTCTTGGAGAAACGCTATAAGCAGTGATGATGTAAAGCTGTAAAGAAGTGGTATCTCCATTACAGCAAAGGTTCAGTCTCCCAGAACCAAAAGGTAATTACACCAGCTGCAGAAAACAACGCAAAAATAAAAACCCTGCACCAGGCCTATCTGCACCTAGGGTGTCTCTGGTATCTGGCTGTCTTTGATGGATTCTGGCTCCATTCGGGCCTTCTATCAAGCAATCCCTGGCTCCAGCCTGGTCGTTTTTTAGGCAGTCTCTAGAAAAGTCCCAGCCCCAGCCTTGCCATCTTTTTACTACTTTTTCCAGTCAGCCATGAGTGAGCTGAGCCTTCCCCTTTTTAACTCCTGCCTCCAGGCTTGATGGCTCTCACTGGTGTGATTGAGGTCACAGGCTGTTATTAACCTTCTTGACTAATGTGGGAGCTGTATACTACTTCACACTTCTTTGATTCTGGCCACCAGTCAGTGCACTGTCAACCCGTGCCTCTTCTCCCTCACTCACAACTAAAATGAGAGTGTTTGTGACTAGACAGAGAGATTTGTTGGACATCTGTCCTTTGCTCCTCTTACTATCCTTTCAAGTAACCTTGTCTCTTCTTTTACCTTTATTTCTAGCCATTGCTTCTACCTGTAAATTTTCCAGTGGTTCTTGCTTTTGCATTTCATCTGATTGTGCTGCAGGGGCATCACTGGTGCTGGGCCTAAGCCCCAAACAATTTCTGGGGCCAGAAACACTCCTGTTGTGCTTCCTTATTTTCTGCCACTGACTACATCTTGGTTCAGAAAGGAAAACAGCTGTTGCATGACACAAACATAGCTCGTTTTTTTTGTTCAAGAAAATGAACATTGCAAAATTTCCACTAGGGAGAGAGAGAATAATCACTTGATAGGTTGGGAGATGATTGATGAGCATGTGATGTCAAATGTGGCTGGGAGAGTGCTCTTAAAAAGTGTGATCTATTCACTATATCTTACTTTTAAAATTCTGTGCTATGGGAAATAAGTTGGATTCTTCCCATTGTCAAGAATGTGCAAGAGGGAAAAAAAATTACAGAAAAGTCAAAAAAGCAAGAAGCATGTCAGAGGATGGTCCACAGATTCAGGCACTAACTTGGGACAAGGAAAGCCAAAATCATTTCTCTGCTCTGCTACAGACTTCATATGTGACCTGGGATAAATCATGTAACCTCTCTATACCTCTGGCCTCCTCAGTAAAATGGGGATAACAACACTTGTCTAATTCACAAGGGTGCTGTGAGGATAAAAATATAAAAATAATCATTTTTGATATTCTGTCTTAGTCAAATGTTTATCCTCATTTCTACGCCCAACTTCTTCTTGGAACATGCTAAAATTTGGATTTCAGCTGGTTGAATGAGTTGGATAAATTAAGCTAAGCAAAAGCACAGACGACTAGCTAATGCATATGAGGAACAGTGAACAAAAATAGATTTATTGTTCTTTAATGTAAAATACTGTATGCTACATTTGAAAACAGCAAGGAAGTTATTTTAAAGGGCCTTTCAGATTATAATTTTAGTTGTATTAAAATACACAGCTGAAGATTAATAAACAGAACCTAGGAAATTAGATACTAAAATTCATGAATAAAATAAGCCCTTAAAGCTATCTGTTGACTGAGGGCTCGTCTACATAGAAACATCAAGGAAAATTAATCCAGAACAATTGAAGGTGCACATTTGAAGTCAGTTAGTTAAACCACATTAAGTCCCTGCTATTCAGTAGTAAAGGGCCTTACTTTGGTTAAGCTTAATGCAGTTCCAGTGTGAACTAAGATAACCCAAATTAAGGTCACTTTAATTCCAAATAATGGAGTCCACACAGGGATTTAATGTGCTTAAATTATTTGACTTCAAATTTGCACCTCCAGTTATGCTGGATTAATTTTCTTGGATGTCTCCATGCAGGCTAGCCCAAGATATACTAAAGAAAGTTACTTGAGCATCTTGCTCAACAACTTTATATATACCTTGCAGTCTGTTTCTCAGCAGCTTTGCCAGCAGCAAGAACATTAAACCACACATTTCAAGAAGCCTATTTCTATTATTGTTCTCTGCTAACAGTCTATTATACCTCTTAATTTCTTCTAGCAACCTTAGCTGTTGGATTATTAATTCAATAAACAATAGAACCATATTTGCATGAGCAATTGCATGGTCAGGCAACCCACGAGAGAGGCTGGATGTTTTGCAATGCCTGTGTCTGAAATATGGACTTAAGTATAAAGCAGTTTTGTATTCCTTCGGCTATGTCTACGCTTAAGAAGTTAGTTCGAATTAACTTAGTTTGAATTAATTTATTCAAACTAATAATGGTTAAGTCGAACTAAATTAATTCAAACTAACATGGCCCCTCTAGAAACCCAAATCAAACTAGCATATCCATGGACAATTTAGGAAAGGGGCACCATGAGAAGTGTGGCAGCATGGCATCCAAGAAGGGCCATGTCCCCACCCGACACATAGAAAGAGGACGGCGCCCTGGCATGAAGAAGGTCAAACCGCATTAATTCAAACTAACGGTTAGTTCGAATTAATATGGCTCCATCGGATAAAGTTGAACTAATGAATTCAAATTAACCATTACTTTGAAGTTAAGCAAGTTTTTATAACTTCAAAGTAAGCATCCATTCCCTCGAATTAAGGAATTCGTTAGTTTGAAGTAATGAAAGCCAGTGTAGCCATGCATTAATTTAGTTCAAATTAATCCTTATTAATTCAAACTAAATTGTAATGTAATGTAAACGTAGACATACCTTAATAGAATAAATATACTTTCTAGATGCAAGCCTTGTGAAAATGCATGTGTTTCTGCATCTGTATTTAATCTGGACCTATTCTTCCATTAGTATGATTGTTATGGGGTTTTTGTGGAGTATTACAATATAGATGGGGGAAAGAGACCTTCTAATGTTTACAATAGAGCACCAAACTGAAATAATTATAACATAATAATAAGCATCTCACAGACTGCAGGCACATTTGGCCTATAGTAGAGTAACAATATATACCCTATATCATACTGTTGTCACAATGAACTTTTTATCATTCTTTTCTCAAGGCAAGTTTTCTTTCTCTATTCTTGATTATGCTTCATTTGTTTTTATCACAACATTTAATTTGAAACAGTTGCTTTGCAGATGGATTTAAAGCAATTTAGATGTTTCAGGCAAGAGGAGACAAAACAATTACTGGTATTGTATAAATAAAATTAAAAGCCATTATAGTGTAGAAAGGGGAAATGAGCATGTTGGGAAAAGTTCAGGTATGTGGGAAGTAGCGATGGGTGGTTGCACTTATTTTGTGCCCAAAAAACACTTACCTCCATGCCAATGGGCCAGGTACCTGTGTGAATTGTCCTGACACACCTGGAGGCACTTCAGTTTGAGTTCAGTCTTCCCCTATCCTTAGAAACCATTCACTTTGATGGGATCCCTTTATGATTGTCTCAAGTCATTGCAGTTTGCCTCTGACTGTGAGACAGTGACATTTAGCAGCTGTGGTACCAGATTCGGGTGGGAAGAGATGGTCCCAAATTTTGCAATGTTGCTAAAATGTTAAAACTTTGTTTCTTAAATCACAACATGTAAACTGTTGGGGATTGGAGGGGAGGGAATTACCTATAGTTTGGAGAAAGAGGATTGTTTTCCAAGGGACTACATTGAGCTAACTGTCAGGAAGGCGCAGAGGGCCAGGAAGAGAAATCAGTGAGAACCAGCATGGACTTAGGGATAAGGCACAGGACTGGGGTACACGTGACTTGGCTTTTATTCCCAGTCTACTATTGATCTGCTGTGTGACATTAGGTCAGTGCTTTTTTCATTTTTTTTAAAGGTGCTGGTACTCATATCTTGATAGTAAATTTGCTATTTTTTAATATATGCTATTTTGTTATATTTTGCTATAGTAAATCTGCTATTATACCTTGATAGTAAATTTGCTATTCATTCCTATAATTTCCTCCTGTCCTTTGCCGGCCCCACTGGGGGGCAGGGTCAGCAGGGGAAGAAGCATGCCACTGCAGTGGGGCCAGCAAGGGACAGAGGCGTGCTCCTTTTCCCTGTTGACCCTGCCCCCCCACCAGCTGGGCAGCAGGGCCGGCAAAAAAGGCGTCAGTCCGCTGTACTTGTGAGTCTGTCACAAAAAAAGTAATGCTTTAGACAAGTCACGTCTCTATGCTCCTGTTTCCCTTTCTACTCTTTCTCTGTGTAAGCTCTTTGGGATACCTCTTACGGCCTGTCTGTAAAATGTACAGCACTGTAAGGCAGCAACCTCCGATGGGGCCCTGGACATTACCATAATACACATTATAAACAGATTTGGCCTCAGTTCTGCAGCAGCCTCCATAGCTCATTTCCCCTGCATATGTGAACAATGGCTAGAAATAGATTTGCTCTTGTCCATTCTCTCAGCCAACTCTGAAAATCTTTGCATACAATTCCAGAAAGGTAGCTGTGTTAGTCTGCATATAGCAAAAACAATGAGAGTCCTGTGGCCCCTTAAACACTAACACATTTCTTCGGGTGTAAGCTTTCATGGGCTCCAACCCACTTCATCGGATGCATGAAGTGGAAACTACAGTGGAGAGGTATATAGACACTCGACAGGAGGAAGAAGAAGCATCACAATGGGGAGGGCAAGTGTTAGCAAAGTCAATTCAGTTAGGGTACAAGAGGCAGAGAGATTGTGTAAACAGGAACAATTACTTTTTGTAATTGTGATCCAAGTCCTTTTTCAGACCCAGTCTGATTGTGTAAAGTTTGCAGATGAGTCCAGCTCTGCAGTTTCACACTGAAGTTTGTTTTTGAAGGTTTTTTAAATTAAAGTGTGATAACCTTCAAGTCCTCTATAGAGCGTCCAGGGAGACTGAACTGCTCTTTTACTGGTTTATGGATGTTACCATTGCTGATGTTTGATTTGTGTCCCTTTATTCTTGTGTGTAAGGAAAACTGACTTTGCTAGCACTTGCCCTCCCTGTTGTAATGCCTCTCCTCCATCCTGGCATCTGTATACATACCTCTCAACTGTAGTTTCCACTTCATGCAACTGACTAAGTGGGTGGGAGCCCACGAAAGCTTATGCCCAAAGAAATTTGTTAGTCTTTAAGGGGCAACAGGATTCTCATTGTTTTTTCTGAATACAGTAGTGTTCCCAGCAGGCCCCAAATACTGTGCACAGGTGCTGGCCACAGGTCACTATTTCATTATAGTTTATAACTTCCAAATATTGCAGTGACACACACCTTCTTAAACCAGCTTCTGAAACAGGCTACAGAAACCGAGTGACAAGCTTCCGTAATGTGAAATTAACATGCAACAACTAACTACTCAGCCGCTAGACACATTGTGCTCCACTGTATCTTTGGGATAATTGCAGAAATATTCAGTTACTGTCTCTCCCTCACCCATTAAATTACTTGTGTATTCTCACAAGAAAACCACAGCTGTCTAAGGGCAGTGATCATTTACTGTGGTCATCCTGGCTGCCATGAGATGCCACAGGAGGGCTTGTTTTGTTATGGAGCAAAAGAGGGCTGACACACCACACAGGACGAGGGAACCAGCAATGCCAAAACTGGTTGCTAAACTGAAGTGGATCTCCAAAAATGGAGAGAGCAATTTTAGATATAAGCAGATTAAGTAAACTGGAGAAATGCACATTCAGTGGAACTATATCATCATGTGAATATAAAATTGATTAAACAACCTTAAACGAACAGTGACTGTTAATGGAATGACGTCAGATTGGAGGGAGCTTTCAAGTGGACTTCCTCGGGGATCTGTTCCATGTCCTGTGTTGTTTAGCATCTTTACTAATGCCCTGAATGTTGGAATAGAGAGAATACTGATCAGATTTGCAGGACACAAAGCCTGGGGGGTGGAGGGAAGCAGGTTGTCAAGACTTAAAAGGATAAACCCCAAATTCAGAGAGATCTTGATAAATTGTAGCACTGGGTGATAGATGACAAAATGAAATTCAACAAAGACAAACGTAAGTTGCTACACTTAGAGAAGAACCACCAAAATGCACAAATAGAGAATGGAGGAGTAACTGGTTTGGCAATAGCACTGCCAGGAAGGATGTGGGGGTCACAGTGGATCATCACCTCACCAGCAATGTGATACTGTTGTTGCGAGAAAAGCAAATGCAATATTAGTTGATATTAAGACAGGCATAGCATGCAAGTCATGGTATGTGATATTACTGCTCTAGTCGATGGCTCAGCTGTGTCCAATTTTGGTTGCCAATGAATAGATAGCAAGTAGAGAAACTGGAAGGAATTCAGAGGCGAGCAACAAACACAGTCAAAGGGGTGGAATGCAAAGCATATGAGCAAAGGCTGAAGGAACGGGATATGTTTAGTTTGAAAAAGAGGACACTAAGGGGGTGGATGTGATAGCAGTCTTTGGCTAGTTAAAAGGCCTCCATAGAAAAAGTTGAGAAAAGCTGTTTTCTCCTGCTACAGAAGGCAAAGAGGCAGTGGGTTCAAACTACAGACCAGCAGATTTCAATCAACTCTCAGGAAAAAAACTTCCTAACTGTAAGAATAGTAGGACAGTGGAGCAGACTGACTCAGGAGGTTACGGAAACTTCTTCACTGGCAGTTTCCAAAGAGAGGTTGGATAGACAACTCTCTGGGATGGTTTAGACCAGGGATTCTCAATCTTTTCAGGGTTGTGTCGCAGTGGCAAGGCTTCCCAGCTGTATGTGACACACCAAGCCCTCTGCCCCCCAGCTAAGGCTCCCCTTGTGAGCAGAGCGGGTGCCGGTGTAATGCCAAAACCCATGTTTTGGCAGATTTTGTTACTTTGGTTGGACTGTAACAAAATCTGGTAAAACAGGGTTTTGGGCACTACACCAGTTCCCAGCTCCCTGCTCAGGAGTGGGGCGAGAGGAGCCAGCAGACCTGGGGCTGGAGACAGTCCCAAGCCTGCAGGGACCTCTAAGGCTCCCAGCTGTAGTGCCGACGTAGTGCCAAACACCCTATTTCGGCAGATTTTGTTACGGTCCAGCTAAAGTAATAAAATCTGCCAAAACACAGGTTTCAGTACTGCACCTCAGGACAGCCCCAAGCCCCAGCCCTGTTCCTCACACCCTCCTCTGAGCACAGGAAGGGGAGCAGGCAGGTAGCAGAGTTAGGAGCCTTCCACAGCTGCAGAGATTTCTGCAGCCCCGGGTGGCTCCCAACCCTACTACCTGCCTACTGGCTTCCCTTCTCCTGCTCAGAAGCAGGGTGACAGGAGCAGGGCTGGAAATGGGAGTTGTCCTGAGGCTGATCTCTGTAGCCTTGGGATTGCCCCCAGCCCCAGCAGTGTGCTGCAGCAGCCGGCCTCCCCCAGGGACCCAGCAGACGCTAGGGCTGGGAGCCTTCCAGGGCTGCTCGGGACTGCCCCCAGCCAAGTACTGCCACTGCCGGCTTCCCCCCTGCCCTGCTTCAGCCTAAAGAAGGTGAAAGGAAGCTGGCAGCAGGGTGGTGTGACGCCAAGTTTTGGTGACACACCCCCCTACTCTTCGTGACACACTATTGTGCCGTAACACAGCGGTTGAGAACCTCTGGTTTAGACGTAACGAATCCTGCATATTAGCAAAAGGTTAGACTAGATGACCCTTGAGGTCCCTCCTAACTCTTTGGTTCTATGAGTTTATGTCCTGCTACATGAAGGGTATGAGATCAAGCCTAAGAGGCAGCTAAGTCTAAAACTGATGAGAAGCATATGAATGGAAGAAAGCAAGGGGAAGCAATGGGGGAAGCTAACTGGAGCGCCCACTGCCTCCTCTACCCCTGGCAAGGGAAAGCGGTGGGGGAAGCCAGCTGGGGCGCCCGCCACCCCCTCTGCCCCCGGCAAGGGGAAGCAGTGGGGAAAACCCACCACTCCCTCTTGCCCAGCACCGCGGGGGTGGCAGGCACCCCAGCCAGCTTGGCCGGCTGCTGCAGCTGGGCACCCCACTCGCCCAGCCCCTGGCCGCCTGGAAGTGGCCAGGGAAGGTGCAAGCTGGGGCTCCCCTGGCTGCTTGTGAGCGGCAGGGGAACTGGCACCCCCCACCCCCCCACGCCGCTCACAAGTGCCCAAGGGAGCCCCAGCTCGCACCTTCCCTGGCCACTTCCAGGCGGCCAGGGGCTGGGCGACCAGGGTGACCAGCTGCACGGGCTGGCACCCCCACTCCTCTGCTGCCCCGGCGGGTAAGGGCTGCTGGTGCCCGCTCTGCCCCCCCCCACCTGGGCTTGGGAGGAGCTGCCAGCTCGGGCAAGCAGCTCCCAGCCCCATCAAGCTCCTAGCCCCATGCTCCTGCCTTGAGGCTGGGGTGGGGACAGGAGGTAGCGGGGGGGCGAGGCGATCCATGCCCCTGCTTAGGGTGGTGGGGCAGAGGGGCAGCCGGGGAAGCCAGGGGAAGAGGAGCTTCCCCATCTGTCCCTCCCCCATGTTTTTTCCCCTGCCACTGGCTCATGTTGCCACACCACCCATCATGCCCCTCTCCTAAATCGAAATAGCAAGTCCTGTATTTGGACATGCTATTTTGATTGGGGCTTTTCCCTTATTTCTAATGGATTTTTTAGTTATTTCGAATTAACTCGTTTCAAAATAAGGGCTTTGTTTCGAAATGAGTCGTTTCGAAATAACTTATTTCAAAACAAGGCCCTGCGTGTGCACATAGCCTAACAGAGTGCAAGAGCTAAGGGCAGATTTTTGTGTGCATAAGAAATACCCAAATCACATATTCCTAGGTGTAAGTCTGGTGAGAATTGCTCAACAAGTGTTTTGGCAGTATCTACAGGTTGATGAGCAAGTTGCATCTTTTAGTGACAGTTCACCTCTTTCAAGGTAACTCAATCAAAGAATAGCTTGTTATGGCTAAATATTCACATGCAGGAAAATTTTATTTTCAAGAGGTGCTGAAAGTTAGGTTCATAAACTGATGTTTAAACACCTACTTAAATGACCTGATTTTCAAAAAATGCTGAGCACCCAGTAGCTCCCTTGTGGGTTTTGGAGTCTTATTTTAAGCATCCATTTTTTGAACTCTTGACTATAATAAATAACTCCAGCTGCCATGTAATTAATTCCAGATTACGTAAATAATTAATGCAGAAGTGTTATTTTCCATATATTAAACTTGCAAAGACGGGTTTCAGAATGGAATTTGTACTAAGTGACGTAGTCACAAGAAACTGTCAATTAATACTCAACTTTTAATAAGTATGCTAATTTATAGGTAGCCTATTGCAGCAAACTTTGCATAGGATAACTAAGAAAGTGAGTCATATACTAAAGATTTATGCAGTTCAGTGACATTAGATCTATTTTTTTACTGTCTTCTTGACACATAAGCATTGTGTATACAATACACAAGATAAATGTACATATAAAACACGCTGTTACTTCAACAGCACACAGTTTTATTTACGACCAAATACAGGGGCTTAACTTAATTCATTTACTTTAGTTTCTACAGTAAGTAAATTATAAGCCCATGAGTCAGATTACAACAAGAGGGTATCGAGATTTGCTACCATCCTGCCAAATAGGCAAGAATCATGATGCTTTCTAAGGGATATCCAGCAGTTACTGGTGCATCAAAAGTAAAAGGAACGTCTGGATTCAGAGCTATTTACTGTTAATAAACTACAATAAATGCATTGCACTATCGCTTAGTATGAGGCTGCCACAGAGAAATGTCTTGCATAAAGTCCCTGGGCCCAACATCAGAAGAAGGAGGCAACAAGAAATAGTTGCTTGTGCTAATCATAGAATCATAGAATCATAGGGTTGGAAGGGACCCCACA
>ML681973.1:14139189-14173316 GCA_007922195.1 Podocnemis expansa
CTACCACAACATCCCCCTTGTTGCTCTCCCCTCTAAACTTAACCCACTTAATCCTTCTATTGCACCACTTCCCATCATACTTGCCCGAGCAGCTGTGAAAACCTGTCCAGCCAGCACTTTGGTTTGTTGTTGTCTTTATACATTGTAAGTTCTTTTGGGCAGAATCTGTATACTCCTACAATGTTCAGACCTGATCCGACACCCACTGAAATCAATTGGAATTTTTCCTTTGATTTTAGAGAGTCCCAGATAACTCCCTATGTTTGTACAACACCTTGTACAATGGGGCTCTGAGCCACAATGTATGTACTGAATAATGAACAAAGGACAATTAAAAAGTTCTAAGCAGGGAAAAAAACCTGTCCCTTTTGCTTTTGCAAGCGCCATATCCATCAGCATAACTAAACAAGCATTTGCTTTCCCACACAACTACTGGCAGCCTACAGTTTAAGCTACTCGCAACTGCAGAGAAAGTTGCATTTCCTAACGCTGGGTCAGATTCTCACTTATACCAAGACCACTTTACATAGTCAGAGCAGGCAAAAGATTAGTGTTAGGCATCTGCGTCCCATGGCAAGAATGTTAAGACCAGACCCTAAAAAGATAACATATTTGCAAGGAACTGCCATAAATATTCAGATAAATACAAACAACATGCCAGCACTTTTGGCAGGGGAAGTGTTTATGCACACACTCAGCACTGTTCCAAGGAGTCTGCTTTTTTTCAGGCGGTGCTGTCTGCCATGTGCACCCAAAGAGGAGAGCTAAATTCAATATAAAATCTGAATGCGATCATTTCAGCATGAAACACAAAGGGAACATGGCAAAATATCTGATGCGTATTGCTCAGCGCTGCCTGTAAAGTGCTGCCCAAGTAGAAGTGCTTCACAGGGCTGCAATCAAGGGCTGAAGAGAATTAAAAGAAAATTAGCAATTTGGTGATCTGAGGATAAACAGAAATAGCATTCTATAGCCAAAAGAACAAAGGGAAAAGAAGCAGAGGGGAGTGTTCCTTCTTAGGCCAAGGCAGTCCCCGAGCTGCGGCACTGGTTGACAAAGTAAGGAAATGGCTTGTGGGGGGCTGCCCAGGAGGCTTTCCCGCAGCTTCCCAAAGCTACAGTGGGATATGCAGTAGCCAAGGAATAGACACGCATGCAGGCACTCCCCTCCAGGCCCCCTCTTCCTTGACACACTCAGGAATACCTGGACTTAGGCTCTTGCAGTAGAGTGCAGGCTTGGTGGGTCAGGCTTTTTGCTCCAAAAGGTGTCCTCTGGGGGTGAGAAAGGTGTGATGATTGGGCCATCACATTTACACCAACTGTGAGCTCAACTGTAAAAAGTGTGTGAAAATTCACAAGATGTCTGTGATGGGGGAAGACCCTGGCCTCTTGCAAGTGGCTCCCATGAGCTGGGTGCAATCCTGTACTCTTCCTGTTCCCGGCATCCCATTAACCGCCTTCATCAGGAGGTCTTCAGTGACTGGCTAAGTCACATATAATCTAAAGAGACACGAATGAATCCCTCCCAAGATAACACAGTCCAATAAACAGTTGGCGCCCTCCACCGTCTTCAGCCCTGTGTCCGGACCTGTTTAAACTCTAGCTCCTTTCTTGAACTCCAAAATGAAACTTGTCCCTTTCTTGGGGCTTTGGATACCACGCCAGAGTTGAGACACAGACCCAGCCTCTACTCTAGGTCCCAAGCCAGAGACCCTACGAGTAGCTGCTTTCTTTATTAGTTGTTACTGCTCCATTCCTTGGACTACTTCCCAACCACCGTCTTGGGTTCCCCATCTGTTCCCTGTTTAAGAAGGGTCTCTCCCACACCTCCTTTCCTGGAAAGTTTTTCAGTCTCTGTCTTCACTTCTCAGGCCTTCTCTTAGGCCTCCTCTCTGTCCACTTTTAGTCAGGGTTCTTTCCCCCAAGCCGCTGGATCCAGAAAGCGTCACAATCCCATCCCTCCTTGAGCAGGATTTCCCTCTGCCTCTTACCTTGTGGCATCTCACAGCCTTCCACTCCTTCTTCACCCCTCTGGTCCCAGCAAACAGTGCCCTGCTTAGGCCCTTTTAATTAAGTCCGTTGAGCTCTGATTGGCTGCTTCCTGCAGCTTTTCTAGGCAGTCCTGTTGGACCCATCTTCATCGCTCCTCTTCCTGGGAAAAGGCCTGGTACACCCTGTCACAATATAATAATCTATAACAACAAATGTTGCTGAGAAAAGCTTTGAAGGGGAGACAGACATTAGTCCAAACCAGGACTATTCATATAACTGAGGAACTGTGTTAAGATTATTCTTGGTAAATAAGAAAATCTTGGTCTGAATATTAATGAACCATAATTGGTGTATTGGATACTGGGTGTTTTTGGTAGATAAATGAGGGATGGGCTATTCCACTCATCACTCCCTGTTTGGGTCCTTTAAGAAAGACTTTGGGGAGAGAAACTGGCTATTGGAGTAAGTTTCACCATTATGTCTGTCACTGCCACCATTTTCTGGGACCCCAGGCATTCAACCAGATCCTCACAGACAGTTCTGACCATACCGGGTTAACGAGAAGGACCCAGATGACATGGTCTGACTGGATCCCAACCACCACCCCAGAGATGAAGAAGGATTGCCTTCACCAACAGCTCTAAGCACCTCAATTAACCTTTCTTTTCCCCCTAAAAGAATTTTTATTACCATCTTTGATACTATCTAAGACTCTGTCAAACATGGGGCTTTTCACTTCTAACTTTACTTTTTATTTCCAACCTTCTCCAGCAAAAGGGAAGGGGGAACAAAGGATGTTGTTAAAATAAAACCTTTATTCCATACATTTAAAAAGCTTCAATATTTTTCTCTCTTTTCTGTATCTTTAATAAAATATTAAAAGGAATTTTTAAGGGAGTGTTTACAATGGTGCTGAACAGATTGCGGTTTCTGTACACCAAACCTCGTGCTTGTTTAACTGTGGTTAGCGTTGGACAGTGACTGAGTTACGTTAACATGCTTGGTTCATTCATTCAGTTTAAGTTAATACAACAGGTGTTTGTGACGGTTCACAGATAACATGGGGTAATTGTGATTTAGAACCCAGGAAAGAACTTTATCATCTTGGTGTCAGACTATCAGGCGAGGAGGTCAAGGTGAAATGTATCATTCAGAAAGTAATGCTTGGACTTTGATCTACAGCTCTGCTATCATGCTACTGTGGGCATTCGTAAACCCGGTCCTTTAATGAGTAGCTCCACTACACTGAGATAATATTGGCTGCAGCTTTAAAAATTATTGTGTAGTCTGATTAATCTTGAACATTAATAGTTGTTTTGGGAGACAATGTCACCTATAGAGAGAAAACTTGCAGAAACTCGTGATAAATGACTTTCACAAAGGCACTGAAAATCCAAAGAGAAACCTAGCCAGACCTTGGGAAAATCAGGATGCAGTTTGGTAATGGACCAGCTAGAGAGAGGAAGGGGGAAGTGGGATCTCTCCCATTTTCTTTGCCTCTTGAAATCTAAAAAAGTAGCCTGCAAAATACATTTCATTTAAGAAGAAAGTAGGAGGAATGAATATACTGTTGCAACATTGCAGCTTATTAAAAAGTCATGCTTCATAATATGGGCTAGAGCATGCTCTTCTGAACGCCATCCTCAGCTGAAGAGTAGCACACATTTATGTACGTTTCTGAGTGCACCTCTTGGCTCCTGCACAAAGTTGAGCAACTCAATATAGTAATTTCACTGACTCTGCCTAATGTCCTAGTGGCACCCCAGAAAATGCCATTCGAGGAGCAAAACTTTGAACTGAATGCCCTGTCTCTGTCAGCTCTTCTGCTCTCTTGGTCTAACGCAAAGGCAGACCCGTCCAACCATTCATAGCTTGGAAGGGACAGGAGCATGGATACACTAAACTAGTAAGTGGTCAAGGAGGCATAAATTGTACAAGTACTCTTGCACTGTATAACCTAAAGAAGCCTGAACCAAAGCTCTCAAGAGAAGGCAAAGGGGAAAAATGAACTTCTATTGACCTCAATGGTTTCTGGATTAGCCCTCTAGATCTCATTTCAGCAATGCCCTTAAACATATACTTTAATTAAGTGCAGCTTAAGTACATGCTTATCTACTGTACTAAAAAGCAATGCTTTCCTGATCAGGATCTCTACATAACAAGAGTTTTCAAGGGGCGAAAAGCAAACGAACTGAAGAGCACAACAGTCTGTGTGGGCAGATACTCATTCAGAAGAGCTAAAAAGCTGAGGCTGCAGCCAGAAGACTGTGTGAGTTGGCCCACCGCACCAAATATTCCCTTCCTTCCTGCACCAAGTTTTCACAGACTTTGACGTAGCATACTGGTGAGCTTTGGCAGGAAAGACAGAAAACAACAAAAGATGAAAAATTTTCCTACAATGATATCTGCAGATTAACTTGTGTCCTCTGGACCACCTTCAGGTTGCTGAGAGACACCGCAGAACTTTTGAACCATCATCATCTGCTACTGCAGATATATTTCATCACGCAGAGACACCACAGTTGACTCAAGCTGTTCACCATGAGCGCTCATGGAGTTCTAAGAAACTCTGACAGCCAATAATTCATTCTGAAGCCACAACTACATAGCCTTGTGTAAAATCACAATAACCCATTTTGCTCATGACTCATGATAAGATTATGTAACGGAGGTCAGAGAAGTCACAGATTCCTTGTGTTTCAGAGATTTCTTTGACGTTTTCCACTTCAGCCGTGAGGTGGAAGGGCTGGATCTGTCAGCCAGCAGGGACCGTGGAGCTCTGAGCCCCAGGGGCAGCAGTGATTCCCACAGTTCTCGGTCACCGCAGGTAGCAGGGGACCCTGAGTGGTAAGGAAGACCCACAGGCGTGAGCTGTTGCCTCCAAAGCACCGAATTACCACAGGTGGGTGCTGGATCCCTCTCTCACTGCTCCCAGCCACAAAAGGTGGTGGTGGGATCCCACAGCTTCTAGCTGCTGCAGGAACCGGGGTAGACCCTGGGCAGTAGAGGTAGGTATGCCACAATTCGTACAGCTCTGACCTGCCATGAGCTTCAGGGGGACCCCTCAGTTTCTAGTTGCCACGAGCAGGAGGGACCCTGGAGCTGTCAACAGTGTCCCGATTGCAGCCATTCTCATGCAGTCATCCACCCTGTCAGCCCCCTCTGGTCAAGTATTTTTAACTGTTTAACAGTTATTTTAAAAGTCAGGCACAGGTCATGGGAATCAATGAATTTTTGTTTATTGTCCCTGACTTTGACTAAAAAGAACTGTGACAAAATCTTAGCTGAGCCAAAAGCTATAACTGGCCTCTACTACGTTGCTGGCTTGAAGAACACCTTATAATAAACCAAATGGGGAGGCTTTGTCCATAAGAGGTGTGAATGTGTAGTGGTTAGCACCTCTGCTTAACATGCAGAAGGTCCTGGGTTCAATTCCTAGGGGGTTGGACCTGATGATCTCACGAGGTCCCTTCCAGCCCTATGATTTGATTGATTGAATGAAATTGTCAGTTCAAGTATCTTCCTGTACAATTTTGAAAGAGTCAAACTTCACCAGATTGAATTTTGGCACTTCAGCTGTTAAATGGGATGGCACTTTGACACTAATGACAACAGCTAGAATAATATCCTTTGATGCAAGACTGCTCTCTCTAACACAATGTAGCTGGGGAAATCAATATTATCCACTCTCCTTGCCATACGGTAGGTTCTTTGTGCTCTTCCTACAGTTTCACTGAGTGATGACCTGAACCTCTCAAACACATGTAAAATACATTTCAAACAAAATGCACTGCTTGCTTAGTGGAGCAACAAATTTGCACCATGAAAGAGTCAAGCCAGTTCATGCTGGCCAGTTGAAATCCCTGAATCAGGGACTATGAACAGAATTCTAATGTCACGATCAGCCGAAGAGCTAGGAGTCATCAAAAAAAAATCAACACAGAGGAGGAACACAACATATACAGGCATCTGAATAAAAGAAACTTGATTCTCCAATGTGTGCTATTGTACCTAGACATTATGGGCTAGAGCAGAGCTGGCCATTGCAGGATGTACAAGGAGGTGGAGTAGTGGAGATGAGAGGAACCATCCCCCTTTGTGCCCCCATGAAAGAGCAGGAAACGGTGTCAGTCCTGCATTTGGGAGAGCATAGGAACAACTTCCCTCTGGTGCACCTAGGAGTGCAAGCATCACTAAGGTAAAGGGAAGGGAGAAATGGAGCAATTTCCTGATGAAAAACTTTTTTGAAGAAAATGGAACATTTCTGGGCTTTCAACTGAAAGATTCAGTGTTTTCAGTGAAAATTTCTGGTTTACCAGTGAAAGTATATTTTTTTCATCCATCAGAATTTTCTTCAGAAAAAAAATCCCATTTTACAAAGAGCTCTATTCATAAGTGAATTTTAAAATAATTACTCGACTATGTCCTAGCATTCTCAACTGCTGTGTCGCAGGCACAAAAATGTGTCACAAAGAGCAGGGAAGTGTGTCGCCAAAAATTGGCATCACATCACCCTGCTCCCAGCCAAAAGACAACTGTCTCCCCAGTTTTCCTTCTGCTCCCAGGTGAAGCAGGGCAGGGGGGAAGCTGGCAGCCACAGCGCACTGCTGGGGCCGGGGGCAGTCCAGAGGCTGCAGAGGTCTCTACAGCCATGGGAGTCTCCCAGCCCCAGTGTTTGCTGGCTCCCCATGGGGGGACACAGCAGCAGAAGCACCACGCTTGGGCCGGGGACAGTCGTAAGGCTGCAAAGATCTCTGCAGCCCTGGGAGGCTCCCACCCCTAACGCCTGACGGCTCTCCCTCTTCCCCACTCAGAAGTAGGGCGAGAGGGAGCCGGTGTAGTGCCAAATATTCTGTTTTGGCAGATTTTGTTCCCATCCAACCAAAGTAACAAAAGCTGCCAAAACATGGTTTTCAGAATTACAGTGGAGCCCGCCCTGCTCAGGAGGGGAGCCTGAGGTGGGTGGACGGGGAGGCACGTGAGGGGGCTTGGCATGTCACGCAGAGCTGGGAAGTCTCCCTGCTGTGTCACAGCCCTGAAAAGGTTGAGAACCCCTGTCCTAGGGTGTGATAGATAGGTAACGCAAGGTCACTAAACCATCAAACTAGTGTTCTCTTGAAGCTATGAACAGTCACCAACTATCTTTGTTACTAGAGGTTGGCAACACTTTTTTGCATAAAAAATTCACATTGGAAAAATGTGGTTTTGTCAGTATTAATTGGGTCTGTGTTTTGGGAGGGGAGAGTGTCAATTTTCACTACGGTAAATGTTTTACTTTTCCAGTCGGGAAACCTCAAATGAAACATTCCACTTCTAACAGACTAATTAAAACAAAAAAAATATTTCAGTTTAAAATCCTGTTGGGCTTATTGGAAATGGAAAAACTTTGGTTCTCCATTTTAAAATTTTTGAGTCCCTTCTTTCTGCATTACTTGATTTCCCCTTTTTTTTCCAAAGAAAGCATCAGATAAAACATATATTTAGATTCAAAGAGAAAGTACTGCAGAAAGCCACAAATTTTGCAGCTGAAAAATGTCAATATCAGCAATCCCACAGAATATGATGAAATGGAAGGCGGGTAATTGGTGCTGTTTGTAAAACGCTAAAAAATTTTAGGGTAACTTTAGTCTCTGCTCTCACTGTTTTATTACCAATTTTGTTTCCATATTAGTGTTTGATCTCATTTGCAAAGTTAGGGTCCAGTGCCATACATCCCCCAAACCTGGGGATATCCAGATCCAGGGTTTCTGATCTGGCTGTGACAGAGAGAAAGGATAGGCTTTAATATCTGAATATCACACAGTCGTGGTGGTATATGGATGTTTAGCACATCCCGTATTTTGAAGGTGACATTACACATCCCTAGAATGCCCCACAGCTCAGGAGATGTGCTGATCCAGTGAACAGGTTTTGACTCAGGTCTCGGTCTATTTTGTACCTGGAAAGCAATTTAAAATGACTTTTACATGTCCAGCTAACTGCAGAGAGGTAGGTATCACCAGACTGTGCTGTGTCAGCCTGGTGCAGGAGACTGCAGAAAGCGCAAGCTTCAGCCATTGTCTCCTTCTCAGAAAATATGTCGTCAGGCTAGCAGCAATCCTATTGGGTGGCAATCAGATTTGTAAATGGGACAGTTCACAACAAACAGCATTTTGAAGTCAGTGAAAATTAATAGTTCATGTTTCACTGATTTGATGTGGTCAAATCATCTGTAAATTATATACTCAGCTGTTTTACCAGTTAGTCATTATTCTATCACTTGATTGGCTGCCAATCCCATCCCTCCTAACCATATGCATAGTTATAAACCCTGAAAGCAGCTGTCTCCAAAGCAAGCCAGCGCAGGAAGAATAGGAAAACAAATTATATAAAAGCAGATTAACTTCTGTTTAACATCTTTTAAATACCTCCCCACCCCCAACAGGCTCTCTAATCCTGCTTTTTAAGTGAATTCTGTCTCTTTATTTGTTATTCTTATCAGCGTGACTTGAATTTGAAGCATGAAACTTTACATTTCTGCCTGCGAACCTATTATAATTATAATCTGCAGTTTGTTAAATTGCAGGAACTGCTTTTTGCACAATCTTCTGCCTTTTGAGATTCATGCTTCCTGGCAGCCTGGTGCCAAGCATTTGGCGCATATGCTATTGGCCGTACTGCTCTCTAGTCATCACCACTGACATTCTCACTGTAAACTCAAGATTTTAACCTCATTCCCCCTTGGACACTTCACTTTTACATGTTTTCTGCTTACAATGGAACAGTGAATTCATGCTAAGCAGGAGATCAAGAAGGACCTCTATTTTCTTCATCAGCTATATATTATACCTGCCCTCCACACCATGGCCAGTAGGGCATCTTCATCATTCAAGGCACAGCAGCTAGAAATTTCTGAAAGTTGATGTGTTTGCCTAATATTAGTAACATCAGTGTACCATGTGTCCTGAATTTATCAAGTTTTGCTGCCTAGACTTCAGCAAAATCTTGTAGGAAAAAGAACACATCTTCAGGATTTCCTACTGAATTCTCTAAAGAATGTTGCTATCTGGTTCACTTAGATTAAGGTAGAAGGGTTATAAACATATCCGATATTTTCAAATGGAGTACAAGTCATTTGGGTAATTCCTACTGGTGTCCAGGTAATAAAAATAGCAAGTTCTTACATAACACTTTTCATCAGCAAATCTCAAAGTGCTTCATAAAGGAGATGAGAATCATTATTCCAATTTTGCCACCAATGACTAACTCTCATTTCTAATAGACAGCCTGAGTAGTCAGGCTTTGGGTAGCTCTATGTGATAGGGACGTATGCTGGGTACAGGAATAGCACCATATGTTCTGTGCCGAGGGCCCTAGCTTGTGGTGCTAGAATCTCAGCTTTTATCTAAAGAAAATAATTCTCTAGTCTCCCCCTTCCTCCAATAATTGTGAAGAAAAGGTTAAAAACAAACCAAGTATAAATGAGGAAGCAATGTCTGCCTGAATTTGCAGAGGATCTGGAACAATTGCTGAGATGCATAGACTGCTTTCTGCACCTCAACAGCGTGTTTAAACCAGGCTTTCTACTTCGGGAAGCCCTGTAAACATCACCTCCAGAGGACTGGGTATATGGCAGGAGGAGAAGAGTCAAGTGAGCCTGGCTTCTACACTCCTAGATAACCAGGCTGTTGGGGTAAATACTGGGGAGTCCACGCTGCCACCTCTGTTTTATGGGCCAGGGCAGAAGGCAATGGCTGCCTCTGCTGCTCACAAGAAGAAAGGGGCCGTACACCACAGACCCTGATTTGCTCGGAGGGGGTTAGACTCTGGACCACAACGATTCTGCTTGGGGCTAGGGCCAGGCAGTCTGTGTCCTTGTGTGATGTACAGATTGTCAAGCTTCGTTGAACTTGATTTAAAGAATGTTTTCATTAAATGCATTTTGTTCTACCAAGCGCTCATCCAGTCTATTGATGTTATTCCCAAATATCTTCTCTGTGTGCTCCCCAAAATAGTCCTGTTCAAATAAACCAATCTGTCATTATCCACTTTCTTCTGTGTAGTAGCCATCTCTGACACCTCCTTGATAGTGCACAGGATAACAACAACAAACAAGAATAATAATAATTTAAAAAAAAAGATGGCACAGGGCTCTGAGGCACTACATAGACTTTGTACCACACTGGGTGGCATAAAATGATACAAACATAAATAAGCCCTGTGGAAGTCCACGAAGACTGCTGAGTCTTCCTTGGAGTTATCACTTTTTTACTGAATCTTAATGGGAAAACTCACAGGAAATATCCTGAGCTCATAAGACACTCCTGTGTGTGTGTCTAATTGCACTACAAACATCCCCAAAGAGCACATGCAGGAGGACCAACCACTTCTATTCTGAATGCACTGCACTGACAGTTTCATTACACAGCCATGCATTGCACGTCTTTTGTGTAATTTAATTAGGGTCAGTCTTTGCAAACAACTCCCAGCCTTTTAAAAATAAGAACTTCAGAATTATAGACTACTCTGTGCCACATTGGTGCAAAGAAATGACAAAGCAGCGTTTGGGACACATGTAGGCCTGTAAGTTGGCTGCATGGCTTAGAGTTGGCAGGCCATGATTTACGTGACCACCTGGTCTGCCTTTGAGGAACTTGCTGAGGACAAGCTCCTGTAAGTATTAATGCTTGTTGAATAGAGCTATGCTAACACACTGTTTGCATCTGTTAGTCTATTTATACAGTACAGTCATCTGAGGGGACCTGACATTTGATTGCTCTCCTGAAACTTCCCTCATCGTCACAAGTGGGGAGTTCTGAAGGAAGGAACAGGAAGCAATAAGGCAATAATGACACATTAACCAGCTGAGTGTCCCAGATCCAGTGAGGTTATAAGAATAAAAAAATGAGAGAAAGAGATCTGGGAAGGATAAATAATCACATAAAAAACAAAAGAAAGATGCAATTGCACATAAGCAATAAGGAAGTCTAACAAAATGACAGAAAAGGGAGAAGGGATTAACATTTACCAATTTCCCACCCATTGTTCTTTACTAAAGAAAACACAGTTTCCTCTGTGGAGAATCTCCCACAAGCCCATGATTCAAAGCTGCCATGTCAGTAGGGATATTTCTAGGAGAATTAAATGGAAAAGCTGAACTCATCTCTCTGGCTAACTGATAGCAAAAGTCTTTTTGATATTGTGTTCACAGCAAGGAATTCTTATTGTCTCTCAAAACAATTTAATTTCCACTCTAACACGTCTATCATCTTTAAAGTATAAAGACCCAATTCTCATTTGCTCTAAGGCATGTTTACATCACTCTGGTAATGTGTGGGAGACTTAAGAGAAGTGCAAAGGGATGTTATTGTCAATAAGCAGTAAACCATTATAGCTAGCTCCAAAAAGGGCACTTAACCTTTAGGCACCTTGTCAGCCAGGAGAATCCTTAGCCCTGAATTTGCCACCCATGCTTTCTATACAATGAGTCGGTGAGGTAGGTACCTAAGAATGGGATTTACAGAAGCCAGCCCCCTATTGGTGCCAATAAAAAATGCCAAAGGAGAGAGGTCTTGCCCCATGGTTCTCAACTTTCTGTAGGTCACGGCACACTTGATTGCATATCACAACCCTACAGGACTCACCAGCCTTCCCCTCCACCCCCACCCCACAAAATCCAACCATCTCCCTGACTCT
Source organism: Podocnemis expansa (assembly GCA_007922195.1). Lineage (NCBI taxonomy): Eukaryota > Metazoa > Chordata > Testudines > Podocnemididae > Podocnemis > Podocnemis expansa. Next base: position 14,150,856 of record ML681973.1, read on the forward strand.
CCATGACACACATACCACTGTGTGGCGACACAATAACGTGCCACATTACAGTGGTTGAGAACCACTGGTCTGGCCTAAGCCCTGCCCTTCCAAGGGATTTAGGTGACTAATTCTAAACTGGAGGAGGAACCTCCCTCCACTCAGGATTCACAGCCATAAACTAACCTCTGGAGGTGATCGGCTAAGCCAGGTCAGCCCTTTCATTCAAAAAACCCAGAGGTGGTGGCAGTGGCGCTCTCCCTTCAATCCAATAGACCAGTGGTTAGAGCGCTCACCTAAGATATGAAGACCCACATTCAAACTCCAGGTCTTCCTCACAGCAGACATGTGGACGAACTACCGCACTATAGGCTCTTCTGGGATACATGTCTCTTATTGAAGCTGTTCCACTTGGTAGAGAAGATCATTAGTTATAGGAACAGGGACTGGAACCTGGGTTTTACAGGAAAGTGCACTAACCACAGGGCTATAGAGTCACTTTCTGAGGACCAATGACTAAGTACCTCATAGAAAGTGAAACAACTTCAATAGGAGATCTTGAGAGAGACCCACCCCAGAATACACTATAATCCCATGGTTAGGGCATTCTCCCAAGAGATTTGGCTTTGACAGCTGGCTCCAAATCAGGCAGAATTGGACCCTCCACATTCTGAGTGAGTGATTTGGGAACAAAGGGGGAGGGGTGCACCATCACCTCTCTCCTCTGCTATGTTTTGCAGGTGAGACTGTTCCATTAGGCAAGCTGTGAAAAACATCTACCAGATTCAGCCCTGTGGGCAAGAGCAGGGAATGTCTAGTTTGAGAATCCCGCTGAGTCAAAGGCAGCAATGTGTAGAAAGTTACCTAAGTCCTACCTCTCAGCAGAAATTTTGGCACATGGGGACTTTAGGCAATCAGAGGGCTAGGTGACTGCTAAACAGGGAGTTTGAGGATCTAAATATTGTCATAGAGGCCTCAAGAAAGTTGCAGTTAGGTACCTAAATCCTTTTGTAGATCCAGGCCTTCGGATCTCAGGCCTGCAACAAACTTTTACACATGCACTGAGCCCCACTGAAGTCATTGAAGAACCACAAGGGTTCTGGGATCTGCCCATGGGAAGATCATTGCAATCCTGAAGTCTGGTCTCTTGCTGATACTAGAACAGTTAGCTTTCATACCATTTTATGTTTGTTCTAAAATGAATTAGGTCCCATGAAACAAATGAGAAGGAGGAAAAATCCACATTTACATTTTCCCTTCTCTTGTGAAAGTTTCCTCTGTAAATTGCCCTCAATTCTGCAGTACAAATTAGGCAGCTGTTGGGAACATGAAACGCAGAGCACTCACGGGTAGCAGTTTCCTAGCAATAAGAGAGATGAAAAAGCTCTCAGAATAGCTCCTCCTCCCATTTCTTCTCAGTGACTCACACTGTATTTCTTTCTTTTTTTTTTTTTTAATCTCTCACAGCAAAATGAGCATCAAGTACTTTTCTCATACCGTGTTTGTTAAGTGAAACAAGACACAGAAAAGGGTGCTAGCCCAGAATGGCTAGGCTAACAGTTTGCTCAGCCTGCAGCATAGTACGAATATTTAGTGGTAACTCAAAAACAGAATATAAACACATCCCATATGTGGAAGTCAAGATTCAACCACTTAATTCAATGGAGTTGCACAAATGTGAAATTAGTGTAAGATAAAATTCATGTTCTTCAAGTTTATGGGTGTTTATTAAGAGCATTAAGTAGAAAAGGAACACAGTTTTGCAGTTTTCAACTGTTTCCAGATGAGACAAATGAATTCAAATTTAGCATATCTTAAGGGCCGAAGAGTTGGGTCCCAAAATGTCAACAATTATAAGAAACCACACACAACTGAATTGAACTAACTTTGTTTGCATCTGCTGAGAAGTAACTGTACATGTTTGAACATTATGGTCAGCTTGATATTTTTTTAAATTTTTTGAAATGCCCTCTTAATTCCTAATTCAGGAGCCTGCAAATTGATAAATATCTAAAAATAGCTTGACAATACACTTTCTGTCAGTTACACAATAGACATATATTCTTGCATCAATTCTTAATGTTTACTTTATGTTGATGTCATGAGATTGAAACTCATCTCTGATAAAGCATGGGAGCACCTGGAGCACCAGATGGCAAGACAATGAGGCTATCACTGGTGGTTTTAATTTTCCTGGATTAGGAAGAGAATACAGTACGAGTGTTTCGATCTGCTAATGACAGTATGAGTGGTGATCTGTAGCAACTCTGGTACAGGAAATCTTTTGGTACACTCATCACTACCTGTTTTATTACGCAGTTTCTGGAAGGAACGTAAATCTATTGTCAGCTTGATCCCATTGCTCTCCAGTTATTTCCATTTTTATCACATACAGATCTTTACTCACATTATTCTTCCAAAATGACTAATTAAAATATAATTGCCACAGAGCTCAAGTGTTTTACCTTTTTTCCATGTAGCTGTAAATAGGGGGAAATATAGATCTGTCCTTGATCTGTTTTGGAATTTTGTGCAAGTGCAACAGAGTCTATTTAATGCTACAAATCTGAAGCCTTGAGCACAAACTTGAGTTAGATGTATGAAATATATGTTTAGCATTGAAACAGTGAAAAAAAAACCTGATACCATTCTGTTAAAGAACAAATTGCATGCTGCTAACTAGAGAGTTGATACTTCTCACATGAGAAGCCCATCACCTTACTGTCTGGTACACTGCAGTCAATGGCACAACTCACATAGATCAGGATTTTTCATGTGAACAACACTTTGCAGGATTAGCTCTAGGAGGAAGCTTAACTATTAGTACTGGGTGCCGAGCACTTTTGCTGGCTTTTAGAGATAAGTAAAGAAAACACACTGTGCTGAAAAGATATTTCATTCTAAGGAAATAAGAGCTGGCATTAAAATTAGCCTAGCATGTGCTTTAAACCAATGGTTAGCAAATACAGAGTAACTTATTTCATCGGCTGTTACAGTGGGCCAAATTTATTCCTGGCATTACTCAATTGACTTCAATAGATTTACATCAACCACGAGTTTGGTCCAGTATGCATCTATAAATCTCCACAGGATGATTCTTAAAATATATAGACAGATGTGAAGATTACCAGTAGGTGCTTAGATTTAGAGTTGATAGATTAGTTTCTTGTTTATCTATAAAAAAGGGTTATGGTGGGATTATTTAAAGAAAATTGCATGCATTTATGTTATATGCTATTCAAGCTTTTATATATATATATATATAAAATTAACTGGTCCCGCCAATTGCATTAGTCTAACACAAGCCTCTTTGATGAAAAGACAGAAAAATCGTATTACTCAAGTTTTCACAGCTATCGAATTTAGAGGAAGGAATAGCTGAGGCTGTTTTTACAGTATATGTCTTATCAGGGTAGTCAATGAGACATGAAACAAGGACAAACTCTATTTGCCTGGGCATAACGCCCAGTTTGGAAGTAATTGCTGTAGTGGAGCAGCAGCTGCAGATATAGTCAGATCAAATCCAAAGATCAAATGCTTATTTCATTTTGATAAAAATCATTAAACCACAAATCAACGTACTTTGGACTACAGTCAGGAAATCACTCTGTATATACCATCTGCACTTAACTGTCTCCTAATAAATTAAAACAGCAGCAGGGGCTTTTCTTATATAAAATCCCAAGATATATATTTAATAAAAATACAAACATTTATCATTTTGATTTTATTTAGATGCAAAAATAATGCATTACATTTAAAATCAGCAACGAAGAACTCTCAGCACAGTGGGTTTTCTATAAGATTTTACCACATTTTGTATTTCAGGAACTCTAATGGGCAGAAGTTAGATGCGTAACAATATTTGAAACACTCTTCCTTCCCTTTCTCATTTGATTCTCATGATGATGGCTACAGAGAATCTAATGGAACAGAGGGTTTATGATAAATTCAAGAAACACCAAGCAAGTTTTGACTTTAAGATCGTCTTTAGGAATGGTCTAAAATAAAAGGAAGGACATAAAAGAAAGTGATGGAATATACAAGTGCAGATATTTGAGTAATTTAATACTGAAGTACATTTGTCAACTTAGTAAGTTTTCTTTTGAAGATGTTTTTTGTTGTACATTATGCAGTCTGCTTATGTATATATCTATCTGGCAGATTTAGGATGATACTATTTACAAAACCTTAAAGGTTTTGTCAGTGAATGGACATTTGCAAATGTAACTACCACTCCCCCAAAGGGAGCCTAATGGAATTTAGATGACTGACAACCCATTTCCACTCTCTCTGCCTCATTTCCAAGATTAAGAAAGTCATCATTACTGAAAAGTATGTGATCGTAAGGAATGCAATGAAGTTACTGTGCATTATGGGCTTGTTTAATGGCTGCGCTATGCAAGTTAACTGAATTACTGTGCATTAGGACTTTCATGTTAGCTGATATGCAGTTGATAACCTCATGGAAAGTTCTTAAAGCCTAAAAAAATACAGCAAGACTATGCAACAATTTGGGATTGTTGTATCAAGGCCAGACTATAATATCCTTGCTCCTTCTCAGTAGCATCTTATTCCTCATATATAGTTTCACTGAAATCAATGGAACCATTTTTGTAATAAGATATTACCTAGTGTTAGGGTATCAGAATCCAGACCTGCATTATTAATTATGTCTACAAACAAAGCTTAGCCTCCATCATGACTCTATCAACGGATCTCAGACTCTTTCTTACAGAATTAACTGGAAGTTCTTTACCTTCCCATGTATGTAGCTTCCAACCACCAATATTGACCAAAGAGCACAAGTGTGTGTAGTTTTTGTCATTTTCTTAGAGCAAGAGTCAATCTGATTATATAATCTGGACCCACCTACCAACAGAAATTATTTCATTTATGGTTTCCTCCTTTAGAAAATGCTTACCCTATTGACTGATGGATAGTGGTAGAGAATCATTCCTAATGCCATTATCAGGTAATAAGGAAATAGCAGAACAATTCAGTTTGATCTACCCAATAAAGCTAAGAAATATTCCCTTACTTGGTGTTTAGCTTTTGCATGGTGTTGCAACCACTGAAGATTTCCCCCCCCAGTTTCAGCTAAATAACTATTTTTGGAGAAAAAAATTACAAAACCTTGGTGCTTCAGGTTTATAACATAACTGCTACATTTACTTATTTTAAAAAAATAACTACTTTAGTTTGAAAAGTGGCCAGTTCTCCCTAGGAAATGGGTCCTTATGTTCTTAAATGTAATCTGAGTATGCAATATCTGAAGAACCATGAATTTTGAGTAATTTCATTTTTCAAAAAATTCCACCATATAGTACATGATAAAATTACTAATATTTAATATAAAATATGCATTTGCTTCCCAACCTTAAACATTTGTGCCTAATCCTAAATATGATGGGCCAAGTCATTACCTATCTTGAACAAACTCATGGGACAGGGTACTGTATTTAAAGAGCCATTCACAAACCTTCAGCATCATCATTCCTTCAGAGGGGGAGTTTCTCCAGCAAGGCAGGATTGTTAGGGGACTTTAAATCCATGGATTCCCCAAGGCCTTCATGGTTTGTCAATGGCCCCTGACTTTGCCCTGTTCTCAAGCTATGCTGCCATGGCTTGCCTTTCAGTCAATTCTACGCATCATCTTACACGTTTTGTTAATGCATTCTTCACAATACTGAGTGAAGGAGCAACGTTCAGGACAGGGCAGTCTCCCATGAGTCCCAATCCTAGCCCTTACCGTACCAGTTCATGTCCCCCATTCTCTAGAGCGAACCCATGGAGGCGTTTCCATTGAATCAAAAAAAAGGATGGGTGGATGTCCCACATTTGTCACAGCCCACTTTCTGCCGTTACAATCATGTTCATCCAATCACTTGCATAAATATGATTGAATGACATATGAATGAGTTAAGAGAAAATATCTACTGTATATACCTGGGAATTATTTTCAATCTTTGAATTATTACAATTTTTACAATCTACATAGTGAATTCCCAGATAAAAAGAAAATTCTAAAATGAGTTTTGAAGTGTTATGCTCTAAAGCAATGATATAAATAATGAGGGTTTTTTTTCCGCCCAAACCAAACTCTGCCAATTTGAGTTTATATTTGTGAAATGTACTTTATCTATTTAAAGCCGAAAGCTATTCTTACTCCAAGCCCAACTTTCTAATATCAATGAGAAAGAAAGGTAGTTTTTCAAGAAGTACTGTTGTCAAGAGGCTAAAGAAAAGTTGGTTTTCTAAATATGATATTAACAATGACATTATGCTCCAAGAATTCAATTAGACTTAAAAAGAAATTGGAGTAAAGATGACACAATAACTCAAGATAATGTGAAATCCAATCCAAAGACATTCAGTCTTTAATCTATTACCTCCCACACTAATTAAAGATAAATCTGGAAGAAATGGTAGAGAGATTGAAAATCAGGGATCACTAGAATGCATGTTATCTGATTAGACTTTCCACTTTTTGATACTTTATTTAGATAAAGTTGTGCGAAAGGACTTTCAAAAACATGAGTGAGGTGTATTTCATTTAAAAGATAAAAACATACTTGCCTTTAATAAAACTAATAACTCTCACAAGCCTCAGCTATTGATAGTGATCTGTTTTATCTAAATATCACGGATTACTGACGTGTATGACACTTTAGTTACCAGTGAAACTGAAACTCCTTATAAAGGGGGCACCCAAAATTAGAAATATTACTCTAGGGGGAAAAAATCTGGTATACTTCTACTACCACATGATAAATTATACCCCCGAGACTGGCTTGCAGTGTGTACAAATCACGTACATCAAACATTATTAAACATAATGCTTCTGAACTAAAGTTTAGATAATTGTACCCCATGTAATGACACTTAGCCAGCAAGTATGGAGACCCATGTAAAGTATTTCAAGATAGTTAGTAAAAAAATAAGAAAGATTTTTAAAGACTTATCTGCAAGTCCTTCTTCCAGAAAAGGAAAGGCACCATTTTATATTCTTGCTATGACAGGAAACCTTTAAAAAGAGAGTTCAACAGTTTACGTTCAGCTGTGACTGATAGTAAGAAATTAAACAACACTTCTTCACATTTGGATGGCTAAAGGCATTCAGGTGTGGCTCTCTCCTCACTTATTTCTAACAGTACCTGTCTGCAGAAAAACAAAAAAGGAGTCCTGGGGCACTTTTAAAGACTAACAAATTTATTTATCACATGAGCTTTCGTGGGAGAAAATCCCACGCTTGAAGCGTCTGACGAAGTGGGATTTTCTCCCCTGAAAGCTCATGCGATAAAAAAAATGTTAGTTTGTAACAGTGCCACAGGACTCTTGGTTTGTTCTGCTAAACTAAACTAACACAGCTGCCCCTCTGAAACTTGTGTGCAGTTAAGTTACTATACACCCAGCACTTAGATGTAGGCCTTGATATATTCAAGCTCTCCGGCAGTGCCAAAACTTAACAAGAAATAAAAACAAATGTTGAGCACTTATACACCCATTGATTTCTTGTGTCTTAACATGGCCTTTGTTAAATTTTAAAATAACATGAAAGTAAAACAGTTGACACTGACTGCTTGCATCTGGTTAAGTAGTTCTGACTGCATCAGGTACCCTCGTGCTGCTCGTTGCTTGCTCTGTAACGAACCTTCTTTTGGGAACTTGGCCCCCCATCCAGATCACCACTTAGCCCGCCTCTTCTGCAGTTACAAAATGCAACAGGATCACTGTCCAAATGCAACATTTAAGACCACACATTTAAAGCATTTCAATAACTCGAACTCTGGAGTCTGTTTTGTGAATATTATTTATTCATTTTGATTCCAGTCTTATGCAAACTCCCCATCAAAGATGCCTATCCAAAACACAAGAACATAGGAGATAAATAAATAAGTGCTACTTCTGTTTGAAAGTTGCTCGACTGATTTATCTCCAAATTTTCATTGTTAGGTGTATGCCATCCTCTGTGTGCAATACATCTGCTTCACATAAGCAAATGCATGATGTTTGCACACAACTAAGTAATTGTATGCACACACACACACACACACACACACACACACACACACACACACACTTGAATGCCTAACTGGTCAGATGCAAATACAGTACCTGACTTTCATGTACAGATTGGATATTTATATGCATAAATTAGGGAAATGACTGTGTGTGCAACCTGCATAGCTTCAATTATTCTTCTCTGTTCTTGCCCTTATTCAAGGTTACAAGATTTTTCACAGCATTAAAATACTGTTTTCAGCGCATATGGTACTCCCCATGCCCATTTCCTATTGCAATCTTTCTGCCACCTACCAGTCTGGCCTCAGGCTTTCTACACAGGTGCTATAGCACAGTCATTCTTTATTGCTGATGTGGGTGTTGCTAGTACAGCTGGTGTTTGCTCGCTGTTCTTCTTCTTCATTCTATAAATTCTGTTTTCATCTGCACTAACTTGCCTCATTCAACTATAGCAAGAACTTGAATAAAAGCAGTGCTGAGTCAGTTGTCCTTTTTAATCCCCAAATGAGTAAATTGAAGGTCTTTTCACCAATATCATATTATTTTCTATGAATGCACAATGCCATTGTCTTGCCAAGATCTCGTTCTTCTAGCATTTAGTGGGGATCAGAGAAGCTATTGTAATATTGAAAATTAAGGCAATTTACACATCAGGATTCAGTGATCAAGTTACTGTGAGTATAATATTGAACACCTGAGTTCTGTCATTTGGTTTGCTTTCATATGGATAAAAAAAACAACAAGGAGTCATGTGGCACTTTGAGACTAACAGATTTATTTTTCGCATGAGCTTTTGTGGGAGAAAATCCCATTTCCTCTCCCATGAAAGCTCATGCGAAAAATAAATCTGTTAGTCTCAAAGTGCCACACGACTCCTTGTTGTTTTTTGCTGGACTAGACTAACACGGCTATTCCTTTAAAAATTCATATGGATAGCTTGATAGTTGTATTCCTTTTTTTTTTTTTTTAACACTTCCAGTAATGTGAGAGAGCTCATTGAGATTAGCCAAGAATTTGATATAACAATAAATTTCATCATGGGAAAATATTGCCAGAAGCTGGGGCTAAATGATCTCTCAATAATTGGCCTTTTAGGTTCACTCCCTCAGAAGCATCTGACACTGAAAACTGTTGGAAGACTGGTCTGCCCCAGTATGGTGATTACAACCTTATGTAAGAACTCTGTGTAAGTTCAAAAGCTTCTCTCTTTCACCAGCTCAAGTTGGTCCAATAAAAGGTGTCACCTCACCCACCTTATTATCCGGAGGCCAATGAAGCTACAACACCACTTCAACACCATCTACAGATACTATTATGACACAACACCACACTCAAACTTTACAAAGTAATTGTATCAGTCTGGGTTAGTAAATACCCACTTTCGCCTTGAACCTGCAAGTTTGGAATGTAACCCAGCAAGGTGTGCAAAACCGTTGCATTGTATTAGTGGCATGCTTCCTTCTTTGACCTCCCGCCCATTACTAGGCCAGGAGCACCTCAGTAATCCTGCTGCAAAACTCTCCTTTGTACAGCATCAAGTTCCCATATGTTCCCTGCCTGCTCGTTTTTTTCCTCAATTCATTGTGGAAGGATAAGACCTTCAAACTAGCCATTGATGACAGAATGTTTGATTCACCACCCTGACTCTAGCATCAACATAGTGTGCAGTCTTGAGCAGGTACTTTCTATTCAGATCCTTAGATATCCTTAGTACAAATAAGTCATGATCAAGATGACAGCAATCATACAGAGCCCCAGAAGCCTTTCAGACTAATTATTTAATATTTAATTAATTATACAGTTTAGTTCTTGACCTTCTAGTCATACTATGCAAAGTTCTAAGTGACTGATAAAAATTGAAATTATCAAACGTGTTTTTAAGTTTGCAAGTCAACTGTAATTTGAATCTGCTACAACAAATTATTTCCAGTTTGCTTTGTAAAGTTTGGTGCTGCAGATTGACAGGGCCCAGGGAATGAACTCCTGTTCATATAAACTTTGCTGCGTTACCTTCAAGTGCCACGAGTTGCAGTCACACCACTTTGTGCTGAGATAATATCAAATGTCACAAGTTAAGCTACATCAGACTGGGTAATTTACTTGGATTGGAGGCCTTCGAGGAGCATCTCGTTCCCTGAGGAAGTGGCAGTTATTATTCAGAAGGTGGCATGCTGTCTTCAAAATCAGTAGCAAGCCAACATCCCAGTCTGGGAGCACTGATTTGCTTGATATGCTCTCTTTTAGATTAATGGTAAAAATCAAAGTCATGATTATAATCATTAGAAATCCCACTGCATTTTTCCCTCTCAGAAGTAGAAGGTCTTCCTTATCTTGTGGCTGAAATAACAACTCTGGTTAATGATGCAGGCTGGAGTTTAGAAGCCCAGATTGCACAGAATTTGAAAGTCTGAACCATGATACGGGCCTACCTTCACAGTGCCTGTTTCAGTTAAATAAAGACTTCTATAGTTCCTCTTTTAAAGTGGTGTGAAATGATCTTAATACACAGTTAAAACATTTATAGCAGTTTGGGAGTCTCAAATTTTCAAAGCGTCTGATGAAGCTTTTCTCCCATAAAAGCTCATGTGATAGATCAATTTGTTAGTCTTTGCCACAGGACTCCTTGTTTGTTTTACTGAACTAGACTAACATGGCTGCCCCTTTGAAACTTAATCACAGCTGAAAACACCTTGCAAGTGCAAGTTACCTATTCTATGAGCAATCTATTCTATGAGACCTTAAGGTAAAAGCTTTATAAAGAATAGTTGTGGTTATTTTGGTGCTAATTGCCCCATCCCCATCCTATGCTGTGTGAGTGCATTACAAGGAGACATAGGATGCTTCTTTCTCTCAAAGGCACAGTGCCAGACCTCTACTTTACCCTCAGGACAGTGCTGGAGGAGAGCTGGACTGAAATTCTGATCCCATTGGTCTCAGCTGAAAAACTCACAGTGACTTTAATAGGGCCAGGACTTCACCCCTGGATGCATAACCAGCTTGCAAAGAGATGGGGAGTTTTTTCCAGGTAAAGTACAGAACCAAGATCCCTGCTACCTAGACCATCTGCTGCATGCTATTCCTTTTGTAAAGGTAATGGAAGGTGCACAGGGCACAGTTCTTCCACCCTCTCCTTCTAGAGCCACCGTGGCTTGAGGCCAGCAGAATGGCTTTTGTGTACTATGCAGAAGACAGTAGTCTCTCCCCTCCCTGCCTGAGTCTGTCTTTCCTTAAAGTTATTCACATGCCGTTTGCAGGGTTAGGGGTCTCATTCCCTACTAAAGCAAGCCAATATAACTTTGAACAGACATAGGTTGTCTGGTTAGTAAAACCAATGCTACCTTAGATACCCAACAGGAGTAGAAGTACATTGCGAGATACTATCACAGTTTTCATGTCAACTGGACCAGCTGATTTGCATGTATTCCATCCTGCCATGCACTCCATTACCTGATCTGTAAAGGCTTTCTGCCTTAACAAGGTTTTCATTACTATCAGTTGGCTGACCTTTGTCTTTATTTTAATTATTAAAAAAATCAAATTTGAAAGTGAGATGAATAACTCAGCAGTTTTTAGTCAATAATTAATTTCATTCCTCTTATTTATTAGGTCTTCTTTCTCTCTAGTACTACTTTTCTCCCTGACAGATTTGTAAAAAATCTCTCATGTGTAACTCATTCCCTTTGACAAGGCTGATTATAAAAAGCCAGCATTTCAAAAATATTTCTGACCTTGATCATGCAATAGGTTGTGCGTGTGCAGAATCCAGCTGAACACCTGAAGTACCCCACTGATTTCAGTTGGGCTCCATGAGACACTCACTGCAGGATCAGGGCCAACGTCTTTATCATCATCACATAATGGGGTTTAAAAATGAAAGGGAGGAAGGATTAAGAAGCAAAGCAATGATGTGGAAGATGTCTACTTGCCAATATGGATTTTGCATACTTCTTTCCAGGGGCACTCACTCTCAATTGCTCCATTTATTGACAGACAAGAAGCAAGAGTAATGAACTATTGATAACCCCAGCGCAAAGAATTATGAGTCAAAGCATTTTTATTTTGGGGATATTGATTTAAATGTTGTAATTCCAGTACAAATAAAAATGGTAGCTTAGCCAGACAACCTGAAGTACTAAGCAGGTTAAGTTCCAAAGGGGTAGTCGTGTTAGTCCAGTTCAGCAAAACAAGCAAGGCGTCCTGTGGCACTTAAAGACTAACAAATTGATTTATCACTACTTATGGGACAATTCTCTGCATGCTGTTTACATTTTTGGAACATTAATAATATGAGATATTGTAATGGTAAGAAGAGATGGAGGGCAACCTAAATGTTAATGTGAAGAAGGTCATGGTAGTAGGCAGGTGGCACTAATAGAGCTGTTTCTCTTTCCGTAAAAACATGCCAGATTAAAGTACTTCATATTGTCATTCTAAGGCTGTAAGCTTCTGCCTCAACTTCTTGCCTTTCTAACAATCACCATTCCCCCCACCACCACCACCAAAAAAGGCAGGATGCTTCCAAATGCCAACAGAGACCAGTGATCTACACATATAAATAAATAAAAAGGCATTGTCTTTCCTAGAATTGGTCGCTCTGAGCAGCCATGTTAAATAAGAAATCTCCTGGCCTGAGAAGAAGAGTGTGCTGGAGGTGACAGCTTGGGAGAAAGTCGCTGTTACATCTGCAGTGACATGTCATTCTTTGGAATCCTGAAAGTCGACCACAGTAAAACTTCTAACTGGCATCCATGGACGTAGGAGCTAGGTACCACACTGCGAGATTCAGGCAGAATCGGGGCTGAAATTTATAGTCCCCCTCACCAGTATTAGTCACAGAACTTATCCTTTGCGAGAACAGCCTATATTGAATTAAGATCATATCTACTGATGAAATCTTTTCCTTTAAAGTGGGGGGCGTGGGGAAAAATTTTTTGTGGCACAGATGTCAGTTAGCCACCAAACTGGAATTGAAAGTCAGTGAAACTTAGGTGCCTAATGATTATTCCTCTTTGAAAATCTCCCCCTATGTTCTTACCTAGTGTTTTCCTCCTAACTCGCTTGGTTTGGTAATCAGACCTGCAGGTTGTCTTTCCAGCTTCGTACTTAATAATCAAATCCCCTTAGACCATGACAAGTTCAGGCACAATAACATGAAGAGTGTATACACAAGGAACAGAGGTTGCACTTTTTAATTAAGTCAAAGGAGCCATCTTTGTTGAATTAGCTCAACTAAAACAATAAGAGATCCCAAGCCTCACAGGGAAGTTTGTGCAACTGTACAGTCTTAGCATGACGATCTAATAAGCAACTGTACTTTAATCATCTATCTGGGAGAGAGGGGGATTATAAAAATACAGTCCAAGTCATAAAAGCAAGATAGTCTTTGAGCCTGATGTTTAACAGTGTACGGATGGAGGAGAACTCTCTTTAATACTGCAAAGACAGGGTTATTGCATGAGAAATGATTCCTCAGCATCCTTATTACTGGTGTAAAGCTAAGATTTTTTTTCCCCCTCTTGCTGGTAACAGATTAAACTGGCACTTCAGGGTGCTGAAGTACAATTTCAGCTGAGCTCTGTGGTTCACACAAATGCATCAAAAACAACAGCATTCAGCATCCAAGAGTCATCTTGTAGCACATAAAATTTCACAGAAGATATAGCAGTCCCAGCAATGGCCAGACAGCAATATGGGAAGCATTAGAAAGAGACAGGCTTACCACCTGAAAATAAAGAGAACAAGAGAAAATTAAAGTGTCCATCCTCATCTTAATCTCCTCCTCATCAGTAGGTAAGCATGAGTCAGTCCCTGGCCAACTCAAAATGGAAAATCAAGAAGAAATATCTCAATATGTCTGGTACAGTCGTTGCCATAAAGTCAACACTGACCAGCACTTACTGCATCACAGTCTCCAAAATGCAGAGGTTATTTCCTGTCCATAATGTAGGGAAAACCCCTGCAAGGTGTGGAATTGGCTAGTAAATGATGAGCTTCCACTGCTGACCCCTCAACTTGTTTCTAGGTTTTTAATATTACTGAAATAGTGAAAAATAATTGTATTTGTTCTCATTGCCTCTCTGAAGCTTTGCTGATATACAACAAATGAATCATTGTGAAATACTGGGACTAGTCCAGGATAAGACCAACTGGCATATTCCTTATCTGAAAGCAGTAAATATTTATGAACGACGGGTTTTTCATTTCCATTTGCATTTCACTCTCACCAGACTATGCACCCTGTCTACGTAGATACTCACTGCCGAGAGTCATTTCATCAGCTTGCTCAGAGGATGTCTCAGTTCTGCTAAAATGAATGCAGTCGCACACGTGTACCAGACAGGGCTAAGCTTGTCTCCTTCTGTAAGCAATGACAAACCCATCACTGACTGCAGTGGGAGCAGTGAGACTCCATTTTTATGGGGAAGAAGCATGAGAGAAATTTTGGATTGTTTCGGTGAAGCCTGTGATCTGTTGTTCTGCTTTGAGGGATTAGATTTCCTTTTGCTCTGAATTCATATTCCTAAAGTAAATGGTGAGATATTTTCTGCACCAAATCTGAAGAGCTGATTACCTATGTGGTATCAGATGTCTTGCTATCACCTGCTGTATATTTAGAGACTGAGGACTTTTGTACATAGATTTAGGCAGTCTAGATTGTCTCTCTTAATTTAGCTGCCTTTACTTTCCTCCTGGACAAACTGCTGTCTGAGCACATTACAAAGAACCTCTTACTTGTTCCCCCTTTGCTAACAAGGGAACTGTTCTTTTTCTTCCTGCCTTTTATTTAGATTTACTTTAAAGCACCTATCCCAAGGCTGAACATAATTTAAAAAAATGAATATCATATTACGCTAGCTTAGCCATGCTCCCTTAGACTATCCTCGTATCTCATTAACAATTGTTTGTACTTTAATTATGTCATTGAATCTAGAGCTGGATCCAAAGACCGTAAAAACATTGAAAGAAAGCTGTTATATGAAATTATTATTATAAAATAACAACCTTGTCTGACAAGCAACTAGAATTCCACATGAAAGAAAATCTCACAATAAAAAGGGACATTGCGGGTCCCTAAATTTCCTGCACAAAGTCAGAGGGATACATTCCTCAGTCTGGGGCTTTTCAGACCTTTCCTTCCCCAAAACTTCTCAAAATACGCTATGGAATGAGGCACTTGAATCAAAAGGAAAGTCAAGGCAGAACAGGGGTTTACAACTTACCTTCACCATTTAACAACTCTGCTTCAACCTATGGTGCATATGTTTCCTTTGATTTACAATCAAATTGTACTTTCATTTGACAACTGACAGTTTCTAGTTCCACTTCAGCAGCTTCTGATGGCAGTCATGCCATTACCATTTCAATGAGATGTAAGCATGTGCTTAAGTACTATATCAAACATGGCCCCAAAACTTCTAGGATGGAATAAGATTCTTATACATGATGACTGGCAGACGAACCAGTTTTGCAGATCTTGCTGCTCTGGTATAGCACCTGATAGTATCTTCTTCTGCCCCACAGAGACTGAGGTGCAGTAATTTCAGGTCTTTCATACACAGTTGTTAAATTCTCCTTAATGGTGCACAATCTGTATGGCACCAGTTCTTCAAAATATTGAAAATAAATTAACTCTCACAGATGATACAATGTGCAACATTCCTGTTGACTCCATTGATAGCATTGGCCTTGTATATGCTCTGCTCCTTCAGTTATGAAATTATTATGGACTACATTGGAATGACAGCATCCTTCTCTTTCCTTTGTAACTATATCACTATGTGGAAATGGATCTTATAGTTATATAATTTAAAACTAATTTTATTAGCAAAATAATAAATATAAAACACTACCTGACAATCCCCAAAATGCCTCTTAACAGGACTGATTGCCTCCTGCTTGTATATCTGAGGCTGGAATGATGGCTACCTAGTTAAATTATGATGACCTTGCTAAAGAACTTTTCCATTTGGATACACAGCTGTTTTCTTTCCTCATCCTAACAGTATCGCTAAAGATGAAACACAAAGAGCAAACATAAAACATATAGGACCTTATATAGGACCATGACTGACACCATTTTTGATAGATAACTTCTTTTTTTCTGTTATCTCACTTAACAAATACCAAATACTCATGTTTACTTAGGGTAAATTCAGCCCTAGGATTTGTATATGCCTCCTCTATTTGAATCAGTGGACGTCTGAGGTTCCAGACAGGTAGTCATGTTAGTCCGTATATAGCAAAAACAACAAGAGTCCTGTGGCACTTTGAAGATTTACAGATTTCTTTGGGTGTAAGCTTTCATGGACTGCAACCCACTTCGTTGGATGCAGCCCACAACAGCTTATGCCCAAAGAAACTTGTTAGTCTTTAAGGTGCCACGCGTCTTCCATTGTTTTTACATACCTAAGGGGTAGATGTTGACTTTTAGTGTTTAAAAGTGCTGCTGAAGGGATTTCAGCAAGTGGAAGTGTGCATGGGGCAACTCACCCTGGCAACATCTTATCGCCAGGCCTGGCATGGCAGCTGTCCCCTTCCCAGAGGTCTCCTGCCCTTGCAGTTTCAGCTCTGCAATGGCCTACCTTTTCACGTGGTTCGGTTCCTCAGCCAGTTCACTGCAAAATCTCTCCCCTCCAGAACAAAACACACGGGTAATCAACACAAACCGACTTAGTAAGAGCAGTGGTTAAAGTATAATTTGATGGGCCCTGGAACCCTTCTAATCTCTGGGCCCCCTTCACATATTTTGCAGGCCTCCTTCATGCATGTGTGGGTCCCAGCCCAGGTAGGCATTTGCAACCACTCCTCAATACCATACACATTGGTGATTGCTTCACGAAAATACTGGTCCCGATCCTGGCCTCACACACTGCCCCCTCCACCCCTCTTCACCTCCCTGACCTCAATCCCAACCTCACACTCTGCCTCCACCACCCCTTCGCCCTGATCCTGGCCTCACGTGCTGTCCCCTCACCCCAATCCAGGTCTCACACATCACCCCCGCAGGTCCCCGTCCCCCCATCCCAGGCGCACGCGCGGACCCCGCTGCCGGCTACCATCATCCTGGTCTCACATGCGGCCCTTTTTCCCCCCCCCCCCCCCCATGGTAGTTGGTCCTGGCGTGAATTCAGAGGACTAGACTCAGTGACCTCTCATGGTCCCTGGCCAGGCTGCTCCCACCTGAGCACGCATCTGAGCACGCTCAGGGTGGGAGATCTGAAAACTCGCCCAGCCTGGCCACAGCTCACAGGCCAGGGCAGAGTGGAACATGCATTCTGCCTGTTTTTTCTATTTTTTGGGGCCCCAGAACTCAGGCCCCTTAGGGTGTTCCAGCTTCCCGTAATCCCTAAGTAAGAGATACAGCGGAATGACTTCTTATCAGGATGCATCCTTCCCTCAGCAAGAAACCTTCAGGCAGTGATATCTGGGAAGTCCTACCTTTGCACAGCCCTCTCAACGGAAACTGAGGTTGACAGTCTGTTGTCTTCCCTGATCTGCCCACAAGAGAGTTGTTCTCCACTGCTAAGTGACTCCTCCTCCCTGTGCATGCCTTGTAAGTACGACAGGATACAGTTGGCTGATCCAGAGCAGCTCCTTAACCTCTTGTTGTCCCATGTGTGGTTTATATCCCCATCACAGTAAGCAATATTCATAACATGTTGAAGATATAAAATCATCCCTAAGTGATGGGATCCCTTGGAAATGCAAATGCCATATATTAAATTAAGAAATGCAGATCAAAGGCCTCATCCTCATCTCATTGATGTAACTGAGAACTTTTCAATTGACTAAGAGGTTGTCTGAAGTGCAGGTGAACTTGCAAAAGTGGCTCTATGGGGCAGGGATGGCTTTCTAATTTCATATCTGTGCGGCACCGAATGCAATGGGGTCCCAATTCCTGATTGGGGTCTCTAGGTGCTATTTTAATACATATAAATGGATACTAATAACAATGTTAGGTAGAAACTACTGTGTTTGGCAAAATTCCCAAGTAGTTTGTAACTATTTGTAGTTTTTCAACAAGAATTTTCATGAATCAAAACAGATAAGATTAGATTTGCATTAGTAGAAAAATCACACTCCAACTTGATACCTACACCTTGGTTGACCGAAAAAAATGCTTTCTCCCCAAGTGAGAAGCATGTGAACATTCCATTACAATTCTAAATGATACCAACGTAAATGGGATCTGTACTGGCACCTTGCAAAATCTCTAGCAAATCCACAATTTTATCATATGATGTGCTGAAGTAAGTTGCACAATCAAGTATTCAATAAGCCTGGTTATTAATTTCAGAGCCTTCTGTTTCCTCCTATATTTTATATAGAAGACAATTACTCCAAACAATCAAATATCTGCTATAGAAATTTAGTCTGATCTAAAAATAATAAAAATAAAAATACAGATCTTTGCAAACAACAAGACTCAAGGAATCATAAGGTTGTAATATTGTAGCACTAAGTCAGAGGAAATCAAATTATGTGCTATGAGCCATGGTACAGCATAGGTTGGTACAGTGTATCTTAAAGGATAAAAAAAGGCTGAACTTGAATATTAGTCATGATATTTTATTGCTAAGATTGGAATATAAGCCATCTGGATGAAGAAATTGCTGTTCAGATCCATTACATCTACTGCACTGGTATCTCAGAATAAAATCAATGGGCCACAGTTCCCACTGCCTGCAGTTTATGCGGTGGTTTAAAGCCATAAAATGGAAGTGAAGAATGACACTACTGGTGTGAATGGAAAATTTCAGCTTAGTACCATGTTGCGTTCCTCTTGACAGGAGGAGAGCCTCATTTCAGAATGAGAGTGAAGCACATTAGGTCACTCACATACTTAAAACTACTTAAAGCTATGCATGCACACAAATAACTTGCTGAATTAGAACCAAAATGACTATGAAGAGTGCAAGCTAGAAGTGAATGAGGCTCATCAGTTCAGCACCTGACTCTATCCCTATATAAATCAATGGCAAAGCTCTATGGCAACTACATCAACGGCATGAGGATGAGGCCTTTGGTCTGCATTTCTTATTTTAATATATGGCATGTAGGTATCCTTTTGCATCCAAGGGAACCTAGAGCATTTTCAGACAAAATTTTCTATACCACATATCACATTACAGAAGGAGACAAATATTAGAAATCCAGTGGAAATAGGCCTTGGAGCCAATATGAAAGGAAATGTGGTCTAATAATTCCTCTGGCGAGCACTCCCTTCCCACCTCAATGTCCACAAAGAAAATAAGCTGTACAGGTTTTAAAAAAAAAAAGTTAGTGGCCAGACAACATGAAGGAGATTTAGGGAACTTTGCCTTCCTAATTTCCTTGTTTCCTTTTCTATATAAACCATTTTTTACACCAAAAAGGTTTAATTAATGCTGTTGGCAGCTAAACTAACTTTTGCATGACTTCCACTATATGCAGGGCGCAGGAACAGTTGGACGTCCAGGCCAGTCTTGTTACCATTTCCAATATGGGGGATTGAAAGGATCAAAGGAGGGAAAGGCCACTTATGTGTCAGTCAGGGATCTGCAGACTCTTAGAGTTTGTTCCTGCTTTCCCCAGTCAAGTTAGACCCTACTTTAAAGCCCTTCCGCAGCTCTGTAGGCCCTGCATAAAGATGAGATGATGTAGGGGAAATAATAAAAAATTATCTAAGTTTTGGAGTAAATATCCTTTGCCTATTGCATTAGATCCAATGCCCATTGAAAGCATTGGTAATCTCACTGGAATTCCCTAGGTGTTGGAGCAAATCATTTTTACTCTACAGGGGAACATAGGAATTAACAGAGGAATCACTTTGCCCAGTACTGAAATGGAACAACCTTCAGAGTAGAAAATAACTGTTTAAACATTACACAGCAACATGACACAATAGGGGTCTGATCCAAAGCTCAACTGGAGTTTTCCAGTGACTTCAGTGGCCTTTTATTCAAACTCCTTAGCAGCAGGTGATAAGGAGGCTGCATCCAACTGAAACTTCAAACAGATTTCAGATACAGATACTGTATTATCTATGCTAGGATTTGGCCAGACAGTACGGCTCTTACCAGGACTGCTGCAAAAGCGTACCATGGGATTGTCAGTAAGAAGGATCCATACATTTACATCTGAGAGCGCCAGATGTTCCATGTTAGTCTAGTATGGCAAAACAAACAAGGAGTCCTGGGGCCTTTTTAAAGACTAACACATTTATTTATCACATGAGCTTTTGTGGGAGAAAATCCCACTTCGCCAGACGCTTTGAAAAGCTGCAAAGTGTCTGGCGAAGTGGGATTTTATCCCACAATAGCTCATGTGATAAATAAATGTGTTAGTCTTTAAAAGTGCCACAGGACATTTAAGAGTTGTATTTATATGATTACAAGACCCTAATCATCTTTTCCTGTAATCACACTTTGTCCCAATTTGAGTAATAATTCTCAGCAGTATTCTTCTTAAAGTCATGGTAATCTCAGGTGATACTAAAAACTTCAAGTACATTTTATATAGAAAGTTCTGTAGACTTATAAACACAAACGTGCCTTGCATATGGATCATTTTTAATCTTACTCCCCATGTCTTTCCTTGAATTAATTTCTTGATTTAAAATTACAGCTATTCCTATAATAAAATACAAAGAGCAAGTCACTCAGTAGTGATTTCCTGCCAGTTTTACATAGCACTATGTGCTGGCCTTTAGTCTGGTATTTAACTACTTAAGAAGATGGATCTGATCCCACAATTAAGCTGTACAATACCTCATCACAGAACTGTTGAACCGGCGACATATTACCATAGAACTTCCTTTATTATGCACACCTGATACAAAAATTTTTGATATGCCCCCACCTCTTATTAAAAAAACGTACTATCAGAAGCTGTAATGTGGTCTTACACTACTAAGATTTCATTATTTTCAGAAAATGTCTTACAACATATTTAATGCTGTTTACTATCGTCATAGTAGACTGTTAAGTACCATGATAAATAATCAAAAATAAGACGTGGTTTCTTTTTTTCCTCTTACCTACTAATTCATATACTTGATCAATTTTCAGTTTCAAATTTTCCTAGTCATTAGTGGATAATTAGCAAGATAATACCAATAGAAAGACAAAAAGAGATGGAAAATCATTCATGAACACTCATTCTGATTTGGAATGGCCTTGCAATTTAGTCATGTTTGCACCTGTCTCTTTACTCATTTTTCCATGAGCATTTGTGAATGGATGTTTCTTCACCTGAGTATTGGGGAAGGTGTAGTTCTTTATGTTTTTATTCACAAGGATGTACACCATTTGCACTGTAACTGCTTGGCTCATTACAGTCACTCAAGAAAGCAGCAGAAGCTTTAAAAAACAAATCCCATAAGAATAACGACTCTGCAAAGATGTGCTCTGAGTGTATAGATCGCAAACAACCTGTCAGTTAACATATATTAACATAAATATGCTAGCTGAAAAAATTGAAGGAAGGGAATACGTTTGTAGAAATCAATGTCTGTTTCCAGATAAACTACTTCACTGTTGATCATTTCAGCAAAGAATCTCACAATCTCAAACCACCTCCCAGGCCTCCAAAGGTGCCAAAATCTACAGCTTTTCCCCTGACAACTTCCATGAGTCAGTGATGCATGGTCAATTCAATCTTTTGCAGCACACTGAAAAATGAACATGTGGGACAGCCCCAAATAAACTGGATTTATTAAGAAACACGTACAACAGAGGTTACTATACTGACTGCATTGCTAATTTTCTTGGTTAATCCATAAACACAGTCTATTTTTAAAATTTAAATAATGCTGCCAAAGAATTCCCATTCTGTTGCACTAAAGCACTAGAGAACCTAGGGAATTTATTATAGAGCTGAGGTCCAGCTTGCTACTGAGTATACAGGGTCTTGATAGTAAACCATAGAGGCTAACAGCTAAAGACATGGACGTATACTTTGGGCTTGCAGGAATGGGGATTGTACAATATGGGAAAACTCAACTGAGTTTCAGCTGGTAATGCTGCCTAGGTTCACTGAAGTTTAAATTCTTCCAGCAACCCTTCTGGTCCATTTACCATTTATAGATAGCAGGAAACCCCCAAACAATGGAGATCTTAGCCTTGAGGATTTGTTTTTAATGTCTGGTTTTGTTGTGAAGTCCTTTGGACAGATTAAGACTACAAGAAAGTATGACACCATCATGTACAAATACAGGAAATAGGGAAAAATTTGTTCAACTTCTTCAAACACGAGTTTGGGTCAGTACTTATTTTAATGAAACCAAGTTGCTCAGCCTTGTTCTTAAATCATTTTTTCTCACTACTGTTGAGTCATTTATTCACTGTTTCATTATCAGGAACCCTCCATGCATCAAGAATATTCAACAATGACTTTTGTTTCCTGCACAATTCTATTCATGGGGCCTGGATATATTATATTATATTATATTATATTATATTATATTATATTATATTA
>ML681973.1:14173326-14408701 GCA_007922195.1 Podocnemis expansa
TATATTATATTATATTATATTATATTATATTATATTATATTATATTATATTATATTATATACACACACAAACACTGCAATGTGACCCTTAACATTTTGTTAATGCCTTAACTATACAAATATACTTTATTCTCCTGACAATAGAGAAGGCCTGGGTTAAAGTGGATCAATTAAAAAAAATTCTACAAGTTTGAAAGCTATCACCGCTCACAGTGATATTTACTATTTCTATCATGAATTGAACTCCATTCAGGTAAATGGGGCATCTTCTTCCCAGTGACCTGAAAAAGAAGTCAAGCAAGCTCTTGAAATGTTGCATAAACTCTTTCAAACTTTTTTTTCAAGCTTTTTGATTGAGGCCACGGTAAGCTATCAGAAACATGCACATTATTCTACCATCACAATTTTAACATTCTCAGAAGAATCGAGGTAGGGTCTGAAAAGCCTGTGTCACATGCCCATAATATAGCTCTTTGAAATACCAACAGATCATTGCACCAGTCTAAACAGTCTTCAGTAGCAGAAAGACATGAATAAGTATTGGAGGTGCTCAGGTGACCTGGAATTGTAGCCAGGAGCTGAGAGGACATTTCAGAGGAGAGGTGAAATATTTGTACTCCTTCTGTGAAAAAAACAAAGGCAAGCTTGTGCTTCACAGGAAGAAAAGCACATTGTGTGTAAAAATAATACAGTCTGATGGATTTGGATGATTGCTATGCAGCCCAGTGTCAATATAAGCAGAACTCATCTGTTCCAGGGTTCTGTCAAGCAAGCAGTTTGTGCCTTTCTGAAAACTGATAGGATTGAACTTCCTCCATCTGCCAGTTACAGCGACCTTGGGAATCCCGTGGACTGTAACATTCACACTTATGAGATAACTGCTTAATCACCAGGTACAGTTAGAAAAATTACACAACCCAAAAATAACCATGTAGGAGCTCATTCTGTTTCTAGCTACTGCTCGGGTGATAAAAAAACGATACCTTCCTTTTCTTTATTCCCTTGTGATTTGTTATAAATGTTGTCAGCGTGTGTCTTATGGTTTTTTGTTTGTTTGCTTGTTTTTCAGTTGTATTCCAAATAAGCTATCAGGTAAGAAACAATGTTTGCCATTCCTTAGTGAAATAATCGTTGCTTATATGAAGCATCATTTATAAGTAGGGGGGGAAATGTTGAAATAATGTGTAGGAGGAAATTTCCACATAAGCAGCATGATATGACAACTTGAAGAGCTCATGACAACTAAACTATGAATAAAGAAAACAATTCAGTGGTGCTCACTGAGCAGAGGGAACAGAGGGACTATTTTATACAAGTATTTGATTCAATTTGAAAATGAATTTTATTTTGTTGTTTCTGTAGATCCTTCTCATGGTTTGTCTACACAGCGCCCTAGCGTACATTAAGCTGGGGCATGCTGTGCACTAACTGGTCTGTATGAACACTGCTAGTGTGCACTAAAAGTTCCCTAGTACATGTTAATGTAAGCCCATTTCAAAGAGTATTACATTAATGTTCACTAGGGAACTTCTCAAGTGCGTGACAGAAGAGTCCATGTGGCTTAGTTAGCATGCAGCACATTCGTGAACATTAGAATTTACATCCCAGTTAAAGCAGACTAAGGCACTGAATAGACAAGCCTGGAGTTATTCTCTTCTAACATTCAAAGGGCTGAATTTTGCCAGCGCAAACACTGTTGAAAAGTGAATTTTAAGGTCAGTTATTCCTGAATCGGGTGATTTTCAAAGGAACAAAATATAGGTCAAGTGTTCAATTCCCAGTGACTTTCAGTAAAAATCAAGGCCCTAAATTGTCCTTCGTGCCTTTGAAAATCTCCCTCAAAACCAAATTTGGGCTTGTATATTTATTTTAATATTCATTATTGATGCTCTGTTGGTAAGTCACTGAAATCATTCAATAAGGGGGCACAAAAACAATACAACATGGTTTCAGTAACTACTCAAGACTGTTTTTGCAGTTGGGTTTGCTCAGGCCAAGTCTTGCACCTATATGTTGCCCCAACTCACTGGATTTATGTATGAGTGGAAAGATCACTCCTGGAGGATTCAGTTATTTGGTTGGTGCCAACAAAGCAAACATTTTAAGTAGCTGAATATTCACAAAAAACTATTTATCAGCTCTTCAGATATGACACAGTAATTAAAAATAAATCACAGACGTATTTGTGGATAACTTCAAAACAAACACACCTAAGAATTTCAAGCATGATTTTTTCAGGCCCACTACGAACTTGTAACACACCCCCTGTGGTAATGGGGCTTGCAGCCTGGGCCAGGCCCCAGGGAAGGGTACCCCCCACCACCTCCACCACAGATGTGGGGATCTAGCTATCAGATGTCAAATTTTGGTCCGGGCTAAATTACAAACTAGTGACCAACACTTGAAAGCAATGTGCCTCATCAAACTGATTACTCATGCAGCCACTGGGAACACTTTAAAATAATCTTTTCTCCTCCACAGTTTTCTGTGCTCTTGAGTAAATCATTTGCCCTTTATGCATCTTGATATTCCCTCGCAGTAAAATGGGGATTACATTACAACAATTATTTTACCTGAGGGGCATTGCAATGGTCAGCTAAAGGTTATATAGGTCTTTGGCAAAGCACTATGTACTAAGTGGGACAGAACAATATAGAAATTTGTTCCACTAGTTCTTCCTACATACTGTTTGTGATAATAACATGAATTGTTTCCCATGCATGTACTCTATCCTCAACCAAACATGCCAAGATACACATCGGTAGACATGGGTGAGTACTGAAGAGAAGTTTTATGAATATTAATTTACATTTGCAAATTAACACACTTTAAGTGTGTTTGCATCCCCTGTGTTTACTTTTCATGAATATTCTAATAAAAAACTTCACTGGCAGGAACACTCATCAGAACAGAAAGTTTTAGGCAAGTATATTGTATTAGTTATTCATAAGCAGTAAAAATAGAAGTTAGAGAATATTCATGGGAGCGAATTTTGAATTTATGAGTATTCACACCAGAAATTTGATTCTTAGAATTCCATTCACTCAGTCAAGGAACAGAAATCTTTTATCCTAGGTAGTTAGAAATGAACTAGCAAGTGGGTATTCTTTACAAATACAATTCAGCAAATAATTTGGAAAAGCTAACAAATTTGAGGAAAATCATTCCACATTTACAAACAAATACAAGAGAAGAGAACTTCATCAAAACGAATTACTCTTTATGAATTAGCAACACAAAAATATACATGAATGATGTAAAGAAGGTGAGACCAGCAGACCCTAACCCAGCTATAAACAGCTGCCACTTGCAAGATAAGCACCTCCATTTTTGCAAGCACACAGCGATTTTAGGCAAAACAACCAAGGTCTCTATTCATTTACTTCGCCCCACAGCTGAACGCAGATGTGCTGCTGGGGTTAAAGTACTGGAGTGAGGCTTAGAAGATCTGGATTCCATTTAGAACAGCTTTATTGGGTGTCCTGGGGCAAGTCGAATAGGAGCAATAACTTCAATAGTCTTTGACTCAGACCCTTAATCCCTTTGTGCCTCCATTCCTATCTGTAAAATGGAAATAATATTTCCTTTCTCCTGTCCTTTCTTTGGTTTATCCATTTACATCATAATCTGCTAGGGTGCAGATTGTCTCGTACAATGTGCATGTACAATAGTCCCTAACACAATGAGGCTCAAAGTGCTAGCATTATGCAATGAATGAACAACAATTTATTGACCTTGCAATTTAATCACAGAAGTGTTAAGGTATTTAGTGGTCATTTAGTTCAGCCTGCAGCCTTTGTGTGCTCATCTAGTACTCTGATTTTGTCAGACTATCTCAAACTGATGTCCATCAAGCCACCACAAAAAATCCCAGAGTTTCTGATTCAACTGTTTCTTTAAGTGAGCTAGCAGCGGCAATGGTTTCAGGCTTTCAAGATAAGACACAAGACTGGCACATAAACTATTGCTTTTATTAGAATGCTAAGTAAATGGCAAATTAATAACATTTTCATCTGTTTAAGTGGTTTTCCTTGTTTAAATGATATAGAGGTGTGCTGGATGGGAGGTATGATTACAAATACTGCAAAGGAGGAGGATGTGTTTACCTTCTTTTATTCAAGCAGTCAGGGTTTTCCTTTTTGTGACTTTATCAAGCTATAGTATGATACTTGGAGGGTAAGTATCTGCTATTATATAGGCCTTTGTCAACCATGCAGTCTAGTACTCTATTTAATTCTCTATTTTTTTCAAATAGATGCAAATGTGTTGGAAGCAGCATGTGGGTGGCTAGTATTTTCCTCACGTTTTCCTTGTCAGTAGTGAGCATTAATCAAACACTATAGAAGAGTTGAAGGAAATTAATTAAGCGGCCCCAAGGTTATGGAGGGGAGGAAAGAAAGTAAAAGTCTTCCAAACAACACTTGATTATTCACATTTGTATTGCTTTGTACTGCTAGTGTATGAACAAAACTGGACGAATAAATGGTATAATTCAGCACAACCAGCAAATAAATATTTTAAACAAAAAAATCCCTGGGCTTTAATTCCTAATGTGGGGCCTGATTTGAAACCCATTCAAGTCAAAAGAAAAAGTTGCATTGATTTCAGTGGGCTTTTCATTGGCCCTACCAGTAATGCCAAAGAATGTTACTTACTCATAGGCCTCAGTGTTTGTGTAAGCCACTGGTTAATGTATTTTATGTGTCCTCTCTGGTTATGTCTTCATCAGGGCAAATTAGTTCAGACTTACTACTCTAGACTAAGAAGTTTGAGGTTAGTCTGAATTAATCTTGGTCTAGCTCGAACTAACAGTGGACTTTTTAGTTCAAACTAACCTCATGTTCTAGTTCGAACTAATGCTTAGTTCGAACTAGAATGCACAGTTAGTTCAAACTAATGGCTTAGTTTGAACTTTTTAAATTCAAACTAAGCCTTAGTCCGGGTCCTGCCTACACCTAGTTTGAACTAAGCGCGGAAGTCCGGACTAGTGCCAGATCTTACTAGTGCTGACTAAGCTTTGCCTAGTCCGAACTAGTGAATTTTTTAGTTCAGACTAGGGAAAGGCAAGTGTAGCCATGGGCTAAATTAGTCCAGACTAAGCCCCCTTTGTTTTGACTAATTTGGTAGTGTAGGCATAATCTCTGTGTCCAAACCACTGAGGGTGCATAATAATGAACCATACGGTATGATCTCATTCCTGTTGAGGTCAGTGGTACTACTCCCATTGATTTCACAGGGGAGGGATCAAGCCCCTAGCGTATGAATAACACGCAGACATGGAAGCATGAGAGAGTTAAGCATGGTTTCCAATTCTTACATTGAAATACTATAAAGGAGCTTCAATATAAACCAAACATACTGTTTAAATGGAATTAAAACTAAGCACATGGAAAGTGAAAATGTTAACAAAGAGCTAAAAGTTGGCAGGACCAGTCTAGGGTGTTCTAGTTATAAAAACAGAGTGTGTGTCTATGGGGGAGGAAAAATCTGTTGTGGGGCACATATAAAGAGCATCAACCATTTTGAAAAAATCTAATAGATACTGACTGTTTTCAAAAGATCTGCAGTGGGATCTTACCAGGGCTGGCGCAACACAGTAAGCAAAGTAAGCGTTGCAGGGGGGCGCCGACATTTGAGGGGCGCCAAAATGGGGACTGAGCCATTGCACTGCACTGTGATGTCACTTGTCTTCCCAGGCATCTGCTGCACTGCAGGTGGGACACCAGAAACCCTTGCGTCGTTCCTGGATCTTACGTTGCACCGCAGAGATCCAGCACAGAACTTGCAGCTCAGTGATGGGCAAATATGGTAAATGTAAGCAGGTTTTCTGCCTTCTCAATCCAGGGCTGTTTTGGGCTCTGGAGAGGCCTCCAGCACAATTTAGACAGCCCTGAGGGCCTGTCTAAGTTAGAGCAGCCTGGGCTGCCATATGGGTCTCAATGTTCAAAAACTCTATAGCACCTTATGCTCCACTCCTGCCCAATACATCCCATCTGTCTCCAGGTCCGCTCCTGACAAACCCCTGCCACTCCTGGCAAGACCCTGATGCCAGGGCCTGCAAGGGGCTCCTTAGTGCCCTCCCTGCAATTGTCACCTGCTGTTCCTGTCTGACGGGAATTCTTTCATGCCCGAAACTGGGGTTTTTCGGGCCCCTTTCACCACTCTGATGCTTTTATCCCATCTCAAATCGGCCAGAGCAGAGATGAGATGCTCACCCTTCTAATTTTTAGAAATAACAGTTTCATTCTGTTCAAACTAGATTGTTGCTTTTAGTAGTATTTAACGCAATCCATTTTTTAAAATCATGAACCACATAATATACATCTGACTTGCGTTAACATTTTACCTGTCGTAAAGATTGATCAGATATTTTGTCCCTTTTATTGCAGTGTCACATTTCTGCTGATATCAATGAAGACGACGATTTCATTCTTACTTTATCGACTCCTCTTCTTTGTTGTGCTTTCCAAACGTGCTCATCTCACTAACCTACCCAAGAGGCTAGCATTGCAACTTTTCCTGCCCAATTACCTCACCTCTAATTAAAATGAACAATGCCAGATCCAGAACAGGTGACATGATGACGTAATTCACTGTGTTTTTAAACCAAAAGCAGCTGATCTGAGTCATTGACTACTTTAGGTAAACAGGTGAGATTAAGTTCACCCTAGTCCCCAGAGCACATCACATAACCACAGTACAACTCGGCACACTTGACAACATCGGCTCAAAGGTGCTGCTGCAGTGTGAGAAGATCATTACGGGTCCTGCCCACAATTCAAGTGGCTAAGAAGGACTTTATTTGATTGTATGGAGCTGGATTCATTTGTGTGCAGTGGTCCCTTCATGGCACCATACAATAATTAAGAATTCTTTGATGCGTGGTGCCCTCAGCTCTGAGCTCCTTCCCGCAGCAGGAATCCTTGGTGCAGAATGTGTCAAAGATGAGAGGGAGCAGGCTGTGGGAGGGAAGAGTCCCGTCTGATGTAATTTTAAATACCCGCTACTGTTCAGTTACCATACGCCCGGGGAGGCATGCACTAGTGTTGCAGCCGGGGTGGTCCCACCATGTGAAAAAGACAAGGTTGGTGAGGAAATATCTTTTACTGAACTGACCTCTCCTGATGGACTTTTGAGACCTGGAGAAGGCCTGGGGAAGTGACCAGAGTAGCTAAGCTAAATACAAGGTGGATCAGTAAGGGATTCACACATAACAATACAGGGGCTAAGCAAAGGAGCCAGACCAGTCAGGGTTCAAGTTAGGGCAGTCAGTCCCTGGAACAAGCTCTGTGCTTGGATCTGGCACACTCTGCCTGACTCAAACCTCCCTCGCAGAAATCCTAATTCATTCATAACACATGAACTATTCTTCCAAAGCCGACATAATCCCCCTCCTTTCAGGGCTGTTTATTACTGTGCCACGCTTCCCTCACAGCTTGCAGAATGGCGTCAGTTTGTCGTGTGACTTAGCAAAAAGAAAAGGATTAATGTCTGTCTTAGTTTCAGGTGCCATGGCAGATACTGCAGCTCGTGGGGAATAAGAGAAAGCAACCATCGGCACTCTGCTTTCCATGCCCAGACGCTGTAATCAGAAACTAAGCAGAGCTTCTCTGTTAAGATCTGATTTCCTTGGTTTCAAAGATTTCCCAAGTTAAGGGATGCTTAGATTTCTCCACAGAAGTGACTTGCCAATACCTCTGCTTGAATTCAGTAAATAACCTACGCAGCAGCTGATTCATTTGAAAAGTAATTATGAAAATATGGATCTAAGGAACTCTTTAATGAAGACATTCATGCCCATTAGAATATGGTGAGATTTCATGGTCATTTGTTGACTGTAATTCACAGGAAACAATATGACTTTCACATTATTCATCCCACACTACTATTACAAGGAAGAGAACGCAGGCATAATTTCACAAAGTCTACTCACGATATAATTCACTTTTATTTTGCTGCTTAATATTGAGAAGCCCATTGTGTAGAGACTAAACATAATTTCTACCAGTGAATAGCCAGCCACAGATGTGAGACATCTTTTTTATACGACAGTCATGATTGTTTATGAAAGCCTGCAAATGTCAAGCACACATCTCATGGGTTTTTAATCCTCTCTTTTTTAACAGGTTAAGTTCAAGATCAAAATCAAGATCTCCAATATGCAGACGCCATAGGAAAAAAATGCATGCATGGTGAGCACATGACAGTGCATGCAGTTGACTAAGCCTATCTATTTCTTAAAGCACAGGGCTGACAGAAGAAACTAATTCTTTTTCTGGGTCTGCACCCCAATACTGTCTGAGCTTGGACATCTCTCTCAAGTAGACTAATTTTTAGAAGGAAACTCCCACAGCTCCTGTTGGCATAATTTGGGGTTTCAGAAGCTCAGCACCTCCATAAACCAGACAGGCACCTGAATTCTCCGGCTCTCAGTTTCCTCATCAGTAAAATGGGGATAAGAACCCACTTCACAGGTGTGTGCCGCGAGGCTAAATCACTACTGTTTGTCCAACACATAGGAGTCCTCAGGTGGAAGATGTTACAGAAGTCCAAAGTGGTGCTTATATTAGTTTTTTTGAAAGAGTATGAGTCTGTTTTAGGCGTGTAACAGTTACTTAGTGCCTTGGTTCAAGGCAGTAGTTGAGGAGACTGAATAAAGTGCCCAACAAGAGGTTTTCTCCTCTCTGGGGTTTTTGGTGCATACTAAATAACTTTATCTTCCATTTCATTTTTGGCTACTATGTATGTGGAATAGCTTTATCTAGGCAGAACACTTTGCTGCCCAGCTTTAAGCAAAAAGAGTTTTACCCCCAAAGAGGGTAAGTGGTTGGTTTTCCAGAGGTCAGTTACTAAAACCAGTTGATGGATCAGACAAAAAAACATTCAAGGGGCAAATTAAAATCTTCAGAGAACTTATTGAACCCTGTTGTTTAGCTCAGAGTATAAGAAGTCTAGATAGACTAGCCACACTCCCCATCAGATAAAAACAAAGACATAGGAGGAGCCAGAATCTGAAGAAAAAGGTTCCCCTGCTTCAGACTCCAAACCAAAGGGAACAATAGGATAGATTTTCCCCCACTCCCCCATTCGTCCTCAGAACAAAATGAAGTTAGCAAAAACTACTGTTTAGTAAGCCAGGCTTTGGTCTGAAACGTAATTGGCAGTCAGCATGGGTTGGCTCTCTCACTGATAGTTTAATTTAAATGTAAATATTACAAGCACATGGCCAGGGGACCTGTATGTCTTATGAGATATCCTGAGGGCACTGAGCAGCTCACTGCAGGAACTAAACACATAAGAAATCAGAAAGCAGACTGCTCAGGACCACCCTGTCATGAAGAAGATGTGTGAGATGTTCAGAGAAAAGCAAACAGGCAGTGAGAGAGCAGGCTGTGACAAGGGCTGATATATAAAGACTGTCTGAGGTTCCACCAGCAAATCGAATTTACCAATTTGGGCTTGTCCAGTGGAAGCAGAGAGAGAAAACTCCTGGAAAAGCAGAAGGAGGAAATTCTAGCAAGAGAAAGAAAGTAATTGTTTGCAGGGCAAATTGGAATTTTCTCCCACAAAAGCTCATGAGATAAATAAATTTGTTACTCTTTAAGTGCCACAGGACTCCTTCCTTTTATTGCAGGGAATCAGTGTATTGCCTTGCAGTTGAACACAAAGCATTTCCATTAACTCTTTCAGGATCTTGGCTAAGAAAAAAATGTTACCAAATTATTAAAGAAATAGGTTATTCATTTAGATCTGCAGAACATAAGAAAGTGCCTAACCATGCCTCCAGGTGCCTTTAATACACATTAAAAAGACAGCAATGAACACAACCAAATTAAAGGCAGAAGCCTCCCACAAAAAAAAAACAAAAAAACACCACATCACCCACTCCAGACACAGATATACCTGACATGTACATAACAGACTTTCAAAGAGACTCTCGAGGCATTTGATAGACTTCCTAAATATTCAGAACCAAATTTTCTGCATGTGTAACTGTGCTGTAATGAATGGAGTTGCACCAGCAAAGCTTTTGGCTCCTGGACTATCATTTAATAATTCCAATGTAGGCACCAGAATCTCTTCAGAACAGGCGCTGGACTCTATTTTGCTCTCAGTTTTATCCGTACAGATTCGCCAAAGTCAGCTGCTACAGAGAACAGCGTCTCCTATTAACTAGTGGTCATAAGGTGATGTTTTTACTTATCTTATTCCAATAATAGCCCCCTTGACTTTAGTGGAACATATTTGTGTAGTAAGGTAAGAGCTTCACAAGCTGGCCCTGGAGGTCTCACAGGCTATCTGTGTCCCAAAAGGGCAGACAAGTTAGTCTTGTTCAGTAAAACAAAGAGTCCTGGGGCACTTAAAAGCTAACAAATTTATTTATCACATGAGCTTTAGCAGGAGCTTCAAAGCATCTGACAAAGTAGGATTTTCTCCCATAAAAGCTCACGCAATAAATAAATTTGTTAGTCTTTAAGTCCCACAGGACTCCTTGGGGTTTTTTTTTAAGTTATCTTTGGTTACCTTGATCAGGAGAATGGCACCACCAATGCTGTTATCAGATGCTGGAAACACTCCTTTTCAGAAATAGGCTCAATTGTTTCTGAGATATCTGCAGTTTCTCATTTTATTCAACTCCTAGGGCCCTGATTAATCTTTACCTAAAAAATAATATTTTTTCCCCACTCCCTGTTTATCATAGGTTAATGAGTGTTGTGTTAAAAAGCACTAAGAAAACTTTCAGGCCAGTAGAAATCTTTACTTAATAAATTTAGACTGAATTTCCTTTGGAGATATAACTTTGAAATGAAACTTTCCACAGTGGGAAATATTAATCAGTTTCTGCAACCACCTGTATGTAATTTCAGCACATATCAAGATTATCAAGATTTTATTTTAACAGACTTCAAAAAAGAAAAAAAAAAGATTGCTTAGGACTCTCACAGGGTGGCATTCACCTCTTACAGGTGACCCCCATGTCTGAGTACACTTGCCTGAACCTTCAATAGCTCATTATTCCAGCTGAGTCACACACAGTCTGCATAAGAGAAAAAGATCAAACCCTTTCAAGGATAAAGTTCAATGGAGAGCCTATTCCTTCCAAGGAGACGAGTTCAATGTAGGGCCTATCTCAGCTTAAGGATGCCAAAGAACTTGTGCAAGGAAACCAGTTTTTGGACACTTCCCTCATTTAGGCGATTGGAAAATTATTGGCAGCGGACCAAGACATTATGGTGATGAAGCCGGCCTACAGAGGCCTTGAAAAGGAAGACTCAGGAGCCACCCTGGAAGTTTTGGGCAGAAGGAGGAGAGGAGACAGACTGGCCAAGTCAGGGAGAGATGTCCATGTTTCAGAACTGCCGTGCACTGCAGCAGCAGGACCCTGGACGTCCCCTGACCATTCTGACCCCAGCGCAAAGAATGCTCTAGGGGTACTGAGGAACTGTTGTGTATTTCTTATGTAATCGAGTAAACCACAAGTATTTTAGAATCCTATGCAAAACATGTCTTTGTGTTATTCATTTGCCCCTTGGAAAAGTGAACTGTAGAGCAGACCACCACCTGGTTGGAGTTCTGGGAAAAGATGTATTTAAGCAACAATGGGAACCTGAGGAATAGGGACTGATTCAATGGGCTGGACAGCTGGATCATATGGTTGCAAGGCTAAGGATGTGCACTGAGCATGTGCCTCGAACTCCAAGACACAGACAATGCCTCAAGTCTGTTCATAGAATAATAGAAACTGTAAGAGACCATGAGAGGTCATTGAGTCCAGTCCCTTGCGCACATGACAGAACCAAGTATCCTTGCAAACTATCATTGAGAGGTGCTTGTCTAATCTGCTCTTAAAAACTTCCAATGATGGAGATTCCACAACCCACCTATGCCAGTGGTTAATCACCCTGACAGTTAGGAATTTTTTCCTAAAGTCCAATCAATCACCCATGCTGTAATTTAAGACCATTGCTTCTTGTCCTATCATAGGCAATTAAAGAGAAGAATTTTTCTCCCTCCTCCTTGTGTAACCTTTTAGGTACCTGAAAACTGTTATGTCCCCTCTCAGTCTCCTCCTTTCCAGACTGAACATGCCCAGCTCTTTTATCTTCCCTCATAAGTCAAGTGTTCCAGCCCTCTAATCATTCGTGTTGCTCTTCTCTGGACTTTCTCCAATTTATCCATATCTTTCCTGAAACGAGGCACCCAGAACTGGACACAATAGTCCAGCTGAGGCCTAATTAGGGCTGAGTAGAGCAGAAGAATTACTTCTCGTGTCTGTCTTTCTTACTTGCTTAAGACACATGGGATTCAGTGGTTGGATGACCTACCAGCAGTCTGAGTGGCCAAGAGATGGGGCTCAGTTGGACCTGTGACAAAGGACAAGAGGGAATGAGGCACAGAACCAGATACAAAGCCCATTAAAGACAATGCAAAGACTCTCAATGACTTCAGAGAGATTTCGGATCAGTTCCTTAGAGAATGGAGACAAGGATGGGGGTATAAGGCCCTCTGGGAATCAAGCAGACAAAGAAAGAAAGAAAGAAAGAAAGAAAGAAAGAAAGAAAGAAAGAAAGAAAGAAAGAAAGAAAGAAAGATGAGAAAATTGGCAGGAAAGAAATGGAAGGGAACAGGGGATTAAAAAAAGCAAGAGACAAGAATTAAAAAAGACTCAGTTTATACACTAATGTACTGGGGTGTTAAAATGAAATATCTATGGCTGATCACAGCCTCATGTGGATGTGTGGAGCATTCAAGCATGTTCATTTTTCCATTTCAGGCAATGCTAGTCAGAGTAGTTCTTCATGCCTAGTCCATCACCTCCATCCCATCTGCCCTTGTGCAGCTCACTGTAAGTGATCCATTGACCAGGATCTTTTATGTTTATACTGTGACACCCTGAGGGCTTAATGTCCTTGTCCTTCTTTTGGCCTGTGATATTAAATTGAATCAATTCACCACCATAACCAATGAGAGTCACTAAGCTTAATAGCCAATTTTCCAAAGGGTAATTCCAAGTATAAGATACAGAGCTTTTTATCTAAAGTGACCTGGCATGTTTACAAGCACAGTTTGTCACTGTATTTTGAATAGCTGGTCATTATTCTTTCAGTGTTAGATAGGCCTGACCTTCCTGGGCTGCATCACAGGCATTTTTAAAAAGGAACAAACGAACATTGTTCTTCATTTGCTTTGATTCAGTTCTCTGGAGGTTAGGTCATGCTTTTAAGGAATATGCAACACACAAGGCAGGACAGCATTATCACAGGGGAAGCAGTAGGACCAAGCATGAATTTCTACCTCTGGAAAGCAGAATGCTCATAGAGTGCTTCCTCTTCAGGTCCAGGAACGCATTATTGCAGATCTCTTGATATTGTGCCACTTACACCAATACTGTGCTTGTGCCATCCTGCAGGGCAAAGAGCCCATCCTCACCCTCATCCTCATCCTCATGCGGTCCCTGTGCTCCTTAAAGTGTCAGGACTACAATTCTACCTGCATCATAACTATGTTTGCAAGTGCCTGCAAGGGAGAGGGAGAAGGCCCCTCCACTGCACAGACAGATCTCACCCTTACTGCAGATAATCCACAAGAACATAGCATGTTTCTGTTCAGTCCTCTACAATTATAGCCCCCACAAACGGGTTCCAATACCTTCCCCACCACCCAAGTCCTCCACTTATAGGGTGCTTCAAGTCAAAAGATTCAGACTCCAAAATTCAGATTTTTCTCAGCAGAAGTAGGCAGGGTTAGTACAACCCATTATAAATATTGACTGCCTGGGTATTATTCTTCCAAAATACAGAAATGACTCAAAGCAGCTTCAAACAGATAATGCTCACTAAAAATTATCTGAAATCCCCTTCTTGTTCATCTTCCTGAGCAACAGACCAACTTGGGTGTATACAGTGTAAGAAACAGAGTGCAAAGGGGTCTAGAAGACTCTAAATTTGCCTGTTGCCTCATAACAACTGAGTAGGATGCAGGAGTTGAGAAACAGAATCTCAAATATTAGAAATCCACTCTCAAATGTAGTTGTGATGCTCTTGCCAGGATGAACCCAGATGAGGGCTTTCAAATTAAGATCTCATCAGTTTTTTCAGTTTTGGGGGGGGATCATTGCTATTCTTTAATTGAGCATTTACCCATTTTCTAATGTGGCTGCTTTTCCAGATATCACGTGCAGGTCTGGTTTAAGTGGGTGCAAGGTGCATTGATTTCAATGACATTTGAGCATGCTTACTTCAGGTATAAAGTTGGCCCTACATCTTCATGGACTTGAAATGATCTTTTCCTAACTTTGCATTTTGGTACACAACAGATTTTGGATCAGACTGTATAAAACAGTAAAGAACTAGAAAATTTAGGACAGTGAAGTGCTGTGCCCACATCTTTTGGCAGCCTTCTACTCTGGATCAATAGCGAATTATACAAAAGACATAAAACTTAAACTTTCCTTTGTTTCCAGTTCATAGACAGTGTCATAAATATCCACAGTGACTTTGGGGGAATTTTGTGTGATTGTTCATATGCCCTAGTTCTAAAGGAAGATGAAAACGATGTCATCATTGTAGCAGACACACTGAATTTTGTCTATGAGGCATTAAGCATTGTTTTAAAATGGCTTTACAAGTCTGCTCCTAGGCACAAAGAAAGTGCATGCAGTAATTTCAGCTGATGGCCTACTATTAACTAGATGGTAAGACCAGGAGTGTATATCATATAAAATCAACTACCGCAAACCCTACAGCATGTTCAACACAAGAGTGTGTGAAAGGATAGTGGGACTAAAATAGCTGAACTGATTTATGAGGTGTGAGCAATTTCCCAACAACATACATTGCAAACACTAATGCATTTTCAGGACAGTAGTGTGTGAAATGAGAGACCCTCTTAAAAGAGATGAGCTGATGAAGCAATGGCTTTTGTGCAAAAGCATACAGATTTATGGGCTTTGAGCAACCTATGCCATGTAAAGGCAACCGCAAGTAGCCATTAGTACTTCAGTTTTTAGTGCTATTGAGGTGTGATCATCATTCCTCTGACTTAGCAGCTGAACAAAATCAGTCACAACTTTAACTGGATAAGCAGTGAGACTAGAAGAAAGCCCCACTCAAAAATGCCACTGCAAAGTGTCTCCAAGAATAACACATCTACAGCAGACAGAGGTATCAATCACCTTATAGTTTACACAAGACTCTGCAAGAGCATTACAAGAAATCAAAAGGCGCTTTTGTAAAGAAGTCATGCTAATGAAGAAGAAAATGGAATGATTAAGGCTCAATTTTTAGTAGAGCAATGAACAGGACCCTCCACCTTTTAGGGAAAAAAGCATCAAATACTTCTATAATGTATCTAAGGTACTTTTACCTTATCATGTACATAGATGTTCTGTATTTGTTTATTTCTGTGCTATAAAAGTGACCTCATCTAACTGAATGGCTGAGACAATGATAGTCAAAATTTAGCTCATTTACCAATAAAGATGGCCTTTTCTAAGGAAGAATTAATGACTGTCCACTGGCTGTTTCTTCAAGTTTTTCACCACTAAGGAGTGGTGGCTATTTTCATCTCTTAACTGCTTAAAGATTCGGCTACAGTTGTGAAACAATAAATTGTGTCTCATTTTAACTCATAGCTTCTGGAGTATACCAGCCATATGGACAATGTCCAGGGATATGTGATGGCAGAAGTTGGGTCTTGTATATTTACAACACTTTGACTTAACAAGTTCTCTTTGAAGATGTCATTACAACAGTACAAAATTATCTTATATTCACAGTTCTCATCTATATAAAAGAACAAGTTCCACCAGTAATCAACATAAATGTCCAAAAAACCTCTCCGATTTGTAACAGTAACCTCCAAGTGTTAGGACTCGGGTGTAGGCAGTTAGACCCAGGGATAAGAGCAGGCACAAAGTCACGACGAAAGACAAGAAGTTGAGCTGGAAGCAAAAGAATGAATTGCGGTTGATGCCAAAACTGGTAGCCAATGGTCGGGAGTGAAGAATATGGGTGGGAGTCAAAGAAGGCAAGGACCAGGCATGGAGTATGAGCAAGGAAGGAAGAGAGGCAAAAACCAAAGAGTGAAGCAGACACTGGAAAACCGGGTTGCATGCAATTTGCAGGAAACTGGCAAGAGTGGGGTTCAATAGGGGCACAGTTGTTCAGACAGCCCCCTTCAGTCCGTTCCAGTTGTGCAAACCAATCAGGTGGCCACACACCTAAGACTTTCTGAGAGGACTGTCTGTGAGTCTGACCCTTGGCGTTGATAAAGTGCTGCTTTATCCGTCCCCTCTGGTAGAGATCCATGGCTCCCACAGCTGTGGATTCTAAACTCACCAAAACTGAAGATCCAACTCAGATCCTTACACCACCGGTCCTTTAATATGCACTCACCTCCAGGGAGTGTGGGGCTTGCCTTGCCTCAATGATCCAGCTAATTTTTTTTTTTATTAGCCTGAAGGTGTGGACATGAAACACAAGCTCCCAAGGTCATTTCTTGGGACCATAACCTTCCCAAGCTATGAAGTATTAGAGGCCGCCTTGTCACAGATGGGAGTCAGCGATTTTGTGGACTCTATATTCATGCCCCTGAATCTCAGCTGCTGGTGGAGGGATTTGTGTAGATCTATCTGAAAAGGGTTTTGTATGTAAGACTTTCAAAGTGATGTTTTTATCTCAGATTGAGTGTGTGTGCGATGTAGTGATGGGGGTTGAGCTGGTGGGTTGCTACGGAAATATTTCCAAAGGGGCAGCCATGTTAGTCTTGTCCAGCAAAAAGTGATTTTCTCCCACAAATGCTCATGCGAAAAATATATCGGTTAGTCCTTAAGTGCCACACAACACCTAGTTTTTTTTATGGAAATATTTCTCACTGCTACTATAAACCAGAGATGCCTGCTCTTACCTAAACAAACAAGGAGTCCTGTGACACTTTTAAAGACTAACAAATTTATTTATCACATGAGCTTTTGTGGG
This sequence comes from Podocnemis expansa, assembly GCA_007922195.1. Taxonomy (NCBI): domain Eukaryota; kingdom Metazoa; phylum Chordata; order Testudines; family Podocnemididae; genus Podocnemis; species Podocnemis expansa. The sequence continues at coordinate 14,190,305 of ML681973.1, forward strand.
AGAAAATCCCATTTCATCAGCCAAAGTGGGATTTTCTCCCACAAAAGCTCATGCAATAAATACATTTGTTAGCCTTTGAAAGTGCCACAGGACTCCTTGTTTGTTTTGCTGAACTAGACTAACATGGCTACCCCTTTTGGAACTGCTCTTACTTGGTACAGTAAACCAGAGATCCGGAAGACAGTGTTTTCATTAAAACATTATGGACATAATGGGCCTATGCCTATTCCTATATGACTCTGTAATTGCAGGTCCCTACTCTAGACCACATGAAAGATTACAGGGGCAAGGGGAAAGAGATGTAATCAGCACCTAAAAAGTATGAGAAGACACAAAGAATTGCACTGAAAGAAAAGAAGGTAGTGGCCCTGACTCAGGGAAGGGGAGTGGATTTTGGCTCTGCCGCCAACATTGATTTAGTTACTGAAGATGACAACACCGGCAATTAGTGCCTGTTGTTGAGGACAACTTTGCATGTGTTGACAACAATGTGACACACCTCCTTCCTCCCTCTACACACCTGGTTAGTAAAGCAAGCAATAAGTAAAACTGTGTGCTTGCTGTCTGCAGTTGCACTGCGGAGCATTGTGGCGCTGGGACACCTGCAGTACATCCAACGTGTCAGTCATGCTAGCTAAGGTCGATTAGGACTAGCAAACAGGTTTAGTAGTAAGAGTGTATGTGCACAAAATGCAACAAAGACTCTTCCTTGCAACCATTTTGACAGGGGTTGTTTTTAAAACAGTTTCAAGACATTGATGTTACCGTTTTTAATAGAAACCTAAGACTAGAAGAATATATTTGTCTCAGACTGCAACAGTCTATGTTGCTTCAATCAAGAACGTTAGTTAAGAGCTATTTGCACTACACTACATCAATAGCACAGGGGGCCTATGTTCCCTCTAAGCTGTGCGCGTGTGTGCACGCACACAGGTTGTGAACCCTGTGCACACACCAAAATAAAGCATGCACAAAAAAAATTCAACAGTGTAAATATTTTTATGCTACTTTAAGAAAGCTGTTTCAAGTAGCATATTTCAGATAAGGTTTTGTAATTTATCATATCATTTCTATTACCATATCAAAATAAAGATAATATATTAATTGCATCCTACACACTTGCTGCATTGGGCTCACAAGTTGGACCACATTCACTAGAGGCCGCACAAATTTGCACACCAGCTCCGAAAATTTGCACAAAAGAAATTTTTTCTGCGCACAGCCTACAAAAAATTAGAGGGAACATTGACCCTTCATAGTCAAAGGGCTGCTCTATCATTGTGCCACAAGCACTTACTAGGGCACCAATTTAAAGAGATCAGCACTTGAAATAGAGGCCAGATTTCAAGAGCTTATGTTATGCCTGCTGTTTTAGCTGACCCACTGATGATTGCACCAAGTTTGTACCGCTTGCATTAAAAAGCCAAGAGTCTCTGGCTGGAGACCGTAATAAGCATATATCCGTTATGAGCACTCATTAGTAGGTTATACGACACTCCCAAACAGACCCCAAATAATAGCCTGATCTTTTTTGAAAATGTGGGTCATAATGACTTAGTTAGAACTGGGTGAGCTTTAAAGCTAAAGGCAATATTTACTCCATATGTTGGCTCTTTTAAGTGCTCCCGGAACTACAACTTACAGATTTTATTAAAAGACAATAAAGAGCTCAGTGTAAACAGCCACGTAGCTTCACAGAAAGCGTTCTCCAGGAGAATAGGCAGAGTAGCAAGGTTAAAGTTTTAAAAGTCACAGAAGAAATGTATGACCATACACACTTTGAACTACCAGATCTATATAATCTATGTACACTTGAGATGTCTATAAAATGTGTCTAGCTTTTGATTTGGGACTGCTAAATAATAAAGGTGGAAGAAGTACTGCACACCCATTAAACACAGGAAAGTAGAAAGATCAACACTTGAGACCTTGTACTCTGGAAGAAATCTCTGAAGTGGATATGCGACTCTGGCTCAATCGGGGGACCATTTATCAATACTATTGATACCAGTGTTGCAAAATTACAATAACTTATGCAAGAGATGCCATGGCAGGTACTCCTGGAAAGGTTATAATTTGCTAAGATTGATAAACATGTTTATGTGAATGTATCAGTTTCATATTGTAAGTATGTAAGTAGAGCGCTGCAAATCCATGGACATCTGCATCCGCGGATACAATGTAGATATCTGCAGACCATTTCTTGTGGATGCAGATTGGATACAGATTCACATATTTTTATCTGCACAGAGCTAGAGTCCTCCAAATATGCAAATATCCACGGATATCTGCATTATATCCTCATCCACAGATACAACATGCGTATCTATGGAGTATTTTTTGCGGATGCAGATCAGATGGGGATCCACATATTCATATTCGTATTCATGCAGGGCTCTCTATATTAGTTATGTTTATATTTCAACTTCCACAATGTTTCTGGGTGACACCCCAGACAGGATGGCAGCAGCACTAAGCTTTCTTAATAACCCATCAAATGATTTCAAAGGTACTAAGGATCCAGTGAAAGATCTCAGGGCTACACCTTATGAGTCACCAGGCTATGTAAGAACATGCCTAGGGACAAAGTCTCTGGGGCTTTTCCATGCCATGTGCTGTGTGGCTGCATCTGGATAAGCCACACGGCAAAGGGATGTAAAAGGCAGCTTCACCTTTCTCATCTGATCTTCTTTCACACTTCCTGCCTCTGGATCAACTCATCTACAACTTAAATTGTGAAACAAAGGTCTGAGCCCCATCCAAGTACTATGCATATACAAGAAGAACTGTACAAGCCTGCAAACGACAGAATTCTGCAGAGCATCTGAGAGAGAGATATCTATCTATCTATCTCTATATCTATATCTATATCTATATATCTATATCTATCTATATATATATATGCTACTGGAACAAACCATGCATGGATGAGACAAGAGAACCTGGAATTGATGGAATGCTACTACAACAGCAGACCTAATGAGAGGGGATATATGAAACGTATGAGGGAACTATGGATGGACAAAAGACCTACATCCACACTAACTGAGAAACAGCTAGTTACCCAACGCTTCAACATAGTAAAGAGGCAGCTGCTCTCACAACTGGAGATAGACCAACTGCACGTTACCTCCCACACTCAAGAAGAAGCCCCAGAAGAACAACTAGATGTGCAGCCACCACCTGAAGCTTGAACTTCACTGCCACCCCCTCCATTACAGAACACAGCAGCTGATATGAGGCATAAGATCATGGATAAACTAGCTACAGTCAACCCTCGAGACCGATTACCAAGGCTCGTGGGAGAAGTACCATCAGATAGTATGCTAGAAGATGCCAATAGAGCCCTAATGACAATTCCTACTACCACCATAACTCAAACCAATGAACTGGTATATGCGACAGCCTCTGTAATCCTGGAGATGCTTGGCTACATGATCAAGAAGAACAACAATACATACCCTCCCTGAAAATGAGGTTGGAGGATAAGATCAAGGCAACCCGGAGAGAAGTTAGCCGGCTGGTGGAACTACAGAAGGGTGTAGAGATTAAGGATAAGACTCGGCTACTGAGAAAATACAAGGGCCTGACTCCATCTGAAGCCCTAGAGACTGCTAAGCAAAGGCTCACAGCACTGGCCACCAGGCTAAGGAGATACACTAGAGAAGCAGAGGCCAAAAAGATAAATGCCCTGTTCTCCAAAGAACCATCCAAGGTGTACTCCCAACTGCAGTGCAACAACACAATAACAGCAGAGCCAGCAACAGCAGAAACTGAACAGTACTGGAAGAACATCTGGGAGAAAGAGAAGACAGTGCAAAGTGGCTTCAGGACCTGAGAACAGACCACAGCAATCTCCCAGAACAGGAACCAGTCACCATCACAATAGCCGACATCCAACAGCGGGTCAAGAACATGAAGAGCTGGACAGCACCTGGCCCGGACATGATCCACACCTACTGGCTAAAGAAGCTAACAGCAGTGCATGAACGCCTAGCAGCACAGATGAACCAGCTGCTAGCAGCAGGCTCCCACCCAGACTGGCTAACACAAGGAAGGACAGTGCTGATCATGAAAGACCCCCACAAGGGAACAGCACCATCCAGCTACCGGCCAATAACCTGCCTCCCCACAACATGGAAAGTCCTATCAGGCATCATAGCCGCCAAGCTACAGGACCACGTGGGCCAGTACATGAGCACAGCTCAGAAGGGCATTGGGAACAACACCAGAGGCTCAAAACACCAGTTGCTCATAGATAGAGCAGTCGCCCAAGACTCAAGGTCTAGACAGACCAATCTGAGTACAGCCTGGATTGACTACAGGAAAGCCTACGACTCAATGCCGCACACATGGATCTGTGAATGTCTGGCGCTATACAAAGTCAACAGGACACTAAGGACCTTCCTCAAGAACTCAATGGGACTGTGGAAGACAACACTGGAAGTCAACTCAAGACAGCTTGCACAAGTGGCCATCAAGTGCAGCATATACCAAGGTGATGCGCTGTCCCCGCTGCTGTTCTGCATTGGCTTGAACCCCCTCAGCCAGATAATCACAAGGACTGGATATGGATACAAGTTCAAGAGTGGAACTACCATCAGCCACCTCCTCTATATGGATGACATCAAGCTGTATGCTAAGAATGAATGAGACATCGACTCGCTAATCCACCTGACACGGATCTACAGTGAGGATATTGGGATGTCATTCGGACTGGAGAAGTGTGGCCGGATGGTAGTAAAGAGAGGAAAGGTAGTCAAGACTGATGGGGTGGAACTACCAGCAGGCCATATAGCAGACATACAGACCAGCTACAAGTACCTTGGCATCCCACAGTCACATGGGACTCATGATGAGGAGGCAAGGAAGACAGCAACATCCAAGTACCACCAAAGGATAAGACAGGTCCTGAAGAGCCAGCTCAATGGGAAGAACAAGATCCACGCCATCAACAGGTACACCCTGCCAGTCATCAGATACCCTGCCGGTATAGAGAGCTGGCCAAAGGAGGACATGGAGGCTGCCGATGTGAAGACCCGGAAGCTCCTCACAATGTACGGAGGTTTCCACCCCAAGTCCAACACCCAGAGGCTGTACGCCAGCCGGAAAGAAGGCGGGCGGGGTTTGGTCAGTGTCAAAGCCACTGTCCTGGATGAAACCCAGAGCATCCAGGAGTACATCAGTAAGATGGCACCCAAAGATGAGCTGCTGAGAGAATGCCTGAGACAGCAGCAGCAGACATGGGAGGAAGATCAAGCAGAAGTGCCATGGCAGGACAAGACCCTGCATGGAATGTACCATCGACAGATAGCTGAGGTGGCTGACATTGGGAAATCCTACCAGTGGCTGGAAAAAGCTGGACTAAAAGACAGCACTGAGGCACTGATCATAGCAGCACAAGAACAGGCACTGAGCACCAGATCCATTGAAGCAGGGGTCTACCACACTAGACAGGACCCAAGGTGCAGACCGTGCAGAGAGGCCTCAGAGACAGTCCAACACATAGTGGCAGGATGTAAGATGCAGGCAGGAACAGCATACACTGAACGGCACAACCAAGTAGCTGGCATTGTGTACAGGAACATCTGCACAGTGTATGGGCTAGACCCTCCCAAGACTAGATGGGAGATCCCACAGAAGGTCGTGGAGAATAACAAGGCTAAGATTCTGTGGGACTTCCAGATCCAGACAGACAGGCAGGTACTGGCCAATCAACCAGACATCGTGCTAATAGACAAGGACCAGAAGACAGCGGTGGTGATAGATGTAGCAGTGCCAAGTGACAGCAACATCAGGAAGAAGGAGTATGAGAAGCTGGAGAAGTACCAGGGCCTGAAAGAGGAACTAGAGCGGATGTGGAAAGTGAAGGCCAAAGTGGTCCCGGTGGTGGTAGGAGCACTCGGGGCTGTGACTCCGAAGCTGGAAGAGTGGCTCCAACAGATCCCAGGAACAACATCAGAGCGCTCTGTCCAGAAGAGTGCAGTGCTAGGAACAGCTAAGATACTGCGCAGAACCCTCAAACTCCCAGGCCTCTGGTAGAGGACCCGAGGTTGAGGATGACACATACCACCCATAGGGGTGAGAGAGGAATTTTGTTATATATATATATATATATATATGACTTTAAAAGTCCATATATGTATCTGATTGCTTTGACCTCTAAAGTATTTCTTTTCTCATTTGTTTCTTTCCTTTTATAATAAACCTTTAGTTTAGTTATTACAGGCTTGACTGACAATGTTGCATTCTGGGTAAGATCCAAACTTATATTGATCGGATAATGTGATTGACCATTGGGGTTCAGGAGAACAGTTTGGTAAAGAGAACAGAGTTTTAAATAACTTATCTCTTTGTTGCACCTAGCTGCTGATGTGGAGCCAAAGACTGAAATGCAGTAAAGAGAACTAAGTAATTTTTTTTTTTTTTAAGCTTTTTGATAACCAGTGTGAGGAATAAGCAGGGCCGGCCCAACCATACACCAGGCTTTAAGAGGTGCCAAATTACATAGAAGTGACTTCCCTGTCCCTGTCTAAAAAAATAAATCAACACTTTATGATTTTTCCCCTATATTGAATGGGTGGAGGAGGGGCACCAACGTCACAGTTCACCTAGTGTGCCAAAAACCTTCAGGCCAGCCCTGGGAATAAGGAATGTTGTTTGTAACTCTCTGGGGAATCTAATTGCAGTGCTAGCCACCAGTTTGGGAGAATCTGCTCTTCTTTTACAGTTTGCCCTGACCTTGACATTTTCAGATCATCTACCCTAAGCACAGACAAGTTACAGTGGCTAGTCAGCAGGATCCACAGATGCAGATCATCCACATTTTAGATCAGAACCCCACATTTAATTTAATGCTCAGAATGTTAAGGATTAAAGTTCATCTCTATGAGCAAGCGATCCACAATCATATGAAGCCATCAAACAGCAAGCCCTAAGAGATAGCCTGCATATTCAGCATGAGAAAAGAATGGCCAAACTTCTAGTGTGAGAAAAGCAAAAGCCTTAGATTACATCTGTTCACGTGTGTTAAAATTTAAGGATATTGTTTAGAGCCAACTCAAATGTACATGAACACCACATGGGAAAAAATATCCACCTCAAGTCCAGATCAGGATCTACCTCATCAGATATTTTATTTACTGCATTGACAATCAACTGTTCAAGTAATTGGCATGTTATTATATGATACCACAAAGGTGCTGCTGCTTGAGCTTTTGCAGCATGTTGCAGTACAGTTCTTGTGTCCAGGGTTTGGAAGAGTAAGACATTCTCACAGATGGAAAACGCGCGCGCGCGCGCACACACACACACACACACACACACACACACACACAATACATATGTATATACAGATACGTATGCGCAATAACACAGCATGAATTCAGAGATATATAGTCTTTTGGATAGGCATAACCAACAATATTGATGACTGGATTTGCTCTGTCCTCACTTGCTAGGGATGAATACACCACAGAAATATTGATAAAGACAAATACCATTACTTATTACGTTGTTAGTTTGAGCTTTTCGATGCTGTGTAACTTTGCCAGACAATCAGCACAAAATAGATGCTGGCAGCTAACTTCTGACCAGTTGACAACATATAATGTAGCTCAGAGTACAAATATCCACAGCAAACTGCTTTAGTACAAAATACCAAAGTAGGCCTTTATTCTGCAGTTGAATCTGCATATGTGGAACTCTGCATAGATGCATAGCACTCCAGAGTTATTCACAGGCAATAGTCTAGGGATATTGTCAAATTAAAAATACACTGGACAAAAACTGACATCTTCTGAAATGTAGTACACTAAAGACGAACATAATTTGTCAAAGAAATTAATTCTCCTCTAAAAACCACTTGTCTCACTCAAGCATTCACTAATTTCAATAGTCTTAGAGGCCATTGTTTCCTGACCTTAATTCCTTCACTAACTATCTTCAGTAAAGGTATGTCTACATTTACAGCATGTGTAGAGTAGATTCATAGACTCTAAAGTCTGAAGGGCCCAGTATGATCCTCTAGTCTGACCTCCTGCACCATGCAGGCTTCAAAACTTCACCCACCCACTCCAGCAATAAGCCTCTAACCTATGACTGCGTTAAGTCCTCAAATCATGATTTAAGGAATTTAAGATACAGAGAATTCACCAGCACTACATGCCCAGCTAGCACAGGTATAAATAGCAGTGTATATGGTGACGCACTTCATAGGCAAGTAGAATACAGAGATACTAAAACATTAGACACCTGTCTCCTATACAAAGCATCTCCAAGATCTTTGCAAAGGATGCAAACATCATCGTCACTGAGGCACATTCACGGTAATCCCATCATAAGGGTTAATCTACCATGACAGACGAAAGAACGACCAACAACGCTAGGCATTCAAGGTCCCATCCTAAGCCCATAGCAATCAATGGAAAATTCCTTTTCACTTTAGGGACACAGCTTGAAAAAAACATAAATAGCAACCATGTGACTAATTAGGACATTATATCTTGTCCGGGCATCACCCCTAAGTTGTTTACTAATATAATAAGAAAAGTTGCAGTAGAATAGTGCTCTATAAAATGGGTAGAACAAGATCACTCACATTTCAAGTTCTGTTTTCTGCTCAGTGCTGGTAGAGCCTTATGGTATTTATCATAAACCTAATATGTTCTCTACTGCTAATAACTGTGTGAATTTTATCATACAACAGTATTAACAATGGTAATCTGAAGAAAGATAAAGCTTGCTTGGGTGCTGTGAATATCTGCACATTCCATCACCATTCCAACCTGTCTGTGCACCACCTTTGAGATTTCAGACTTGAGCAGCTCCTCAGAGGACAAACAAAACTGAGTCATGGTTTAATGATCTGGATATATGAGTAGGGAGTTGGATTAGACCACCATTCATTTTCATGTTTTAAATCAAGTCTCTACTTATGGAAATTTACTATATCAGCTATGAAATCAACATTTATAGCAGATCCCACACAATACGTTAGAGAGTAACACATTTGTTTTTCAATTGAATATGTTAAAATTATGAAAAGAGAAGGAAGACAATGCAGTAATACAAGATAAATACATTTAGAATAAATAAATAGAGCAAGTCGGTTATGCAAGCTAAGAGAAGTCTATCCCTTGGGGGAAAAAATAGGACTTAACACCCACATATTTTTGGAATTTGCCTGTCTATGGAACTATTCTACACTCCCCTACTATACGGTGATCAATTTTCATTAAGACTAGTTAAGTATTTTTCCAAAATAATAAAATATGGTAACAAAAATGTCACAGAGAGAAAATTCAGTGCTAAAGATGTCACACAGATATCATTTAAATACTTCCTTTTCTTTAGTTGTACTGATTGCCAACACACCACAATATGCCAAGAAATGCAACTAATGGAGTGCTAAGATGTCACCACTACATAAAACTTTACGAACTACATTAGTCATGGTAAGCTATGTATTCTCATAGGGCCTGATCCAATTCCCATTCAAGTCAATGAAGTCTTTGGATGAAGTTCATAATGCACCTTATACAGTACTAAGCTTTCTTGACACAAACTATTAAAGCAAAATAATTCATTATTTCACTGGATACTTAGGGCCAGATTCAGAAGTGCCTGAACTCATCAGCAAATTGATAACCTACAATACCTTACAGCATTTACAGCATGCTGGTATTAATAGGATGAAGGCACTCAGCTAATACGGTGATCCATGAGGGACAAGAAACTAAATCGAATAATATAGAGAATAGTTTTTTCTTGATACACTCTCCCCATATTTTAATAACTGTTTCCAAAGGTGTCTCATTTTTTGATGTTGTTGGATGAGCATCTGAGTTACATGGAAAAGACCATAAGAACAAATTGACTATCATGCTCAGACTAAACAAGTGATGCCACTCTAAAATATTGGTATTCAGAAGTTCTCACAATTTCTGTAGAATCATACCACTTAAGTAAACAGGGTTGAATGACTCCTATAGACCTCTGCCCCATAGACACGAGGCTAATCAGCACCTTGTATAATCCAGCTCCTATTGTACAATGGACACTACATTCTATTTTTTGAAGCACCATTATTTTAATGAAGGTGCAGTTTCATAATCCAAACTGGATTAAGTATTAATGGAATTTAGTAACCACATGACATTGAATGTGTCCCTGTGTAGCACTTTTCAAAGGAGAACAGTTCCTAGGCACTGCAAATTGTCAGACTGTAGCAGAATTAATTCTTATTACACAGCTCACTGGCTTCATTTTGATTACTTAAAAATGTACTGTATTTAGGGCCTATGGGGAATGATCAAAATGTTTCCTGTAGGGTTCCCATTCTCCCCAAGTTCAGCATCAAGTTTTACCAATAAACCTGTCATTTCTGATTTGAACTTGTTGAGATTTAGGACCAACTATCTCCTCGCTGATCCATGTGATGAATCACAGCTCAGTTTTCTGCTACTCCAACCAGTGTTCTAGTCTCAACTGTATATCAAAATATTAAAGTAATGATCTATCATACCCATCTGGAAGCCAAAATATGGACTGACCATATTAGAGGGAAAGATGGACAGGCCCTCTTTTTCTATAAGCCAGTCTCCTGAATTTATAAAACTACTGGCTAGGCTAGAATCTGACTTCTAGCAATATCAGCTTGGTATATAGCTAGAGAAACAGCAGCAACACCAGCCACTGAACAATGCAAACAGGAGAGAACTGAGAAACACAGCAAAAGTTACCAACTGAATGTAGCAAAGCTTTAAAGAGTGCCAAACTACAGGCCATTAAATTGAGCAGTAATGAGTAGGGAGCACTTAGTGTCTGCAAATACAACAGGTAAACTGCCACCACTCTGGTCTGGCATGGCACGAACATCTCATTAGCTGGCTGCATACAAGAGGCTTGAAGCACTCGGGAATAGGAGGCTGGAATTTCTAAGTTAGGTGTCCAGTTCAATAAGAATTGGGCATCTAAGATGAAATCTTGGCTCCACAGAAGTCAATGGGAGTTCTGTCATTGGCTCCAGTAAAACTAGAATTTCAACCTACCTTCTTAAAAAAAGAAAGTTTATTTAGAAAAGCAGATGTATTAACATTGCCACACCATGAGAGAAAATAGGCAGGAAGGATTCCAGTTACTAATAGTTCTCTCAGTGCAGATTGAATTTAGCCCACTACAAACTATGGAGGTATCTACGAATATTGCAGATAACCCAAGTCCTTTAGAAGAAGCCTCAAGAAACTTTTTGTAGCACCAAACCCTTGCTGTAGTCCTTGGCGTGAGCCAAATTGTGCTTGCCTTACTCATGCAAGAAGCCATGCTGAAGTCAGTAATGAAGAATGAAGCTGGTTTAAATTCAGTTAAAGAGGAAAACACACCATAAGACTTACATATACTGTTTGATGTCACAAGGAATCAGAGGAAAATACAGTTCTAATTTACACCACCACTATGTAAATGAACAGGATGGCTAGTGTGAGCACAGCATTTGGCACAGTGTATTTTACTACTATCTATTCAATTTAGTTAATACCCCATATAAATCCAAATCTCCAGCTGCATTATACATAAATTCAAATAGAAATAGATAATATATCTAGTTGCATAGTATAATATGAAGTAAATAGTTAAATAAAACTGGAGCTATTCCTTCAACACAGTTTTTCACCCTTTTGCTTTTCCTTTTCTACTTCATATCATCTTGCTCTTCATGCATCACTTCCATGGTATTTCAGTTTTAATTTAAAGTGTCTGTAACTTCATTTTTAAGATGGAGATGTTCTTGGGAGCAGTGGGTGTCTAAACCTTTCAGTACAAAATTAATTTTAATTATTAATAATAGGCAAAGATTTAAGAGGGAGGGGTTTTTGTATGCTCTAAATTAAAATTTTCTGATTAATGATATCACCTGGCAATAAATTCCAACGTTTATTGTTTTTACTTTCCGTATTCCTCTAAAGCAGTGACATATCTGATCTATTAAGTAATCACCTGTTTTTCCATTTTGGCACAGATAGCAGTGTGACACGATAGTTTCAACAGAATAACACAAATGGAAAAATATAGGTCATATACTCCATAACGCTGTATAAAACTTTAAAGTCCACCTTGCACTGAAGGAGACATGAATAAAAATACCCTGCTTGCATTTGTCCTTTAGTTTATTTTAAAGTTAATGATGTATTTTGAGATATGATTAATGGAGTTACAAATACTTTTTTCATCCTGCACATACCAACAAAGGACTTAAAATGAATTCACATCTTCTAACTTCTCCCTTAATGGATTTTTAAGGTCCATTGCAAAGAATCAATCAATATGAGGCTGAAAGATCTAGCATGTAATGCATTCTGTGGAGTCAGTAAGGGCTCCGCATGAAGTAGTGTGAATTATGATACTCTGAATTAACTGAAATTATTTGCAGTTCTTAAGAAGACTACAACCATTTACATTAATTCAATTTTTAGGACACAATAACATCAGCTTAGTCTGGGTATAAATAAATATAGCACCTTGGGATATTTGTGGATTTTATAAAATCTTCTCTTCAGTAACAAGGATACAAATACTTTAACACACTAAATCAGTGGTTCCCAACTGTGGCTCAGGGGCCAAAAGGCCCACTGTGGCTTTCAAAGTGGCCCACAGATTTTGTCCACCTGGCTGCAGAAGGATTCAGTGTCTAAGGACCCAGGTATAAAGCCACTGAGTAAAAGTTTAGAAAGTGCCAAAATCCTGTGTTCAAAAGTGCTCTAAAGTGCTTATATCGTTTTTAAAATATGATTAGGCAGTTTTGAAAATTTTATCAATTAATTAATATTTCATCTCTAATATCTCTTCTTAAACTATCCCTGACAGGTGCTTGTCTAACCTGCTCTTAAAAACTTCCAATGAAGGAGATTCTACAAGAGAATAGGTTTAAGCCACTCAAAGCAAGTTTTGCACTTCCTGTTACTGAAAACGAACATTTGAAAACTAACCATAATTTTAGGTTTACAGCTGCTGTCCTTCAATAATTAGCTTACTCATGTCAAATTATAGAAATTTACACTGCTAGTTGGCATGTGTCCATTGGTTATACTTTTAAAAACTCGGTATTTATCAGCAACTACAGTATCTTGGTTATACTTTTAAAAACTCAGTATTTATCAACAACTACAGGATCTTGCATTTTGACTGAACTATAGTATCGCCTTCCCCTGTAGTGTTGGGCATGGATCCCAACTGCTGATGGTTTCTCTGCACCTTGAAGTCTTTAAAACATGATGTGGGGACTTCAATGACTCAATCACAGGTTAGGCGTCTATTGAAGGAGTGAGCAGGAATTTCTGTGGCCTATGTTGTGCAGGTCGTCAGATTAGATAAGTGTTTCTTGACCTTTAGTGGACTAAGGAACACCTAAAAATATTACTTATTCTACATGGAACACCCGGAGAGAACTTTCTCAAAAAAGCTGATGTATACTGGCTGTAATGTTCATAATATCTTTGTACTGTGCTTTCCTGCAAAAACAATTCAGGAAACTGAATTAAATACAATTTTAGGAATATAACATACATTTATTTATTTAAAAAGAAATAAATAATGATTATGCACACAACTTAAAACTGAAAAGGTATTACTCAGATTTTAAGGGGAATTTTGGACCTGCATGTTCATCTATTTTTGGAGTAAGATTCATCAAAGAAAGTCTTACTGTGAAAGTTATGTTCAATTGATCTTGATGCCAATGGTAACAACAGCAGAAAATATAAAATTCCCCAGCCACAGCAAAGGAGCAAGGTGACGGCAAATGCCAACCCATACCTGGACACTTTGCTGTCACTGGGGCATTTAAAATCTCCCAGTCACACATCAGCTTGCCAAATTGCTCCATCTTCCCTGTCCCAGTCACCTTCCCGGCAGCTCCCTTGCCCTGTACAAGGACAGGTCAGCTGCAAAACACGTTTGCTATGTCCACAGAATACCAGTTGAGAAACTCTAGACTAGATGATCATATGGGTCCCTTCTGGCCTTAAAAATCTATGAATCTGTTACAGTTAACTATATACATATACTGACTTTGTCATGGTGATCACTATGTCAAGCCACTGATATGTTCATGTTAACATACAGAAGACTCTCTTGAGATATCATCTCATATATTGGAATCATAGAATCAGAGAAACTGGAAAGGACCATGAGAGGTCATCGAGTCTAGTTCCCTGCACTCATGGAAGGACCAAGTACCTTCTTAAACTATCCCTGACTGGTGCTTGTGTAACCTGCTCTTAAAAACGTCCAGTGAAGGAGATTCTACAGCCTGCCTAGGCAACCTATTCCTGTGGTTAATCATCCTGTCAGGAATTTTTCCGAATGTTCAACCTAACCCACCCTCGCTGTAATTTAAACCCACTGTTTCCTGTCCTGTCATCAGCAGTTAAGGAGAACAATTTTTCTCTCTCTGCCTCATGACAACCACTTAGGCACTTGAAAACCATTATCATGTTCCCTCTCCATCTCTTCTTTTCAAGACTAAACAAATCCAGCTCTTTCAATCTTCCCTCATAAGTCAAGTGTTTCAGACTTTTAATCATCCTTGTTGCTCTCTTCTGGACTTTCTCCAACTTGTCCACATCTTTCCTGAAATGAGGCACCCAGAACTGGACACAATACTCCAGTTGAGGCCTAATCAGCACAGAGTAGAATGGATGCAATACTCCTGTTAATACATCCCAGAATGGTGTTTGCTTTTTTTTGCAACAGTATTACGCTGTTGACTCATATTTGGCTTGTGGTCCACTATGACATTCAGATCCCTTTCCACGGTACTGCTTCCTAGTCATTGCCCATTTTGTATGTGCACAATGGACTGTTCTTTCCTCAGGGGAGTACTTTGCACTTGTCTTCATTGAATTTTATTCTGTTTACCTCAGACCATTTCACCAATTTGTCCAAATCATTTTGAATTGTGATCTTATCCTTCAAAGCACTTACAATCCCTTCCAGCTTGGTATCATTGGCAAACTTTATAAGCATACTTTGATGCCATCATCTACATCATTGATGAAAATATTGAAGAGAACCAGACCCAGAACTGATACCTGAGATACACCACTCATTATGCCCTTCCAGCATGACTGTGAACTATTGATAACTATTCACTGGGAATGATTATCCAACCAATTTTTCATCCATCATATAGTAGCTCCATCTAGGCTGTACTTCCCTAGTTTGTTAATGAGAAGGTGATGTGAGCCCATATCAAAAGCCTTACTAAAGTCTAAATACACCACATCTACTGCTTCCCCTCTATCCACATGGCTTGTTACCCCATTGTAGAAAGCTACCAAGTTGGTTTGACATTATTTGTTCTTGACAAATCCATGCCGACTATCACTTAACATCTTATTCTCTTCTATATGTTTGCTAATGGATTCCTTAATTATTTGCTTTATTGTTTTTTCTGGTACGGAGGTTAACTGATTGGTCTATAATTCCCTGGATTGTTCTTATTTCCCTTTTTATAAATGGACACTATACTGGCTCTTTTCCAGTCCTCTGGGACCTCACCTCTCTTGAAATGCACTAACCTATAAACAATGCATCCATAAAGCTATTAAGCCCCTACTCTTTTTGGATGGCATAAAGGCAAGCCAGTAGTATTCTGTCAGTGAAAAAGAAACTATGTGACATTTTAGGAAGTTAATACATCCCACTGAAATGTCTTTATATTGATAGAATTACTAAGTTACTGCTCTTGAAAGTCTTGGAAAGGTCAAAGATCATTTATGCTATACCCAAAGTAATTTTAAAAAAAATCCTTTCTTCACAATAAAGAAAGTATTCAGACAGACTCTCTTTACAACAATAAAATAACTTGAAAAGTGACCACAGGAGGATCAAGTTAAAGCTCTGAAAAGAACTACTCAAAAATAGAGAGCTTTGGAAGAAAGCAGGCTTCTAGAATGTGACATATCTGGAAAAAATGTTTCTCCCTTAAAACCCAGTCACGCACTTAAATGAGATTCTGTAATAATGGAATTGTTTCAGTGTTTATTGTTTCTCAATAACTTCTAGGCCAAATTTAATTAATATTCAAGGCTATATCCATTTATTTCTGGCAATCTTGAAATCTTGCTTTAGAATCCGAAAAATCACGCCAGGTTCTCTCTCACTTATGCATTACTCTAAGTAACAAATTTTCTGCAGGCCAAATTCTCAGTTTCTTCATTGCTGTTATTGAGATATCAGTGAGGGCAGGATTTGAGCCAGAAATTGGAATTTAAGGCCAGACTGTGATACTCCTATTCATATTATGGAGTTCCTTATCCTATGAACAGTCACACTTATTTTAATGGGATTAATTTTGGAGTAAGGTATTATTACATTCATTAAAGGTGAGGAAAAAGAGAATATCTATTTTCTCTTCTTGACAAAACTTTACCATTTACCAGCAACAGAAAGGGTGCAAACTTTCTCACAGAAAATATTTGTTCAACTCCAAGTTAAGTTTCTTAACAGCTATACTGGTGGAAGAAAGGTTACTTTTCCCATGATGATAAATACTGTGCGTACTTCCTGGCAATACTAAAGTGTTAGAGAACAAGGTCCACGAAGGCAGAGTTTAGAAACTGATGTAGCAGAAGAATGATTTTTGCTGCAACATTTCTGAAAGAGTTTTACAAAACCACTCTCAGTTAAAGACTACTCCTTGTGAGTTTGCTTTCTGTTAGCCTGGGACCCAGGATCCCTAATTTCCCAGAACTTTTTGCCTCAGTAATTTAGTAACTCCATATATTCCTGCCAAGTAAATGAGGATAGCTGTCCAAATGTGAACTCTGGACTGGATGTCAGGAATCCATAAAATAGACCAAACAAGTTTAGCAAAGCAGGTTCATACTCACACAGATTACAATGCAGCAAATTATATAAACTGATTCTTAACTTTAAGCATTTTTTCCAATGAGACTAAAGCACAAGTTTGGTACAGACAAATTAGGCTAGAAGACTAAATAATTACAAATTGTATTTACCAAGGGATGCTTCTGCACATTGCCAATCACGTAGTCACCAATAAGATAGTCAGTGATGGACATAATCTGGCTAGTTTTGCTTTTAGTTTGTCTAAAGTTCAAGGTAGGGAGTGATCTAGGTGGTGCTCAATCTGTTACAAGAAGGCTTTGTTCCTCTGGTATCTGCTGCAATGATTAGGATAATTATAAGCAGACTGAAGTACTTTGCAGATTGGAAACAATACTGTTGAATCTCAGCAGAAGTCATCACAACGAATGTTCCATGCATTACTTGATGATAACCAAAGCATGTGGGGCATTAAAAAGATCTTAGGCCTACACCACTTACTCGATTTTTTCCCCATAGGAATGTGGTACGTTATATATAATCTTTTTGAAATCTATGTGAAATTGGCATACCTTAACTATATTTAACACCAGCAAAACAGGTAAAGGTTTGATGAGTTTAATAATTAAGGTATCTCAGAATAGGAAAAAGGCCTTTCCTGTTGCATTTTGAGCAAGACATGGGAACACTGGAATGACTTATCTGAAATCCCACAAATTTGGTGGATTCTATTAGAATAGGATCCAGACCAAAATGACTGCCAACTTTGGTTCTGCAGAAGAAAAAAAAAAATCAGACAAAATGAGGTTTGCAACCCCAAAATGAATTGTGTTCCCAGCTGTTGTCATCCTACCTTCCAGTTTTGTTTTAACTTTAAATCAAACCTCTGCTTTCTTCTCTAAACAACATTTCTAGTTGTTTGTTGGTTTTCCTTGCATTCTTTTTTTCCCCTCAGTAAGTTATTTCATGTCTTTCTTTCATTTGGGGTGAAATAATTTCAGATGAGTTCTTTAACAACTGCTAATTACAGAACAGGAAGTAAGCCAGAAAGCTGATTTCAGATGAATCATAGAGTCATAGAATCATAGGGTTGGAAGGGACCTCATAGGAGGTGGATGAGGTGTTCTATGGACAACTAGTGGAAGCTTCTAGATCACAGGCCCTGGTGCTCATGGGGGACTTCAATTTCCCTGACATCTGCTGGGAGGCCAATACAGCAGTGCATGGGCAATCCAGGAAGTTTTTAGAGAGTGTTGGGGACAACTTTCTAGTACAAATGCTAGAGGAACCAACTAGGGGCCTTGCACCTCTCGACCTGCTGCTCACAAACAGGGAAGAATTGATCAGGGAGGTAGAGGTAAATGGCAAGCTAGGCAGTAGTGACCATGACATGGTTGAGTTCAGGATCCTGATTAAAGGAAGGAAGGAAAGAAGCAAAACACAAGCCCTGGACTTCAGAAAAGCAGATTTTGGCTCCCCCAGGGAACTGATGGGCAGGATCCCTTGGGAAGCTAATCTGAAGGGGAAAGGAGTCCAAGAGAGTTGGCTATTTAAAGAAACTCTGCTAAGGGCACAGGAAGTTGCCATTCCAATTAGGAGAAAGAACAAACATGTGAGGCAGCCAGAATGGCTTAGCAGAGAACTCTGCTCTGAGCTTAAACATAAAAAGGAAGCTTATAGGAAGTGGAAGCTTGGTCAGATGTCCAAAAAGGCATATAAAGATATTGCTAAGGACTGCAGGGATAAAATCAGAAAGGCCAAAGGACAAATGGAGTTGCGGCTAGCAAGGGATGTAAAAGATAACAAGAAGGGGTTCTACAAATATGTTAGTAACAAAAAAAGGATCAGGGATGGTGTAGGCCCCTTGCTGAATAGGGCAGGCATCCTTGTGACAGAGGATGAGGAAAAAGCTGAGGTGCTCAATGCATTTTTTTCTTCAGTTTTCACGGGCGGGGTCAGCTCCCAGCCCACTACCATGGGTATGGCAGATGGGAGAGAAGAAGACAGGCCCTTGGTGATGGAAGGTCAGGTTAGGGACTGCTTAAAGAAGCTGCAAGTGCACAAGTCCATGGGGCCGGACGAACTGCATCCAAGGGTGCTAAGGGAATTGTCCGACGAAATAGCCGCACCGCTGGCCGTTATCTTTCAAAACTCATGGAGAACGGGGGAGGTGCCAGAGGACTGGAAAAAAGCAAATGTAGTGCCTATTTTCAAGAAAGGGAAAAAGGAGGATCCAGGGAATTACAGACCAGTCAGCCTCACCTCAATCGCTGGAAAAATTATGGAGCAGATTCTCAAAGAATCCATCCTCACACACTTAGAGGAAAATAAAGTGATCAGGAACAGTCAGCATGGATTTACCAAGGGTAAATCATGCCTGACCAATCTCATCTCCTTCTATGATCAGATGACTGGTTTTCTGGATGCAGGAAGAACCGTTGATGTGATATACCTTGATTTTAGTAAGGCTTTTGATACAGTTTCCCACAGCATTCTCATTGGCAAATTAAGGAAGTATGGGCTGGATAGGTGGACTATAAGGTGGATAGAGAACTGGCTAGATCAACGGTTTCAGCATGTAGGAATCAATGGTTCCATGTCTAGCTGGCAACCGGTCACGAGTGGTATGCCCCAGGGGTCGGTCCTGGGGCTGGTTCTGTTCAACATTTTCATCAATGATCTGGATGATGGAATAGACTGCACTCTCAGTAAGTTTGCGGATGACACCAAGCTGGGGGGACCAGTAGACACGTTGGAGGGCAAGGACAGGATTCAGGGAGACCTAGATAAATTGGAACAGTGGGCCAATAGAAATCTGATGAGATTCAATAAGGATAAGTGTAAAATCCTGCATTTGGGACAAAAAAACCCTATGCACTGCTACAGGCTGGGGAACATTCAGCTAAGTAGCAGCAGTATAGAAAAGGACCTGGGGGTCATGGTGGATGGGAAGCTGGATATGAGTCAGCAGTGTGCTCTTGTGGCCAAAAAGGCCAATGGCATACTGGGCTGCATCAAAAGAAGCATTACCAGCAGATCAAGGGATGTGATCCTTCCCCTCTATTCTGCACTGGTGAGGCCACATCTAGAATACTGTGTTCAGTTTTGGGCTCCCCACCACAAAAAGGACAGGGACATGCTAGAGAGAGTTCAGAGGAGGGCAACCAAAATGATTAAAGGGCTGGAGCACAAGCCCTATGAGGAAAGACTGGAAGCATTAGGCTTATTTAGTCTGCAGAAGAGAAGATTGAGGGGGGATTTGATAGCAACCTTCAACTACTTGAAGGGATGCTCTAAGGAAGATGGAGCTCAACTGTTCTTGGTACTAACGGAGGACAGAACGAGGAGCAATGGTCTCAAGTTGCGGTTAGGGAGGTCGAGGCTGGATATTAGAAAAAAACTTTTTTACCAGGAGAGTGGTGAAGTCTTGGAATGAGCTGCCGAGGGAGGTGGTGGAGTCTCCATCTTTGGAGGTGTTTAAGGCCCGGGTGGACAAAACCATGACTGGGATGGTTTAGTGGGAGTGGTCCTGCCTCTGGCAGGGGGTTGGACTAGATGACCTATGAGGTCCCTTCCAACCCTGTGATTCTATGATTCTATGATTCTAGTCCAACCCCCTGCCAGAGGCAGGACCACTCCCACTAAACCATCCCAGTCATGGTTTTGTCCAGCCAGACCTTAAACACCTCCAAAGATGGAGACTCCACCACCTCCCTTAATGGATGAGAAGAAGTCATTCTTGAGGAAAGGAAATAGAGGAGGAATCTAGTGACTGATATGGAAAGAGGCAGTAAAATGTATAAAGAACGGGCATAGTAAAGAGGAGAGGGGGAGTAAAATCTTAAAACAATTAAGAAAAAACAGGTAAGCTTCAGATCAGACTTGAAGGCCTTGCCTAGCTTGATTTGAAACCTTCTGAGACATTTTCCATCTCTATTTTCTTGCACTTTCAATCTTAGCAAAAAGATTTATATTTGAGAGGAATCCAGTCCATGAATTTAGAACGGTTAATTATAATCATGTCTTTCAGGGTGGAACTTTTAGTTCAACAGTCAGGTTCCAAACTGCAGAAAATCTTAATGGTGAGTCTGCTACTTGTACATTTTAATTAAAGCTTAAGGCTCTATCACAACTGGTGTTGCAAACCAGGTGCTTTGACTCATACATGCACTATGGCTACATTGCTTCCATGAGCTTTCACTATATGGGAAAAGGTCTGTTTGCTTTTTGCTGTTCCTATGCATTAAATCCTCAAGGAAAATAAACAGTGGTCACACTGGTTAAGATGAAATTTTATTTCCATTAGAAATAAGAGCCTGTAATATGCAACATACTCATTTTGAAATCTAAATCAAGAATGAAGGGAAATGCCACATCACTTTTCCTTTCTCTATGTCAAACGCACATACACACACACTATGTAAAAGCGTACCTAATTAAAAGCATTCAGAGTCATAGGAGTTAGGGGTCTAGTGGGATTTTCAAGACCACCTGCACACGTACTTGCATTTTTTGGTCTCATATCAGAGGTGTCTGGAATATAAACACAAATATCAGTGATTTTTCTGTTCGAAGACTGTGCAACAGGCTGTCCAGAAAGAAGAATTTTGCAATTTGAATTGACTGAAAAAGCTAATTAGCCAAATATGGAAGGCAGTGTCATTAAGCAATTAGAGCAAAAGATTAATGGTAAAACTGTTGGAGTCTGTTCTCTGTTCTATCATTGTCACGCCGTGCAACCTCAGGCAAATTACTAACCTTTGGTTCTGTTTGCCTGTCTATAAAATAAACCATCCTTACTGTAGTACAGAAAAGGGTGCTGTGAGACTTAGTAGTTATAAAACAATCTCAGAACAGATAAGGTGATAAGCTGCGGTTAACAATAATTTCCAGTTTGTGATGTTACATATGCATAGAATGCAGAAGGGTTTTGAGGTATTCTGTACAAGAATGTGTAAAACAGAGAAAGACAGTAATCAAGCCTTGAAAAAATGAAGAGATTTGCTAAAGATTCATTATCCATAACACTTCCGTAAAAGTTTCTCCAATACTTTAAAGTTATCTTACAATATTAGCAGAAAAGGTTTTCTTGAAAAAAAATTAAAAAAGACATTTTATGGCAGAGATGGGATTAGAAGAGAAGAAAGTTTAGTGGCAAAAAGAGCTATAACAACAAAATTCAACGCATTATTCTAGGGTGGCTATTTCTATTCATTTGATATAAACTATAATTCCAGTTCCTAGTAAAAGTAATAGATGAGATTATAGAATTCCACACTTCAATTTTAGTTGAAGAGATCATGAAACTTACAAATAGGTGAAAAAGAATTTTGTCTATTTCCCTTCTGTTTATGCTTCAATCTGTGTAATTGATAACTATTATAAACACGTTGCCCTATAAAAACCCTATTGGTATGTGCTTGAGAGGGAGCAGTGTTTTCCAAACACTGCACTAGTTACTTTACAGAAGATTAATTGTCTATCGTGTTTATGTAAATAGTGGAGCTAAGATTCCTGCGCATCCTCATTCATAAATTAAAAACAATGCTTTTCTACAGTTACCGCTATAAAAGGCAAATAGACCTTGACTAGATATAATGAGACATTTGTGTTCACCATAGCTATAATTTACTATTACTGCTTGAAGAGCCATTGGTTCTTGTTTAGTCTGTTAAGTGATAATAAGTGAGGCTAAAATAAATTCTAATGAACACTCATGGGTCACCTTACTGAATTTACGAAGCATAATACAGCATAATATTAAACAACTATAATTTGGGGTGCTATGTGTAATAGTAATAGCCATTCATTTGGTTTTCCAAGACGTATTTGCTGAGACAAAGTGCACAATTTTCAGAAGGATGACCTCTGATTTAACTATGACTCTTGGATTAGCAGCATGCAAGGTTATTCAGCTGTTCACAATGGATGTCAAATGAATCATGAAGCAGAAGTTAGTTCCTGTCTTGGGGAACTATATTCAGCAATAATTGAGTACTATCAGTACTATACATAGTCCCAGAGCACATAGGCACAATTACTAGGCAAGATCAACAGGAAACTGCCATCTCCCCGATTCTTTTTTAATGAATGGTGTGGCATCTACTTACAAAAGTACTGATGGTCTTGTTTACCCTCACCAGTCTTTTAAATAGGGTTCTTTTTCAGCCATTTGGACTTATCCAGAAGAAATAGACTGGTGTGAGAAAATGTATCATAAAGACAAAACGTAAAAAGACAGTTAGAGCAATGAAACGGTGTATAATAGACTATATCTTAAGCCAGTCGCCAGAGCCAATTCAACTTGGTGATACCACAAAACAGAATGTTATCAAGCCACATATATACTACGAATTTTTCAAACTGTGTTTTGTTCACACTTAAAAAAAATTGTTCTGGGTGGAGATTTTTTCACAAATAAAAAATTAAAAAATGAACCCTGAAAGCAAAAAAGCTTTGATTTTTTTCTCATTTGTCTCTCCCCCATCTGATTATTGGTGCCATATAGGATTAATAAACACATTTAAAACAAAATACAGGAGGGGCAGGAGGATAGAGGAAAAGAAGCAAAATGAAAAACCAAAAAAATCTGAAATATCTTTGCAAAACATTTCTGAGAGCTTGAGACAAAGGTATCCTTTTTGAAATCTGCAAATCAAAAATTATTTCAACACTGTCAGACTTTTTGTCAGAAATTCTTTCCCATTTGCAGGCCAGCTCTATCTAAAACACACATGCACACAATCTCTTCAATCTTTGTCATCTCCAAAAATCATATGTAAATTCAGATTGCTATCTGTAGCTACAGCATACAGTGTCAGAGAGACGCTGCACATCAGCAGATACACACAATATACAATTTTATTTAGTCTAATGATTACGTTGTGACTTCACTCAGTGCTTTGGGCGAGCAATACGCTGCTGTATCACCCAGGAGCAGTCACAAAAGGCACTGTCACTTAGACTCACAAGTCCCTTTTCTGCTGTGTATATCTCTTGCTCCAAGAGCAAAATAAAGTGCTACTGGTAGATTACTATTCCTACCCTTCATCTGGCTTAGTTGTGGAGAAGAGATCCACTCTTCCACTTCAGTGAGGGAGTGATTAAGTGGGTATGTAGCCCCCAATTACCCCAGCGTCTTCAGACCCAAGGGATGAAACTCTGATTCCACCGAAGTCAATGATTAAACTCCCACTGATTTCAATGGGGCCAGGATTTCTCCCAAATACCAAACAGTTTGCATATGGACATAATGGGAAAAGAGGCTCTTGACACTCTCCTATTCTCCTCCAATCTAGAACTAAAAAAATTAACTATGTTTTAGTTATCAGTTAAAGCAACATGCTGGAATTACTTGGATGGTTACCTATTTTCACTCTCTTCCTCCCACTCTTAGACCTAGCCTACAACTGCCGCACTTTTTGGCAGCAGTCAATGGGAGAGATGCAAGGTATGTAAAATACCTTGAGTATCCCCTCGTCCTTCTAACTACCACTTACCTCCCCATACACACTACACTATAGATACCAGAAATGCCCTCTGGTCAACTGAATACTACTCCAGTTATGGGGCTGGAGTTATAGCATCGGGCCAGAGATCGATTAAGCGTGCCTAGAGAGACTACTCAGTCGAACCCGGAAGAGCACACTGATGCCAGTGAATTTGCTGCCATCAGTATAAACATACCCATAGTTTCACAGGTTTAGCTCTGTAATCCAGATGTATTTATCCAATTTTTTAATCTTATTCTGAATCTGACAAAGCAGTTCTTTGAATGTGCTTCCACTCCCAACATATGCTTAGGCAAAGGTATATGGTGGATGATTATTTCACTGAAAAATTAGGTTAAAAAATCTTATTCAGGCACTTTTTAAACCTTTTCTCTCAAGAAGACGAGGGATCTCAAGGTGTTAATAAAGATTTGGAGCCCTGATGGCACCCAAAGATTAATCTGGAAATCAAAGCAAAGATCATAATGTCTGTCTTTTTGTTTAGGACACTGCGAAATAACCCACAAAGAAACAAATTGCACGATATTTAAAAAAAAAATAAGGATGATGGTCTTCACTTTAATGAAAAATTATATTAATACCACTTAGTATTTGTTTAGTGTTTTGCCTCTTAAGTGCACTTTGTAGACATTAACTAATTCATTTAACCACTCCTGGCATTTCAAGCATCTCCCGTGCAAAACTCTGGCCTTATCTACACTGAAAATGCTGCACTGCACAATCGATTGAGCAGCCGTTAGGTCCCAAAAGTGCTCTCCCTTCAACTTTGTAATGCCACCCCTCCAAAAAAAGTAACTCTGCATTGAAGGGAGATCATTTCCAGTTGAGGCGGACAAATGAAGATGCCGCAGTAAGTGGGAGTAAATAAGTCTACAGGAGATCCGCATTCTGCTGAATGCAGATTACATATCTACCATCAACTTAGCATGGCAGGGCAGACCAGGCCTCCAAGTAAAGCTTTACCAGTGTGAGGATGCAAGGCAGAGAGAAGGTACAAGCTGTTGCCAGAAAAGTCAGGAGTAAGTGCAGTCCCTGGAGCACAAGCACTGCTGTAGACAAGCACCTACAATAATGGTAGCCTGAGCCTCCTCAACAGGGAAGGGCAATACAGGGGTCATGTCTTTAGCCCTTCTTCATATTCAGCTGCAACAGAGAGATGTAACTGCTGCATTCTTTCAAAGGACGATGCAGTTGTTGTGACCCTTCTGCTGTCCTTAAGGACAATGATCCCAAGAGCTCCCCTTACTATGGTGTGCCTCAGAACTGCGCCTGCAGTCAGAGCCAAGCGCTGGAGAAGTCAGTGTAGATGCCTTCCCATTGACTTCCTCAGTTCTGATTTAGGCCTGTACGATGAACCTGGCCTCAATGGCTCATTTCTTCTCCCAATGTATTCATTATGACCTGAATTTACTTTCCAGAAGCCAGAGCAAGCCCTGGGTGGACGCAATAACTCTAAAGACTACTTCCTCAACCTCTGACATTTTGTTGCTAATATCACAAGGTTCAAAATAATCTGTTTAATTGCTCCAAGCTCACCTCTGCTTTAACATACAGTTCAATGTCAATCCACTACGTGCAAATTCCATGTAAAACATAGCAGTACAAAAAATGCTCAAACTTTTCTATAGCGTGGACAACATTTGAATGCAGAAATTACATCACCACCTGCCCATCAACTTTTAACCATGTGGCGTCCCTACATTAACTACAGAAATCCTTTCTGATTCATGAAGTATAAAAATATGTAATATGTTTCCGTATGTGCTTAAATGCCAGCCAGCAGCAGGGAGGGCACATCGACACCATGTAACCAGCCAGCTATCTATGTATCACCAGATAGTACTCTACCCACCACTATTTGAGAACTATAGTAATACATTGGCTCAGGACTTCACATTGTAGAAATAATTTAAGAATGTGTCAGATTAAAAAGAGCATTTCTAAATATACTCTTCAGCTAACACGGTGTTTCGTTGCCAAGTTAATAATGGAATCTCTTGTAAAATTACCTTTACCTGTGTAGTTAATAACAAGGTGACATTTATGAAACTAATAAACTGTGAAGTCCATTATGGTTTATTGCTCTTTCTTCAACATGAACCTTGTAATGTATTCATTTACAGAAACTATTTAAGTCATTTAAATATCATTAGAGTTTAGCAAAACTAAAATTAGCTTTCCTCCTGTGGTCTCAGGTGCACAAGAAGCAAGTTATTATTTTCTTAGTGCTCAGTCATCACATGATTTTTGCTTGTTTTATTAAAGCTGTGCATCATTATTCATGACACATATGCATATTGTGGCTAATCCTATCAGAATTTAGCAATATTATACAGTTTCATTGTGAAAAGCATCATCTCTCTCTCACTCACCTCTATATGACCAATAGCAAAGTGAGAGTTCTAGGCCTAAAGAAACCTTTTTTAAAAAAATAAGTCCTTCCTTTGGGAAGTCTTCTAACCGTAGTATCAATCTCACGTACTTGGCAAGATTAATCCTTTGGTGGGATGCTGGGTTTGACATGTGACAGTCTCGCCAACTGATGGCCTACAAGACATATCAGTCTACTACAGCTTGGTTAGCTATAGCAGCGTTACACTCTTTAAGGTTCATGAGACCCTCCAGAGAAGTTTAATTTCAAGCTTATTTTCAGCCTTGGATCCAACTGTTCTGGTTCATACACTGCAGTGCTTTTAAAGACATGAATGTGCATTATTATATATGCAAGGGACAAAAATTGTTTTTCTAAAACTGCCTTCAATACTGTGAAAATCTTAGGCAATTATTTAATTATTTAACAACAATAATAATAAAAGGCCATACACTGTTGACCTTGAGCTCTATCAAACGCTATTGCACAGTCACACCCGGTTCCTTCTGTTTGATAGGAATGGCAAAAATCCAGTTAGCATTTTTCGTTACAGAACATGAGTGAAGCATACTTCAACCACACAGCATTGCACTCAGAAAAGGAAAAGAGGGTGTTACACATGGTAAATTCTGCAACAGAGGCTTTTTATTACAACTGCACTAACAATGACAGCAATTGCTGTGCCTAGTGTTTGCAGACAATAGCTGCAGCCTTCTCTCTCTGCTTCTATTGCTGCAGTTCTTTCCAGGTTACCTGCTCCTACAGGAGCTCTCTAAATGCCCCTGACACTCATTTGTGCTTGCAAAACTCATCTAAAGTCAGAACACGGGGGGGGGGGGGGAGTATTCTGACAACATAGATGATGCAATATGCCTTTGTTACCTACAAAACCACAAGCTGTTCTCTGTACCCATCTCAAAGGGCATACGTCCATGCTTCTGCTTCTTTTAAAAATGTACCTGGCTAACTTAATCTACAAATTTATGACTTCTTATAATTAAATATTGGCCAAGAAACCACACACATTTATCTAAACTTATTTACATACTGCAGGTTACATTTAAGGTAAAATGAACATGGAAATAACACTCAAAGGAGGCAGCAAATAGCACACCTTGAAAGTCATATTTTATATATCACACCATATGTACTTTTCAGTTCACTTGAAGGATGCTCAGAGATCTGTTACAGCTTCCTAAAGGCATCCTTCACCTGACAAAGGTGCTTTCAGCGACATTTTCTAGGGCTATAGCATGGTGTTTTGCACTGTTACGTTCCATAGCAAGGAAAACGGAGCCAAGGAAAGGTCATCATGAGCAAGAAGTTATTGGTATATTTACTATCACCAGAAATACGAAAGTGCAAATGAGCAAATTGAATATGCTCCCTTATGTCCAGTTTCAAAACTTGGATCGTTATCATCATCACTTCGGGGGGGGGGGCATCAACTGTGACCAAATTCTGTTTGAGCTGCTTGCACAAATAAGTCTCATTGATGTCAGTGGGGCTTCCACTGCAAAGATTTTAGGCATATCCACAGCTTTACTCACAGTGAGTGCTATCACTAAAATAAGTGAGACTATTCATGTGAGCAAAGTTACCCATGTGCTAGATGCTTTCAAGGAGACTAGTCCAATGTCTCCTACCCAAACAACCTTTTGAATGTACTAAGTAATTATGAGTGGATAGTATATTTCTAAAACTATAATCATCATGAAGACAGAAATCTGACTTGCTTACAGCCAGTTCTTCATTTTGTCAGTCTTGAAGTGCACAAATTAAAACTGCCTCTTCAGAAATGTTCTTTAGCCTACATTTAAAAAAAAAAAAAAAGTACAGCCATTTTTGGTGAAAATATCTAATGACTGTTTTGGAGTGAAGGCTTGAAATTTGGCCAAGGATTCACCAGGTCTTTGATGTGCCATTTACCGGCCCCAGGAAAATCTGCCCAAATGTGGCCTTCAGACAAACTGCATTTTGCCCTGTAAAGGTTTCTTAGAGGCCAAAAGCTAAATTTTCTGACTTTTCTATTCACATAGAGCATGAACCATACCCAGACTGAAGATGCCCTTGGCAATCTGTTAAGAATGCAAGTTAGTTATCTCAAGATTAAACCCAGGAAGCTTGCCGCAATATAATGTAACAAAAAATAATATTCCCCATACAAATGTCATCAGAGTCTCACCCTGCTGCTACCCTGCCCTCTTCAACACCCATATCATCATGGACAGGTAAAAAATGATAGACCATGTCACATGCCTTGCAGACTAACAAGCTCATGCTGGTAATGTACCATGCTGGGAAAGCAAATTCCAAAGCCCAGGGTCCTCACAGATAATGCCCTGCCACCTACCCCTTCTTGCTTATACTAACAGGACACCAGCTTCGGCACCGTAGCTGGCAACAGCCATGACAAATAGCATGAGAAGAGAGGTGGTTTTGGAGATAGGTCCCTCCCTGATCTTGTATTTACAGATAAAGCCAATATCTTAAAATCAACCCCACTGCCTGAAGCAAAGGATCTGACCCCAAACCCAGGAGAGCAACAAATGAAACCCTCACCTCTGACAAAAGTCTCAGTTTGCACATGCTCGGAAGTGGTTTCTTAGATACTGGTAGCTAAGTTCCCCAAAATACCATCTTCACTGAAAAAAACAATGAGACCCCTGTGGCACCTTTAAAGACTAACACATTTCTTCAGGCATAAGCTTTCGTCGGCTCCAACCCACTTGCATTTGACAAAGTGGGTTGGAGCCCACAAAATCGTATACTCAAAGAAATTTGTTAGTCTTTAAGGTGCCACGGGACTCATTGTTTTTGCTGTATGCAGACTAACACAGCTTTCCCTCTGGAAATCATCTACATTGAGCTCACATTGCTCCAATGTGCCAAGCAGACCAAGCGTGTGCTGGCTCACAAAGCTCCGTAGCAGCTGGAATTCATATCCTCCAAATACATGTTTCATACACACCAAATGACTGAGCATGCTCCACCGTAGGGCTGCCAGGGTGGAACTGTACTTTACATGCAATTGCTCTTCACAGCAACCATGGTGCTAAGCATTAGAAGTGAGAGCAGGGACACTGCCTCTCTGGTGCCCTGTGTCCCTGCTGCTGGTGCCAGCACAGTGCGGGGGAGAAGGTGAGCACAAATAAACAAACTTCGCTGTTCTTACTGTATTGCACTTTGGTTTTATTTAATTAAAAGCCATTACACATGTTCCCAGTTGCGAGAGGGATAATTTTCAGGTTATCCACATGTAAGTGAGGCATTTGTTGAGAAAGCCTTAGCACAATTAAATTCCAGTTTCACAGCTTGTTAATATTTTTCTTTGCAGACACGACAAGTCTAGTAGTGCAGAAATGTAGTGAAGTAGACAACCTGTTTACTATTTCAATGCATTTACACTCCCCTGGGTAAAACAGGCTAGGTTTTAATATACCTTGTATGGGAGATTTGAAGAAGCTTTTGTGTGGTAGAAGTTGACTATTAAATAGTTTTAGTCCCTCTCAAATACTGTTGTCTGAACAAGCAAAACAATTAAATTGGTTCCCACTACCTCATAGTTTAAGGTTTGTCTGGTGTTTTCTTTTCCTTAACACACACCATTGTTCAGGGGGTTCTCTACTCATAATTTTAGAAAATTATAATATGCCAGTCTAGATGCAATCTGTGAAGAGTGCAATAAAGTATAATCAATATCTGTTCAGTCATTTTTGTATATAGTTTGGCTCTAAAAGTAGATTGCAATAACTGCACGTAGTCTGTAAATTCTTTGGGGCAGAGATAGTCACACCCTATATTTGTGCCATGCCCTGTTTAAAAGGCGCTAAACTCAACTGGACTCTAAGTCTATGTCTACATGAGCAAATTAGTGTTAATTAACAGGCCTTAATTCAAACTAATTTTAGCCCTGTCTATATGAGGATTAGTTGCACTTTTTTCAGCCTTTTCAAGAAGGTCCATACTTTGGATGTTCATCTCTAGCTCCTGAAATCTGCAGGATTAACATGTTCTGTTTTAAAATGACTGTTTAATCATATGTACTTCTATAGCTTCATGAAGCGGCAGTTGAACATCTTCATGCTGCCACTGAAGAGTTGACAGTCTAAAATCCCAATCCTGCAAACAACTTTTTAACGTTATGTCTAAGAAAAATCCCATTCTAGCCAATGGGACCATTCACATGCCTAAAGGTAAGTAGAAATCTAAGTGTTTGCAGAATGAGAAACTAATAGACAAGACAAAGGGATTATTATTATCCCCATTTACAGATGGGAAACTGAGGCACTGAGTCAAAGTATGAGTTCAAGGTTACACAAGAAATCAATAGCTGAGCTACTGAAATTGCTAATAAACAGAACAAAAAAAGCTATTCATGGTGCCAGCTCTTGCTATGTGACTATCACTCTGTTTAACATTTAAGACGATACTAACCCCATTTTAAAACTAGCAGCAATTACAACATTGGCACAGCAAAATAATTGAATTGTCCAGTTTGTTTATCCAATTTTGTCACAATTTCTTGAAGAGAAACTTCAGGGCTTTCACGCAGCTGTATGTCAATGGAGTAGCACACCAGACCCATTAAGCAGAGATAGCTGTCATTAGCATTTCCAGGCCACTGAAAGGAAATATTAGCAATACAGCTAAAAGGGATGACAAGTTCCAAAGGGGCAACTGTGTCAGTCTAGTTCAGCAAACCAAGCATGCAGTCCTGTGGGACTTAGAGATTAACAAATTTATTTATTGCATGAGCTTTTGTGGGAGAAAATCCCACTTCGACAGATGCTTGAAGATGGAAAAAAGGGCTATAAGGCAGTGACAGAATGCAACCATACTATGTCGTGCATTGTACAGATGGGCATATTGTAGGGTAACTACAGTTGTGATAAAATAGAATACGAGTATCTTAGCTTGTATAGGAAAACAATGAACGCCTAAAGCTGTTGAAGACAAATAAAGTTGACCATTGGCACTAGATTTAATTGTGATCTTCCTTAACAGGATTAGTGATTGTACCAATATTCGTTCCTATTTCCCAACCTATATGCTTCCTTTTAAAAAATGTTTTATACTTCAATTTACTGTTTGCGAAAAGCACGAGATTAACTGTAGAGGAAAGTGAAGCCCTTGAAGTATTCACAAGGTACACATGGCATAGACAGCGGCAGCAGAACAGTGCAACTTTCTGCGCATTGCCTTGATCCTGAGTTGGAAGAGCTACCTCTGACTGGATGCTCTTGTGAAAACTCAGTCTTCCACCTGTCTAGATACAGTCAATCGGTGCACCAATTTCATCAGCTGTGGTAACGACTAGACCCCGACATCTGTGTACTCAGATACTGAACAGCTACCAGACAGTAAAATTTTTTTGTCACTGCCCATCTGCTTTAAATATGAAATATGTCCAAGTGGTGAAAAGCTTCTTTCTGTTCCCAATTACTGAATTTGTTCCCTGACCTATTTGGTGCCTTCTTGGTCTCTATTCCTGGCCTTCTTTCAAATGCTTCCTCAGCAGAGTGGATGACAAAATGGTAAGGGAAGTCTATGAAAAGGCAAAGTTTCAAATCTTTCATTCTGCAGGGATAAGAAAAATGATGTTTGACTTATTCCAAATATACAGGGAAAAAATTGCCCTAGAGAACATTTCAGTTTTGATGTACTTTTTTCTTTCCCTTATTTTCACCCTGGAAAAAAAAAGTCACAAAAACCAAGAAACAAGGGGAAACGGGAAACAGACAATTTCCATTTTTGGTTTAACCCCCCCGCAAAAGTTTAAAAATTTAAAAAAACATATTTCCATGTTTTGAAAAAAGGCCATTTCTCTCTGCAAACTTTTGTTGAAAAATTTTAGACCAGCTTTACTCCACAGCTCAAAACAGTAGTAGTTTTAAACATGTATTAATATTTTAATATCTTTAATATGCTATTGACTGGCAATGACAATCCCTGTGGATTCATTCTTTGCATGATTGTTTTTTATTCCCAAGGTTTTATCTCTACAGCAGCTCATCTTATCTTTTAACAGCTTGTTCGTTGGGAGAAGAGGAGCCTGTAGTCCACTGGATTCTCTGGTGCTCAGCAGCGTGACTCATTTTCTCAGGTTGGCAGCTGGCACTCCCAGACTACTGTTGTTTAGCAGGTGTTTGTTATCAGGCTGGGTACACTCTTCCATGGAAACTTTCAGATTGGATTGATGAACCGAAGATCCCATAAGAGTGACTATGGCCAGCAGGCTCTTTTGTAATATTTCCTCTTTCCTTTAGTTTGAGAGACAATTTTAGACTGAACCTGTTCTGGGCATTTGGCTAGAAGGACTGGGACTGCTATGCAGTCTTATTTTCTATGCCATGTACACACACACAACATTCAGTTCAATCAGATATGCAGCCAGGAGAGCCAAGAAAGCTCAAAAGACCAGATGATAAAACCTCAAATACATCACTTTGCTGTAGCTCTTCACTATTTTAGTTAATACTGTCCTCAGTTGTTTCATCAAAGATTCTGGGCAAGTCTCTGATGTAAGTCTGAAACAGTTCTTTCTTAGCAAGACTCAGATTGCTCATTCATCATTGACTGGGCATGTAAAACATTTCTGAGAATATTCATATTTTTAAAGCTTCTGGTTTGGCTTTTCTTTTTGTAGCACACCTGGAATTTCTATCTGATTTAATGGCATAAAAGGCCTTTTCATAATCTTTTTGGCTTCTTTCATCAATTGATCATATTGATCTTTCAGAGAACAGTATCTTATTTTATAACTGTATCATTAAAAACCATTTTTAAAGACTTTAGATCTTAGCCTCTTTGGCTTTTATGACTCCTCAAGGACCTTTTATTTCCCTTTCTCTTGCTCTATAATCACATTTGCTAGGCAGCAGGAGCAAAGTCATTAGACCATACAGCTGCATTCAGAGCTTCATGCCTTTTTTTTAATTCCAGGAAAGAGGCAAAAAAGAAGATGAAGAAAAAGCTGTTTATTAGAATAACCCCTTGCAACATGACACAGCCTGTTGGCTATCAGCATCACCTCCATGTATTGGCAAAGTATAAATTCACAAAGACTTATGAGGATTCAGGCTCATGAGGAATTATGATTTCTTTGGCAGTTCTCAGTACCTTTATGTAAAATAAATAAATAATAATAAATTAAAATAATGATAATGAAATATAAAAGTTTTACAAATTGCTCATCCTTTTTCTTTTTATAACACCTGTCTAGGAATTATATTTTTATTTTTAATGAAGAGACAACCACTGTATTAGACAGTTGGTGTGAGATATTTACAGTGTACTAAATTTGGCTCTACAGCACATGCACAAATTGCATATAGAATCAAGTTTGGTCAAAATCCAGAAGTCAATGATTACCTAATCAGGGAT
The DNA here is from genome assembly GCA_007922195.1 of Podocnemis expansa. Taxonomy (NCBI): domain Eukaryota; kingdom Metazoa; phylum Chordata; order Testudines; family Podocnemididae; genus Podocnemis; species Podocnemis expansa. The sequence continues at coordinate 14,224,418 of ML681973.1, forward strand.
GGCAAGTTCATCAGAGGCCTATTTTCATTAAAACATCCTTTATGGACAGATATGTCTCATATACCCACCTGTAACAGTTACCTACAGGCTCATTGTCCATTTAAATGCCTGGTAGTTTACCAGGAGAAGTAGGGACATTGCCTTAGGGAAGAAGCATGATTTTGTGATTAGGGTGATGGAATGGAACTCAGATAATCTGCATTCAGTTCTGTGGCCTGTCAAATTCACCATGTAATCTTGATGTAAATCACTAAGAAAATAAGAATGGCCACATTGGGTCAGACCAGTGAGTTGTATCTCTCTTCTGACAGAGGGCACTGCCAGACGATTCAGTGGTAATGAAGAGAACTGGGCAGTTATCAAGTGATCCACCGCTTGTGGCCGAATCCCAGCTTCTGGCAGTCAGAAGTTTAGGGATACCCAGAACATGGGATTGCATCCCTGACCATCTTGGTTAATTCCCATTGATGGACCTACACCCTGAATAAACTTACATAATTCTTTTTTGTACCAAATTATGCTTATGGCCTTCACAACATGGCCTGGCACTGAGCACCACGTGTTGACTGTGCAGTGAGTGAAGCACTTTCTCTTGTCTGTTTTAAATCCGTTGTCTATTAGTGTCATTGGGTGAGCCCCGGTTCTTGTGTCACGTGAAGGGATAAATAACACTTTTCAACATAGTCACTTTCTCTGCATCATTCATGATTTTATAGGCTTTTATCATATGCCCACCTTAGTGGTCCCTTTTCTAAAATGAACAGCTCCAGTCTTTTGAAACTCCCCTAATAAAAAAGCTGTTCTACACAGCTGCCAATTTTTGTTGCCCTTTTTGGTCCTTTTTCCAATTCTAATGCATCTTTTTTGTGATGATGTGACCGGAACTGATTTTTTAATTTATTTTACAAAAAGCAAGGCTGATGAGTTGCCCTTTTAATATACTTTGTATAATACATATGAATATCTTCACCTACAACTTATATAATAAACACCAACCTAATTTAATAAAGAACGACTTGGAAAGTACATTTACAAATCTTCTGCACCTTTCAGGTGTCATAATGCAGTTTCATTCAGTGTTACACACAGCTGCAGAATCCTGGAAATAGCAACGCAATAATGAACAGGAGTATGGAGAGCTGCCTCTTCTTCCCTCCAGCTAAAATGCATTTTGCCAGTGATGACTTGCATTGACTGAACCTTTTCTCAGTCTTTCATACATAAATATCTTAAACCCCTTGAATTAAGTTATTAAATGTAACTGAAGGCCAATTTTTTCCCATCTGTGCACAGAGTTTTGTGCATGCAGCTGCTTGTGCCCACACAAAATATTCCAATGCACTCACGCAAGTCAGGGCTTACATAAACACTGAGCTCACATGTGCACTTTGGAATATTTGGCTCCCTGTCTTATAATTAAAATAATGAACAGTATAATCTTTATTAACGGTCCTCTATCAGAAAATTGCAGTGTAATTTATTTTGGTGTAACAGTTGTCCCAGCTAGCTCTGAATACTATAAATCTTTCACTATTCCAATCAGACATTATTGGAATGATACTAACAAATTCTGAAAACCACAACAAATAAGTATATGATGAAAAAGACAACTATAAAATCAGCAGATGCTTAGCTATCCTGCAATTCAGCTATTCAGATTTGGCTCTGAAATTGGTAACAGGGAATAAGAACACAAACAAATACCAAGCAGATTATTTTGGATGAGAGCACTTCTCTAGTACCCCTGGCAGTGACCAATATTATGTGCAAGAGTCAAAAAACTGAAATAGAACAGGAGACTAATTTGAGAAAGTCTGTTTTAGAGCCTCTTGAGCATTACTGGCCACTGAAATACTTTCGGATTTCTCCTTCTCCCTCCCCATCACTTGCAGATGTGAAATATGACCAAATCCATCAGCTATTAATTTAAATGGCTTGCAAGCAGGGACCACCTTTTTTATTCTGTGTCTATACAATGGAGTCCTGCCCTAGGACTGGACTTCCTACTTGGTACCGCAACACAAACAAAAATGAATAAGTTCCAAAGGGGTAGCCATGTTAGTCTAGTTCAGCAAAACAAAGGAGGAGTCTTGTGGCACTTTAAAGACTAACAAATTTATTTTTCATATAAGCTTTTGTGAACAAAGTACTCATTTGAAGGCCTTATAAATATGGTAATGAACCTCCACCAACACATCACCCAGAAAGCTTCAGTACCCATAAACAGGCACCTTACTCCCCATTGCTACCAGAGGAACTATAAAATAAAAGTGGTGACAAGAGAAAATGAAAAGTGAACCACTGTGGTACGGAATAAAAATCACCCAAATACTAACTTGCACCAGACTGCGAATCTTTGCAAAAATCAGATGGCTGTGGACCACTCAGGCCAGTGAGATTCAGAGACAAGGGCTTTCAGATGAAGATGCTTGCCCATCAGTCCCAAAAGGTTCAGCTCTAAGGATCATTAGCAACAATATTCCTGTGGATCTTGTAGGTTGTGCCAAGGTCTTGGGTCCGGGCACCCACTGCCCTGGAGCTCCATCCTTGGTCCAGTTTTAAGATCCACTGAGGTCCAGGAATATATACAATAGGAAAAGGAAGAGATGGGCAGCGGACAGATATCAATATACACCATTACCCAGTGCCCAGTAGCAAGTTTGCTAAGAGAATCATCAGCATTAGACAGCACACAGTTTTGATTGGAGCCCCTAACTACAGAATCATAGAAACTGGAAGCGACCATGAGAGATCATCGAGTCCAGTTCCCTGCACTTATGGCAGGACCAAGTTTCATCTTAAGTTATCCCTGACAGGTGCTTGTCTAACCTGCTCTTAAAAATTTCCTGTGATGGAGATTCCACAGCCTCCCTAGGCAACTTATTCTAGTGGTTAATCACCACGGCAGTTAGGAATTTTTCTCCTAATGCCCAACCTAAATCTCCCTTGTTGTAATTTAAGCCTATTGCTTCTTGTCGTACCATCAGCAGTTAAGGAAAATAAATTCTCTCCTTCTTCCTCATAACAACCTGAAAACTGTTATGTCCCCTCTTGATCTCCTCTTTTCCAGACTAAAGAAATTCATTTCTTCCAATCTTCCTTCCTAAGGTCAAGCATTCCAGACCTTTAATCATTGTTGTTCCTCTTCTCTGGACTTTCTCCAATTCCTCCACAACTTTCCTCAAATGAGGTTCCCAGATCTGGACACAATACTCCAGTTGAGGCCTACTGCACAACTTCATTTTAAGTGTGACCCTGTGGGCATCTAGTGGCTATGAAAATCTAAATGAAAACCGAGGAAAGCATCTGTAGCTAACACAGAGGCATAAGGTCTACATTATGAAGATTCTGTCCTTTCCATGCTCCTGAAACCCATATAGCACTTGGGAGCTTTGAGGGCTTAATCTGCCTGCTTCTTTGAGAGATGCAACATCTGTCCCATAGAAGAATTTACGGGAATTCTCTGAGGGACTTTCCCTCTTGGAGGCATTTCTCTGTGCAGGGATCATGCCAGGGCTCTGGGATTAAATTGCAAATAAATGTGGGTAACGGCAGCCCAGGATAAGGGATAACAACAAGTCTTCATAAGTACGGATACCTGAAGAGAACAGCAGCTGCAGAACAGAATCTGGCTTCAAACTCTTATCAAAATAAGCAACTGCTGTAGTTTGGCTATCTATGCAATCCGATTCATTTGAGATATACAAATGGAACACCAACCAGAGAGGCACTTATCTAACTACAGGCAGCCCCAAAGCACCAATCAAAGCCAGAACTGAATTATTGTTGAATTGATTTTTTCTCCCCTCCCCATTATTAGACTATAATGAGAAGGGAACAACTGCATAATATATTGTAACCTCATATCCCATGAAACCCCACTGAAGCCACTGAGATTGCACAGTGTCTGAGGGCAGAGATTAGCAATTAGTTTTGTCTGGATAAAACTGAGAAACATATTGAGTAAATTCTATGGTCCTTGTCCCAGCGCCAGTGACCCAAGTTCCAGCCCTGACACAGGACACTGGATGGGGCTGGATCAGGGCCGGGGCCAGGAAGGCACTGCAAGGACTTGGGCCAGCACTGGGGGGATAGCGGGGTGCTGGGCCTGGCTGAGGCTCCAAAAGATTTTGGGGCCAATGATGCCCCTGGGCTTCTGCATTTGGAGGTCTTAGGTCTCATGTTTTCATGGTTTTCTGTGCAATCAAGAAAGATGAAAAACCTACTGTTTTACTTTAAGTGAAAACTGAGATTCTCAGATACAACAATCCCAGCAGCTGGAGGCTCCAAGATTGTCAAATCACATCCAACGTTGTTGTGAGGGTTAACTACCAAATGTTTGTGTAGTGCCCAGATCATATAAAAAGACCTAATTAAGTGCTAATTCTTCTTCTAGGTGGGGCTTACACAAGTGTAACAGGACAACAGAACTTCTTTATATCTGCTTAAAACATATTTTCCTCAGCTATCTGAAGACACATGGGAAACAATAAAAGAAATGTCCTGAGATTTTGAAGTCAGATTATTTTGAATTGATTGTGACTTGCTCTGAAATATTGCAGCTGCATTTTCTTTTCTTAACATTTCATGGAAGTGCTAGATGTCAGAGACCTTGGATACAACATTAAAAAGCCAGGAAAGAAAGCAAAAGGATTTGATTGATTTTACTTTCCTCTGAAAAATCCTCTTTTTTTGCTGAACAAAAGACATATCGTCAGGATCTTTTGTCACACTTGTGAGCGCATAATAGATTTTTTTTCAGAACACCAAAATATTAAGCTCCGTCTTTCCTAAATAAGCTAAGATTTATAACTCTCTCCTCAATCTATAAGATGCCATCTAATGCAGAATTACATGACCTCTGTATTATCTCTGATGGCTGGGAGAACAAATCTATAAAACTTTCCCCCACCTGTGTCTTCAAAACATCAGAGATTTTCATACTTCTAAAATGCCACATTTTTCATTTTTTTGTAGTCAAGTCAGCTTTAAACAGAAAACTCAACACTTCAGATAAGGGTACCAGAAAAATGTTTTCCTTAATTTTGGCTGTTCAAGCACTGCAGAATTTTCTTTTAATGTTTGAGGTGGGGAGGGGTATTTTCTTGTTGTCACAGTCTGAGTTTCTCTATTTGTAAAATGAAAAGAATACCATATTGCCAAGAGACACTGTGAGCAGTAATTAAAGCTTTTATCAGGCTTGGATGACATAAACCTCTGTACACTAGCAACCCAGGAATTACCAAACTGACCAGATGCACATCTAGTCTCCAAGAGTATGTCTACCCTGGAGGCTTAGGTTGACTTAAGGAAGGTTAAGTCGACCTAAAGACTCCTGCACCACACTGGGCTTTTATTAAGTCAATTTAAGCACTTCCTTAAGTTGACTTAAGCATACTACTTTTTAAGGTTGACTTAACACTTAAGTCAAACTTATTATGTCATCTTAAGCTAATGTAGATGGAGAAAGCCCTTAAGTGGATCTAACTGGCCTCCAGGCCCTCTCCCAGAGCTCCTGGACAGCATGAAGGGTTGACCTAGCACCTGACAGTGTTGACGCAGGCAGTCAACAGGAGTTTTCAATGTGGACTCTCTAAGTCGACTTAACAAGTCAACCTTAAAGTCAACCTTGTTAGATCGACTTAACAGAGCCTCCAGTGTAGCTATACCCGAAGAGTGGCCAATGCCAGAAATCCAGAGGAAGGTATGAAATTATTGAATAACCAAGGGAAAAAAGTTTCTTCTTAATCCCCAGTAGCTTGAGAACAGTTTATGCCATGAACTATAAAGGTTTACATCCAGGGCAAGCCTGAATATATATGTGAGCTAGGTGGTCACCTACAGTGCCAGGCTTTAAAGGGCACCAAATAAGATGGAAGTGAATTTTCCCTCAATTTAAAAAAAAATATGAATATGTTATAATTTTTTCTATATTGAAATGGGAGGGCATCAAAGTCATAGTTCACCTAGAATGCCCCAAATCCTTGGGCCAGCCTTGTTTACATCCCTTCCAAACTTTTGGGAACTGTACAGTATATGCTTAATATTATTATGATGGCTAAAGAGATTATCTGTAGCTCACCAGACTAGTAATGTTGGTCTACGTTCCTTTTAATTTAATGAATGGAATTAAAACTAAGATGTATAAAAAGAGCTAAAAATTAAAGAAACAAATGTTACAATGCCTTGTATATGTCTCAGTTTTACTGCTATTCACTAAAATAAAAAGGAGCCTACAACACCACATTCTCAAGAGCTACTGACAGTCAGGTGCATACATTTCTGCTTCCACTGGAATGCACTAGTTGGGATGACCCAATCATATTACTTTTTTAAAAACTTTATTACTCCATGACTATTCTCTTGGATAATTAGGACAGTTCTTTTACCACCAATATTAATTTCTGCCATAGGCAACATTTCCTTCAAAACCAAAAAACTGAGGTCAGGGGAAGGAGCGCGGGGGGAATCAAAGACAGATAGGGTCTGTGTGCTAATGATCAGTTTTATTTGGGGGAAGAAAAGTTGATTCTTTGTGGACACTGACTTTTCTATCTAAATGATGCTCTCTAGCTCCATAAAATAAAACAAATATTCACTTAAAAACATACATTTATACAAATAAAGCACAAGCTAACAGCATGAAAGAGGCTTTCCTGCCTCCTTACAGAGAATCTATACAATGGGGGGTGGGACGGGGTAATCACATTTTTTCCATCTTTTCCATTTAAACACAAATTTTTATGTCTGGCTACTAAGTTTAGATAATACAGTCCCTGATCCAGCAATGAATTTAAGGAAGTGCTTACTTTACATGTAAAAGTAGCTCCATTGGAATCAGTAGGATTACTCACATTCTTAAACTTTAGTACATGCTTTAGTGATTTTCTGGAACAGAATCATTTTGCTGTACCTCTGAAGAAATAAAAATTGTATTAAATTAAATTCCCTACATACCTTCTAGTATCTAAGATGTACCTTTCTGGTGAAAGACAAATCCAGTTAGAAACTTAAACAATGAAATGAGGATCCTTATAAAACTTGATTTATTTCCTAATTTTTGCCTGTCCTTTGTGTATCTGACTACTGCACTTTCTTCACCACGGCTTCCAGTTACTAATATCCATTGATGTTGGGGTAAAGTGACAGAGCATAAGATATCAGTTAAATGTAATTTGGAAAGGCAGCAAAGAAAATTGCATTTATCATTGCTAGCCTTGAATATGCCTGTCCAATCTAATGGAAAAATGATTGAAGGAATCTATTTTAGCATACAATCCCCCACAGCCCCCATAAAAGCTGAATTGTAATTTAATTAGTTTCCTTTCTGGTGATTAATTTAGAACTTTTAATCATTCAATATGAGTGTGTTTTGATTCATTAAGTATCCTGTTTCAATTTTATTTTTTTTACTAGATAATTAAACACTTGTATGGAGGCAACTATATTCTTTGACACAAGTTCTATAAGTGTTTTTGTATGATCCAAACAGAAAATAAGAACGATGAGAATTAGGTTATCAAAACTTTCCAGCAATCCCTGATTGGATGATAAATTAGCAGTGCATTAATTGAGTTGCACCTGAAACTCAGTATGATTTATGACATTCTGATTATTTCCCATGCTGTGTAAGCCTTCCAGTTATATTCAAATGAAGATATGTATTGAAAACTCTAAGCCAGATCCTCAGCTTGAGTAAATCGGTACAGAACTTTCACTTGAAAGGCGCAAAGCTAATTTATACCAGTTGAAGATCTGCTCCACAGTGTGATTAAAGACAATATCACTAAAATGATGGACCCTTTTTTGGATCAGATTTTAAGACACATGATGTGAAAGCACATTGTAAAAATGAGTGCTGAAAAATATGTCCAATACTCAGAGGATAGCATGGCATAACAAACAGAATTAGGTAGACTTTGAATAAATGTATCATTATTTGGACATGTTAGGAACAGACCTTAAAGAGATTTTGGGTTTTTACGTTCTTTCAGCCAAGCAACCAATCCACATTTGTTCCTTGTTACAGAGGTACAGACTGATCCAGAGCCCATGGAAAGCAATGGAACCCTTTCACTGAGCTAATGGGATCTTGGTCAGACCAGAAGGGAGGACTGCTGTGGAAGAGGAGGATAATTTACTGGAGGAGACTTATGACAAGTGTGCTGGAAAACTTACTGCAAAGCTGTAACCACAAGTGAAGTGAGTCTACAGGAGTGACCATGGGACTATAAATTCCCATTTCCTAATAATAGCTATTCTGACTTACTGTGTGGACTTTGCAAGTCATTCAGACTCCTTGTATATCTTTTTCCCAATCTGTAAAATGGAGGTGATTGCTGACCTAACTTGTAGGGGATGGTTGTAGCACTTGAAAAGATTTAATCAAAGATCTAAAGTGCAAAACATAATCACAGAATCATAGAAACTGGAAGGGACCACGAGAAGTCATCGAGTCCAGTCTCCTGCACCTTCTTAAACCATCCCTGACAGGTTCCTGGCCTGCTCTTAAAAACTTTCAGTAATGGTAAACTTCCAGTGATGGAGATAGATAATGATTTGAGACAACATGTGTTCAAAGCTTATTCATGAATTCCAGGTATTGTAGCAACACACACACACACACACACACACACACACACACACACACACACCCTCTCTCTCTCTCTCTCTCTCACTCACTCAATGGCATAAAACCATGAGAAAAGTTAATATATCAACTAGTAAATTCTTCAACAAAATATATCTCATCCCACTCCACGCAAACTTTTTCCTGCAGCCCTATAAAATACATGGCAATCATTGTCCTTATGTACATTCATGATATGCAAACACTTAGATTACATATAGGTTCTGGATCATATTCTTGGCTCAGCATCAGTGGCATATCTCCAGAGTAATTCACTGGACTTCACTGAATTAGTTTGAGTGTATAGAAGGGGTAAGATTTATATATTCCTATTCATGGATGAAAGAAATAAAAGATTGCCACACCTACTTATTCAGATGCTCTTGAGAACTTAAAAGTATACAAATACATTCTTTGTGCACTTCACACCATCACCTTCCACAACCTTCAATAGCCAAGCAAAGGCCATATTAATATGAACCCATTCATCCTCCCATTACAATCCTCACAATTCCCCCTCACTCCAAATAGGGACAGTATATAAGCCTTGCATCATGCTTCAAAGATTAACAGAAGCAAGCTAATTCTATTTCTTTTTCAGTTTTTCAGATCTAAAGCCCTGCATGTCCCTAGCAACTTGCAGTGTTTAAGAGTTTGTTTCAGCCCCAAGTATACAATAAACATTTTTGCACATGAAGTGTGTTCTTCAGGACAACCTTGAAAGGAGTTTAATGCATTTCCTTATGACTGAAATTAACAGTTCAACCTCTGCTTTCTAAGGAAAGGTATATTCAAAAGAGATGGTTCAAACACACAAGATGTGTCACATATTGTCATCTGTACTTTACCTTTTCAGTGAAAAATCCTTCTGGTTGTAAGTACAGTGGAAAATGCACACTAGAAAATATACATTGTGCATTAACCCTTCTTTTCAAAATAAGCTCCAAAAGCAGCATTACCAACCCCACGTATTCAAAAGATTAGCAGTCAGACCCCACAAAATCATGAAATTTTCTAAACCATCATAGTATTGGAATCATCCTCTTTTGAGCGGGGCGTTGGACTAGATCGTCTCCTGAGGTCCCTTCCAACTCTAATCTGCTAGGATTCTATGATGATCACAAGATGTTTTTTAAACACTGAAGTGGGAAGAGGGTATTGGGTGCATTCACATTCCTCTGCAACCATGGAAGCCAGAAACAATGTGTATGTGTGTTTGTAGCTGAGAGTCTCATGAAATAAAATGATTTCAGCAGCTGGGAGGTCAAGAAAACCCACTCACTAAATATCACTAAATCAGAAAAGATAAAATTGTGAGAGTTGCCAACACAGTCCAAAGGAACATTGCCAAGTTTAGGGTCAATATTTTACTTTTTGATTATTAATTATTCCACACACAGTCAAGATCTCACTGCAGCAATAGGAAAAACAAAAACCGAACAGCAGATGGTGAATAAAAAAGGTTATGCAGCATTTTGTTGGCTAGATTTTGTAACCCTTACTCACACTTAGTACCACCTCAATCTACTACTCTTATTAAAGTCAATGGATCCACTCAGAGACGAACAATCAAGGAGAGTAATGATGGCAGAATCTGGCCCTATTAGAACAGAAACATATTCATAACTTATTTTATTTTGTTTTAAAATCAACATTGATTTTCTCTCAACTCTATGGAAAACTCAAGCCAAACCTTCATGAGACCAGAAAGTGAAGGAGACGACAAATATTCAATGTCTGTTAGCAAGATACCAAAACACAAACAGCACACATGATGGAACTGAAATTTGCTTTTAGAAAATTTCATTTTTGATAGCAGAAGCTGTTACCAGGGAGATGGATGGATGCATGGATGGATGGAGACAGACAGAACATTCAGTGTACAATTTTTAGCTGTACTGTGTCCCCCTAAAAAAGAAAGTGAGACTGTCAAACTAATTATGAGACAAAGTAGTCATCAAACCTATCTTGGCAGAATTTATTATTTTGCAGCAACAGCAACAACACAGGGGTTGGAAGCATGAAAGAAATCTTGCAATAATATAAACTAGCATAGTTAAAAATTCTGCTGGATTTTCCTCAAATCCAATGGAGGTATTCCAAATAAATGACTTCATATCATTTTTGTAATTTCACATTTTGCAGTACATTTTTCACAAATTGCTGTTGTTTGTATCAGCTGTTCCCAATCTTTTTGACTCAAGGGCTACAGATGTCATCTCTACATCCCTAAAGAGCCACAATCTGCACCATCAGTCCTCCATTCACTGCTCCCAGATAGAAGGAGTTAGTGAGGTGGATGCCTCCTCACCGATCTCCCGTCTCTCAAGATCGCTTGCATCCTGTAGACCTGCATGCACCACCTGGATTCCTAGGCAGTGGCTCCCTTCTACAGCCAGATGGGTGGAAGATCTGGACTCCCTTCTCTCTGGCTCCAGCAGGGACCCTAGCATCCATGGACCCATGTGGAGCACTTTGCCTACTCCAACCAGGGTGAGGGGAGTGCTGATCTCCAATCCTCTTGGTTGCAGTAAGGAGCCTGCAGCCTTCTTTTAACCCCACAGAAATGTGTTCAACCTGGATCCTTAGGCAGTAGCTTGCTTCTGCAGCCAGGAGGTGGAGAGTCATAGGCCACTTTGAAAGCCCTCATGGGCCACTCTTGGCCCCTGGGCCACAGTTTGGGAACCACTGGTCTAGATAAAGTAAAAACCTGCAAATACAGAAAACAAATATTAATAAATTATCATCCAAACCTTAAAAGAAAAAATGCTGGATATGAACTGATGCGCTGATGGTATTTACTGTTTACAAAGTGTGTGATGATGCAAGGATGAGTAGGCAAGAGGCTAATATTCACAGTTTTACAGAGTAAAGTGCAGAGAAGTGCAGAGCCAGCTTCTTGACTGCTGCTTCTTGGAGGAATTTCTGAGCTAGTCTCAGCACCAATTTTATTGCTAAAGCATCTTTTTCAGAAGCCATTGTTCCTTTTGGAGACTCAGAACCCGATAAGGGTTTTAGACACACAGCCAATATTAATTCTGAGGCTGCATCAGATTTAGCTGCAGATAAAATTTGGACATCACTTGCAGAATAACTTATAATGCTTAATAAATATTTATTAAACATATATATTTAATGCAGGAGGCCCAGGATTGATCTGTGTAGTCACAACAGATCAGGAAGCAAAATATTTCTCATGCAACTTGAAAGTTGAGAAAATTAAGTTGGAAAGGAAAATATAAGACCCACAGAATGCAATAAGTGGTTGCATATCACACGGTGACTGAAGTGATTCACTGCTTCTTATCTATCAAGCAGAACCAATGCTACATGAGGCCCTGACTCAGGCATGTCAATGCAGCCCTTGTTGAGTGCATTCAAGGTCTATGACTAGGCCTGGGTAGCCAGAATGATTCTCTGGAGGATGAAAGCAACAAATTATGAACATATTCAGTGTCAGAACTTACAGTCATCTCTTATGGACACGGAAATATTTGTCCAGAGTGGCATTCCTGCAGCCATGGATTAACCTGCACAAAGGATTCTCTGTCCCAGTCACTGCAGACGCACCTGCAGTCCTTGTGTCCCTTGAATTAATTACATGAACTCTTGCATGAGAGGTTCAGTTGGATAGGTATCCAAAGAATAGGTCAGAGGAACACAGACATCCTCAGTAACTGGATCGCACCATTAGTCCTTTCTGTCTGACAGATGCTTCAGGGAAATTCAAGGTCATTGTATACATTGTGCTCCTCACCCAAAGGCATTCATTTGCCACTCATATTAAATATTACACAAAAGTAGGTTAAGGCAGAGCTAGGCCTAACCAAAGGCTACTGAGGACAGTGAAAATTCCTCTTCATTTCATCTTATGATATTTTAGCAGGTCACTCAATGAAAGATTTCTTCAAGTGTATTTCATTTCATGAACTCTTTGCTGCTGTTATGAGGAAGGGGGTTTGCTTCAGATTTCATGCTCTGACCCCAATATATGCATGATGAAAGCAACATATTGCTGAAAGAATTGGAGCTCAGTAGGTTGTAACCTGTTCTAAACAAATGCATAGCAAGGGCATTCCTGTTGTATTTTGTTTGTTTGAAAAATCAATGCACAGTTAATATAATGCCACACTGTCTTTAGATACACCAGTGAAGTCCATATCCATCAGCAGGCATGCAGCTGCATACTTATACTCTTTCAAAGCTCTACAGCATTAAGCATGCACAATTTGGGAGAGGACAAGATAGGCATGTGACTACCTAGGCATTTATCCAGCCATGTGCAAATGCACCACGATTTGTAAGTGCGCACACAGTGATGAGTTTGCATACAGAATAACCACACAATCGTACAGGCACCTAGCTGCCCATGAGCTTTTGGCTAAAATCTGGTCCTTGCTGCCTGCCATAATCAGAGGGGATTCTCCACGTATGCACCTAAAATCCTTGTCAAGACTCGTTTCTCTGCTCATTGATAATCCTCCAGTATTTTAAGTGATTAATTGCTAATGGCTGGCTCCCAATATCAGGAATTGATTCTGACCTCACACAAGTGCAAAACCAGTCTAACTTCATTGGCTTTAATTGTGTTAATTCTGATTTACACATCCATGAAAGTAACATCAGATTAGGCCTTCAATCCATGTCATACTTCTTTTAATCTCCTAGCAACTGCTACAGAAAGTACAATCATAATAAGATTACAGAGTATGCAACAAAAAGAACCCATTTATGTATTTATTTGGTCCTATTGCACAGATCAGAAGTAAGCAGTAAACAGAACAATGGCCTGAGGTAATATTTTAATTTTCCCATATAAAGACATAATTATTAGTACTAATTTCTAGAGCTGGTAAAACATTTTCACATAATTTTTTTTTCTGGACAAAAAATGGCCTTTTCTGGTGAGAGCAACTTTTTGCGAACTAGCTACCAACATCTTTCAGGTTTTCCATTTTGGCTAAGTTTTCTCTGCCATTATCAATATATTTTAAAATCAAAATTATGTTTGAAACTTTTCATGTACATTTTTGTTTACCAATAACTATTTTATACATAATTTCTATTAAAACTTCAATAGACACCTCAGAAACTGTCACAAAAAGGAGACTATGGGTCAAGTGTGAATCCTGCAAATGAAAACTATTTAGGAATTTTCCATGAAAGTGGGTTTTGAGGTTTTGAGCAAGTCTACTAATCTCAAAACATCAATGATGGCAAAAGAAAGTCATGATATACGTGATGTTCAGTAGAAAATATCAGCTGACCCTGTTGGACTTTGATGTTTGTGCTTCATGCAGTGTCCACCACTCTTAGCATATCACATGACCTGCAAGGCCTGTGAACCATTGGCTAACACTTCAGATACTCATTATATCCATACAAAACAGAATAGAAAACTAATGTACTAGAACAGCAGCATTTAACATGCACTTTGCCCATGTATAGCTATGTGAAGTACAAGCTGTGGAGAATTGAGGCTGTAAAGTTTATCAACCACAAGATGAGCTAAGGATGGATGTTAAGCTTTCCTTCTGGACCTCCTTAACAATATTTTCGCTTCAGTTTCTAAAAAGTTCTGAAGTCTCTTATGTCCTACTTTTTAAACTCTATAAAAGTACCTATCCTAAAGCCTCATGTACAACTGAAGTCTCAGGGCACTGTTCCCCTACACTGATGGACCTAGCAATCCTCAACTAACTTATTTCTATTATTTTCTCATCAACTAAACAGAGGGCTAAACTAACTAAAAAGCAAGCCCTGGAACATCAGCTACTATGCAACGTCACTGCATCTGCTGGGTGAGGTGCTAGGATAAAACACCCAAGATAACCATTTCGTTGTGTGTTCACATCAGTATAAAAATAGGTGAAAGTGAAGATGAACTGATTACTGTTAAATGGATTGAATTCAATACTACTAAAAGATTAGACCCCAAAGTCACACAGAATGCTTACATTTTGCTAGTTATAATACAAAATATTAAGGGAGCATACATGGATGTATGATCACCTCATACCAATGTTCCTGAAGTAGTCAATGCATTGCAAGAAGGTGAAGAAAGTGAAGAAGCACAATACATTGCTAGTGTCTTTATCAGCAAGTAGGCAAGAGATAAATTTAGCAAGGTAGCACCAGTTACAGAGTGAAATTAGTAAATGAAGTCATTACATGAAATGGGAAAACTTCAGAAGGTCAATGGCTGGACTATCATTTTTATGAATCCCGATGTAGCAAGCAATGGTCGTGGCATTAGAGAAATGCATATTTTGCACCATACGTTAGTATACAGGAGGATGCTTCCACAATAGTGCATCAGCTCCATTGGATGGACCAGTGCAAAGGATGGGTGAGATTGTGGTCCTTTCATTCCTCACTTTCTCACTGCCCTATCTTTCTATTCCTATCAGTGAAACAAGAGTGCCCACACACAGGGCTAGAAAGCCAAGCAGATAAGACAAAATTGGGGCAGACAACTTCCATACCGTATGGTCCCTAATGGATATGGGCACACATTAGATAAGGGCTCTGTGAGATTTGGCCCATAGGATCTTGAAAAATCCTTTAGGATCTAAAGCATGTTTTCATTGTCTTATAGTTTTCATCTAAAATACAGTATAACAGAAGAACTGAATTAAATGGAAAATAAACCATAATATACCAAAGCATAAAGTACTTTGGATTTGCTTTACAATAGCACACAAGAGGGAAAATACTGTAAAAGTCTCTCAAATGCACAAATATAAATTTGGTAGGTCAATGATCTACTGCCAGTGAGGCAGTTTTATATGTAAGTGCTCACATAACTCCTTCAATAAGCTTATCATAAAAAGTCACAGATTTTATCATGCATTTTCCTGTTATTTCTCCCATTGAATATGAGTTTTTCCATGAAGGCAGTATTATTCAGTTTAGACAACCATTTCACATGAGACAGGCTAGTAGAGTTTTTCCCTCATTTTTAAAGTAGCCCTCTTATCAATAATTAAAATCACATAAATATTTTTATAAATACAACAATGTATTTTGCCTGATGTCATTTTTATCCTTAGATTAAAAAAGCTTAACAGGAAAGGATCCCAAGTTCATCATTTTAGAACATGCCAAGTATCCATCTAAGCCTGGTATCCTGATTCTGACAGAAAACATGTTTGGGAAGCAAACACTTCACAAAAATCAATTGCATGCCTTATTTCCAGCTGGGGCAGTTGAGATTGGACATTAAGAAAAACTTTCTTACTAGGAGGGTGGTGAAGCATTGGAATGGGTTACCTAGGGAGGTGGAGGAATCTCCATCTTTGGAAATATTTAAGGCCCGGTTAGACAGAACCCTGCCTGGGATGATTTAGTGGGAGTGGTCCTGGTTTTAGCAGGGTGTTGGCTAGATGACCTCATGAGGTCCCTTCCCACCCTATGATTCTACGATTTCTTGTACAATAGTGCAAACGGTGTATGCAAATTTAATATTTGCGTATTTGAATGCTAATTAGATGTGTGACTGACCATTTGCTCTGTGATAGGTACACAAGCAATCAGAGAAATTGTATGCACAAACAAGCTGCAACTTGTGTATACCTAATTTTGAAATTTACATCCCAGCCATTAAAGTCAAAGATAGGAAATACAGTTCATGTTAGATGCATATAAGACAACACTGATCTTCATCCTATCACATAACATAGCTATAAATGTGGTAATAGCATGAAGTGTGATGACATAAAATACTACCCCCTTTAGTATGTCTGAAAAAATCTCACTCCCGCAATCCAACCCCCTGCGAAGTTGCTTATTTGCATCTTTCATTGGGTATCGTCTTCTACATCAAAGCCGGATCACAAGCCCATCCACACTGGCCTGTTAACAATTCAGAAATCAGATCTGACTGGGAAGCAGTTTGCCCAGAAAATTTTAAGATTTTGAAATGTTTCCTGTCCCAAAGTCAAAACCTTAAATATGTTCCCAAACCAATAATCCAAAAGAGAAAGAAAACCTTGGATAGGGTCTGTTGAAATATTCATTTCAATAATTTTGAAATGTTTCACATTTTTAGGAATAAATTAATTAAGAATATGAAACAGAAAGTCATTTTGAATTGGAAAACTAAATATTTTGTTTAAAAGAATACCACAAAGGGATGTTCTGACAATTTTACAGCCCCCCCCGCAAAAGTTAAATTGGGAGATTTGTTGAAACTACCCCTCTCTCACACAGTTTCAGTTTTGATTTATCAACACTTGTCAATAAAAAAATGTTTCATCAGAAAATTCCTAGGCAACGCTAGTCAAATATCTGAAACGGTTATAAAGTGTTGTTTCTACTGACTCCTCCTTCTCGCACCCAATTCATGCAAGATGTGATACTTGGCTATTGAAAATATACAAAAGGGGAATGAGAAGAGATTTCAAGTTGTTTATATATTCTTGCTCTCCAGTGCCTACAATAGCTTCTAAAATAAGTCTTTTCGTAAAAAGAAAAGTGGTCTTTCCATTTCACTATTTTATTTTCTAACACGTTTTCCCACTCCTGCATCCAGCAAAATACTTGAAAAATTATATGTATCGGTGCATTTTTTGTCACTGGTCTGGAATGCATTACAAGATATGTTCCTGACTCCTGGATCATCGTTTAACCAGACTTAACCCACATACTCACATTAGTTAAGCCTCAATGACATTTCCAGTAAACGCATACGCCTATTTTCTAACTATCAGGAAGGACACCAAAGCCAACAAAATTGAAGACAGGCTGGCAAGAGCACAAAATTTCTCTTCTCAGACACGTGTAGTGGAACTTTAGAACAAGATCCAGTTCCCTCTAGGGCCATATCTGTAACATGCATTTAAGGCAATGAAAGTCTTTTAATTGATTCTAGTTGTACTGGATCACGGCCCTAAGTGAGAAAACCTTGATTGATGGGAGTATTTAAATACTAGTAGGAGATCATTAGCAATGGCTAGCTCTTACATTTGCATGCCTCAAATATCTACAGAAGTGGTTCTCAGCCACTGTATCATGACACAGAGGTGTATCGTGGCACAGTTTTGTGTGTCACAGACTAAGCCTGCCCCTCGCCACCATTACTACTAGTGAGCTGTGGCAGCAGAGAGCCATGGGCCACAATGCGAGCAACCTGCCTGTCTTAACCCAACTAACATGGGCAGGCTGCTCGGCTCACCTGTGCCCTGGGACTAAGCAGGAGTGGGGCATTTTTAAACTTCCTCGCCTGCCATGTGGCCCCAGGCCAGGGACCAGGTTCCCATGGGTGTGGGGTCCCCAAAGTGAAGGGGTGTGAGGGGGGGATTATGAGTGGGGGCTGGAGGAAACTAGCTGTGGAGCTGGAAAGAAGGGGTGGCAGGGCAGCCAAGCAGCTAGGTGAAAGGAGCAGGGCCAGGGGAAAGATGCCGGGACTGGAGGGGGCAGTGGGGTTGAAGTGAAGTGGCAGAGGGGCAGCCAAGAAGCTGAGGGAAGAGACGTGGGGTAGCAGTGCCAGCGGGGAAGCAGCAGCAGAGCAGGGAGGGAAGAGGCAGAGGAGCTGAGCCGGGGAAGAGATGCAGGCCAACAGAGCTAGGATGGGAGGTAGAGGGAGTAGACGAGGGGCTAAGATGGGGGAGATCCTTGGTGTGTTGCACATAGCTAGGAAGCCTCCTACAGCTGTGTCACAACCCTGAAAAGGCTGAGAACCCCAATCTACAAGACAATGGACAACATTCAGAAGCCTCCTCCAAACTCATCCATTTCATCCTTACCCATAACAACTTTATATTCAATAACAAACACTTTGTCCAAACCTTAAGATCACTCATGGAGATATTACCCTGGGTTTCTTCTACCCAGTAACTTTTAGCTTCTGCAACTCAGTATCTGGAAACAAACCAAAGAAAACGCAGTGCCTCCGCCTGCTATATGTGGTTGGCACAGACAAGTCAAAACTAAGTGCTCAAACTTTAAATCCAATTCCCTTCAGAATGCTTTTATTGAAGTCTCCACTTATTAGCCTGAAGTACCGATAAATATAATAGATGGTTGAGAGTACTGGACACTGAGAATTAACCAACAAGTTTTAAGCAGCCTTCAAGTGATTCAGTCACAGATTTCTGGGTAGCCAATCCTTCCATCTATACCTGGGGATCTTTTCATTGTGTCTACAAAGCAATCCACCTGAATCAGATTCATTACATTAGCCATATACCCGCAAAATTACAGCGACTTGTCAATCCAAAGAAAGTTACATAGCTGACCAAACAGATCAGTCGTTGGGCAAAAGTTGGAGTTACAGAGATATATCACTAAAAGTCTATAGTGTTAAACAAGCAGTTTTAT
This sequence comes from Podocnemis expansa, assembly GCA_007922195.1. Lineage (NCBI taxonomy): Eukaryota > Metazoa > Chordata > Testudines > Podocnemididae > Podocnemis > Podocnemis expansa. Next base: position 14,243,367 of record ML681973.1, read on the forward strand.
GCTACCAGTCTGATATGAAAATTTCCCCATACTTGACAATTCTAAAATATATCCAGATTTCTTGTTTTTCACAGACATTTTGCCCTAGCTTCTTCAGAGAAAGATAGAGAACATGGTGCCAAGCTAATTCCTCCCCTACCCCACCACCACCTAGTTTACACCTAGAGAGGTCTACAAATGGCTAAAAGCAGCAAGCAGAGTAACAGGCAATCCATCCCTATAATTGGCAGTAGGTTGGACACCCGGCTGATAGCTAAAACGCCTCGGTTCAGGTATTAAGATGGCTCCCCATTAGGCCATCTTCTGTATACGCCACTTCTAGGAACAATTTATGGGATCAATTATATATTGGAGATACATGAAGACATTTGCAAATTGTACATTAACCACGTCAGATATCTACTCTAAGTGTGTTATTTTCCTCTGTTTAGGAGACACCATCATGCCATAGGCACTAAAGAGACACAAATGTTGAATTTTTAGTGGCACCTGTTAAATTGAAGAATGGTCCTCTTCCCTTTAATGTCCATTTTCTAGTAATCTGGAGATAGAATGATAAAGGTGAGCAAAAGGCTTGGTGTCTTGAATCATGTTTAGTCCATTCTTTGTGGGACATGTTTTTGTTTCTTTTACTGCAAATTTACACCATTCACTTATTGCAGAAGCTTATAAAAGGAAATTGCTCACCCAAACCAGCACTTTGGGCTGATTACTTAGATCAGATCTAAAGTAGAGTGAGGTGCCTTAATATTTTATTACATCTGAGAGAAGGTTGCTGCTGCAAGTTAAATGGATACACAGGAGACGGTTTTATTAGGCTCTGCTGCTGAATTACCCAATTTCTACCTGTGAAATTACTTTCTGATTAAACCAACTGCTGTGTACTTAAAAATAAGGAGATACAGAACAGTGTCTTGCCTCTGAGGGAGTTCCATCACTCTCTATTTTTAAACATATATATGTACTGAATTGCTTTGGAGAGCATGAATGGATCCAAATTGTCGATGTCAGGTCCCTGCATGGCACTAGTCAAAGTACCTGAGCACCTCACAATCTGTAAATATATACATATTATACACACATATAATAGTTACATATACCATGTTTTCATGTATGCATAGATACATTTCAATTCATCTTTCATGGAAATTACATTCAGTAGGATGAGTAAGAAGAGCTACAGTAATTATATAATTACACATTAGAAAAATTCAGCAGTACTTCATCTAAATGTTTAATTCCCCAGAGCACCAATTAGCCTGGTATGGGTTTCCTTGGGCTGTTTTTCATCCCCGATCTCACAGGCTCAGCAGGCTGAATCTAGATAATACTTGGATGGGAATCTCCAAGGAACATAGCGGTGATCTAAGTAATAATGCTGGCCACTCATAAGCCATTTGACAAGTTCCAAAGGGGAAACCGGGTTAGTCCAATTCAGCAAAAAAAAACAAGGGGTCCTGTGACACTTATGACTTCTTGGGATTTTTGTTTTTATTTTTTTCCCCCTTTCCCAAATGCAGTTTGTTTGCTTCTGAGTCATGCTGAACGAACTTCCAGCTTGCTGGCATGAAGGACTCTGCTCTTGGAGCTGCTGTATTTCAACAAGGCACAAAACATGGTTCCCGACCCTACTGTGACATAAATGTCCCATGGCACGTTCTCCAATGTCAGGACTAATCAGGTCAGGTAACAACATCCCACCTATTTAAACTTCCTGGCAGCTTCGGTTAGAACAGCGTTATTTCTCCCCTCCTTTCAAAGTAAGCCATGTCATTGTGCTCTCTTTCACCCTAGAAGATTCTCCATTTCAGTGCTGATTGCGGTGATGTTTGGTTATCAATTTGTAAAGGAAACTGGGAGTTCCTTAGGTGAAACTGGCATATACTGTACTTCATCCTCCTCTTCATTACTGCTGCTTCTATCACACTGCCACTGTGTCAATTATTTCCAGCTTTTCAGGGAAATTTCATCTCCTAATTAATGGGATGGCCAAAAATCACACCCAAAAATACCCTAACAAGATAAAAGCATGGCTTTTAGCATAGCTATGATATTTCTCTGTATTCTCCACACACTGGGTTTTGAGGTCACTCAAGTATTTCACAGAATTGGGGCCCCCTCTTCCGGAAGCATATTCAGTATGGAGTCACATTCTGTGACAATCACAGAAGACAAAACTTATGTTTGAAAATATTAAAGATGGCTGTAATCATGCAAGTAATAGGCCATAGTTAAGCTTGAATACTAGCCTGTGATGAATATGACTATATTCGCATCCCAAAATAATAATGGACATTCAAAAACAGTCAGAATATGAAATGTGCAGTTATTTCTGGTCCTAGAACAAGACGACTATGAATTGAAATTAAGGGCAATTCTGAAAAAGGTATACCGCAAACCTTGTGAAGCACTGCACTGCATCTCACAATGCTCCATTCACTGCATAAAGGCTATACACCAAACTGTGGCCATCCAGAAATCAGTGATAAAGCTCCTAGTGTCTTTGGAGTATGAGATCCTTGCACAATCATTGGTTGAAACTTATCTGAGCAAATGATTTTAATAGCATCTTTTTGGATAAAGGTGATGACACATTAGATCCCAAATAAAGAGTTATCTCTAAAATATTATTCTGAAGTGCTACTTTTAAAGGTCTCAGTCCTAGATTCTGCAATCTCTTCTCCCTTTCTCTCTGAATCTCTCTAATAAGATCAGAGTCTGTCAAATTTGCTTTACATTCACCAAAGAAATGACATTCAGGGTTGAACCCTTCTCAATATCACTTTTACAGGTCAGCATCTCTACTGGAAATGTCTACATTTCCTGCCTAAGAAGAATGCTTATTACTTTTCCTCTACGTACTTTGCAATCTGTGTCAGAGTCTGGAGAAACCCCTCATTCTCCCTCTTTTAATTTACTTTCAGACGCCCCAAGACATCACAACATTTTATCCAGCTGAAGAGTTGAAATCACCCCTTTTCTCTGCATAACAAGACAACTCCATGGGTTCTGGGGCAGAAAGAGAAGCAAGGAGTCCTGTGTTATTTAAAGACTAATAGGTTTATTTATCACATGAGCTTTCTTTGGAGAAAATCCCACTTCGTCAGACACTTTGAAGTTGGGGGAACTTACAGAATGGTATGAAAATAAATGCAAGGGAGTGTAACACATGGGATCATGTCATACTGTAGCAGCAAATCGGAGCAGTTGTTAAGATTCAAACACTGGAAAACAGCCCATAGAGGAGGGTGAAGTCAAATCGCCTGTTGTAATAGAAAAAGAAGCCATAGTCACAATTTTAATCTTTCTTCAAAGCATCTGACGAACTGGGATTTTCTCCCACGAAAGCTCATGTGATAAATAAATACATTAGTCTTTAAAAGTGCCACAGGACTCCTTGTTTGATGTAATCCTGCTTTCATACTATCAAATCTTCATATCAATTCTAATACTGCTGTTTCTCTTTGAAGTCTTGATGTCCCATTGACTTTCTTGAGCACAATCGTTAACAAGTCATCCACAGAGTGATAAGAAATCTGTTAGTCTTTAAGTGCCACAGGACTCCTTACTACTTTTGCTGAACTAAACTAACATGGCTGCCCCTTTGGAACTAGGGCAGGAAGGAAACTCATGATACAAAGATTTTCCTCCCCTAGGGACAAAATGCATAGGTTTAGCGGCATGTTCATTGTCTCTGCCTGCCAGGCATGAGGGGGGGTCTGGCCCAGAAGCCAAACCTGATCATTTCTTTTCCAAAGAGACCAATGAAGTTCAAACCCTGTTATGCAAAATATTAATAACATCTACCATACTTTGAAGGGTTTGTTTACCAGAAAAGAACCATATACAGCAGTGGTAGTGAATATATATTTGTTTTGTCTTTATCCTACTTTACACCAGAAAAATTGCTCTATTTTAATCTGTATTCAAAATAACTGCTGGAACCTTGTTGGAAGTATAGACAGGTAACCATTTTCTTTGTGTACAAATATGTCAAACTGATAAGAATGACACCAGGTTTTTTCAAAGGCAGCTCTAACCAAAAAATTAAAAGTGAAAATCCTCAACTTGTTTTGCATTTCTTACTTTTGAGCTGCAAATAGCCTCCAAAAACCAAAATCTCCACTGAGTGTTCTCTAAAAAGACTAAATGGTTGGATTGTTTTTCCAATTCTAGACATTGCAGGGGTGAGACTCTTTGCTTCAGTCCATGTATGCGGCTCATAGTGACCGTAATGAACAAAAGGTGCAGCATATAGACAGCAAGAAGAAATTAAAAACAAATTCCTAGCAGCAGCACTGATGGAATATCTAAATCGTTAGTTTCTATATTATTTGATCAGTATGTATTTTAGGATTTTGCTGAGGGGACTGCTCCTCAGTTTTAAATCTCCCTACTAATATATCCTAAGGTATAGTTTCGTTACCAAGATCTCACTTCTGGCACATTAGTATTATACTGGAATTCTAAATGACCTCGGTCTGGCTGTATGACAGCCACTCCCAAAATTAACAAAAGGGCTCCTTCGGTCACAATTTTTAAGTTATCCATCTTTTATGCAGGTTTATGAATCTACCACTGAGTCATGTATCATGTACAGATTGAAAGTCTTTCATATTTATGACCCACTGTCTTTTTTCCACTGAAATTCAGTTTTCATTAAATAACTCTAAAATCTTTGAATTAACATAATTACTTCATTCAAGAAAGGGAAGATATCACATAATGGGCAGGGTGTAAGAATATTATGACATAGCTGACTCTGAGTTAAATTAATTAACAAATTGACACCCCAGTTAATAAATACACAACCACCAGAGGAATAAAAATCAAAGAAATTAGTATACCTGTTTCACTACCATTTATAATTAAATTAGTTCCCTTATCTCCATTTCTACATACTTAACATGATCATTTTGAAAAGGGAGCACAGGAATTCAGGATTTCACCAAAGCTGCTGATCACTATATTTCAGGCGGGAGCTACATGTGGCTCTTGAATGAAAAAGTGCGGCTCATGGAAGAAGGCCAGAGGAAAGCTGCCCCAGGCTAGGAGTTTTAAATCTCCAGCCCTGAGCATACTCGGAGCATGCTCGGGGGGGGGGGGGGAGCCTGTGCCTAGCTGCTGGAGCAGCCAGGTAAGGGTGCCTTGGGGGTGGGGATTGGCCCGGGGGACCCAGTGTCAGAGCCTGGGGATTAGGGAGTGGGACATTTTGGAGTAGTTAAAATATGGCTATATGCCTCAGTGTGGCTCTCGAACATTTAATAATCAACTTGTGTGGCTCTTGAGTTCCATAATCTTGGCCACCCCTGCTATGTTTCCTAACTCTCTGTTTAAAAACACGTCTGTCAGAAACTGGCTGTCAAGAAGAGACAAGACTATATGGATTTTTTTCCTTTACTAACTTGTTTTTAGTCTATGGGTGAACTCTACTGCTCCAAGGCAAAGGTCAAGGAACTGAGCTCCATGAAGCCTGTGGGGAAAGTCTGATTCAGTTAAAATCAATAGGTGTGCTGTCATTGACTTCAGTGGCTAGTATTTCATCCATGGTTTAAACCCTACTGAAGTCGAGCAGTCTTTCCATTGACTGCAGTGGCTTTTGATGAAGCCCACAGCGGAGGTATTGGAGTAGAATGGAGTCTGGTCACCCACTGGAGTCAGTATTACAACCTTCGGCTTTATACACTCCATGCCCCCCTCCCACAACACACACTTTGTGACACAAGTGTGCCGAGACCTTACCGCATGACTGCTCCACCCAAAGTCCTACCTTCTACCTCAGCCACAAAGTGTAAGTGGCATGGACCCCTAGAATGAAATTTAATCCTACATAAATAACACAATACATAACATAGAGCTAAATGCTTTTTAAATGATTTAAGTAATTAACTCATTAAATAGGTAGATGTAAAGTTGATTCCCAGCAGACTGAGGGAAGTGATTATTCCTCTCTATTCAGCACTGGTGAGGCCTCATGTGGAGTACTGAGTCCAGTTTTGGGGACCCACCACCCCACCCATTACAGAAAGAATGTGGATAAACTGAAGAGAAAATCCAGCAGAGGCAACCAAATGATCTGAGAGCTGCAGCACCTGAGTTATGAGAAGATGAGGAAACTAGGCTTGTTTGGTCTGTGGAAAAGAAGAAGGAGGAGGAATTTGATAGGGCTCTAGGGAGGGTGGAGCTAGGCTTTTCTCAGTGGTCGTAGATTACAGAACTGGAAACAATGGTCTGAATTTACAATGGAGGAGGTCTAGATTAGATATTAGGAAAATCTTTTTCACTAGGAGGGTGGTGAAGCACTGGAATGGGTTACCTAGAGAGGTGGTGGAATCTGCATCCCTGGGGCTTTTAAAGGTGTGGCTTGAAAAAGCCCTGGCTAGGATGATTTAGTTGGGGTCGGTCTTGCTTAGGCCCAGATCAAGGCTCCAGAAGGTCAGGAGCTGACCACTCTTGTGGGCCTGCCCACCATGCTGGCACTCAGTCTGTGGTTGGGCTGACCTGGCCAGTGCTGGGGAGTGGTGGTCAGAGGCTTACGGATGTCCAAGATCCACAGCCCAGGTGGTGCTTGGGGGGGAGCCAGGGCTGAGGGGGCTCCAGGGCCTGCAGCCCTGTTGGTGCTGAGGGTTAGGGGGAGTCTGATGAGCACTGTAGGGAGGTGGTCCCGGGCTCAACCAGCAACTGGAGAGTCCCTTGAGCTAGAGGTTGTGGTCCAGAAGACCAGCCACCCCGGGGCAGGGTGGACAGGTCGACAGTGGGCAATGACAGTGCTCTGCTCAGGCCTTCCAGGGCCAGATTTTTGCAGGAGATGGCACCCACTTTTAGGTCAGGGTCTTTAGGCCAGGCCCTGGTTCTGGTCTGAGCTGTGGGTTGGACTAGATCAGCTCGTGAGTTCCTTTGTAAACCTAATCTTCTCTGATTCTACATACAGCCATTCCCAACCCTGCAAGGAGCCAAGTACCCTCAACTCTCACTGAACACAGTGTCCAGTGATGCCATTTAGTGTTTTTTCAGGAGGTAGTCAGAACCCCTTAGACTCAGGGTAACCCCAAGCTAATTGGCTTGGTGCTTGTGTATTTGAAGTTTTGTCAGCAAGAGATACGAATGTTGTCAGGATCTTTTGTCGTGAAGTTCTTTTCTATGTTACACAGCCAATGCTGTGTATTAATTTACCAGATGTTAGTCACATTTTGATGTAGGATGGTGAAGTTTTCAGTCCTAAGTAATTTATCTTTCTGAAGAGCGGGGGAAGATTAAAATAAAAAACTGTGGTTCAGTAATTGAAATGGTGAGAAACACATATAGCTCAATCATTTCAATTAAACCCAAGGAACAGTCAAGCAGCTTCAAGAACTCAGATATCAGACTTCAGAAGGAAGATCATTATAATGTTTTAAAAGAAAAAATAAAAAAATATATATGGCTTGCGATTTTAAGACCTCATCACTTTCAAATATAAACAGAAGGTTCAAAATGGTTACATTTTAAGAAGATAATAATTTCTATTATATAGAGTATGAAGACTGAAATGTGACTGTGCCATTTATATACATTTGGTGATTAAAAATGACAGATAAAATGTTAAATATACTAAATACAAGGAATAATTACAATGTCATTCTGAATGCATGTGAAATCATAGTGCCCAATCCTGCAAATGCATTTTACCCTTGTGAATAACTCTATAGAAGTCAAAGAGGCTACTCAAACGTGTAAAATTAAGCATGTCTACAAGTTACTGAAAAACACTTTTACTTCTGGAGGCCAGATTCTATAAAGCGATAGGACCTCTCAATTCCCACTGAAGCCTACAAGAGTAAAGGGCACTCAGCATCTTGAATAGGATAATTATATGGCATAGTATACCCCTATAAACTCTCTCCATTTCTTCTGAACTGTAAAATCACAATTATAGAAAGTGCACTGTGTGAATTAAAAAATATTTGTCCACCATTGACTTTTTGTAGTGATTTATATTCTCATACTGATGTGTTACAAATAAGATTTTACAGATTAGAAATGAAAATATAAATATCCCAAAGCAAAAAGTCAAGTTTATAGCACCTGCTTGGTCAAGAGGTTTATAAATGTTTGAATTTACAAATAATTTATAACTGTTTGAAAGCTTCACATTTTAATTGCACTTCAGTTAGGTAGCTGGATGCATTTCTGAATAGCTGAACATTACAAGCCTCAACTTGTTCTTGGTAAACTACTGTAATTCTGTCTCACTTCATATATATTATATATATACACAAAAACCTACATTTCTCAAAGAATTCTCTTACCTTCTCAGAATTCAGTCACCCCAATCATTTCAAAATTCAAGCTCTTATAGAAATTTGAAATGATGCAATAATTATAACCATCATATTTAGAATACTGCCATGGAAAAATTACTGGACTTTTTTCACATCTATGGAGAGCTTAAATTCCCAATTGTGGCAAGTAGTTCTACTTCAAAATACAGCTCATCAAGTGAGAGAGCTAACCAGATAGTCAGAAACTCACTCAAAAGCAAGCTGAGAAACATGTGTGGGGAAAAAAATCCGTACCTTCAGAACTAATGAGTTACCAAATTAGGCCATCAGGCTTTCTTTACTTCAGGCACTGAAGAGAGCCCAGGATTTCCTTTAAATTACAGATAAAGCATATTACCAAGCTATTTGCATATCATACTGTAAAATACTAATTATGGGCCTCATACTTCAGTAAGAACCATTCTCCAGACATAGCACATGGCCATGACAGGCCATCTCCCACCACCGGTTTGGGGTTATAACCTTCTTGTGATGTTAGCTAATGAGCTACATTACTAGCTACAAGTGGCTGCAGTCTGTGCTGCAGCTCTGAAAATTCAGGGTCCATTTCCTGATGCTGATATATAGCTAGGACATTTTTCCTGTTGCAAATAATCGACTTGGACTTTACATTTATCCTTCTAAGAAATATTTGGGAAGTTGCATTTAAAAACTCTATTAAAAAACATTATTTAGCTTGTGGAGTTACATGCACATGCGTGCGCGCACACACACACACACACGTACATCAAATTCTGGCTAGATGCAGAATTTCCATTAACCTCAATGAAGTTTATATAAAGGTATTTGAAGAAAGAATTTAGCCCTAAATATTTTCCCTGATAGCTTTACACACTCACTTAAGCTTTTACTACTTGCATGTGCAAATGATTTATTTTTATATTAATGGTTACCTCCTTTGATTAAATGTATTACAGCCTTTTAAGTTATTCCAAGTCTATAATCATTTTAAAATTAAATGAACCTTTGAGCACTCTTTACAAATGCACATTTGGTTTACATTCTATAATGCTAAAAAAATACCATAGCAGGGCACAGTTAATTTAATTTAATTTAATTGCACTCTTATCCATTAAACTAAATGGTGGAACATTAACCTTGGTTTATTTTATTTTTTAACAAAGTAAACAGAAGAGAATTATAAAAGACCCTTTGTATTACAAGTGTTTACTGCCAAGGGCAAAATTTTATCTACATCGAGACAGCTGACAACTTTAATTGTCATGTTGTGTTGGTTGTGATTAGATCCAATTTAAGTAAAATTTTCCAAAAAGAACTTTTTCAATGTTTTATTTAGTTTCTGGCAAATTAGCCTCTGAGTAAAAAATGTATTAAAGTTGAACAGTGATTTTCTGTGTGTGTTTTGGTTTGGTTTGGTTTGGTTTTTAATGTGTCCCTCATTCGGCTTTGGTAACGGGTTTAATTTAAATCGGGATACTTAATGTACCAGTACTGTCCTTTTCTGGCAAGTTACTCTGTGGAGAGTAACAATACCTCTTCTGTTTTGGCAAGCACAGAAGCTGTTTACTGCCAGGAAGGAAAAATAAAATGATCAGAGAAATAAAAGAAGAAATATCAAGCCATAAAAGCTACAGAGTAAATTCTGACTTGGTCAAGCTACTGGAATTAAATCCTGGGTTTGAATTTTGCCAACAAAAAGAGAAACGGTTAGTGAGCACAGATTAAGAAAAGAGAAGACATACAACGGCCTTTCTACCAGGTATTTTTAGCCTTTTGTTCAATCTCACCTAGCATGAGGTACTAATGGCACATAATTTCCAACTTTTGTAGTTTTAGGCCCCCAAAGAACGTGGGTCAGTTTCTGTTCTCAGTTATCCTAGTAGGAATCCCACATGACACCACTGACTTCAGATGGACTTTATCCAGGTTCACGCAGAATTGTCCTTCACTTTCTGCTACTTAACCAGGCCACATGGACAGAATTTATAGTCTATGCCCCAGTTTATCATCAGGTAGTGAAGAGAGGAACGATATTTCTCTCTCTGTCAGGCCGATAGCAGCATCGTCAGCTCAGCGTACATAAGAAACCGAGCAATTACTACACAGTAATTGGGCCTAGTTCCTGCACTCATTACTGACACTCCAGCAAAACTCTTTCTGAGATGTTGCTTTGCCTTGCAGCAGCAATAAGATTCATTATATTTTCAGAGATAATAAATGATAACCAATGTTCTCTTAAAGGACTGCACATTTACATTCCAGTTCAGCTGTTACCCTGTGCCGCCACCACCATTACCACTAAATGCAGGATGTTAGCCTTTATCTGGAATCTACCCGCTAAGAAAAGATGAGCCTATTGTGGTTAGTAACAATGTGGAATTTTTAGCTATTTTTGTTATATCCTACTGAGCAGGAAATAAAGGCCTGGAATATGTAGTGAGAAAGCAGCCTAAATCTGCACACATCATAGGACACTTGTGGACACTGAGAGAAAAAAACAAAACAAAACAGAAATACTGGCTGGCCAGCAAGACATACATTGCCCTAATAGGCATGATGCACAATCCAATAAGGCTCGGTGGTGAATATATCTAAGTTATAGACTATAGGAGTGGGGGGAATCTGCACTAAAATAACAAAGAAATTCAGCATTTAACCTTAAATTTGAAATTAGAGCCTTTTTTAAATTAAAAAGCGCCCCTTTTTCATGAAAATGTCACTAGAAAAATGGATCCTTTCTCAATAAAAATTGTAAAGGATTGAAATTGTTGGATCAGCTTTATCTGGCATTTGTTTAAAAAAGTAAATTTACTAATAATCATTATAGCATTTTACCATAATTGCTATTTCTTAGCAATGTGCGTCATATCTTCAGATTTTGTTCCTTTATACAGTATTTTTAATGGCTGTAACTTTGTAAAAACTTCCTTGTTATCCTGAGAAAGGAATCTCTCAGACAGTTAGTCTCACAGACACTGAAGTCATATGACTTTTTAAAAAAGCCAGATACATTTTTGGTAACTTTGGTTGCACTGAAAAGTTCATAACTTTGTAATACAATCAAGATTTATTCTCATTCTTCTATGAAGTTATTAAATAGTTGATGCTTAGATATGTCACAAAGTTAAGGTAAAAGTAATTCAGATAAAATGAACATGTCACTTTATCTATCAAAACATAACATTTATTATGCCTGATAAAATTCCTAACTTACATTTCAAAATAACAGGTGTTTCTGTGATAAAAGTCAAGACAAAAGTGTGAAAGCCTTTCACATTCTTTCCTTCAATTTCTACAGCAACCCAGCTTTTGACAGAGGGCTTCTGACTGCTCAATTTGATGGCCATACAAACCTATAAAAGCTGAAGCATTGAGTTTCCCAGGGGGAGACATAATGAAATAAATGCACTCATGAATATGTATGGAAGTACGCAGCCATCTGTTCGCTACCAACATCTTTCCTTAAAACAAGATTCAAATATTCCTGCAGAAAAGTTGTATCATTATTTCCATATATAAAATTAGACCTTGAATTTTCACCCATTCTGGTCATTAAATGTTATTATTATGGAAATGTAGTTTTCCTCCTTCCAACAATCAAAAGATCAAGTATGATAATACACAATTTTCTAAAGTTCAAGAAGAGATTTTAGCTGGTCTGTACAGTAGCTTTAAAATATTCATATTCAGAGCACGCATCATGCAACGTAAACATAACTTGCTGTCCTATTTAAAAGAAGCAGAAGTTATGTTCTGATTTATATCCCACCTAGATCTGATTTCCCATTAGTTTTGAGGTTCATAAGACACATTAATTCAACATTCACAAGGTTGGTGTTTGCATGGTCTCTGGTGTACAGCCCAGGGACTTGGCACATAGAGGAACTGTGCTTGTTCAAAGGAACGAAGAGATAGGAGAGAGAAACATGTGCTTCCAGATATCAAGTCCAAGATGTTTTTTGAAATTTGGAAAAACTGGAGTTAAATTAAATCTCATGCAGCTTTAACCTATGGCAGGGGTCTGCAACCTTTGGGGGGGGGCAGCAGTGCCGTTTGTGGCAGCAGGGTGGTGGCTGTAGAGCATGCTGGCCCATTTCTTACGCTTCCCTCTGAGGCAGTGGCACGAGGGGTGGAGGAAGCACGGATGGCCAGACCCTCCTCTGAGGAACAACCCTTCCCGACATCCCCAGCAACCTCTCCTCTCCCACATAGGCCCAGTGGCACCCTGGTTGGAGTCAACGCAAGGCAGGTGGGGAAGAGGAAATCAACCACTGTGCAGCTCCTGGCCAGAGCCTGTGGTGCACCAACCCAGTCCTTCAACCTCCTGTTTCCTACTACACCCCTATGCTGGGCACGTGCATCTAAGTGTGCAAGGGCCAGGCAGCCTTCCTTGCCTGCTTGCCCCAGCTCTGACCATGGGGAGAAATGCAGGGCCAGAAGTGGGGAGGGGCTACAGTTGGGTCCTGCTTGGGGTTGGGAGTGGTATGCTGCTCAAAATCATCCAACATGCCACCTTTGTCACTTGTGTCACAGGTTGCCATCCCCTAACCTATGGTAAAACGGATCAGAGATATCCATATATCTTGGTAACATTACAGAAGATTAGCGTCTCAAGAACACAGAAGGTCTATTTAAAAACCAAGCATGAAGTATGCATGACTGCCATTCACTCTTCATTTGTCAAGAAAACTAACTGTGGACAGTGTAAAAAAAATCCCCACTCATGTCTAACATACATGCTCATCTACTATATCTTGCCTTCAGGAATGTATGTTTATTTAGTGGTAGTACTATCAAAAATGCATAGAGACCCCAATCAAATGGATTCTGTTGTTCAGGGCACCCTTCAAATACAAATACACTGACAGTCCCTCCATGGAGAAGGTACAAGCTAAACAGACAAGACAAAGAGCAGGAAGGGGACCACAGGCACAAAGAGGTGGCCTGGCTTGCCTGTGATCATGTGAGACATTAGGACTGAGCTGGGAAAAGACTCCCTTATGTCCCCCTTTGGGAGCTTACTTAGGGTAAGTCAAACCAGGCATACAAGACCTGCAGCACAGCTGTATTGTTGCAGATCAGCTGACCTAGATGAACAGGGCTAAAAATTGAAGTGTAGATGTTCAGGCATGGGCTGGAGCCAATTCTGACCCCATGGGGAGAAGTGTCCTAGAGCCCAGGCTCCAGACTGAGCCCAGAGTTAGCTTCCTTGGCCAATCACAGGTTCTTAACTTCAGTGTAGACATTCTCTTAAGGGTCAAAACATTTGAAAGAAGGATATTAGACTATATAAGGCCTTTAACAGGCAAGCTATTTTGTCATATTTGCTGAAATATTTAAACATCTGAAACATTTAAAAAAACTAAAGCATGTCCACTCAGCAGCTTGCATTTGCAAAAGGAATGTTTAATTATTGTTATTATTGCAGCTATAACATGTGTGAATGCCTTGCTTTAAAGGTTATGTAGGAGTGCAAATTGGATTATTATAGACCTACAACAAGTATTTAAATCTATAAATAAATGGAGATTTGTACATGGAAACAACTGCATTTGCAAATTTTATCAGTTCATTTTTGAGGGTTTCTTGGAATATTTAAACCATGGAGATGGAAATAAAGACAGATTCATTGTAAATGCTAGTGTGGATGACAAAAAGAAAGGAAGAAGTAGGATACCTTGTGAAATATATTCCCTGGCTTCAACTTAAAATTTACTATTCCCATGTGTCTTTAATTATAGTTTTCTCTAACAGCATAGCAATGATTATGGCATAAATATAGTCCCATTGTGATGAAGGATTAATCCTCCACCTTGGATGTTAATATTCACTCTGTGTCAAACATGTGTCTAAAAATCATCAGCAGGAAGCAATTTCATTACATTTGGTCTAAATCAGAGAAAGCAAATAAAAAATTAAAGATTTTCCATCAAGGTGATTGGAAGTTCAGGTGAGCAGGTTCCTTTGTCTTTTTTAGGTTGTGACTGGTTTCAGCCAGCACTAAAAGAAAAATGGAGAGGAATTTTGTATTTCACCAGCCTTTACTTACGTACAATCCATTTTGACATTAGTTAATCCAAACATCAAAGCTACCTACTACACTCTGTCCATAGCTACAGCATGCAGGCTAACACTTTTTTTCTTTTTCTGTATTAGGATATATAATATATGGAATGATATTCCAACCATACAGCACTGAAACTAGATTCTTTGAAAGAGTGCAACCCCATTGGCAAGATTATCTCCTAGGAGTAGGGAGCAGAATTACTCTTTGGAAATGCTGATACTACTTTAGGTTCTAGATAGGAGCAATCCTCCCAAAGCTCAAGGGAACTCTGCCAAAGCTAATAACAGAGAGGGGCATCTTATAGTTCAGGGGTGGCCAAACTTATGGAACTCAAGAGCCACACAAGTTGATTATTAAGCCTTCAAGAGCCACATTGAGGCATATAGCCATGTTTTACCTACTCCACAATTACTAAGTTCATAACTTATTGCATGCTTTAATTTTATCATAAAAAGAGGGCAAATATTGATTCTACTAATGTCAGGTTCTAATAATTACTTAAAGTTACCACGAAAACTAGGTCTACCTTTACAGTAAAAGCTGAGCTTCTCCCTGCCATCCTGACCATGCCATCGCTTCTCTCTGTCCTCTCCGACCATTCCACGCTTCTCTGCACCATCCCTGAGACCTTGACCATGCTGCAGCTCCCCCATCTCTGACCACGCCACATCCCTCCACACCACCCCGAGTCCCTGACCATGCCGCCACTTCTTCACTGTCTCTAACCATGTTGTCACTTCCACACTGTCTCTGACTATGCTGCGCTTCTCCGCACCATCCCCAACCATGCCACGCCTCTCCCCGCCACGCTCTTCTGCAAGCCCCACTTTTTCTTTGAAGAGCCGCATGCGGCTCACAAGCTGCAGTTTGGCCACGCCTGTTATAGCTCCTCAGCCCACCTTCCTTAAGCCCCACATTCCTCGACTATTTCTCCCAAAAGCTAGCAAGCTCTGGAAGATCCTTACACAAGAGTGGTGTCAGTTTGATGAGCTTACGGCCCAGTCTATGCTCGTGTGCTTTTTGACTAGAAGATAGTATTACAGCTCTGCTGCACAAGCTACATCTGTCAAGGCAGCCCTGTGCATCTAGCTAGAGAAACAGTCTTCATAATTATATGCTATCAGAACTTTACCATTGTCAGCTCATTCATTTATAACATTAACCAGGGAAATGGCTGTGAGAAGTGGGAATGTCCTTGCTCGTTACAAGTGTCTCTCAAAACAAAATCTCTTGAGTACTAATGTGCAATATGTCTGAGCTCACTGGACATAAACAGTAGGGGAACTAAGAACACGGGGGACAAATGGATCACAATGACAAGACAAGATCCACTGAACAGTTACCACATCTCATTAGCCCTCCTGAGGAAGGACGAGAAGACAGTGAGCTTCTAAGCAGCTGTAACTATAATGAACACCTTGGAGAAAGAGAATGAAGGGCCCAGTTATGTTCAATAACTTTGTACTTGATGCTTGTCTTTTGCTTAGTTTTAGAGTTAGAAGGAAAGAAGAGGTAACTAGTAAATCTTTTCTAATTTAAAATGTGTTTGTGTTTGGAGATGGGCAAAAGCATGGGTTAGTTCTTAATTGTGTAAAGTATTTCACTGGATCCAAGCAAAGATAACCACCACATCATCACATTATAAAGGCCTCTTCAATCGTATTGAAGATTTTGTCTTAGAATTTCACACAATCCATCTATTCTTTTCCTTTGGTGAAACCAGTAAAATTAGAAAATAAGTCAATTTACATGAAAAATTGTCCTGTTTTTGTTCATGAAAATAGGCACTTACTGTTGGACTCATAATTAGCATTAGCCATACATGTGAATCAAGAGGAGAAACTACAGATTTGGTCTACTAATGGCTGCAAGGTGCCAATGTGTTAATTAGCAGTGTATTCCTTTGAAAATGCATTGCATTGCTTGGATGTTTGATTCACTTCAAGCATTTCTCAAGATACCACAGGCCACAGAGTTCAAAATGGAGAGTCTAGAACAACAGAACAAAATGCTACCTGAAGGCAGAACAAAGCTAGGTCCATAATCTCTGACCTCGGCAATTTCCTATTCTGTACTCAAATCTCTGCAGTGACACTCCAAGCTTAGGGTACATAGGATAGAATACCATAGGCTTTTATCTCTGAATTTAAAAAACAGAAAGGACATATACCACAACCTAGATTAGTAGGTTAGGTTACATAACACTAATCTGACAATGTTGGATGGGTAGGATAAGGTGACCACCTTTGTTGAATGGAAACAAGGGAAAGACATGAAATCTAAGGGATAAAACTTTAAAGGAGATATTTTACTTAGGATATGTATTTTTCTTGCAAACGTACATTTCTATTGCCCTTGGACATAACATGCAATCATCATTAGCTTCAATTTAATGTTTAAAAAGGTACTCGGGATCAGTTTTAATACGTTTCAATGCCACTTAAAGGACCTGTGGTCACCTTTAGATATAAATCAGTAAGATAAGGGACAGTCCCTTGAAAAAAAAGGATGAGTGATCACTGTAGGGTGATATGGATTAGGGGACCCTGTATATGATCAAATAGATTGAATGGAAACGGTGAGACAGAGAGGCTAGATTCGATCAGATAGGATAGTATATATCCAAGTGCATTTCAAACAAGACATAGCTACCTGCAAGCTGAGTGGTTAGGAATGTGAGATGTAGGTTCCCTTTTCACAGTTTAAAGTGCAATAATGCTCTGGACTTGAATTGCACAGCACAGACCCATTTCTTTTCCTGAATTATGAATTATATTTTCTCTGTATTAAATACACTGAGATATGGGATTTGGGTATGGATTGCACAAGAACAGAGAATATCTTTTTTTCCTCATCTTTTAGAATAATTACCTAGCAAAGAAACTCATGATTTACAGGCCCATTTTAAAGGACTAGTTTTGTTTTAGTGCTTCTGACAGGACCTGTCGTTTAATTGCCAGGTCCTTAATCTAGTCACTGTGCATGCTTTGGTTCTTCAGTCTCCAAACCACAAACTGAATCTTAGAGAAAAGGACCTTTAGAGGCTTCCTCAGGGCTCTATTCACTGTGATCCTGACTAGGTAGCAATTCCAGACAGCCAAAAATGGAAGTGCAAAAGCTGGATCCTCTGCTCTACAAAATTGTTTCTCATGCCATGTAATGAGCCACAAAAAATAAGATGTTGTAGCCTTTAAGCACTGCGTGTCAGAATTGTCATCAGAGCTGTGTGTGAACATAAAGGGAGAGGACCAAATGGTGCAGTGCTCAGGCTTTATCCATTCCTCCGCACATACAGACCTCTCTCACCAAGCATTTTTGTGAACGTAGCATTCTCTATGGTGACGTCTACATTAGGTGTGCAAATATGTTTGAGCTAGCTGCCTTCCAACTAGTACACTAAAAGGAATAGTGTAACCATGGCAACATAGGCAGCAGCAAGCTAGCTGGTCCCAAACACAAACCCCACCTGAACCCCCTGGATCCATCCTTGGGGTGGTTATTCCCATGCTGCCACTAGCAAAACCTGTGCTACCACAATGCCATGATGGTAATAGTTAGTATGCTAACTCGACAACAGCTCACAAAAGTCTATCTATATCAGCTAAGACTCACCCCCCCAACTTCAATTTTAGATGAAGCCTAAATTCCTATGTGCAATTATAGCAGGGCAACCGCTACTGTGAAACCACATCAGAACATCCTCTTTGCCCCTATTTTTGAGATAGCGAAGTGAAACATGAATGTCATAACCCCTACACACTTACTATCCTATTACACACCATAAAGTCTATATTACTGTATACTATATCCACTTTGTATACTATTATCATATACTATATCCTCTATTATTACATACTATAGCCACGATTATCATACACTATTATAATATATAATATTATTATAGTATCTTCATATACTCTCGTATATTATATCCACTCTCATCATATACTATAGTATACCATCGTATACTATATCCACTGTCATATACTATATCCACTATATTATCATATACTATATCCACTTTGTTTTCCAAATTCATGAACCCTTAACTTGCTTGGCATCTCAGGTATTTTTTCCTCTATGTTTGGGTGGGCTGTTCTCTCACATTTTATCATTGTGAAAAGTCTTGAGTATACCTTGCAGGCAGTTTGACTTTGGAACAAGTACAAGTCTTTGTGTTGACAGGGCATTGCCACATACTTAGTTCTTCTGACGGAGTGATGTTTTAAGAGTCAGCCTATATATTTAATGATCACTTGTCAGCCTGTATTCCTTCCATTTCCTGCAGCTTAAATCTTAGCAAGGTACATATTTCACTGTCCTTCACATCCATGTTTTTATTTTGTGCACATAGTAGGCAAATTTATTTTCAGTTTTGGTGAAATATATGCCCATCAACATGTACATTATATGAATGAAGATTTATTTGTTCTGCACATATAGCTTGCTTCCAGGGGTAAGATTTGTCCTGAGAAAATCATTTGATTCTAACAACGTCTTTGAAAGGTAGGCCTGGGAGGTCTTTATCTATTCTGCAAATCAAGCTATGACAGATATGGCCTTTTCCTGCCATATCTTTATGACAGCTTACTGTATTAAGTTTATGTATCACTGTGTATGTAATTCCATGGATGATGGTGACCACCGCTCCCCCAAGAACTAAGACCAACAGGGGGAGTAATTAGGCAAATTCATTCAGGTTGTGACACCTGCAGAGATGCCACCTCTTTGGGAGGCTCTCATATACCATTTCAAACGGGATTCCTCAGAGGCCAAAAGACAAAGAAAAGTCTTTTGGATAAATAGCTGAAGTGTAAACTGACTCAGGGTCTTCCTTCTCATCCAGAAAATGGTCAGGACCTTGTGTTTAATACCCAAACCCTTCTGGCAAGATGTTGATCTACTGAGGCCTAATAAAACTGATGGGTGACTTCTGGTAAGTTTTCAGCATGTGTATAGAATCATCTATTGTTTTAATATATTTTCTCCGTAATGCTTTCACTTGAGAAATAAATGCTATTGCTTATAAAGGGCTGCGTGGCAACTTAGATGAACTAGCAATCACGGTATTCATGAAACTTCTCAAAGTTGCAGATGGTCAGTCGGGTTTGTTAGGAATATTACGGTGTGGATAGGGAATTATGAAGCCTGCAAACCCCCTGCTAGGGGGTGGAAAGAGAGAGAGATGCATAGGGAAGTGACAGCACAGGAGTGATGGGAGTCTACAGAAGTGATGCGTGCCTTTGAGGAACCAGAGTGAGTTGCTGTCTTAACTATGGGTGTCTTAATACACATTAGAGGTGTCTTCACCTTTTCATCTGTCGTTTCCTTCTTCCATCACAACTAGTTGTACTAATGCTGGCTCTGTAGGCATCAAAATACACATTTGTCATGACATCAAGCATTATATCAGGTTTCTATTAAAGCTCTCCATGGAAATACTTCTTCATTCAAGGATAGCTTGCTGTATATTTTTTATTGTTTTTGGTGCTTGCTTTGTAAATAGTGTGAGCAATTTGACTACTAAATCAGCTTTCACTGGTGGTGTGGAATGATGATGTGATGTAACAATTCTGATTCCTGGGTAAATTATTCAAAACTCATGGCTACTAACTTGAGGCCCACTCTTTGAAACTACAAAGTGTGTAACATCATGCCTGATGATAGATTTCATTGTTCTGTCTACAGTGGTTGCTGTGGTGATTTCTGTCAGTTTCTTTAATTCCCAGAAGTCTGAGTAGTAGTCAATTTTAGAGGTAGTTTGTATTGAAAGGTTCCTTCCTACTACATCTGCTGCAAATGCTGTGTATTTCCTATGTCTTGCTCTATTCTTGACCTGCATTTCCCTACATATATCACAGCTGTTCACCATGTCTCCAGTACCCTTGGCAATGTTTGACCAGTATATGGACTCTCTGCCTTTTTGGAAATAGGTTTCTAGATGACAATAGTGGTAATACATTCTTGAAAAATAAACAAGGAGTTCTGTGGCACTTTAAAGACTAACATTTATTTAAGTATCAGCTTTCATAAGCTACAACCCTCTTCCTCGGATACATGCATCTCAACTTGATAGGAGTTGCATGCATGCATCTGAGAAAGTGGGTTCTAGCCTATGAAAGCTTATGCTCAGATAAATTTGTTAGTATTTAAACTGCAACAGGACTCACGTTTATTTTACTGAAACAGACTAACATGGCTGCCACTCTGATTCTTGAAAGAGCTGTTCTCAGAGAGCTGAGTGTTATGATCTTAGTGCAATTATACAGACTACTTGTGTGCTCATCTCAATAGTTGCAGTATTATTGAGGGGCAGACAGATAGGGCTTGTTCCCCCAGTGTCTGCCGGAATGATGGACATGGGCATATGTACATCTTTGTCTTGTATGACTTGTTCTCAGATTCTTTCTAGCTTCTGCCTTGAAACTGCCACATAACTGGCTTGCTTGATGTCTTCTATGCATTTCTGTGTTTTCAGTACTTTTGGTCAGGTTAAACACCTCACATTCTTGCTCAGTTGCCCTATTAGGCACAGCACCCTTCCATAATGAAAAGCAGACACACATGCAGAGCCCTGCAAATGTGCAGATATCTGCATTACATCCACATCTGCAGATACAACACAGATATCCATGGACCATTTCTTGCAAATGCAGATTGGATACAGGTCCACGTATTTTTATCTACACAGAGCTAGAGCCCTGCAAATATGTGGATATCCATGGATATCCATATTATATCTGCATCCATGGATACAACATGGATATCCAAGGATCATTTCTTGCAGATGCAGATCAGATATGGATCCACATATTTGTATCCTTGCAGGGCTCTATACATCTGTCCTTTTACAGCACATACCTAAACTGGTGAGTGTCGTTTCAGTAGCATAGCCGAACACATTTTTGCCAGCAAAGTCATTTAAAAACATCTTCTTGGGGCTTACAGTTACTTTCTGCTCAAGTGGTCTCCTGTTCTTGAGCACACTGGTCAATTTTTTCCACATTAACACCATTACAAGGCATTCCTTGGTGGGTGTATTTTTGTTCCATAAATGGTACTGATCTTGTTGCCAAAGTTATTGACTGTCCCTTTTGTAGGAGTGACATCCCAAGCCCTGTCTCATTGGCCCCCCATTGTATATTTCCATCTTCAGTCACATCACGGTATTTGAGGATGGGATAGGTGGTCACCAGCTGTTTGATGGGATGGCTAGAACAGGTGGAGTTTACCATGTACGTATTTCAACCGTGTCCAGCAGTCACCTCAGGGACTCCAACACACCTAAGAAGCTTGGAAGAAGTTTTGTCAGCTGCTTTACAAAACCTAATAGTATCTGAACTGATTTAATGTTTTTAGGTGGGGGCATTTGCTATATTGTTTTTCATTTTTTCAGGGTCCAATCATAGTCCTGAGGAGATCAACAGGTGCCTCACGTATGGCACCACAGTCAATCACCATTTCATCTTGTTTTAATTAAATTTTAGATTTACTTTCCTAGCTTCTTCTACCAGATAGATGACATCGTGGCTGTGATCCATCAACAAGAATATCATATGCTCAGATACTGATCCCAGCAAATCCTACTGTATGTTTTGTTGCGTGCAGTGATGATCTATGGAAGATCTGATTGCAAACAACATCCTCTACCTTCTCTATCTCCCTGACCTAAAATGTGGTGAGGTAGTAGCTTTCCTTATTCAATTTCTCTACTGAAAATATTTTTGCTTTAGTCAAGTGATATTTCTTCAATTGCAGGCTCATTTTGTAATGATCTCTTTTTAGCAAATTTGTTTAGGTTGCTTGGGTCTAGGAAGATGTGCAATTGGCTGGGCTTCACAGTGGGAACCATGCTGCTTATCCAATTTGTGATTTCACTGACTAGCAATGATACCTTCTTTTTCCATTTGCTTTATTGCTCCCATTATTTTCTTCCCCTCAATATAATGAGTACTCTGTGAGATAGATGTTATACCCATTGAATTGTTTTGTCAGTTTCTAGGTGTAATGTGCCTGGAACATATCACGGTCCTTCTCTATTATATTTTTCTCCACAGGTCTTCCTTTGCATTTTGTTTTTGGACATTTGGATTTGCATTAACTTTTGTGGGTCCTTCTTTGTACTGTCATGCTTTCCTTGCTCTAGTTGGTGAATTTTCTGTGTCTGTCCTACTAATCTTTTGTATTTGGATATGATATGAGTCACTACCTGTGCACCCATCTATAATTTTTAGCAGAGTTGGAGTGAGCTCTCTGAGTATTCTCATTCAAATTCCTGCTTTGCTGTCATTAATCCATCACACATACTTCATCTTTAAAGACTTGATAATCACATGAATCAGCTGTTCTGCAGAACTGGAAAGTATACTGATCTATTGTTCTTTCACATTTTTATTACACTTATTGAAGAATTACCTTTCATGTATGACATATTTTATGGGTGAAAAATGCTTCTGGAGTACTTCTGATATTTAGCATGGATCTTCCTGGCCTGCTGCTGATATACATAGATATTCTTGGAGAATGTAGCCGGTTGTGCCCATTACAGATAGTAGAGTGTGCGCTTATTATGTTTTCATTCAGCTCTCTTGCAGAATTGTAGTTTTCTAATAGCAATTTAAAAACTGTAACCTGAAAAATCCATCCCCTTTAAACTCCATGTGGTTGGGGACAGGAATCTGGTATGCTGCCAATACTGTTTGCTGTTTCTTTTTTTGCAATATTCTTAGTTTCTAATTTCATATACATGCAGGAGCCAATTTACTTTCTCCATGATATCCTGTGAGTTAGCAAAGAGTGAGACCGAACCAAGACAAAGAAACATTTAGGCTTCATCTCTTCCTATATATATATATAATTCCCCTTTCACCCCTATGGGTGGTATGTGTCTTCCTCAACCTCGGGTCCTCTACCAGAGGCCTGGGAGTTTGAGGGTTCTGCGCAGTATCTTAGCTGTTCCTAGCACTGCACTCTTCTGGACAGAGAGCTCTGATGTTCTTCCTGGGATCTGTTGGAGCCACTCTCCCAACTTAGGAGTCACAGCCCCGAGTGCTCCTACCACCACCGGGACCACTTTGGCCTTCACTTTCCACATCCTCTCTAGTTCCTCTTTCAGGCCCTGGTACTTCTCCAGCTTCTCATACTCCTTCTTCCTGATGCTGCTGTCACTTGGCACTGCTACATCTATCACCACCGCTGTCTTCTGGTCCTTGTCTATTACCACGATGTCTGGTTGATTGGCCAGTACCTGCCTGTCTGTCTGGATCTGGAAGTCCCACAGGATCTTAGCCCTGTTATTCTCCACGATCTTCTGTGGGATCTCCCATCTAGTCTTGGGAGGGTCTAGCCCATACACTGTGCAGATGTTCCTGTACACAATGCCAGCTACTTGGTTGTGCCGTTCAGTGTATGCTGTTCCTGCCTGCATCTTACATCCTGCCACTATGTGTTGGACTGTCTCTGAGGCCTCTCTGCACAGTCTGCACCTTGGGTCCTGTCTAGTGTGGTAGACCCCTGCTTCAATGGATCTGGTGCTCAGTGCCTGTTCTTGTGCTGCTATGATCAGTGCCTCAGTGCTGTCTTTCAGTCCAGCCCTTTCCAGCCACTGGTAGGATTTCCCAATGTCAGCCACCTCAGCTATCTGTCGATGGTACATTCCATGCAGGGTCTTGTCTTGCCATGGCACTTCTTCTGCTTGATCTTCCTCCCACGTCTGCTGCTGCCTCAGGCATTCTCTCAGCAGCTCATCTTTGGGTGCCATCTTACTGATGTACTCCTGGATGCTCTGGGTTTCATCCAGGACAGTGGCTTTGACACTGACCAAACCCCACCCACCTTCTTTCTGGCTGGCGTACAGTCTCTGGGTGTTGGACTTGGGGTGGAAACCTCCGTACATTGTGAGGAGCTTCCGGGTCTTCACATCGGCAGCCTCCATGTCCTCCTTTGGCCAGCTCACTATACCGGCAGGGTATCTGATGACTGGCAGGGTGTACCTGTTGATGGCATGGATCTTGTTCTTCCCATTGAGTTGGCTCTTCAGGACCTGTCTTATCCTCTGGTGGTACTTGGATGTTGCTGTCTTCCTTGCCTCCTCATTGTGGCTCCCATGTGACTGTGGGATGCCAAGGTACTTGTAGCTGGTCAGTATGTCTGCTATGTGGCCTACTGGTAGTTCCACCCCATCAGTCTTGACTACCTTCCCTCTCTTTACTACCATCTGGCCACACTTCTCCAGTCCGAATGACATCCCAATATCCTCACTGTAGATCCGTGTCAGGTGGATTAGCGAGTCGATGTCTCGTTCAGTCTTAGCATACAGCTTGATGTCATCCATATAGAGGAGGTGGCTGATGGTAGTTCCACTCTTGAACTTGTATCCATATCCAGTCCTTGTGATTATCTGGCTGAGGGGGTTCAAGCCAATGCAGAACAGCAGCGGGGGCAGTGCATCACCTTGGTATATGCCGCACTTGATGGCCACTTGTGCAAGCTGTCTTGAGTTGACTTCCAGTGTTGTCTTCCACAGTCCCATTGAGTTCTTGAGGAAGGTCCTTAGTGTCCTGTTGACTTTGTATAGCGCCAAACATTCACAGATCCATGTGTGCGGCACTGAGTCGTAGGCTTTCCTGTAGTCAATCCAGGCTGTGCTCAGATTGGTCTGTCTAGACCTTGAGTCTTGGGCGACTGCTCTATCTATGAGCAACTGGTGTTTTGAGCCTCTGGTGTTGTTCCCAATGCCCTTCTGAGCTGTGCTCATGTACTGGCCCATGTGGTCCTGTAGCTTGGCGGCTATGATGCCTGATAGGACTTTCCATGTTGTGGGGAGGCAGGTTATTGGCCGGTAGTTGGATGGTGCTGTTCCCTTGTGGGGGGTCTTTCATGATCAGCACTGTCCTTCCTTGTGTTAGCGAGTCTGGGTGGGAGCCTGCTGCTAGCAGCTGGTTCATCTGTGCTGCTAGGCGTTCATGCACTGCTGTTAGTTTCTTTAGCCAGTAGGTGTGGATCATGTCTGGGCCAGGTGCTGTCCAGCTCTTCATGTTCTTGACCCGCTGTTGGATGTCGGCTACTGTGATGGTGACTGGTTCCTGTTCTGGGACTTTGCTGTGGTCCGTTCTCAGGTGCTGCAGCCACTTTGCACTGGTGTTATGAGTCTTCTCTTTCTCCCAGATGTTCTTCCAGTACTGTTCAGTTTCTGCTGTTGGTGGCTCTGCTGTTATTGTGTTGTTGCACTGCAGTTGGGAGTACACCTTGGATGGTTTTTTGGAGAACAGGGCATTTATCTTTTTGGCCTCTGCTTCTCTAGTGTATCTCCTTAGCCTGGTGGCCAGTGCTGTGAGCCTTTGTTTAGCAGTCTCTAGGGCTTCAGATGGAGTCAGGCCCTTGTATTTTTTCAGTAGCCAAGTCTTATCCTTAATCTCTACACCCTTTTGTAGTTCCACCAGCTGGCTAACTTCTCTCCAGGTTGCCTTGATCTTATCCTCCAACCTCATTTTCCAGGGGGGGTATTGTACTTCTGTTCTTTTTGATCATGTAGCCAAGCATCTCCAGGATTACAGAGGCTGCAGCATATACCAGTTCATTGGTTTGAGTTATGGTGGTAGTAGGAATTGTCATTAGGGCTGTATTGGCATCTTCTAGCATACTATCTGATGGTACTTCTCCAACGAGCCTTGGTAATCGGTCTTGAGGGTTGACTGTAGCTAGTTTATCCATGATCTTATGCCTCATAGCAGCTGCTGTGCTCTGTAATGGAGGGGGCAGCAGGGAAGTTCCAGCTTCAGGTGGTGGCTGCACATCTAGTTGTTCTTCTGGGGCTTCTTCTTGAGTCCGGGATGTAATGTGGAGTTAGTCTATCTCCATTTATGAGGGCAGCTGCCTCTTTACTATGTTGAAGCATTGGGTAACTAGCTGTTTCTCAGTTAGCGTGGATGGAAGTCTTTTGTCCATCCATAGTCCCCTCATACATTTCATATATCCCCTCTCCTTAGGTCTACTGTTGTTGTAGCATTCCATCAATTCCAGGTTCTCTTGTCTCATCCATGCATGGTTTGTTCCAGTAGCCCACTTATCCTCAGATTGTCCTGGTTCCCCAAACGTCTGGCACGGACCTTGTTAATCCAGGCGACGTCCAAGCCGGCATGACTCTCCTAGTTCATGTCACTCTCATATTTGAGGTAGGCAAGTGAGGCATTAGGGGGTCTTTTGCGCAAGGACCCCTACTGGGAAGGTAGACAGGTACCCACCGGGATTTGAACCTCGGTCTCCCGTATCAAAGGGTGTCACTCTTAACCACTACAGCGCGCTTAACCACTACGCTATCCAGTCACCATATATATATCTATATATATATATAGATATAGATATCTGCAGTGTGTGTGTGTGATGTTAAATGCACCATGTCACAGTTTGCAGTATGTGTTCATGATGTGAAAGGTAACATGTCACAATGTTACATATGCTGCCATGGTAACAAACAACATTTATCTTGCTAAGCCTGCTTCTGGACTGGTCAATTGTATCTGGTGCTCAGCTAGGGAAGAAGCCATGAAAATCTGAAAGATTACATGAAGGATACAAACTACCAAGGAAAAGTTTTAGCTGACCACAGAACTTTTGCAAAAAATGCTGTAATTAAAGAGGTATTAATCAATTAAAATAAATAAGTATGTCATAAATTCCCTTTTGATTTTCTCCTATCACTTTTGACGGGTTACAGCTAGTACCCAGATTAGGATGCTATCAACCACGATTTGAAGTCACATTTTTCAGTCACACTCCATTTATATGACCCATTCTGCATATTTTAATGCCTCTTTTTTTGTGCTTTCCTGTACAGTATTCATTTCCTTGTGCAAGTTATGCAGACGGATGACCAACTACTCAACATTTTCATGCAGAAAGGTATATTTTCTTTTATACAATGGGTTCATACCCATTTCTGTAGGACAATTTTCTAATATGCAGCAGTAGATACCCAGAAGAAGAGAGTGGTTTCGTTGAATGCTTGCCCCTTAACAACAATGCTGATTTGAAAAATATCAGTGTTTTCCTGTATAAGACCAAATCCTGATTTCAAAGAACAAAGATTGATTGTTCCTAGCCACTTGCCTAAATTTGATTTTAGAGATTAAAGAAATGGGGGGGGTGGAATCTATGGATATACACACGTGCTCTTAAAACAGCTATAGAACTCCAGCCATTCATAAATAGTCAAGTCTAAGGCCTTACTGAAGGTGCAATAATGTGCACAAATTATATACCTCAATTAAAAGTACACAGATTACAAGGCTAGTGCATTTTATTACTGCATTTTTCACCCTGCTGCACACAAGCTCATGAAACTTGCAACAAACTACATCAAGATGTATCTCATCACCATATATAAAACAGAGCTCAGCATTAGCAGAAGTTCCATACCTTGCATACAATTTTAGGGGGAGAGGAGCATGGTCTACAGATTAGAGCAAAGGCATGGAAATTAGAAGAATTGGGTTCAGTTACAAACTCT
Organism: Podocnemis expansa; assembly: GCA_007922195.1. NCBI lineage: Eukaryota > Metazoa > Chordata > Testudines > Podocnemididae > Podocnemis > Podocnemis expansa. The sequence goes on from ML681973.1 coordinate 14,271,223, forward strand.
GCCATTGATTGTCTCTCAGAACTTGATGGCATACTGTATGACCTTGGATCTGCCTGTGCCAAAGTTTCAGTTTCTGGTTCATCCCTCCATTGCACCGATAAGTGTGGTTCTTGCATCTGTATTATCATCTTCACACACTTCTTTTAGTGGCACATCCAACCTGCTCTGACTTCATTTTACTTCTTATCTTCAAGTAATCTTTTGTCATGGTTTGCTTCTTCTGGGTGACTGCCACATTGCTGCTCCATAGATCAAGGCTGAGAGTAAGTCAATTGTTAAAATCCTCTGAAGTAGAAAGGCAGCTCACTTTTCATGTGGTTCTTTCTCCCAAAGGCTGTCATTCTAGCCACAATTTTGTTGTTAATTGCATCTTCCTGATCTTACACAGCATGTGCCAGTTGGCACAAAGAGACACTCATCTCAGTCTAGTTTCTCAGACTAACACCTATGAAACACTGTAAATGTTACTGGGCTAAAAACTTCTGAGAATTACTGAAGCTGACAGCAGAGGGTTGGCATATATTCTAACTTCTCTTGAGCCTCTGAAAACCCCCAGGTATTATCTGAAATTCAGTGAACTAATTCAGGCCATTTCCCATCTAGAATTTTACATATATTTGCTTTCATGTCTAGATTTACTCTTTGTTGATTAGTTCAGACTATGAAAAAATGTACTACATCTTTCAAGGAGCTGGTGATGGGGCAGTGGTTGGGTTTTTTGGGGTTTTTTTTTTTTGGGTTTTTCATTTTTGTTTTTTGGTGGTGGTGGTGGTGTGACAATTGATTTTTCAGGAATGGTGTGTGCGTGGAATGCAAAACTGTGAAGAAGGATGTGTCAGGGTTTAGCAACAGCCCACAACCACCAAAATCACCAAAACGGATCAAATAATAAAGAAGTCATTTTATATAATGTCATTGTTCTGCAAAATATGCAATAAAGAAAGAAATCTGAAAAGAGAATCCTGATTAATTGAGATATTTAGATTCTGCACTGTAAATTTTTAAACTGAAAAAGAGACAAGGACTAAATTATGAGATCCAGCCATGGAATGGTAGAACTTTACAGTTAACAATTTCCTGCTTATTTTGAACATCTTTAAATAGGTCCAACTCAAGGTTCAGACTAAATACTTGAAGCTATAAGGGGAAAATATTTTACTATGTAGTTTAAGGTCTTTCTTGGGACATGTACATTACTTATTTTGGTTTTATTTTCTACTTCATTCTTTGGCTTGAGAAGAAAAGGGGCCAAGAGTTTCTGGAGAAAAATTATTCTTACATGATTATACAAACTAGCTGTGAAATTCTCTTTGCATTCCTGGTCTTCAACTTCTTCTTTGATGACTCATTATTTTTGATCTCACCTGCTTAAAAGTATGTTCCTACGATTCCATACTTGAATTTGCAACATTGTCACCCTCAACCCCCTGTATTATTAAATCAAATATTTTCTCTAATCCATTGCCCTATAAATTTTAAGAGAAATTTTCTAAAACGAACAAATTCTGGTACTTGGAACTATTGCAACTGGAAAAGTTAATCTGAGTTTATAAATAATGTCAACTGTATGAAAGCAGCCATATTTAACATAGGGATAACCTCAATGGATATTTTTAAACAGATCTTGCGGCCAAGTGACAATAGTTTTGAAACTAAAGGTTTTCTGTTAACAGCTAAACACAAAGCAGGGACAACACTGATAAAATGATTATCTGTACATATATAATATAGCTTCACTTACATTCAGGAGCTTTCACTAGATGTACTAAATTTAACTCATTACCAAAACTAAAATGTACTGTAATGATAGTCATTACCACATCAGGTGCAGCAGAACAGATTACACATGATAACTACAATACCTTTATTATTTAAAGTTATAATGCAGTACCTATTGTTTCTGAATAGGCCTCAGGATGTCTTGAAACTTTCCATTGTCTTTGGCACATGGATTTGAAACAGTAAAACTGATTACAGCCCCAGCTGTCTTTTCAGCGTAGGTTAACATTTTTGTTATCCTTTATATGACTGTACTTTTCTCTCAAGGTTTTGGCAAATGAATGCAATGAACAAATCTACCGTACATGCACTTGCGATAAAAAGTTTTTTTTACAGAGAACTAATTATAACAACCCACATAATCAAATTCAAACGCTTTAATGCCGAACTTGACCTCTGTAATAGCTGTAACAATTTAAAGAGCAGACTTATGAGAAGGAAATATTTTTCATGGCTTTTCAAATGTTGTATCTATTCTTTTTGAAGTATATGCCAACAAACAACTGTATAATCTTGAGGGAACTGACCCAGAAGAATCCAACTGCTACTAAGCTGCCAAGACCATGTCATTTTGCATGTTTCTGAGACTCAAAAAACCTAATGAAGAAAGCTGAAATATACTCCTGATACAAGCATGCCACAGAGTTCACTGTTCACTGCTCTGGTGCCTCTGTATGGCCCATCTGAGGGTTAGCTCATGATTAGTATGATGCACCCCTTTTGGTTAATTGCCCCCATGGTAGATCTGTCTCTCTCTAGAGTCCAGTTGTTTCCTCTTCATCAGTCTCAAGGGTCTCACTCTTCATAGCTTGGCCTCTCCTTCCAGCAACAGAATGCAAAATCAGTTCAAGTTCTCACCCTGTAATTTAGGACAATATGGCACCATTGACGGGATGCCTCTAAAAACAATACTTCCTCACTTGCTAGCACAGACACTGAGTATAGAAAAGAGGCTTAACAAAAAAGGGGGATTTTGCCCAATATTAACACAGGAAAACACCTTAGGTACGACTAACATGATTAAAAACCATGAATAAAACACTACCCCAGATTACGCTGGGCAATTTCCTTTTCCTTCAGGTTCTTAAGTCCAGGAACAAAACTTCCTTTAGTGTGCCCCTCTCTGCACAGCACCCCACTCACAGGTGTTGTCTTTAGTCAAGGCTGATCCAGAGGTGCAGCTGCAGATTCACTTTCCACCCTGGTTGGGAGAGAGGAGAAAAAAGCTGCCGACCCCGCTTCACTGTCCAACTGCTATGTTCTGACTACTTGGCTGGCCACTTGCCACTCTACCAATAGCCCTAATGTTTACTTCTTGCTCTGCAGGCCACTCCACCAGTCGCCCACTAGTTGCTCTGCTGCACACAATCACATTATTGGTGCCTCAAAACTTGGCAGCCTGGGCGGGGATCCCTCTAATCTGGCCCTGGTAAGGGGCTGGCTGGGTTCCCTCATGCAGGCCAGTGCCCGGGGGCCTGGACCTCACCTGCCCCCTTGGTCCACACGCCATTGCTCATAGACTCTAAGGTCAGAAGGACCAATAGGATCATTTAGTCTGACCTCCTGTACAACGTAGGCCACAAAACCTCAACCTCGCACTCCTGTAATAAACCTCTATCTTATGACTGAATTATTAAAGTCCTTGAATCATCATTTAAAGACTTTAAAGTACAGAGAATCCAGTAGCAAGTGGGTCATGTCCTAGGCCACAGAGGAAGGCAAAAAATTCCTAGAGCCCTAGCAAATCCAAACCAGGGGAAATTCCTTCCTAACCCCAAATATGGCTATCAGTTAAAACCCTGAGCCTGAGGGCAAGTCTCACTAGCCAGACACCCAAGGATGAATTCTCTGTAATAATTCTGAATCCACCCCGCCTAACATCCTTCTCAGGTCACTGGCACATCCACCGCCAATAGTCCAAATAAATAAATAAATGGTCAATTGCCAAAGTAGGCCACCCCATCATACTATCATCTCCATAAACTTATCAAGTTCACTTTTGAAGCCAACTAGACTTTTTGCCCCTGCAGCTCCCTTTGGAAGGCTGTTCCAGAGCTTTACTCCTCTGAGAGTTAGAAACCTGCACCTAATTTGCAGCTTAAATATTCTGATGGACTTTCTTTCATCCTAGACATACACATTTACATTTAGCTATATAGAAACAGATATTGTGTGTGCTTAGTTTACCAAGCAATACACATCCCTGTGAATCTGTGATCTGCCCTCTTTATTATTTATCATGCCTTCCATTTCTGTTATTTGCAAACTTTATCAGTGATGGTTTTATGTTTCCTTTCAGGTCACTGATAAAAATATAAAGTAGAGTAGGGCAAACAACTGATCCTGCAGGATTCTGCTGGATACACACTTGATGATTCCCCATTTTCAGTTCAATTGTGACAGCTATCAGTTAAATAGGTTTTAATTCATTTAATGTACAATATATTTATTTTATATCTTTCTAGTGTTTTAATCAAAATGTTTTGTGCTACCAAGTCAAACACCTTACAGAACTCTAAATCTATTCTATTAACTATGTTCTGTCAACCAAAATTGTAATCTCATAAAAAGATTATTACATAGTTTGACAGGATCTATTTTCCATAAAACCAGGTTGATTTGCTTAATCTATTATCCTCCTCTAACTACTTTTAATCAACTTTCATTTCAGTTGTTCCATTATCTTGCCCAGATTCTATTTCAATCTGAAAGGCCTATAATTATCCATGCCATCAAATTTTTAAAAAATTGCCCGTCATTAGTTTACTGCTAGTGTGCACTAAGACTTATGGGGGGTGGGGGAATAACATTAATAGTCCAGAGAGCTCCTCAGATAGCTCTTTTAAAACTCTTGGATGCAAGTAATCTGGACCTGCTGATTTACAAAAATGTCTAACTTTAGCAGCTACAGTTTAACATCTGCCAGAGATACTAATGCAGTAGAAAGAGTTTTATCATCAGTGATGAAACTGTATCATCTGTTTTTCTCTAAATACAGAACAAAATACTCTCCAAACACATATGCCTTTTCTGCATTGTTATTTATAATTGTACCATCCCCATCTAGTAATGGACCAATGCCATTGTCAGGATTCTTTTTTTACCCTAATATAGTTTTAAAACTTTTTCACATTGTCCTGAACTCTGCTGATTTTCCCTTGTGTCCCTTTGCTTCCATTCCTAACTACTAATTTATATTCATTACTGTTAGGTTCTCCTTCCATTCTTTTGGTTTATATATCAGTACAACCTTCTTCCTCAGTTGGGATCTCTGGTACATCTAGTAAGCAGCCCTTAAAAGATTCTCAAATCATTCATATTTTTCAGATTAAATTCTTCCTCCCATCTGATTTAGCTCATAATGGTTTTTGGCTTTGTGCAATTGGCCCTATTAAAGATTAAATATATACATAATTGGTCTGGACTTTATTCTGCCAGACCACACCCAGTTACTTTTCAAAAGTAAAGGTAAACTTCAGGAGCTCGTAATTTAAGTCATTGCCCAGCATTTCACATTGAACAGCTTTGTTGGCCTATTCAATGTGTACATTTTCCAGATTGGGTATCATGATATAAGGCTGCAAACCATTACAATCCACCCCATTCAACTTCAACAGGTGCTTTTTCGGTCCAGGAGGAGACATGTGCCATTGTGTGTGCTGAAATATGCATCTCTTCATATTTGGTAACAATAATGCATGTATTATGTGGGCAATTTAAATCTTATGATGTCTTTAACTATTCATTTCTTTGCTTTTAAGTACTTTGGTTTAATAAGTAATGTGAAAGACAAATATATTTTTGTCACTTAACAACCTTAACTGGTTTTTTCGGAACAAAGTGTTCTGCTTCTGGAAATGGCTGATTGCTGAGGCGACTGAACTGTTACACTATATGTCATTTTCTCTATACCTCTCATTTACCTATCTTGCTTTGATACTATTCAGTTGTCCTGGATTTTCATAGTGGTTGCAACCCTAACTTAACATTCTTGTTCTTTAATGCATAAAAACAAAAAATATTTAGGAAATGAACAGATAGCATTCTGTTTCTATGTTCCAGATAATTTCCTATTGCTTTATGAAAGCGAGTATGCTGGGGAAACAAGGGAAGGTTTGCTTCTTTTGGCAGGAATATTAAAAACAATTACACTGAATCAGACATTTAAAAATACATGCTTTTCAGGAAGCCTTTGCTTAGGAAAAGGTCTCTCAGGGTCTCTAATTCTGCCAAGGAATTGATGTGGCATGGAATGTGAAAATGCTGTTCTTAGTCTTGAGCAGTCTGGCTCATCTATATTGCCTACCTTGTTTTCATTTTCAGAAAACAAAATTACACACATCCTGCCTCCAAAAGTCGCTGAGGATCAGTGCTACTCCAAGGACAATTATTCTTAATCCAACTGGCTAATTTTTTTCCCCATTTATCATAGACACTTTTGATATCCTTCAATGCACCTTTGATCACATTGGGCCAGATTTAATCCCTTAGAACTGGGCTCAGAGAAGAGCATCTCCCCACTCTTATAAGGATGGTGTACTCAGCTGTTTCCATGAAACTAGTCCCCTCTAATGACCCCAATGGTCTGTACATTAATGGAAGTCTAGTCCAAGGTTCAGAGCAAGAACAATGCTGGCCAGGTTGGGTAAGCCAAAAAGATAAAAACTAATTCACAAGATCTTACTAAACCAAAATTACCCCATTTTCCCTATGTAATTAACACATTCTAGATGGCTAAAATTGTACTACTAATTCTACAGCCCATAATTCAGCTTCCATTTATATTACATGATTTTTAATCCCATAGGGTACAGTCAGGTCAGGCTTTCCAAACTCTCTCTGCAATCACAGGGACTAAAACTTTTTTTTTTATGAAAACTTGAGATTCTCACTTATTTCCATGATTCCAGGAACTCAGGCTTTAAGAGAAAACCCAACTCTGATTAAAAAGAACCCTCAAAAATTGGCAACACTGCACTGTGGTAAGGGGTACCTCATATCATTCTCCGATAGCAACCACAAAGTAATTCAAGATGGCATCAGCCACCACTCTTGACAGCTTAGTCAGTTTTAATTACTGTCCCTTGTCTCCCTCAGGCTTCCAACTAATCCCACTTCTCAGAGTTGTAGCAGCTTAACCAATCAGTTTCTTCACGGCTTTGTGCTATAGTTGCTGCAGCTGTTTTCTGACAGTTTTAGCCTTCACTGTAGAAAGAATGCTGTATTTATGAGAGACAGAAGGAAAAAGAAGCTTGCTAACCAGGAAATTTAGTGTGTGTTATCTCCTGATCAGTGTGGATGCATTTCATTTTTAATGAGCAATGTAAAAATAAGTACCAAGCATAAATTTCAGGCTGATCATATGCTAGGAACAAGTGCCAGACACAATATTTTGTTTGTAATCTTCTTGTTATAATTGTTAGGTCCAAAGACTTTATTCTAAATCAAGTCACAATATACCAAACACACAGATGAGAGATAGACACAAGAGGAAGCAACTCACATGTATGTTAAAACAAATTAGAAAAGCCAAAAGTCAGCATAGGATAGGATGTCCAGATCAATAGTTAGAGAAAACCAAGGCTCCATACAGGCATGAGATAAATTACTGCATGTTATAATGTAACTTCTGAATTAGATATTCCTGTGTGTACTCCAGATAGCCATCTTGTGTGTTCAGCCACAGCTAGCTGAAAACCAACACACCCTAAAGCTAATACTACCAGGGTCTGAAAGTCAAGGCCATGCATCTGCATGTTTGCAGTTCTTGTGATCAGAATGGGAGGGTGGAAGGGAGAGTTACTGTTCTATGAAAATAGAAGGAATGTTTGGACAGCTGATCTCATTTTTAGCTGCATTGGACATATAAGTTTAATTGTTCTGACTAGAAATGCTTTGAAGAGAAGAGATGAGTACTTTACCGAAATTAGAATTGGTGACCCATCAGGGGTTACTATGGTGACCCAGTAGGAGCCACTATACTTACGTGCTTGTTTAATGTGGCTACAAAAGATTAGGAAAAGGAATTCATTCTGGAACAGTCCAAGGAAGCTTTTCTTGGCCAAGGACCTGACGCCTAAACTCTCTAGTAGCCAAACAGAAGGAAGACTCCCGGAAACTTGGCTGTTGCTTACTTGAAACCATTTCAGACTTAGAGGTAAATACAGTTCAGAATTCTCTAAAGCTATAGATACTGCTTGTGTGCGCATGCACGTCAGTTGTGATTCAATAAAAAGAGTAGTTTTTGACAAAAGCATTCTTGGTTGGTTCAATCATTTATGAGATGGAGGAGTTGTGTCCCCGAGTTGTGTCCCCGTTCATTTATTCCTGACACCACCTGAAGAGAAACAGTTAAATTACCACTTCTGTGGGTGCTGAAAACCCTACATTAACCACATCTGGAACTTTATCTATATCTTTCCAATGTCTACTCTTCCCATGAATTCTTCTTCTTAAAGAGATTTCTAGCAGCTCACAAAACTGACATCTGTCAAGATTTTAGTTGCATCTACAGTGGAGATGTAAACAGATCTTCTCCAGTCTGAGATCATATACAGATACTACTTTTAATCCACATGGGTATATTTTGATCTACGAACTTGAATCATAACCTACTGAGAGCTCCAGTGTAGAAGGACAATTTAACCTCAGGAACATGCAATAAAAGAGTGAGCAGAATGTGACCACATTAACGTTATTGCTGGAACTTGAATTTATGCACGTCCTGACTTTGCTGCAACCTTAACATAGTATTAGTCCAGTTTTTGCATTTAATATGATGACATAGTTGCAGTGTATTTTAGGATTCTTTGGGATGGAAAGCAATACTGGTAAATTAATATTATTGGAATGGTCTCTTAAGAATCAGCCTTTGTGATGAAGGAGTGACGAACAAAATTCCAAGCAGAAAACTCTCCATCTCCACAACAAAGTAGCTGGAGCACGTGTAATCCTTACAGAAGCTTTCATTACATAAAGCCAGGTCTAAAAGTCCTCAGAAGGTAACAGGAGTCTTTCTACTAACTTCAGTGACCCAAAGGTCAGGGCCATATTACTAATGCCCCCCAATAACAGAGTGAACACCCATTCCTAAACAAATCAGCTCATACAGTCCAAATGCAGTTGTCTTCTTATAATGATGGAGATTTGCAAGGCATAAAGGGAAGTTGGGCACATAACTGGCCAACTCCCCTCAAATATGAATGGGAGAAGAGCAGTCAATAGTTTTTCCTTTAGAAATTCTCCAACACATTTTTCTTTTTTAAAAAAATTGTAAGCTACCCCAGCATTTCTCAGTCCCTGACAAGTTATGATTAACACTGGTTGCCTTCTGATGTTAGCATTAGAAAACTGTCTCACCATAAAGTTTGAAAGAAATCACAGGTCAAAATTAGGCAGACTGAGTTTTATTCTAACCTCCTGTTTTGCCCTTCAAAAGAACTGAACCCTGGGGAGCTGACAAAGATAAATTCTTCTTCTGCAGTGTTCTTTTTAAGTAAGCCATTGTAGTGATTAATGAACCTTGGGAGCCAAATTCAGCTTTGTTAGCTAAAACTGGGAGGACTTTTGACTTTTGTTTTTTTAAAAATATATGCCCTGCAATATTTCAGTAGAAACAGATACAACCAAGAACCCTTCTATAATGATTTATGAAGTTATTTAGTTAGAAAGTTCATTATTTGTCACTTCAGTGACCCAGATAAATAAGCCTGGGCGTGTTTATATGTATATGTGCATTCTCTACCTACAGATCTTCTCAAGCCGCTTACTGACTGTCCCATAGAGCATACTGTTCTTCTAAGCCAGTAACCAACTTTGCTGTAGAATTCCACCATGACCATAAAGTAAGTGTCTAAAATTATGATGAATCCATTTGCTCATGTCTTTGGGCTGTAAGTCATTTTGCATCCTATCCTAACATTATTCACTCACCCTGCATGGTTACTTTTATATGAGGGATACGACTGACTTCATTGGAACAACTCACATAATAAAAAAAGATTTTGAAGAGCAGCTAGCAAAAGTCACAAAAATTAACAGAATTTATTTTTCAGCACATCCAAAACAGGAAGCATCCCAAACAGTCAGAGGGGTCACTGAATGATTTTGATGTTAGAGAAGTAGTCAAAGATGACAAGGACATTGCAGGAAAACTAAATGAATATTTTCATCAACCTTTGCTGTAGAAGATGCGATGGAGATTTCTGTATCACAGCCATTTTTTTAGGTGACAAATCTGAGGAACTGTCCCATATTGAATGTTGATAAAGGAGGCTTTGGAATAATTTCCAATTCTAATATAAATACACAAAAGTGCAAATAAAAGTGATCAGTATGGAGCTGCTTCCATATAAGAATTGATTGATAAGACTGGCACTGTTTATCTTAGAAATGAAATGACTAAGGAGAGGTATGATATAACCATGATGGTGTTGAGAAAGTGAACAGGGAAGTTCCAGGGGGGCAGCCACAACAGTCTAGTTCAGCAAAATAAACAAGGATTTCTTGAACAAGGAAATGTTATTTATCCCTTCGCATAACAAAAACCAATGCCACCCTATGAATTTAATAGGCAGCATGTTTAAAACACATATAAGGAAATATTTCTTCACACAATGTACAGTCAACCTATGAAACTCATTGCTAGGTGATGCTGTGAATGCCAAAAGTGTAACCAGGTTCAAAAAATAATTAGCAAAGTTCACTGAGGATTGGTCCTTCAGTGGTTATTAGCCAAGATGGTCAGGGATGCAAACACATTGTGTGTCCCCAAAGCCTACAGTGGTCAAAAGCCGGGACTGGATAACATGGAATGGATTACTCAATACTTATTCTGTTCTGTTCATTCTCTCTGAAGCACCTGCCACTGCTCTTTGTCAGAAGACAAGATACCAGGCTAGATGGACTATTGGTCTGACCCAGTATGGCCATTCTCATGTGCTTACATATTAAGTCTCAGTTTCTCTCTCAGAATAACTCACAGATTATCAGACAAACAAAACACATGGCAATGGAAACCACTGGGAGATGTCTATAACATGCATACTCTACCGTAAGTCTGGATCAGAGTCTCTCCTGTTCTTATATATATTTGGTGCACAAACAAAGGGGAAGAGACTAAAGAAATCTGGGAACTGGTTATGCCCCCAGCTGGTCTGTCTCAGGCCTGACATAAGTTACAACCACCTAGTGGAGTTCCACTACGCATCCTATATTCCTTATCTCCTCCATGCCACATCAGGGGAAGCCAATGGGTGCAGAAGTCTGCACCAGCTGAAGGTGGAAGACCAACAAGCTTCCCTCCTTCTTAATTCTATTCAGGCAGCACCAAGAGGATAGACCCTGTATTAAAACAAAGAAGGAGTCCTGTGGCACATTTAAGGACTAACAAATCAAATTAATACATGAGCTTTTGTAGGTAACCTCCCACAAAAGCTCATGCATTAAATTAATTTGTTAGTCTTTAAAAGTGCCACAGGACTCCTTGTTTGTTTTAGTGAACTAGACTAACATGGCTGTCCCTTTGGAACTTGTACAGACAATCTTGCCCACTCTTGTCTTTTACAGAAAAGTTTCAGTGACTCATGAGGTCTTTGATAGAAGCCTTCTCAGGAAGACTATTTAAAAATGCTTAATGTAAAATATTATCTAACAAAAAAAGCTACTGACATTTGAGTATTCCACTGGCTGCCATCACCTCTGCTCTCAGTCCATGAAGGCAGTCTCCTTAAATTAACCAATTAAACCAGGAGCAAACTCAATGTCAAAAGGAGAAACAAGGCCAACGGCGCAAAGTTTTAAGGAAGTTGGAACCTGAACTTTTAAATCACATGCAGTTTTTAATCTCCTTTAATAGCATTTACTACATTCATAGCCAAATTATGCTCAAAAGTTTTAGGATGGCAGAAAATCAGCACCTGCAACACAGGGTTAGTTTGCATGACAGACTTATTGTTCCATGCAGTACCCATTGTCACTCTCAGACTGTTCTAAGCAGGAATTTCTCATGAGGTCTCAATTTCTAGCCCTGCTTCCAACCTATTCAAGAATACATTAAATAGGGTATGAACTGGCTAAGTGACCAGTCTCAATAGATATGAGGAGAGAATCATCCTCAAATAGGAGTGTTTCTAATGTGGTCCTGCATGGATGTTGCTCAGAACTTTCATCAAGGATCTGGAAGTCACTAGTGACTGCGGACAAAATTTTCAGGTGACAAAGACTGGTGGAGTGGTAAGCAATGAGGACAGGGCAGTCATACAGAGTGATATAGATCTTTGGCAAGCTAGGCCCATTCAAAGCAAACAGGCTTAAATATAGCCAAAATGCAAATTGATACATGTAGGAACAAAGAAAGCAGGCCACACCTGCAGAATGGGGAATTATATTCTGAAAGGGATCTAGGCATCATAACAGACAAACAACTCACCATGACCCCCCAGTGAGATGGGGGCAAGAAAGGCTAATGTAATCCTTGGATGTTTAACTAGGGAGTAGTGGTAAAAAGGGGATTTTGCCTTTGGACATGGCATCAGCAAGACAGATACTAGAACACACACAGTGTTGGTGTGCACATTTCAAAAAGGATGAAGCAGACTTATGTGGAATGAGGAGGAAGAGGAGGAGGACTTGGAAACTCAAGTAACAAGGGACTGAGTGCCACCCGTTGCCTCTTGTGTTTGAAGTTTTAACCATCTGTCATGGCATGCAGTAACATCTGAGACCTTAGTAGCAGAACATTATCAAATGGCAGGTTAGGCAGCAAGGCCCATCAGAGCAGTATGTCATCCGATTATCTTCTTCTCATTCAGCCTTACAAGTTACTGGTGGATGGGAAAGTCAGCACAGACCTTTGTTTGCCAGACCACCCTGAAAATCCTCTGTTTTCCTTCCTCTAGAGGTCCTTGCTTTGGCAGAACAAATCCTGGTGCCAGACCTCAGAAGTGCAATTACACAACTTCTAAGGCAAGCTGTCCCCACTTTCATGCACTTATGAATGGCTACTGTCAGGGGTGTGTGGTGGGGACTGTCATATCCATGGCTCTCCGAGGACATTAGGTTATAGCTGTATAGTCATTACAGTCTTAGACTACATTCTGACTTTCAGACACACAACAACGCATTTGCCCTGAAAAATGTCTGTATGAAAGTACAACCCTTACCCCCAAACCACTCTGTATCATTCTCCCCGACTTCTTTGGACTGCCTCTTTTTACACTGAATTTTGGTGCTATGGGTCATTCAGCTCTAGCTGAAATCTTTAGTAAAAAGTAAGTGTTGCAAACTAAACATCCATTTATCAGCATTTGTCCACAAATGGCTAGTCAGTTACTGAAATAACTAGTGCAGACCAATTCCTAATGAGGAGAAAAGAAGATTTAGTACCTGTCAGTCACTACGCTGTCATTTTTCCTAATGTAACCAGCATTCTTGCACTCATTTTAGAAAAAGAGCTGTTTATAATTAGAATGGCATCAGCTATTTAAAGTTGTAACCCCATACAGTGCTTCTGAGTAAAAGCATGTAAGCCACCATTCACCACTAATAGCAAAAAAGGGATTTGATCCATTTAGGAGCACCAAACTCAGACAACATAGTCTGAAATAATTAAAACTCACCATATATACAAGAGACATCACACACAGCTAGCAATTATCATCTACATAGAAATGGTGGGGCCACTTAGCACATCTACATTGATAGCTTTTCTTGCAAGTCTTTGCTTGCATCCCTCAGTGGTTACCTCTGTAGATATTCGTACCCATAAAAATCCATGCTCCTGCTTAACAAGAACTTATTTAGAGAGGAAGGGAGAGAGAAGGATATTTGTAGAGTGGCGTGAGACTGTGTAACTAAGCGAAAGAAGATGAAATGAGGGGGGTGTAGGCAAAATGAAAGAAATATATTTCTACAGGAAATCAGATAAACACTAGAATGGTCAGACTGAAAGCCCACCCCACTAAAACCCACGAGAGCCCTTCCATGATTTTAGCAGGCTCTGGGCCAGTCTCATAAGTAAGGTCTTAACATTGGAATTTCTGCATTCAAACTGCTAACACGTACATGGTTTTAATCCAAGAGAAAAAAAGCACCACCACAATGTACTCTGTAAACAGAAAAAAACAGTGAGTATTGCACATGCAAGCCCTTGATTAAGGATCAAACAGAAGTAGGGTTTGGAAATTTCACTGTGATATTAAAGAAATGTGCTTATTCTTTTCATTCCATTCAATGGACTTTCACTTCACCATCTGAACCATAGAAACTGCAATTGCAGTTAGAGATTGGAAAAAGGCAAAAGGTCTAACAAGGCTCCTTCCTAGTTTTATCTCTGCAGCACTGGAGAAATCAAGAGTAAGGGTGGGGTGAGGTGTGTGCAAGAGGATTTAAGCCTCACATACTTCATCCATCCCAAATACTACTTTCAACTTATTAGGCACTCTCCGCTATTCTGTTGCTGGAAATTAGGTTCAGAGTTTGTGTCACTATTGTAATGGGTTATTGATCCCTTCTCACAGAACTTCATAGATCATGGGATTTAGAAGCCATTTAATGAATGCTCGCCTTGATAAATCAAGATATTAGATAGTCTTGTTAGATTCCCCCAGTTTTAAGCTTGTATTTTTCTTCCATCAGTTTTATATTCAGCATTCCCTGAACATGTAGCCTATACAGCCATTTAATCCATAAATGATATTTTTCCACCTGTCCTATGATTTCTGGGACAGTTCTTTTGTAAGAAGTGGACCCTGCTTGCCTTAGTCCACTAAAATGGACAGTGAAGTGCTGCCAGTTGCTAGAGAATAATGGGCAGTCTGCAAGATCCTGGCAGCTTTAATTCCATTTGTGTACTACTCTATCATCCATACATGGAGATGTTCCTTTCTAGTGCTCCTTCCTCAGTGTAAGTGGTATCACAGTCCCTAAGGAAATGGAGTAAAACACAGCTGGTTCTGATAATTCTTTCAAATACACCAATTTTAGACCAGTGGACCTCCACGCATTCCACTGGAGTAAATGTCTTCTTCACACCAGTGCGCAATCAGAATAGGATAGCCTGGGAACTGAGAAAACTCCGTGCTAGAGGCATTTATCACCATAGTGCAGGACCACGGCTGGATGGACATGGATTCTGAAATACCTCATCCCATTGAAATGGACACCCAAGTCCAGGAGAAACGTCCCTCTCTGTACGTCTAGCAGGGCTATGTATAGCAACCATCTCTCTAACATTTTAGCACTGGCAGGGTATTGTGACGAAACTAGTTCTGCTATAATTTTCTGCAGACAGGTTGATCTCCAGGGCTGTCAGCGTACACAGCACATTTCAAAAGCACTAAATCTATTTCAGAAACAAAAAAGCACTAGATTAAAGTGGCAAGAGGGGACAAAGTTAAAAGCAAGGGAAACAAATTTGGGGGCTCCTTATCTACCCCTTGTGACCTGCTCTCGGAGGACACATGCAACTTTTTAACTCCTTCTTCTCTTCTGAATTTTCATTTTAGCTTCAGTGTGTCCAGTGTGGGTGTGAGACAGTGTGTGAAACTGAAGAATCCTCTCAGGAACATATGTGATGAGGACAATTCAAAGCAACACTAGCCACTGTAATCTCTTAATAAAGGGCCAGAAAGGATTGGCTCAACGGGCTGTGGTGCCCCAAGCCAACTTTTGGTTTGGCACCCTTCAGGGTGGGGCACAGAGTGTGGAACCTGGCCTCTGTTTCTCGCCCCACGCCAAGGACGGGAAACAGCCGGCCCAGGGGTGAAGCAGGCCAGCCCAGAGAGCGGAGCCCACCCCATGAGCTGGCCTGATCCAGCCCCAGGGGCAGAGTGGCTGGCTCAGTAGAGGGGCAGAAGCCTGAGGTCTGGGTCCTGGGCTGGTCCGCCCCACCTCCAGGTGCCCCCAACCTGCAGCACCCCAAGCCAGCCCTTCATTAGCTCATGGATAAAGCCAGCCCAGGGGCCAGCTAATGAGGATGACACCCTTACTCGTGCTTCACTTTACTCTGCGATGAGCACCTTTCAGTGGGCCTCATAACAGAGGAAGGGACTGGTCAGGGTGAGCAAGAGCATCAGCATCAAACAGGCATGCACCTCTGACAATTTACCTTGACACACACTTATTTGCGCTGTCCTTAATCTCAGCCTGTCTTGATTTGGTATTACAGATTACATCAGCACATAATTTAAAAAAAAAAAAAAACAAAAAACCCACAAACCTCTGCATGCTACTGAAGTAAATTATTGCTACTACTCATAAGTATCTTTAACACGCGCACATGAGCATGCATGGGAGAAAAACCCCACTTCGTCATTCCCCCATCTTCAGAGCATCTAACACAATGGGATTTTCTTCCATGAAAGCTTATATAATTAATAAATTTGTTAGTCTTTAAAAATGCCACAGGACTCCTTGTTTGTTTTGCTGAACTAGACTAACACAGCTTCCCCTTTGTAACTCATCTATTAAGACTTCATCTAAGAACAAAACAGCTTACTTTCTATGGGATTAGAATAAATGATAGTTGAGACGTCATCATCCCCTTTGGATCCCTAAATTGATTTGTGTGTGCAAATTATTATACGATTTCTGCAGGTGACCCGCTGATGGCATATACTAAGAGAAAAGGTACTCATTACTTAGCAAGTGAATAGTGGAAACTGAGCAGGACCCAGAGGTGATACATTCAGTAACTATGGAAGATAATAGAATCTGTCACCATGAGCAAGGGTATTTGCTTCAAGACAATCAAGAACTAGGAAGAAGCAGCAATTCATTTGCTGCATAGCAACAGAGACGAAGAGAAAAATCAGTGAAATGGAGGAATGAGAGGAGGAATTAAAGGAATCAAACATTTCTTTAGTCACTTGTTGATTGGAATTGATGTGTAACAAGGTGTTTGTCTTGTTTTTAAATTTATTTTCTTTTCATTTAGCTGAAGGCTCTTCATTCATAGCAATAACATTGCAGACCACTGCTTTATTCAGACTGTAGCCAAGCATTTATGCTCATCTGCAAACTCTCATGGAGAGTACCTTTACAAAGGGAAGAAATAAAGCTGTTTAAGGATTATCAGCATACATTCAAAGATGAATGGTGTGTGTGTGTGTGTGTGTTGAGGTGGGTTGGATAACAGGACAGCATATTATACAAAACCAATAAATTAAATTTCTTACCAACTTAAATATCTGTTAAGCTCCTTGGATGCTAAGGCTGGTATATTTTAAAAACGATAAAGATATTTCATTAATGAGCACATTTAATCCTAATGTTTTGGATCAACATTGAATTTGAAGAAGTAGAGAGCAGGCAATGAGGCACCCATTTTATCATCAACTTAGAAATTTGGCTACAACTTTTTGAACAAAGTCCAGATTTTCTACTTTGGAAACAGGCATGTCATCCAATCCTTAAACTCGCTATTTTTCAGTAGTCATCTCTGAGCAGCTCCCTAAATTTGTAATGTAGATGTCTAAGGTTAAGCTGCTATTCAAAACCACTCAGGGCTGTCTAGCTAACTCTTTATAGCTATTTGGGAACTTGAATGGGAAAATCGTGATTCACCAGGAATCACAGAAGTCAAATTTAAGTTGTTGGACATCTTAAGAACAAAGGCAATAAAAAAACCAAACTATTTAAAAGGGAAAGGAATTTAATCATCATTTAAAAGCACACACATCCCGTGGGAAGGAAAGAGCAAGAAGCTCACATAGTTACCCCAGCACTAGCACGTTTTCTTCTTACTATATGCCACCTGCTTTTTTTTTTTTTTTTTTTAAACTCTCGGCAGAGAACTTATGCAATCCAGTAGAAAGGATATTCTGGACAGTGAATGCAATAGTTCAGGATATTAAAAGTTTATTAAGCCAGCTTATTAATAGTTTATTATTAGTTCATTTATTCAGAATAATGATGTGATTCTTTTTGTTCTATCATCTAACAAAAGATAACAGCCCAATTCAGCAGCTAACAGCCTGCTCCTGATGATTTCATAGCGGTCATACATGTGTCACATTTTATTCTTAAATGTAGAAACAAAAGAAATTCATTGACTAACATTGGTTTCATGGGGAAAGGATACCAGCTCCATGAGATCTAGGAGACTGGTGTTTCAACCAGAAGGACTTGCCCCAAAGCCCTTCCGAAACAGCACAAAAATCATTAATAGCCTTCTGACCTTTTGAGCAACAGGCATATAAAGGATAGAATTTCTGTTTCGATCTTGTGTAAAGCAGATTGTTTTGCACTTTCCACTCTCATAAAGCATAATACACACTAAATGGATGGCAAATGACAGCTGACTTCACCTGCAATTCCAGGATTTTTCATCCTTTACAGACCAGGTTTTCAGCAGCTGGCTTTCATTTATAGATGTGACATTGCAGACACTTGTGGCTGAACTTTGTACAAGCCAGCACCTGCCCATATGCACTAATGCTTTCACGTGACCTATAAATAGTCTAATGTTTAGACATAAAAGTGTTAAGATAGGCATCAGAAAATGGAGCCATAAAATGTATTTGGAGATACAAATCCTAATACTTGTATGGGTGGAGGAATCTTTGCACATATCATGGATCAAACAGAACCTGGACAGTCAGTGCTAGCGCCTGGTCCTTCTTTAGCTGTGGGTTAAATAGCACAGTGGTTTTCAAACTTAGGGTCGGGAACCAGTGCTGGGTCACAGACTCTCAGGCACTGGGTCACAGCACCCCTTTCCGATGCCACTAAAAGACTGAAAGGTGCAATTGTTAGGTTGAAAAAAAATCATTAATGTCTGCAGCTGGGTCCCCAGGAAAAAGGTTTGAAAACCGCTGAACTAGAAGGCTTTACAGTTGTTAAGGAGCCAGGCACTAGAGGGAGACATGATTAAAGGCACTTGGTATGGTTACAAACATGCTAACATGTTAGGCTGTTTACAGGATACTCATATACATGTGTTTGCACATGTATTTTTGAACAGAGAAACAGCTGATATCAAATAGTAGCCAGGTTGAAATTTACCATATGTCCTTGTGTTACCATACAATTCAAGGACATTCAATTTAAGGCAGCATCCAGAAAAGGACTTATGAACACATGCCGGACAAAAATACCACAAGAAAATCCTCTCACAATGCATTCTGTCTGTATGCCTTAGGTATTTGTAAGGCATCACACTGGCATCTAAGCACAGGATCTAAGTTACAAGGAATGTGCAGTGGAACTTGAAACCAGAGAGGCATCAAGAAATAAATAAGGAAAATAAAATTGTTCAGACTCCGTGGCGTCTCCAAAAATTTTCAGGTGAGTTTGTGTCAGGCTTTAGCTATCTTGTTTCATCTTCTGGTGTAGTTTTTTTTCTTTCTGCGTTTGTAATCTTAAAATCTCCAAAAGGATTCCAAGTCTGCAGAGATGCACAACATATTGTCACAAAAGAAAACAGTCTGGTCACTCCTTTTTAGAGACTATTTTCTTCAAGTACTTTCTCTAAAATATGATCATTCTTGGCTTAAGTATGTACCTAACTTTAAGTGCCTCGGTTCCATTTAAGGCAATGGTACTACTAACTAGTTTATAGTTAGACACTTGCCTACATACCTTGCTAAATCCGGGCCTTACGCATGTTACATTTGCCAC
This sequence comes from Podocnemis expansa, assembly GCA_007922195.1. Lineage (NCBI taxonomy): Eukaryota > Metazoa > Chordata > Testudines > Podocnemididae > Podocnemis > Podocnemis expansa. The sequence continues at coordinate 14,290,621 of ML681973.1, forward strand.
ATTTTGAATGCTAATATTTGATTTAAAAAAAAAACAAAAACAAAACAGTAGCTTGTAAAGCTTTAAAAAGTCTACCATTTGCTGTCTTCCTCTGAAATTGTTTTTAAACATTCATAAATTGTACAGTAGTATCATCTGTTAAGCTGTCTATATAAGTTTACCAATAGTGATTTAAAACACAATATTTGTTAGTTCAAGGTTATTTCAACTATTATAGTGATTTCAAAGATGAAAAGTGAAAAGCTTAAAAATATCCCTGGAAAACTAAACTATTAGTTGCCCACAGGATTTTCTTCCGCTAATCAGACTGCATAGAGGAATTGCCACTTACATCTAGTTCAGTAACAGAGATGGTTTAGTTATTAAAATATTAAATTAGAGAGATGACAGATTTAATGCAAAACAAAATTAGTGCAATGTATCAAATTGCTGCTCCCACAAATTATGTTTTATAATTTATTTTGGTAAAAATTGAGAAGTTATTTAAAGATTTGACCAAGTTAGATAAATGAGACCCATTTCAATTCTTCTCATGTCTGCTAGGATAAGCTCAATAAAAAAAAAAAGATGCATTTTCTTTTTTTAAAACTTATGCTTTCAAGATAGATGCCTGCAATAAGAAACCATGTTTATTGTACATAAAGATTCTAATACAATATCCACAGACGAAAGAGCTATGTGACTAAACAGAGACAAAAAAGAAGGCAGGAAGTTATTGTAAGCCTTTTACCAGCTACAATTGAGCAAATAAGTCAAGCAAACAGCTTCTTTTTCTGCTCACAAGACATAATCAGTTTGTAGTTTCCTTGGTTTTGGGTGTTTTCTTTTTTTTGTCTCTTACCAGCTAATCTCTTTTCTTTCATTTTTCTTTAAATACAAAATGTATTGTAAATATTCAAAATTAAGGCTTTATTTCTTAGTTTGTTTCACCATATAAACCACTTGGTAGTTCATTTGTTCCTTGACTAGAGGGGGTACACAGTTCCGGTAGGCAAATCTAGTAGTGTGCGCTAAATGATAGTGAGTGGTCCACAAATATTTCAGCCGGAAGAACTCTCACCTGCCTGTTCATGGGGAAGAAAGCTTAAATGAGTATTAGATTGCCTAGAGTCAAGTCATTTAAAAGGTCAACCACATGTCTGTGGATTTGGGCTTTGGGATTTGTTTGTCATTGTGATGATTAAGAGCATGAATAGCAAGAATGGAAATATGTTGCTGTAGATAGGGGTCTAAAGGGTATAGCACTGCCCAATCAAAAATCAAATGATATAAGAATGTAGGACGATAGACTCAAAGATTGATAGAGACGCCCCAGGAGCCATTTATTGTCATAAGAGCTCACGTGATGCTGATTGTTCCAAACAAGAAGGATCCTGTTTTCTGTCGCCCTTCTTTTGTATATACAGGGCACGCAAGGTCACAGATCTCATTCAAGCCTATGCATGTAATGTCTCACCACAGACAAGGAAATAATGTAGTTCACATGTAGAATTAGAGGCAAGTGCACAAGTGGCCATTCCTTATCCATCAGCTAAAGTGAAAAACTATTTATTTATTAAAGTGCTACCTCTGTCTGTTTATGTACACAAGAGTACCAGCCATGTAGAGATCACAGTCTAACACAGACATGGAGGGAGGTAGCTCCAAGACCCTCTGAAACTTCAAGGCACTTGTGTCCCCCAAAATGCATCATTTATCGTGCCAAAGCTTCGATCTGTGTAGATCAGTGAGATTCTCAAAGTCTGTCCAGTAGTGCTGCGTTCTTAGGAATGAAATTTCCTTTATTTAAAGTGGACTGTGCTTGAGGCAAAAGTCTTGAAATAGGCTTTCCTGGGGGTGAAAACCTTGAACAATGGAGAACAGTCGATGATATCAGGAGCCATCACCTTGAACTCTTTGCGCACTGCTTAACACACCATAAGAAACGTATGTTTTGGAAGACAATGAAAACTTTAGTCATAATCCACTCTGTGATCAGTCATCCGAGTTGCTCATTTTCTTGTCTGCATGAGTTAAAAATCACATCTCTGCAGGTGTACAGAACAAGAGCACATGCACAGGATTTTAATGTACAAAAGGATACATTGCATCTTATTTATAAAGCATTCAATAACAAGGGAGTTTATCTGAACAAGTGATTCACGGTGAAATGCTTTTGGAGAAATCTAGTTAGAATTTCAGAGCCTAAGGATTTGTCTACTCTACAAACTTTTGCCAGAACATATTAGTATATTCACTAAAACACGTTCATACTGCCCTTCTTATCTTTTGATGCATAGTGTGGTGCTTCATGAGTAGTCACCACCATCCAACACACTGTCTTTTGAAATGTTTTGCCAATGCATAGGGGGCAGAAATGAGTCTCATAGGCTGATTGGGACTATGGGTTCCAGTTCCCAACATTCAACTTTCTCCACCCAAAGTGCCATCTCTTCACCCCACCATATCATTATTGCCAAGCCTGTTTTGAAAACCCCACAAACCCACATTGAACTTGTTGCTCTCTTCAGGGACTTGATTTCCTGGAGTGCAAACTGCAGTGAATTACGGTGAGAACAAATTCAAAATTTCTGATGGTGTTCATGTAATAGTGAAGTGCTGGTTTTGGGACCAAAAGAGAAGTGATTAGACCGCACCATATGCAGAGTTGGTATGTAGAATTTTTGGAGGTGTCAGGCCACATTCCTGGGTCCATGTACTAGCTCATCCCAGCTTTCAACATCAAAATCAAACTACATTGAAAGTGAAGAAGTGAGTGCTGATCATACTATGTAAGCATTCCCACCCACTGGAACAACGTCGTGGTGTAATTCTTATGAAGTTGGAAAACCCATTGTCTGGGCCATTGTCATGAAATGCACAGGGTGATTAACTGTTACCTGTTACACAAGGCCATGACTCTTGGCATCAGGTAGGATATAATGGATGGATTTTAGTAATGAGGACCCTGAATTGCAGTGGAGCAAGAGATGGTGTTCATATTTCCTTTCAGTACCAGTCCAGCTTGCCACAGATAGTATCAACAAAAAGAGCTACTTTTCTATAGCTATGCAAGCCCTGATAGATCATCAAGCACACTGTACCAACATCAAGGTTGGCTGGCCAAAGAAGGCACAAGATGCTCATGACTATTCAGAAAACTACAAGAAGGGTCTCTCTTTCCTGATTGGTGGCTATTCTTGGTAATGCTGAAAAGCCTAGAGTGATCCTGGAGGATGCAACCTAACCCTTTCTCCCCTGACTCATGAAGCTATACATCAAATCACTTCCACAACACCAAGGAAAGATTCAACTACTGACTCATCATGGGCAGATTAACAGTTGAATGTGCTTCTGGTAGACTGAAGTGGTGCTGCCAGTGGTAACTCACCAACATGAGTCCTAAGTGAGAAAACTTTCCCAATGGGTATAGCTGCCTGTCGTGCCCTGAATTACATCCGTGAAACAACAGATGAAAAATGACCACAAGGGAGAAGGAAGGCGGTGGAGCAGCTGCCTCCTGAATTTCAATGGCCAGAGACAAGGTCTGTCAGAAGAGCTCAACGTGAAACTATAACTCATCAAAACTTTGAACGAGCACTAACAACAAGCCACAGTAATTGTGATGTATTGTGCTGTTCCTGGCACTGTCGTTTGGGAGCCTGCAGTTACAAACACGGCTTCACATACACTAACACAGGGGTTCTCAACTATTTTCCTGTGCCAATACAGTTGGCAGTGAGCACCAATTTTTATGTGGAGAGCTCCCCTGTGCTCGGAGCCACAGCACAAACCCACCTCCCTGCTGCACCCCCACTGGCCCTACTACCAAAAAGATGCCTTTGGTGGTGGCTCAGCAAATGGGAGCCTGTGCCGCTGAAAAAGTCACTATGGTGGGACTTGCAGCACTGGCTCCGAGCACAGGGGAGCTCTCCACATAAAAGTACTGGCATTGCCAGCTACTTCAGAGCCAACACAAAAACTTTCCCCATCCCCACCCAGCAGCCGCAACTCACCACACCGCGGGAAGACCGGGACAGGATGTTTCCCGGCTGTTGGGTTTAGTAACGTTTTAATGTATATGCTTTTAACATGCAAAGTATTTTTGTTAACTTTGTACAACATCTTTTAAAATCTAAGAGTGATCAGGGAGCATGAGGCAAATTAAAGGAATTCAGCAGTTTTTAAGATGTAGGACTGCGTCACGGAAGGTTTTTAATTTCCTCTGGAAAGCCCACAGCCATTTTGCTGTCTCCTCCAATCCCTCCCAAACAGCTTTGAATCAGTGGTTAGTTGCAACCACATTTTCGATGCAGAAGTTCTGAAAGAGGGGTGGGACCAAAAAAAAAAAAAAAAAAAATCACATTTCATTCACTCCCAGTTGAAGTGATAGCAGTTAATAGACCATTTCAATTGAATTCCGATATATGTGTAAAAATCAGCTGTTCTTTAAAGTCACTTTACATTTGGACAACACTGCATTCCCAGAAAAAACCCGGCACGTTCAGCTGCAATAATGACATAATTAAGCTTTAATTTGTTGATTCATTTCACAAGATCATGACTGGAAAGAAAATATCAGTTTCTTGTAATATTGTTTTAAACATCTTAATTACCATGTGACTTACAGCTACACCAAATGAGCAAACCTAAATTACAAAAATCTGTCCTTTAATTAGCCAACACACAAATCACTTTATTTTAATTTCAAGATACAATTTAAAAAACAGGCCTCTTTGAAGTTTTCCTAGTTTATTTCAATAGATTCTATCAAAATGTTCTTCCAAGTGGCACATGAAGCCCTAATCTGAGTCTATATACCGTAAATAACTTATTGTAAAATGTTAGTATAATTAGGGCTGAGGAAATTAATTTTGCCTTAGCTTCAAATCCACTCAAATTATGGGTTTGAGGGTTCAAAAGTTTTGATTCAGACAAATGTCATTGGTCTTACATTGTGCTTAATAAAAAGGGGGGGGGGGAGAAAGGATCAGAAAGAATAAATCCAGTGGCAATACAAGAGGAAACTGGGAAAGTGAAAAATAGCTATATATTGCAAAGGAGAAGACCAGAAAAATCCAACAAACAAAGGTCATATGTATACATGCATTGTCCTTAAGCCAAATTCATTACTGTTTGAAAACACTTCAGACCCTTATTTGGAGAACTCTATGCTCAAGCTTCAGAGAAAAGTGTTTATTAAATATTTGTATTGTTTCAAAACTGAGCATTTACAATACAGCTTGGCTCTTGGAATTCATACAGAATAATCCCTTGGGCAGAGAAACAGAACAGGAAAATCCAGGCACCAAGAACTACAAACGGTTCCATCTTAATGAAGCCAAAAGGTTTTTGTCTAGTTACATGGAGCAGATAACTGGGGATGCTCATATCCAGTGCCTTTTTTTGTTTTAAAAATAGTTCTGGTACTCTCCTTTCCCCTGCTGACCCCACTCCTTCCTCACTGGACAGCGGGGCCAGTGAAAAGGTAATGGTATGCCATACTCCACACCCCTGAATACCATCACAAAAAATGTACTGCTCATATCTGAAGCAACTAAGGGACCTTAGGCAAGAACCACACTTATTTAAGCTGTAGACACCTGCAGATGATCTGTGTTCAGAAAAGAAAAGTAATGCTAAAACTAACGCTGAATATTCTTGTTAGTCTGCTTTCCTAATAGAATCAAATGGCTAGAACCATGCCTGCTAAGAGCAAGATGAATAACTACAAGGACATCCAAGAGGAACTGGATGACTGGCATGAGAATGAAGTTACATTGATATTGCACAGACCAGAAACAAAACAGTGTTTTATACCTGTAACAAAGCTTTCCCCCCCCTCAGTAAAGCATCAACTCATCACATAAAACTCATTCGTAAACACCAGAAATCGCTTACCAATTTACTATAATGAAATATTTTTGCCACAGACAGTTTTAGTTTGTGACTATCTGTAACATTATGTTAATCTCTGAGAGAGGCGAGGTGAAGGAAAGAGGTAGGCAGTTAATTAAGCAGAGAAAACCAGCTAAAATTTGCTAGTCTGCAGACATGTTCATATCTAAATGACACCAACATGCATCAGTCTCTAGTCTAGAGAAACCTTCAAGAAGTTTCCTGCACCCATCTCTCTGAACCTATGTGCAGCTCCTTGGCAGATCAAAGTAGAGAGCTTGGACATATAATAAAACCAATGCAGTGAAAGTTCAGACTAGCTCCCTGGATTAATGTACCTCCTGTGTTCCTTTCCAGACAACAGTTTCTTACAAAGCAGTACTGTAGAAATAGGTATCTTCACTTTAGCTACATTTGCAAGATACAGCTAGAGTCCATATCTGGGAATGCTGCAAGGTCTACCTCTTCCCCCAGCCTTTTGAGAAGAGACTAGATTTGAGATGGTGTACCGGTATTTTGGGCAGAGGTAAGAATGAGGAGAATGAACAGTGGTACCTTCATGGAAATCTGAGGGAGGAGCACATATTGCAGAACAAAAGAGGGTGGAACAAGCACCAGGAAGCCAGTCTGCACACACATGGCTAGAAAGCTAGCTGCGTCATCTTTGTAAATAATTCTCTTAATAAAAAAAAGTCAGTTTAGTTCAGGAACATGACGTCCTCAGATATCACCTTGTGTATGATACATAGAACGTGGTAGTGGCCAGTCATTCCAGAGCAAGGAAGAAAATATGATTAACAGACAAACAAAGCAGCACCTAAGAAACAGCACAAATGGGCAACAACAACAACAGTCTCAGAGCATTGGGAATACAGGATTTTGAGACAGGAAATTTGCACAAGTATGGAAGTGAGAACTTTGTCTAGATTCAGAGCTGATTATGAGGGGATCAAGATGAGAAAGTGAAGTTGAAGGTTTTATCATTATATGGGTGGGGGGTTCCCCAAGATTAATGTCTGAAATACTGGAAGAGTGGATAAAAAGATGAGAACCATGGCCCCAGAAAGAGATACTGTATTCCCTTGAAAACAACGCAGCAGAAGAGGAAACAGACACTATCGCACAGTCAATTTTAAAATGGATAGCCGTGTTAGTCTAGTCCAGTGAAAAAACAACAAGGAGTTGCGTGGCACTTGGAGACTAACAGATTTATTTTTTGCATGAGCTTTCGTGGGAGAAGATCCACAAATATGTTAACTTTGGAAAGATTAGAGATTTCCCAAACAGAGAAAGGATTATTTGTGGAACATGAAATTCCAACTTACAGGAGAAATTTTGTTGAAAGAAAACAGATCCAAACCTGAAGAAATAGCAAGGGCAATTAGAATCATAGAAACTGGAAGGGACCATGACAGGTCATCGAGTCCAGTTCCCCGCACTCATGGCAGGACCAAGTACCCCCATTAAACATCCCTAGGGCTTTCCCCTACACACTCTAACCCCCAGAGCTTCCAGGGTCAACTTCCACGAGCAGCGCGGTGAGTCCATATTCGCCAGAATCTGCTCCCGGAAGGATGAACTGATGGTGGTGAAATTGCCGCCATCAGTACAGACATAACCTCAGACTCCTTTTTTCTAGACTAAAAAACCCAGCTCTTTCAATGTTCCCTCACAGGCCAAATGTTCCAGACCTCGAATCATTTTTGTTGCCCTTCTTTGGACTTTCTCCAGATCTTCTTTAAAATGAGGCATCCAAAACGACACTACTCAAGCTGAGGCCTAATTGAACTATCCAGGTGAAGGACCATGAAGCTAACGCAGCACAAGTATACATGGCCAAGCTAAAAGCAATGCAGGAAGCAGAACAGAGACCAATGGAGAATGCAGACATAGTAATGTATCATCTGAAAAGCAAGGCAAAAAGCAGAAAGAAAAATATTCATCTAGGGAGCAATGTGCCAGGAGTGTGGGAAACAGAATCAATTTATTCCCTAAAACTCCAGGCAGCAAAAAAGCAATGTTACATAAAGATTGCTGCAGCTGTTAATGGCTCGATCTAAGCCCTGGTAGCAGTATCTGCTTGGCTCACAGGGAGTTGAGCTAAGGAGAGTTCATTTTTGTATTGGTTTGTTATATACTTTAGCCGTGAACCTGCAATCATCAGTGTATGGGGGCAACTGCTGTGCCTCTGTGAAGCAGCAATGGTCAGCAGGGCACAGAACAAGCACAGCAGCCAGACAATGTTCTCCAGTTTGCAGGACTTATTTTTTCCCAGAGCTATGGATGGGGACATTTAAAAATACTAAATAACGAGATAAATATTCACACTGCATATTTTTGGACAGTCAGACAGATTCGAGCTTGTTGACCTGCTGCTTGCTTCCTTATTGGTTCAGCCCTTCGCTAGGAGCTCTCCAGCACAGTTCATTTGTGGCAATACAAATATATTCAATTAAAATGCATTTTGATTTTTTGGGGGGTGGGGGATAATCAAATCTCATGAAAATAAAATCAATGCACTGTGAAAAGCATCCAGCAATAGAAAAAAGGAAGAGCAACTGGGTAAATGGAAATTCTCTCTTCTGTTCAGTGTTGCCAACTCATTATTTTATTGCAGTCTTATGGTATCCAGTGGTATTCTGAAAGCCCCAGACCCTAGACTAATGAGTACTTCACAGTCTCAAATTTCACACTTAAAATAAAATTTCTAGCCCTCATGGTTAGGAAAACAAGCTTGAAATTAGGACTCACTGAAGACAACACCTGAAAGCCATTACATTGAATCACCCCAAAACTGAATGATTTACAGAGTCTGATTTATGACTTTTGAATATTTGGAGGTGCTGGTAATGCTGCCATTTCAAGACTTTCATGGGGATCATGAACAAGGAGGTATTTTTTAAGCAGGTTTTGAAGGAGGATAGTTTCTCAAATATTTTAAAAGAGCAACTTCCAAGGAGGGTGGAAAGCATGGGAGACAGCATGAAGTGGCATTTGCTCCCACAAAGCCTCATGCAATAAATAAATGTGTTAGTCTTTAAGCTGCACAAGACTCTTTGCTTGTTTTTGAGCTAGACTAACATGGTTGCCCCTTTGGTGTTCAAAATATGTAACAAGAGAGCAATGGACAGTATATTTTGATCCAACTCCTTCTGTGACAGAATTCCCTTATCAACATCCTTCATTTTGGAATTTTATTGTGACATAGATCATTTAATCGGAATTATTCTAGAATGACAACTAAATTAATGCCACTAACGCAGAAATGATTATTTCTAGTAATTACATTTCTAGTGCGATTATTGCCGAGAGTCTCCAAATGGCTGGATGCCTGGACATAGTTTTATAGATGTTCACAGTTGTTACTTGGCATATTGAAGGTTAGAAACGTGGAAGTAATATTCCCCACCCAGCAACATCCAGATGACAGTTTTAGAGTAAATAAAGAAAATGCACCAGTAAGTATGCACTCTAAACAACATAAATAAAACAACCCCATCCCCAATAGAGTTTTAGATCTAGAATATTGCTTGTAACAAGTTTTACAGTGCAATTAAAAAAAAAAAACACTCCAAAAAGTACCTTTTATCTTACCTTTAAGCACTTTTACTGTGCCGACAGAAATGTGAAATACATTTTGATTACCAATACTCTCCACTAGTGAAATACAAGTACGTACATTGTAAAGTGACTGGTAGAAAGATTCCAAAGGGGTAGCCATGTTAGTCTAGTTCAGTAAAAAAAACAAACAAGGAGTCCTGGGGCACTTTTAAAAACTAGTTTATTTACTGCATGAACTTTCATGGGAGAAAATCCCACTCTGTCAAATGCTTGACCATAGTAAACTCATAAAATGGGAGCAGTTCCCCATCTTGAAGCATCTGATGGAGTGGGATAGTTTCCCATGAAAGCTCGTGCGATAACTAAATTTCTTAGGCTGTGTTCACACACAGGGGGTTATTTCGATACGGTTGTTCCAAAACAACTTGTATCGAAATAATGCCTTATTTCGAAGTGACTTATTTCAAATTAGCAAAAAAGTCACTTCAAAATAAGGAGAAAAGCCGGAATCGAAATAGCAATTCCGGACAACAGTTATTTCGAAATGACTCACCATCGTTTCGAAACAACATGTTCAGACGATGGTTGTTTCGAAACAACACGTTCGCACGGCGTTGTTTCACCCACAGACTAGGTTTAACTTGTTTCAAAACAACGCGGTTGTTTTTGAACAACGGTTCCTGTTGTTCCGAAACAACTGTGCGTCGTGTAAACAGCCGAAACCTTATTTCGAAACAACCTCCATTGTTTCGAAATAAGGAGGCTGTATGAACACAGCCTTAGTCTTTAAAAGTGCCACCAATACTCCTTGTTGGTTTTGATAGAAAAATAGAGATCATAAATAAACCACACTATTACTTTAAGACATGCTAAAATAATCACACTGTGAAATGTAATCTGCACTCTTCCCCGCCCCCCCCATGACTGAACACAATGGTATAATTTTTACGAAGTCTTAGCAAAACTGAAACCTAGAAACAGGTTTTCACATCAGCTGCAGTAATGACCACTTAAGCTGCAGAATGGAGGCCAAAAGGCATAAGGCATGACTGTGCAAGGATTGCAGCACCTTCAGCTCTCAATTGGTATGTCTACACTATGTGTTTAAGTTGACTTAAACAGATCCCTGTCTACACTGCAGGGCAATAAAGTCGACTTTATAAGGTCCACTTATAAAGTCAACTTAATGTAGTGTGGACTCACTAAAGTCGACTCACTAAAGTCAACTCAACTTTTACAATATAGACATAGCCAATGAATTAAATAGGATTTGAGGGATATTCAGCACTTGCCAGGATGGCTCTTCATATTGCAAGATCAAACTCATAATGATATGTTAATCATACATTTAGTCACCAGTGAAATTTAAGAACTAGCACATTTCCTACCACGTTGTTTTCCTTTCTCACTCTTGGCTGAAAAGAACTTGCTCTGACATGCTGGAATGACACCTTATGTTTCCTTCGTCACTATGGAAAAACTCCAGGCTCCTACTCCTTCCAACACCTATGGCAAAAATCAACAAGGAGCAGGATTAGTCTTACCACTTAAATGAGTAGTGCAAGTTAGCGCATTCATTTCTTTCCTGTTGAAATTGGATGTTGGTGAGGGAATGGGGCTATCTTCTTTGGCCTCATGGTTGGAGCTTGACCCTTGCAATACTGAGTGCTTTGAAAGAGGGTGAGCACCCTTAGTTTGAACTTCCGTGACAGTTGAGGCTTCAGGATGCTGACAAGGGCAGTCAGGACCAAGGTCATACCAAAGACAGAGTAGCAGAGGAGTTTGCAGTCAAGTTCCAGGCAGGGGATGACAGTGCAGGTCAAGAAGTGAGGTCCCAACCACGCTGAGATCAAAGCCAGGAGTTCAAGAAAAGGAACGGATATGACAGCTACAGGAGATCCATACTATTTGCTAGTCACTTCCAGAACTCCCCTTCGGTTTATGTAGGGCAGGAAACCTAGCAGAAGCCAAGACACTATTGTTTGTCAGACCTCTTGAGGAAGAACTTCTCATAATTTTTCCCACAGCAGGTCATAGGTGGAGCAGCAAAAGTGGCTTACAGCTGCTACAAGGCAACAATATGGAGGTGTTCGCTGCCTTGTAGCTCTTCAAGCCCAAACACAAGACCTGCTGGGCCTTACATCAGGGCACTCAACAACTTCAAGTTGGTGCTCTGTACCTCCTAGAACCAGATCAAAAATCCTTTAACACACACAGATATGCTGAAACAAATCTTGCAACTGATCCCATTCCCATTGATTTCACAAGCAATTGACTCAAGTCCTAACTAAAGATGCACACTTCATGCTCTGCAAGCAATATTTTCTTCTCAATAGAACAGTTTTCCCTCAAGTTGGGTGGCTTTAGCAATGGAGTTAGCACTGAATTAAATAGCAGATGTCATATTGTTCTGTTTTCATGGTGCTCCTATTACTGACATTGCATTCACGAACATTTTTCTTTTAAGTAAAAACAGACTAATGTCTTTCCCTGCAATGATTCTGAACAACTTCAAAGATGTTTTGATCCTCTATCTTTTAATCATCTGAATTCCTTACTTAGGTCTATAAGCAATAACAGCTTCATTTAATTCAGCACTGTTTATGCAAATGGCATTAACTCATTTATCAACAAATTTCTATTTTTCCCCCTTCAGTGCTAGAGGTTGCATTAAAATTGAACTTTATGCACATTTATTTCCTACTATTTAACTTCTATGAATAATAATGACAGCAACAACTCTCATTGGGTACATCTACACTGTATGTTTAAGTTGACTTAAACAAAGCTCTGTCTACATTGCAGGGCAATAAAGTTGACTTTAGCATCAGGTAAAGTCAACTTTATTACTTCTGCTTATAAAGTCGACTTCACAGTTAAGTCGACGTTATTAAGTCAGCTTAAGGCAATGTGGAGTTACTAAATCGACTTAAGCTCTACTTAAAGTCGATTTTAAGTAGACTTTATTAAGTTGACTTAATAAACTCGACTTTGCTTTTATAGTGTAAGCATACCCATTGGGAAGCAGCATAAAATTAACAGAAGTCAGAAACCCTTCGTAGCTAAACTCAATGTGAATTCATGCCCCCCAACTGCATAACTGATAACAAAAAATACTAGGTACATTATGAACATTACTGCTAGTTGTCATTAACTAATCAGTACTGCCAGCTGTATATACATACACATAAATGCACTTCTTAATTTTTCTGAAAATGTAATATGCTGTGACTTTAAGCAGTTTGAGTTCAAACTTGAAACGTCAAACATTTATGTATTTCACCATGTGTTTGTGGTACTTTTATCCATGTTTTATCTTCTACTTCATATTCCTAATTTTTTTGTCCTTTCTTATTGGTAGCAAAATGCCATGCTCATAATTTTGCTGGATTTTCTCATTGTGCTTGAATGATAGTACATCTATTGTCCTGGTAAAGGAAAACAAAAACAAAAACAAAAAAAGGCAGCACACTTGCAGATGTCATACCTACTGACCCTTGATGGGTCAGTAGGTAAAATAAGCATTGTTAGTTTTGTGAAGTTCAAAAGAATGCCACCATTGTCAAAGAATGATTTTCCATACTTTTTTCCCCACAATATTTAAATGCACACACCAACTGGAAGCACATATTTCAGATTCCTAGGCATCCAAATATTATGAGAAATACACTCAGCTTGATAAAACACAAAGGCAATGGGTTAACAACTGAATTCTTGTAATCAGTTTTCAGAATTAACAGAGGCCTGTCTATATGTATATACAACCTTTATTTTTAACAAGTTGTGGGGGTTTGGTACTCCCTGAAAGCCAAGGGCTGCTTATGACAGATTCTACTGCTAACAGGCTTTTTCAAAGCTACTGTCCTACAGCTCTGCCAATGAACAGCATTACAGGCTTAACCTGTTAGCAAGCCGGATGCTCCAGTCCAGGAGCTCTCATGAATGGAATAGAGACTGCAAATGGTATGGCCATTTTGTGAAATGAACAAATGTTCATTAAAAACCGAGATGAGATCATCATCTAACCCAAGACGTATTCAAACCGAGCTCTCCCTCCCAGAGCTCCTAGTGCAGTAACACTAGCAAGCAATTAAGACACTGCCATAAATAATATCACTAAGACAGACATTATGCCCAAACTTCTGAATGACATCTGCCTTCTGATCTCGTATCTCAAAAGCTCTGCATAATAGAAAGAAAAAGCATCATTCTGTGAAAGCAATTCAGTACTATTTGAAACAAAACTTAATGTGCTCCTTTTCATACCCAGTGTACATTTTACACATTGCAGTGAGTTATGGTAGATACCAGATGGGCAAAAGCCTATCAAATGCTGTAACGCTGCATACAAATTAGGCATGCAAAAGTCTGCATATGGTTCCATGTGCTGTTAGAAAACTGTCTGTCTGTTGTCAGTCACAAGTCTCTTTTCAAAATACCAGTTTGTGCACTGAAAATATTAATAGCCATAACAAGATGTATGTTCTGCTTTTCACTTGGCTGAAAAACTCTCACCTACGTCTTCTGAAGCCTCAAACGTGCACCTCAGATTTGTGCAGGCCACAAAGAAGGATGACTCACATTCACTCATGACAGCATGAGCCAAGCTGCTCCATATAGTACACGATAGCCTCAGTCACAAGGAAGGGACTTGGAGCGACTTCAAGAACAGCAAACCCCTGATTACTTCTACTAAAGAGAAGTTTAGTATTTGCAATACAGCCTTAAGCACAGAGTAAGCTCTACATTTTTTCAGTGCTTTCACTTCATCCAGTTGGGGCAGGGGGAGATAAAGACACAGGAATCAATAATTGATCTTTGTATGCTGCAAAGACTTAAAACATAAGAATCTTAACTATTTCAGAAGATTTCTCTCAAGTGGAATATGATGGAAAAATACTTTCAGTGGCCAAGGTATATACTGCAGTCCTGGGTCCTATTAGGTACTTATGTGCTAAAATGCTTTGATGTTAGACCTGGTGAGGACTGCAGATGTGATGTTGTGTAAATCAGACAAACAGAGATAACAGACCATCTCTATTGTTCTGGCAGCTTAACAGTTGCTCTGTGTCATGGATTTCTTCCTTTTCAGAAAAAAAAGCTGGGGGGGAGGCACTAGTACAAGAATAATCTTCCAGAGAGCTAATATACACAAGGGGTGGAGTGGGGACTGTTGAGACATTTTTCTCAGCTGCAAAACAGACTTCTGCTTTGAAATGGTGAGCTCTCTTTGAAACACCTTACAGGGTTTTGAGCTTTCCAGAGATTGATCTAGCTGAGGGAAGCTGGTTCCAAACTTGAGACCAAGGATTCCCTGACGAATATGTGTGATAAGAACAACACTGGAGGTCGGCATAGCAGATCTGGGTAAAATTTCTGTAAAAGATCCAGAATCTTGTGGTTTAAGGACTTTGTTAGTGCTGTTAAGAGTCATAGGAAATTTTTGTTTGAAAAGGAACTCCTCTTTGTACTTAGGGTGTACACACACGTGCACATGCACAGCCAGTTTTATTCCCTGTTTAGTCCCATGAGATCTTCACTTAGAGACAGGCGAGAACCAAAACCCAGAATCTAAATCTGCTCCTGAATGGGTGTGTGGTTCTGTAGAATTTAAACCCAAATCTGGATCTTAAGTCTATTGATGTCCATATTTATTTGCTGTATAATGGTTAAACCATATCCTCCCACAACTGGATTTAAGCACAGTGAACTTTACAAAAGTGCAAAAGCTGGATCCCAGCCTCATGGCCAGGGCCCTTTTCTACCACAAAGGCTAAGCATCCAACGTGATTTTAAATATTGACTTCTACAGTCAGCAGTGTGGCATGCTGACACAAATTACACTTCATACGTTCACATCAGTCATTGAACAAGGTCTCAGCTGCCTATAGAGATCTTGATGATACATAGACTGAAGGCCTAGGAGAAGAAAATTCCTTCATATATTCAGGAAGAGAGAAAATAAAATAGATGGGTCGGGAGGTAGAACCGAGTTTCCTGATTTCCAGGCTCACACCCTGTCTACAGGCCCATCCTTCCTCTGCCATTGATCTGAGCAAGACACGTTAGTGGTGTACTGGAAATGCTCTTGGTTCAAAATGTCCATAGCTTTCTACATCATTGCTACCATTTAACCTTATAAAAATGTCTCAAACGTCAACTTCCTGATCTGCCTCCAGAGCAAAGATCTGGGTCTAGCCACTATATATCCTAGTCCCTTACAGGGAAGGCATCGGCATTCTGGGAGACCAGAAATCATAGCTCATGATATCTGGGAAAGAGAGAAAATAATATGGAGACTTGGACTCTCACATACAAGGTTAGCCTTTGATCTTCATAAATTCTGTTTCCCTGACCAGCCAAGCACAGCTCCCTGTAGCTGCACCTGTATGAGAAAAATAGAAAGCGTTCCTTTATTTTATTTGTCTATCTCCTCATTTTTAAGAAAGCCAAACATTGTTTCATTATAATATTAAGATTGGTTTTGATTGCTATTGCCTTCACATCCCAGGGAACAAAACATCTCCTACCTTCAGGGCAGGAAAGGAAACCACAGAAGATTGGTTAGCCTGCAATCACCAAGTTCACCCAAAAGAGAGGGGCTGCCTTTTTTTTTTTTTAGCATGTGTCTTAACTAAGAGACAGGGATCCAAGCTAAAAGAATGTGACTTCTGACTAGAGTTACTACAACATGGTGTCCCTCAGTTATGAAAGCTGGTTACAAAGAAAGGATCACAGAAAGAATTACTGTCTTCCAAGACTCAATAAGAAACTTCATTAGAGAGGTCCCAAAGGAGCAGA
Organism: Podocnemis expansa; assembly: GCA_007922195.1. Lineage (NCBI taxonomy): Eukaryota > Metazoa > Chordata > Testudines > Podocnemididae > Podocnemis > Podocnemis expansa. The sequence continues at coordinate 14,306,860 of ML681973.1, forward strand.
TGTATGAGTCTAGTTCAGCAAAAAGCAAACCAGGAGTCCTGTGGCACTTGGAAGGACTAATACATTTATTTATCACATAGCTTTCATGGGATAAAATCCCACTTCAGATGCTTTGAGGATGGGGAAACTTACAGAATGGGAAGAGCCCATGTGATCCCATGGCTTATACTTCCCTGTATTTATTTTCCTCCCCTTCTGTAAGTTCCCCCATCTTCAAAGCATCTGAAGTGCCATTCTCTCCCATGAAAGCTATGTGATAAATAAATTTATTAGTCTTTAAGTGCCACAGGACTCCTGGTTTGTTTTGCTGGACTAGACTAACACAGCTGCCCCTTTGTAACATACTCTTAATACCTAAAGGGATGGCATGTACATGCAGACATCCACTATTCATCAGAGAATGGTAGCCAACATCAGAAACATCCACATGCTGCAGAGCTGACAAATGACAATGGAAGAAAAAGGTAGAGGCAATGTGGCGATCTAATATACAAGTACACACAAATTCACCGATCACCTCAGATGACATTGCTGCATTTCACCCTCCACAGCCCAATATATCTATGCTGCTTATGACACAACTGCACTCAATCAAGCAAAACAATATACCGGTAAAATGGTTTCTTGCTGATCTCCTTAGATATTCTGCTTGTGGCCTGAGCCAGGAGTTTCATTAGTAAAGTTTCATAGCTCTGTTTGTTAACATTGGCTATTAATTCACCCCAATTTCCAATGAAAGATTTGCCTCATTATCCATATCTTGATCTCATTTTGTCCCAGTTCTAAAAGAACAGAAGTACAAACAGCTTGGGTTACCACACATTTATTGAGTTGAAGCCCAGACTGATTTAAAAGGGAACATAGTAACAGGCTATCTCCAATTGAGCATACAGAGCTGAGCTAAATCAAGCATACACCAAGTATATCTAACAGCCTCATTAGAGAGCTTTGGCCATCTTTAATGTTCACAGAAATGCTTTCTGTGTTTTCTAAACTCCTTGGTGGAAAAAGCTGGCTGGAAATGCACGATTACTCCTGTGCCATTTAATTACAGTAACCTGCAACCACCACTACCTAATTGTTCTTCTATACAATAAACTGTTAAGTGTTATCACATGAGGACTGTGATTCTACTTGACAAGGCACAGCACAGGAGCAGAATTAAATGCCTCAGGCGTGAGCCAGTTTTAAAAGCTTGCGTGTTCCCCCTCTACTACACATGCAAGGAGCCTTTCCGCCCACTTTGCTCATTAACATTCCAGGGTGCTCACATACAGCTCGGAGGACTATAATTATGAAGAGAGAGAGAGAAATGGGCTAAAGCTGAGCCGGACATAAATTTTGGAAACTCCTGAAGTTTGAAGGAATTCAAATACAAAGTTTGGGTTCAGGCTCAAATCTGGACGTCTCTCTTCCTCAGCTTGGACAATGGTCAGCCAAGGAGAGAACGCTCAAGGACTGAAACAAACAGACACATTTTAGTCATAAAAGAGTCAAAAATTGGCAGAGGGATCTCAGTGGAGAACAAATCTATTACATTATTCACAGAGGAAGATATGAAGTAGACTTGCCACTCCATCCTTGACTCACATTACAAATACGGCTGTACAATATCACAGTTCTGTATCATACTCTGGCATCTGATATCAATAGCATCACATGCTGAGTAGAGTATTACTCATGGTTTGGGAGAGCTCCAGAATCGAGTTCATAGTTCTAGGCTAAGACCATGCAACATTTAAGCTAGCGGTATCCAACCTTTTCAGTAACACAGCACACTTCAAGGAGACAGACAATTCACAGCACTCTCACTTTTTTCAGCTGAATTAACTTTTACGAGCAATTGAATTTACTCACATTTACTATGGTTACAGTCTTTCTAGAAACACTTGCAGCACAGCACACAAAGGATCAAATGCATTAATATTTCAAATCCACTGGAAAAAATACACATCATCATCTCAATTTTATCCTTTGGCCACCTGTGTCTAGAATGTTCACATTTTCGAATCAGAAAACCGATACCTCACTTTTAATTTGATGATTAATGTTCCATGAGTTTTATGAGCTGCAGCTTGGTTGGATACAACGTTAAGATGAAACAATGTTCGTTTACATTGATTTTCATTACCTTTGTACAAAATTTCAGGGCACACTTGAACAGTTCTCATGGCACACTGGATGAAATCACTGACAGGCAGTGATGTGAACTGTCCAGCATTTCTCAGTTAGCTAGACTACTAACATTATATAATATTATTTATTTTAGGTATTTGTCCTGATTTTTTACTGTGGCAATAAACATCAAATGTCTGAAACTCTACCAAATTGAATAAAAAGCACAGAAGGGCATGTTGGGAGCAGAGGCATATATAGGACTAAGAAGAAGCCTTCTGTGATTTTTGTTTAAAGAGTCTGTTCCAGTAACATTTCACAGCTGAAGAATGAGTAAAGCTGTGCATGTGTAAGAAATCACAGACTCCCCATGTTTTGAATTGTGCATGTGTAAGAAAGTTACAAAGTAATCACATCTCAGGGGAAAGTAAAATAAAGATAGCCATGAAGCTAGAAGAAACTGACTGGAACTAACAAAACTGCACTGACAAGGGAGAAGAACTAATATGGAAATGAGAGACTCATATGTATAAGCAAAGATATCAAAAAAGTTATAAATAATTCTGTATAACAAAGAGAAGTTGAAGAGGTACTTTCCGGTACCAGAGATGGCTGTAATGAGATCACCCCGATGAGCAGCCCACTTTTAATAAAAATGTTAGACCTTCTACTGAGTGAGCAAATCCCTCTATGCAGCAGGGCACTGGAGTGGCACATAAAACATTGTGGTTCAATGCATGGCCACACTCTCAATCTATCCTGTTGTTTAGTTCTCTGCTTCCCTTCCCCATTGTGGCATTAAGGTAAAAATCCTTTCACGACTGTGAGGCACTTAGATATCATGGTGATGTCGGCCACACGAATACCTAGACAGATGGGCCAACCCTGCTTAGACTAACCATATCTGTGAACTAGCCAGTCGCCTAGGGCGCCAGGCTTTAAAGTGCACCAAAGTAGATGGAAGGGTGCCAAAATCCCTTGGGCTGGCACTGAGTCTAAGCTCTTGAAACTTTACAATGAAGTCTATATTGTACAAGACATTTGATGAATGAACCTCAGTGGTTCAGGAACCAAATGAGTGATCAGATTACCCAAAAGAGCCACAGAACTCACTGTTTCATTTACTATTTTTATATGTTATATTACAGGGCCAAATGACTGGCCAAGTATTATTTTATCAACGATTGGTTAATAACATAGTAAAAGCATCCTGATTGGTTTAGAACTTAGCTGGGTTAATAATTAAATCAGTGTTTAATACCACGTGCTGTAAAGAGACACTTGAGGCTCACCAGCCTCAGTGCAAGTATTACTGCAGTAGTGGGATGTCAGACAGTTACTTCAAACTCTTTTTGCATCACATTGCAAACAAAAAACAAAAACAGTAAAAAAAACTTGTAATCCTAGCCCTCGACACAAAGAAGGATTGCATCAGAAATTTAAAACCCAAACTCACTCTTCTTAATTTGAGAGAACATAAGTAAAGGCCAGTTCGTTCCCTGACTTTAATGTTCTCAGCTTTAATTATGAGGATCTAGGGAAATCATGAGTTACAAGCCCAGCTGGTTCCATGCTCCATGAAGAATGAAAATCTTCAAGAACCATCCAAATAATCAATCTCTGGCTGCTAGGATGCCATTGGCTCCTCCCAGTGGATTTCAGGACATGCCAATATTGCAAGAAAGCAAACTACTTTTGAAATATATTAATACATTCCACAAAGTTATGTTAATTCATCTGCAAATGTATTAGACATGGTCAGGGAGAACATGGTTATATGCTTTCTAAAATTTCATCTTTGCTGTTGTGTAAGCACATGATTTACCGTTGGCTGGTATCGTGGTGCAGTGCCTATCTGAACATCGGGGAGGTCTTATTTGGAAGCACAGAGAACTACTGTTAGCTAATCAGCAAAAGCACCAATCCAGTGCCATGGGGAAAACCATGAACCTGGCCATTTCCCAGCTAGCTCTATGAAATCTACTTTTTCTAATGGTAGTGGCAGTGACTGCTCCAAGAACATCCAATCAGGAGAGGAAATTTTATTTTGTTTAAAAACAGATGCATACATTTAAGGGGGCAGATCAGCTGCTGGTATAAATTGTCATCACTGTATTAAAGTTGACAGAGCTGGGACAATTTACACCTACAGATGATCCTCTGGTGTCTTTCAGTTGATTTGCTTTTGCTTTATGACCGTTCAGTGAATAATAAAACAAGCCCTGATAAATGGGCCTTTGCACTAATGCAAAGAGTTTTAGTTCCCTACCCTGGCTGGTGAAACCACTCACCAGTTTATAATATAACTTTGCATCTACTTCAAGGGCCTTAGGAAAGGGCCCATCTTTTTGTCTGTGCAGTGCCACGCACAGCAGGATCTAGGTTCATGGCTCAGGCTTTTCAGTGCTACAATTAAATCAAATTAATTGACACCACACAGATGTGTTAAAGAAAAGGTTTTAGTTTCCTCACTGAGTTTCTTCACTTTGATCACACACTTGTCAATGAGTATCTCCTATGGATATAATTCTGCACTCCAGTTTTACAGAGGAGTAACTCCACTGAAATCACATGAAACTGAACCAGGGTACAACTGAGGTTATGCAGTGCTCTATCAGAGCAAGTTCTGCAAAGTCACACTGATATAAATTTGAAATATTTTCTCTGATGCTTGCATCATTACTCTGCATAAACACAGGAGTTACTTGAGCAGAACTTGGTTTTGAATCTGTCTTAATTGTTTGGTTATATAACCTGATTATGGGAGGAAGCAGGGGGGGCTGGGGGAGGAACAAATGAGATGGTACAATTATGCCAACTGTGACAGTTTTATGATATTTGATGATTTTCTTCAATCTCTAGTCTCTGGAATCATTTGATTTCTTGAGAAACACAGCTTTCCTTAAAATAAAATAAAGTTTCCAGTCCTCCTGGCTGCAGAGAGAGACATTAAAACATGGAGTACCTCCCACAGGCTTGGAAACCAGAAAGAAAATAAAAGAGAACCCATTGTTTATTGTTTTTTAAAGTCTTATGAATTCTAAACTCATCTTCTAGGTTTCAAGGGCCTCACATTATTTTTGAAGACAGAGTTGGCAACTGTATGCATCTATTTCCAATTTTTAATTTAACTGTGAAATAAAACAGCATTTAATTTAAACACACAAAACCAAAGACTATTTGGGGGGGGACCCGAAAAACTGTAGTGATGAGGGCCTTATAACAACCTGAATAGAATAAAATATCTCCAGAGCTGCCATTTTGACACTTTCACTGGCTTGAAATCCACTGTAAATCTTGAAAGAGAGAGACTAAACAGTACACATGGGAAGTGGAATTTTTCACTGTGGTTTCTTGGGAGATGCTGGAAAACCCCATTCCCACTTCCCATCTAAAGCCCCGTGCAGCAGCAAACTTCCTTCTGACAGAGGAGGGGCAGGAAGTCACTTCCCCAGAGCCTCTTAATGCCAGCAGAGGAAACTGCTGCAGAGAAAGATGCAATTTGTATTCCTGGCTGTGCCCTCAGCTGCCAACTCGCAGAACAAGGGAAGTTGTGTGTCATGGCTAAAAGCAGCTGTACACAAAGTAAGATTAGCGCTCTCTTCACTTAAAATATCTTTTGTTGAAATGCTCATTTCTAATAATTTTTAAAATCTCATTTTGTGAATTGAGGACAGCATCTCTTTCCCATTAACCCACATTAGCCATGTTTTAGTAACACATCCATTAAAGAAATGACTGCCGGCACCAAGCTAATTCCAGACTTGACCTTCTCAGATTCTTCACTCATGTAACTGTCTCTTCACAACTTTTTAGAATCTAATTTACTTAATATTTAATTAAAGTTACAGAAATTCATTCTGTGCTTCTTAGGAAGGAATACAGCGGCATGAAAGATTTATAAGAATCTATCAAGCTAGAGAAACAAATAGGAGTAGACACTGTTGATAGCAAGAGCTGGGTATTCATCCATCTTTGCAGGGTTGGGCTTTTTTAAATTATGGAGATGGCATGAAAGAGTACAGCAAGAGGATGCAAGAGTTATAATGCTTCACATGAATGTTTGGTGTCATGATCAAAAATGTGCATGCAACTCCAGGCAATAAGAAAAACTTGCTGGAACAGCAAACCTCAACAGATTCCAGAGTGTTAACCACACCAGCTATGTAGACCAGTTTGCCACTGGTTGGATACTCAGTAGCTCCAGAGATAGGACGTTGGTTATGAATTAACAACAGGAGGTCGTAAGAGTAAGAGAAGTTGCACTTCTTTTTCCCAAATATAATTGAGCAGCATAACCTAGCTCTTTCCTAATACTACAGAGCCCCATATAAAAGCAGAATGAATGACCTCTGACTGAGTACAGAGGGTATGTAGGAACCCATAGAGCAATCTTTAAAAGGGGGCAATAAAGATGTCATAAATTGCAAGAGTGCAGTTCAGAAAAATTTATGAATGGTTGCTTTGTGAGGGAGGTTAGCCGGATATTCATTCTATAGCCATCTATTGTTATACTACAACTGTAAAGGGCAATTTTAAAGACTGTTAGTGTGTTAACTTTCAAGCTGCTAATCATGTAGCTTCCAATAACACTTATAGAAGTGACAGAGGAAGAGACTCAATCTCTTCTGTCCTCCATACCCCTGCCACCTACTATGTCCAGTCCAATTTTAAAAGCAAGTGACTCCCTGCCCAGACATTCTGCACAACATCAATATTCCTGCCTGGACCTCAGTGACATGATCTTCTCAAATGGAAAAATTAAAGGCCTTCTCTTAACCCCACAAAAGCTGTATCAGTGTCAACAAAAATGCTCTACACGGATTTAACTATTTAGTTGCAGGAATGCTATACTGCCGCACATTAAGTACTGCGTGTGTTAAAAGTGACAATTTTGTGTGTGTATAGTATTTAACTTGTCTTAAGTGACAACCTAAAGTATTATTAAAATTGTTCCCTTAAACCAAGGGATTTTAATTAAAGGTTGAACAAAATTACATTAGAAATAACTAAATGTATTTGTGCAAATGTGGAAGGGCAGTAGGGTTGCAGGTATGGGGGGGAAAGGGGTAGAAGATATATTCCCCACCCGCAGCTTGCACTCCTGTAGCAAGGGGGCAGCCTACAACAGGAGAGACTCCACAACCCAAAAAACACATGGCTGGATGGGGTAAAATCACAGCTAAAGCCCACCCTTTCCCCACTAGAAACCAATACTAAGGGTAATTCATGCTGCATTGTGCCAGACTCCTCCAGTACCCAGAGGTATTCCCCTTGCTGTATCCCAGAGGGGTCACGTGTCAATCTAGTTCAGCAAAAGAAGCAAGGAGTCCTGTAGCACTTATAACAACTAACACATTTTATTTATTGCATGAGCATTCATGAGAGAAAAACCCTACTGTATCAGACACGAAGTGGGGAGCTTACAGAATGGGAGCAAAATAAATGTAGGGAAGTGTAAGTCTTAGGATCAGGTCAGACCATTTTCCTATTACAACAGGTAATTTGGCTTTCTTTTTCCCCCTCCCACTTTCTGTCCTATTGCTGTTCCCCAGCATTTGAGTCTAAACAACCGCTTTGATTTGCTGTCACAGTCTGATCTGACCCTATGACTTACAGAATGGGAGGAAGATAAACGCAAGGAAGTGCAAGTTCCTCATTTCAAGCATCTGATGAAGTGGGATTTTCTCCCATGAAAGCTCATGCTACAAATGTGTTAGTCTTTAAAAGTGCCACCAAACTCCTTGTTAGTTTTTTCTTTTGCCATAGCATCCTAAAGCGGCAATAGCTCCTGTAACTGCTACCCCAGCAATGTCCTTCCACACCCAAGGCTTGACATGGCTGTAGCTATACAAGCCGCAGCTCTAGCCCAAGATTAGTCCATTGTTTTATAACTTTTTTTTTTTCTGCAGAGGCAAAAGACCAGCTTTTACCAGCAAAAGGCCTTTGTAGAATTCATCTTTACATTTAACTGTGCTCCTCTTCAGCTTGCTGTTTGCCAAGTCTGGATGACTCTTGCTATTGTTGTAAGGTGATGGGGATTTAAACAGACTTGCCGCACTTGATATGTATTTTTAAACACAATAATACATTTTTGCTGTGCCAGGAATAAAACTCAAGAGCAGTGTTGGTTTCCCTTCACCCCCAATGTTCGTCTGACTTAACAACAAATAAAAAGAAAACTGGATTCCAAAGGAGATTTTGCAACTAAGAGAAATTTCCTGATCTCTTTTTATGAGCTGCTGCTATGTTTTCACCTCCTCCCTCTCCACTGGCACTCAAATGATCCCATTCAAGTGCATCATTATTTTTTCATCATCATTTCCTTTGGATACTTCATGTCATATTGCATTAGCAGAGGTCCTGTATGGGATTTTCCATTATTTGATAACTTCTGGTAATAAAGATAAACCATTTTTAAGCATCTACAGTTGATTATGAAAACAATATAAGTTGATTATATGTAAATATAATGAATAGCCAGTTTATCATCCCACCTATTCAGCACCTTCACAGCCCTGGTTTCATTCTGACTTTCACACACAGTCCTTAAGAGTAAATGTAGTTTATACATAGATCAGGTGAAGATTGATTCAGGTAGCATTATAAATTACATTTGTGCAATGTTTTTCTTTCAGTACATCTTAGACATGGTACTGCTTGCAGTTATGTGCGTATGTCAGCATAAGTCCTGGTTTAATTCCTCCACCAGGTTCCAATTTAAGATTGCTATGATCAAAAAGTTGCTTTCCAAGTGACCATAGGCTAATATAAATCAACCCTCCATAAGGATGCACTACACAAGGAAAATTGCTTAGTGAAGTCTGAAGATTTTGAAATATTAGCACCTGTTCTTAAAATTTATTACAGCTTGAGAACCTCATCTGGAGGGCAGTTCAGGGTTAGGTTGAGCCAACATCTTATAAATTGAGAAATTAATGTTCTTTCCTTCTATGTTCAGTAGAAATTTTATCTGAGTAAGACTCCGTAGCATGACCCCTATATAATAATAAAATAAACAGGAAGTCCTGTGGCACTTTTAAAGACTAACACATTTATTTGTCTCATGAGCTTCCACTGGGCACTTTCAGAAGCTCATGCAATAAGTAAATGTTATCCTTGAATAGGGCTGCAGGACTCCTTGTTTGCTTTGATGAAAAAGACTAACAAAGCTACTCCTATGGAACTGTACAGCAATGGTGATGGCTCTTATATAGTGCTCATCCACAGATCACAGGACAAAAGAAAGCAAGCACCATAATGATTTTGATGCACAGTACTATAGTATCCTCTGAAGAAATTAAACCACGTCCTCATATCTTTTCACATACAAGCGAGGTTCATCCAGCACAGCTGACCACAAGTCAACAGATGGGAAATACTAATTGTGCTGCTTCCCACATAATTTTACACAAAACAATGTTGCAAGTTGTAAACAATTTACTAGCCCAAGCTCAAAAGCTATTTGCCACACTTTTGCAATGTGGATTATTTATCTATTTTATTCACCTGACAATGGCACCTCCCAAAACAAAACAAAACCCCTACTCATCATGGACATGTTGGTTTACACAGGCTCTGCAATCTTCTGTTATCAAGGTTCATAATCTAACTTTCAACATGAGTAAAATACCTTAAGGAAATTTAATTTGCTAAAATAGATATGCAACATCTCTAAAGATTTAGATACTGACAGCTTAGGTCCCCATATGGAGTTAGACGTATTGGTGGTGAACCCATATAGTCTTTGCTAGAGTCAAGAGAAATCTTCTTGGACGTTTGCTGATTTTAGGATCACCATTTTGCTGCTAACTAGAATTATGCTATTTGCAGTGAGATCTGTAGAATGTAGCCATCAAAATCAATATAGCCAGCTTACAATGGCACAAACAAAACCCATTTCATTGACTGCTGATCTTGCACATGGCATTGCACTTAAATAGAACCAAAATATAACCTTATCCAGCATGCAATCATAATTTAAAGCCTATTTCAGTCACTAAAATTAAAAGGAAGTGTTTGCTTCAGAATGTGGTGACCAGCTAAAAAAATTAAGTGACTTGCATTAACATAGCAAATGGCCCTTAAAATGTACTATTTATAGACCCATCTAAGCTACTCTGCTGTTTCAAACATCCTCCTCCTTTAAGAGTTCTTCTCTACACGAAAATATGACTTTCAGAATTGCAAAGCAGCAATTTGACCAAGTATGCATTTCATAGAAACATAAGCTTGACCAAATACAGCTCTGTCGACCATGCTGCTTTTCCCACTAATAATATATACATACTATCACAGAGGAGACAGCTATGTAATTTTGCTTCTCTTTCAGCAACCTCATTATAATGCTGCCAAACCCAGAGACTAATTAGAAGATGATGTCATTGCATTCCAACAAAAGGCGCCGATGTATTATTAATGATAAGAGAAAATTTAATCTCCGGGTTTGGTTGAAATATACCTCTGTGCATTAAAGGCTTGTTTTCCCTCCTTTAAACAATTTCAGAACTCATTAAACAATACAAATATGAGATCTTTACCAAAGCTGGACCTAACGCATGTGCAATGAGACAAATTTCCCTGCCGTACCATATAGTGTCAAACATTTAACAACAAGCTGACTGCTAGGTAAGGCTTCAATACCTTGAAACTTCAAAATTTTACACCATTTCAAAGTGCCGCCATTTAGATGCAGATTTTTGACTTGCCAACTGAGTTTGCACCAATGAAAGCGGGTGCACATACTACTTGGGAAATAACTGTACGTGTCATTGAAAAGAAGCCCTGAATTCTGTAGGCAAACCACATTGGACCATGATCTTAATCAGATCTGACTATCTTGGGGGAAACAACCTGGCCCAGTTCTGGGATAGAAGACCCTCAAGGAAAACAGAGAGTACTGCAGAAAGTAGCACCAATGATTTGATATCTATTCAGCTGCTGCCAGAGAGGTATTAGGAAACAAGTACTCTATTACCTTTTGAATGAGATAGGAAGCCAGGGTCCTGAACATGATACGACTCAACTTGCATTCAGCTCAGTGAGTGTCTTTCCATGTTCATCAATGGAATTTGAACTAGGCCCATGGTCAAAGATTCAACTGCCCTTTTCCTAAGAACAGGGGTGTAGGCTCCAGCACCCCAACTAACCTCCATGTGGAGTTTGCACCCATCTCATTTCCCCTTACATGCTCTACTACGGACAGATAATTGTGAGTAAAGAGATCAGGTCCCCAGTGGATGAAAGCATGTCTTTCACAGCACAGTAGTGATCTTAGTCTTTTTATACAACCTAATTTAACTACTTCAGTGAACCGTCTATGAGCTTAATTTTGTGGAGATTCCCTTTGAGGTCAGTGGTGTTCGTGCCTGATGATAGGTGACTGCTTGCCTGGGCATCCCATTTGCCACCCTCTCCCAAGCACACACAAAAACCCCTTATGGACAGTGCAGGGGGCTCTGGCCTGGAATCTGGGAAACTACAGACTAGCATAACTCAAAGTTACTGACCACATAGGAATTTATGACCCACCTAGTCATTTGGGACCCACCTGGAAATTTGACTCCCACCTAGGAATTCAAAAAACTAAACTAAGAAATAAACAACTTAGCTCAATCGTGGGAACTACTAATATGACCCTCCCCTAGTATAGGAAGAGACCAGGAAACGCTGAGCTAAAAATCCCATAAAAAGGAGATGCCAACTGGCAGAAGTTATGGAGGTTCACGTGTTACCTGTCGGAACTGATCACTCTGACGATTGGGTCTCCCGAGGAAAGCTAGCTCGTGTTGTGTCTCTTAGCATGCCTTTTGTGTTCATGCTGCTGGTCAGTGGTGCCTGGATTGTGGTACGTATATAAAAATCCCCTATGAGTACTTTGCAGTTTGTTTTACCTTGCAATTTTGTTTCATTGTGAATAGCTAGCAGTTTTTCTTTGTCGCAAATACCTTGCAGTTTTGCTGTGTTACTTATCTAGATTTGCTACCTCAGTTAGTCTTGTAAGATTGCTGTTTTAGTTGTTGATTGCTACCTCAATTGATGCTTTGAAACAAGTGTTGTTACTAAGTTGTCACTGTGATTATCCATTGAAAAAATTTCCCCGTTGTTGCGCTAAATGAACGAACCCATTTCTCAGTTAGAACTACTGAGTCCAGTGTCTCCTTCTCCCATCGTGGTTGGGAACCAACAAGTGGATGGGCCACCTGCAGCATTAGTCCTTCAGATTGTAAAATACATGCCAATAGGTCAATACAATGCTTGTATATGCCGATAATATACAACTTTTTCTGTACAGCAGCCCCACCTCATCCCACAGCCGGAGCCATCCATGGGGGGAGCGTGAGAGGGGTGATCGCCCCAGCCCCACGGCTCCATGGGCACCACGCTCTCCTGCCGTCTCCCACAGCCGCACTGTCCTCTGCCCCCTCCCCGCTGCTTTTGGCGCTGAGCCGAAGGCAGCAGGGGCTGGGCAGGAGCACAGAGCCAGTCTCTGCTCTTGGCCAGTCCTCCCCGCTGCCAGGGAGGAACAGCTAGCCATGGGCCAGAGGCCAGACCCCACTCTCGCCCCTTCCCTGGGCCGCTGTTCCACCCTTGGGGTCGGCCCAGAGGCAGGGAGGGAGAGCAGAGCCCAGCTCCTGGATCAGCCTGCTCTGCCCCTGGCTCTGGAGAGGGGTGGGTATGAAGGGCCAGTCTCTGGGCCACCCACCCCATCTCCCCAGTGGGGGAAGCACATGCTGATTGCCCCAGGCCCTGCATTCCCCAAGGGGGGCATCAAAATCACAGGCCCCTAGGGTGCCAAAAAAAACCTTGGGCTGGCCCTGCCCACAGCTGATACCTCGTTAGAATATAAATCAAATGTAAGAGAATTTTCATATCCAAAGCAAACTATTTTTGGTATCTCTAACATTAAAATATGAATCCATCGTAATAAATTTAGCTATTTTAATAGACATCCAACCATCTGTGATTTAACATTACCATTCTGCAGAAGCCCTGATGAAAAAAGACAACAAACCCATTTCTGCTAGAAAGAACAGTTAACCTTTAACTATAGCAAAACAAATGCAATACACCCAGTAGAAGTCAGTCAATAAACATCACCTTCCTGCTACTGTCCTTTACGCCGTGAGTATTGATGCTACCTCACCCCGGAAAAGTTAACTAGAAGCTTTTCCATCTTCCCGTGGGAAAGGTTGCCCTGGTGACCTAGAGAAAACAAAGAGGTGACTTTGATAAGTGAGCACTTTGCTGTCTGCAAGGAGGCCAGAGTAATCAATGACCTTCTCTTGACAGAACAACAATAATGGGGGGGGGGACCCACACACATTTGCACCTTGGGTTGAAACAGTAATTGCAGCTGTTGTTGCTTGAAAAATAGAGGGAAGCCAGGCAACAAGCAAGCGAAAGTCTAATGAATTAAACGCTCTCACTAAAAAAAACAACACAAACTTGATGCTTGCTGTAAACTCTTTGCATTTGAAGAACACAGACTTGCTACAAGTTAGCTACTGGATCATTTGGAAACTAAAGCTTCACTCTAGCAAAGTACCAAACCATGAGACTTCAATGTGGGCAAGCTTAAAGTTAAACCTATGCTTAAGTGCTTTGCTGGATCAGGTCATAAATTTTGAGGCTCGCTGGAATGTTTCAACATTAGATACTGTAGTCTGTATCTCTTCAGGTTTCTTCTGCCACTTTATCCATGTATTCATCCTCAACCAGCTTTTGAGAAAAACACAACAATGAAGTGATCTATTGCCTATGAGTTCACTGGTGTTTAAAATGTAACTACCTTCATAATGGCAAATCTCAAACCTCACTGAAATTATCAGCTGCACAAGGAATGACTAAGCTTGCAAATAATTTAGACAAGGAAATCAATCAATTCTGCCTTACGTGATGATGTTCAGAACTTTGGCTGGCAGCATCGACACCGCTGTTCATCGCAGCTCTGACGTGCCCGTCGCCAGAGAAGCACCAGTTATCAGCAGTTATTAATTCTTCTCACATTTACTATTAAAGCTTTGAGATGAGCTTTGGAAGCTGCCCTAGGGAAGGATGCTCAGCCCTCTCAAGGACAATGCAATTCATTTGTTTTTTTTAAATGTAACACTTCCCATCAGCACATACATTTGCAATCTTTCTATACGTAAAATTACACTGATATAAGTTACTCCATAGTGCACTCAGATGACAAAGAGTAAATAGTTCCTAGCAAAGCAGAAAATTACAATTTGCATCTTGTAGATGTAGTGAAGAGAGCACTGGACTGGGAGTGAGGGTCAGTTCCCAGCTTTTCCCTGTCCTACTGCATGACCTTGGCCAATTAACTTCACTTCTCTCTGCCTCCATTTTCTCTCCCCGCCATTGTCTGTAGAATAAATGGTAACCTCCAAGACGGTGGACCCTAACCAGTAGGTCGCAATCTACTTGCTGAGGGCAGTTGCCATTGACATCTACAAGCATTTCGCTATCTGCTGGTAAAGAGTTGGAGACAAGTGTTCTGACCATAATTCTCAACCTTTTGCAGGTCACGACACACTTGACAGTGCATCATGATGCTACAGGACATACCAGCCCACCCTCTCCAGGGCGAATCCAGGCATGTCCCAGCTATCTGTGACACATTTATCACTGTGTGGTGACACAGCAATGTGTCCTGACACAGCGGTTGAGAACCGCTGTTCGACAAGGTAGGAAGCGTTCCTTACTAAGTGCCTAGCACAACGGCACTTGGCAGGGCCACCTCTCATGCTTACCATAATACAAATAAGAAGAGTAATAATATGCTGGTGTAGGGCCACATTCTGAAAGATGCACAGAGCCCTCAAATCCTAGCTAAATCTGTGGGAATTGATGATCACAGGATTTTACAAGGTCATGGACCTACACTACTTTGTGGCAAAGGAAGTTCTGCACAGCTGATGAGGGCATGATGTGCAAAACACATCATTGGCTGCCACTGTCCTCAGCACGTTGAGTGATCGGATTCTGAATGACAGAGGCTGGAGCCTCTCTGGATGTTTGCTTACCAGTTACAGTTCTGTGTGTTCGTGTAAATCTAATTTATCTCATCAGTAGTTCTGTACTTCATGCAAGCATTTTTGTCATAGGGGTGTCAAACATGCAGCCAGAAAACCTCTTCCATCTGGCCCTAGACTGCACTCAGCAAGATCACACTCTCTCCCTAACAGAGAGAGAAGTCTCACATAGCCTGTGGCATTGCAGAACATTGGGTATCAAGTCTCATAACCTCACCAAACGCTGAGTATTCAAGACTGCGTGGCGCGAGACCACACTCTCCCCCTAACAGAGAGATGGAGATGTTATGGAGCGCAGTTTTGCATACATAGCACTCCGGGATGCCACCAGAGCGCTGTAGTGTTTCACTTAATGATATGTATGGCCCACCTGAAGTACACTGAAGTCAAATCTGGCCCATCATAGCAAGTGAGCTGGACACCTGTGCTGTAGAGCATCCTTCTTACATACCATGACCTGATCCAAGAAGTACTGAGTATCCTCTGCCTTCAACTCCCACAGAAGTTCATCCTTAAGGATCAGGACCAATGTTCTCCTGAGTCCCATTCCACATGCCAACCACAACTATCCACTCGCTCGTACTGCAATTCCTCAGTGTAACTGACAAGTCTTCTGATTACTCAAAGCCATTTGTCTCTCTCTTCCAAATAAAGGTCAAGTGAGTTGAACACACATCAACTTTCTAAATTCAGATCACACAGACTGAAAGTCTTACTGCAGATCCTTAAACTAAACAAAATAGAGCCTTTTATGCTGAAGATGTAAGGCTTTTTTTGTCTACCATATTGGGAAACAGCTGGCAGCTTTTTCAGATACTACATAGGGACCCTTGATCATAAATCATTAATGCGCTATATGAAGCAGGACTGCTTGGGTTTCCATCTTCACATCTTAGGAGGTTATCATCATCTGTCCTTCAGCAAAGAAAAACAAATAATGTATAGGTCACCTGCTTTTTAAGGTTTTGATTTATTTATTTATTTTGCAATAGCAAAACCTCTTAGATTAAAAGACCTGGCCTTCAGTGATCTTTTGATAATGAAGTGTTGCAGCATTGTCAAGTGCTACACTATTTAAAATGAACAGGTAGAACATTACTTTCCATGATTATGCATGTGCACATTCACACTTTAAGAGCAGGTACAGTGCATTAAGAAACTGGCCCTGGCTGTAAAATTCAGACTCTGAAACGTGCATGTGCAAAATTTGCAAGCACATCCAGTTGTAGGCACAAAATCCAGGTTTTCCCATATATCCCAGCATTTGCAAATACCAGTCTAGCAGTTTTATATACAACTATTGATCTGACTGAGCATACAAATACCTGTTTGCATGTGTAAATGTGGGACTGTGCTACCCACTGGTGAGTGTGGATTACAGGTTCCTAACTAATCCACAAGATAAATGAGTATTTATAGGCAAGCTATAGAAAGCTGGCTCTTTATCTTACACAGCAGCAGCAGCAGCTGCCCATGGTTTTAGTTCTCCAGGTCCCCAGTTCAATTATTGGTGTATCAGCCAAGATAGTGGCTGTTGCACTTGCACCCACCATTAGGTCTGTGATCCCAGAATTCCTTTGAGAAATTAATCTTGAATGTAAAATTAAGCAGTATTAAAGAAAATTACTCCCTGAATGTGTGGCAGGGACGTGCTGATCTTGTGATGTAGTTGATAAGTGATCTCACACACTCTAAGGGTTAGCGTGAAAAGGTTTGCTGAAGCTAGAGTACATACTGCTTTTTAGTAACTGTGGGAGATGAACGTGAAAGCCTTATGGAATGGTGGAGCATGGCATTGAGAGTGGGGAAGGCAACATGAAGATGGCAAGGAACATAACAGGAGACTTCTGCTAATTTCTTAATAGCATGCTTTTAAAGTTTGGTTTGCATTGCAACTTCAAATGTTACTAAACACAGCTATTATCTGTCAACATTCAGATTACTTGATAAAAGTCATAGTAAGACTTCTGGCATCAAAAGATCATCCTTAGATTATAAGGCACTTGTTTTTGAAAAGGCAGCAGCTCAATGCACTACAGAGAGCTAACACTTGAGGATATTATTAGACCCCATTACAAGGGCAGATGTTGAGTCATATTAAGTCCCTTTATGTACTAGTAGCTAATCAATCCTAAAACAATGTATATTTATATTGTGCCATACAAGAGACAAACAAGCCAAACAAATAACAGCCTGTGACCTGAAGAACTTTTAAGTCTTTGTGCAAAATATCTAGCTAAAATTTATCAGCTAAACTCAACTGGCAGGGACTCAGGAACAGCTGCCCAGATAAATAGACCACCTTCCACCCTCCCAGGGATAATTTGAGACAAGTAATTAATAAACTCATACCTACCTTATGCAAATTTGCAGTGCCACAATTTGGATACCCTTTGAATATTTGTGAAAAGTCAAGAGTAGAAAAACAAAGAACTTTGTTAAGTACAAGCACTTTAAAATGTGGTTATGCTCAAAAGCAACTATGTAATAACCACACCATTTTGCTCAGTGTGCCAGTTTCTTGTGTTTATTCAGTTACCTTTTGACACTAAAGCAAGTGATTTTTTTTTGATAACTAGGATAGATTTTTGACCTTAAAGCAAACAAAGGCCTCTAGTCCTTTTTTACCCCTGGTAGCCCAATAAAGCAAAGTGAGCTAAACCCTGTTCCTTCTCGTGAATCATCAATGGAATTGTTAACGAGCTTCCAATCAGTCACACCTGTCCAGCCCTTTGAAGGCAATGAGGCACAGATTCATCTAGTGCAGATAGTCATGAACCCCACTGCTATCAACAGACCTATTCACAGCAGCAGAGGTTCTGCACCATTAGGTTTGCACAGGTGCCACTGAGGGAATTATCTCAAAACAGCAACAGTGCACATTTTGGCTAGGGGCCCTAATTTGGTCAGCAAAGCTTTTGTTACTGTTGCTGAGTTGTAAGATGAAAACACAGCCAGTTCTCAGATGGCAAGTAGAAAGTGGAGGCATGCAAAATTAAAAATAACACAATTAAAGGCTTCCTGTATAACTGTAAATAAAGTACTTACATCAAAATCACTAAGACACAATTAATAGAGAGTCCCTCAATGCCATTTGCACAATCACTTTTCTGAGTAGAACTGTACTTACTTACATAGAAACCACAGCAGCCAGCAAAATCATATCCAAAAGCATCTTGGAAAAATTACTTCCTTTGAGACCCATTGTCTTTTTTTCCCCTAAAAACAAGCCATTAGGACTTCTAGCTATAGGAACTTATTTAAGGATATTGCTACTCTGGGTAAGTCACTTATATACTTTCCCTGTTCACTGTGTTATTTCAACAAAAGACTTCAAACAAACAACAAATGGCAGTGGCAGCCTAAGATGGGAACATTAACTGCCCTGCTAAGGAAGGCTTGCCAAGGAAAGTTCAGTCAGACAGGCCAGGAGCATTTCAGAAACAACTAAAAACAGTAGACAATCTTAGTAATCCTCATAAATTGGTTACAAGAAAGAACAGAGCCTTTCCTCATATCTTCCTTCTGTTATGGCTAAGAAGGCTGCAATGACTGCTTAGGATTCAACAAAATCTTCTGAGACCATAATCACACACCCCCCAAAGCCTCTAACCTTTCTTTGATGTCACCAGAGTGACAAAATGAATATTCCCTCAGTGCCACTTGTGCTTCCTTCACATACCTTGTGCTTAAGGGCAAAAGTTCCTTCCTCCCATGCAAGCTTGATTAAATGAGCTTTGTGCAGGGGGACCTAGGAGAGTGGTATCACAATAATCTCTGCCCAACACACCTGGCACCAGACAGAGCAGCTGTGTGACCACTCCGCCCTACCAGTTTAACCCCATGGCAGCACTAACAATTGTGAATTCCCAAAGGGATAGCCTTGTTAGTCTAGTCCAAAAAAAAAAAACAAAAAACCAAACCCCATCAAGGAGCCATGTGACACTTAAAGACTAAAAGATTTATTTTTCGCATGAGCTGTCGTGGGAGAAAATCCCACTTTGTCAGATGCTTCGAAGAAGGGATTTTCTCTCATGAAAGCTCATGCAGAAAATAAATCTGTTAGGCTGTGCCCACACATCTTTTTTATTTCGAAATAACAGAGCAGGGCGTGGGGTGAGCCGCCGGGCTGTGGTTCATCCCGTGGGGGCTGCAGCCCTCCCTCCCACTTGGGCAGTGGAGCCTGGGGGTGCCGCAGCTCCCCAAGCGGGCAAGCGGCTTGGGGCACCCCCAGGCTCCTGACAAGCCCTCCCCCTCCCCGGCTGGTGGCAACACGGCCTGCAAGGGGCCACATTGCCACACCTCCCAGGATGTCCCTGTCCTGAAACGAAATAGCAGGTCCACACATAGGACCTGCTGTTTCGCTTTCAGGTTTTACTTTATTTCGAACTAAAACTTTTTTAGTTCAAAATAGGTCCTTTCAAAATAAGGCTTTCATTTCGAAATGAGTCATTCTGAAATGACTCATTTCGAAATAAGCCTTTGCATGGGGACATAGCCTTAGTCTTTAAGTGCCACACAACTCCTTGTTTTTTTTTTTACTAACAATCGTGGCCAGTGATTGACTCCTACACACAAATTATGGTCAGTGGATCCAGAGAATTGATGTACAAACTGGTCAAATGCCTGCCTCTCGCTAACCATGCCCTTCATGTTGCCCCAAATCCTGTTTCTGTGGTACACGAAGGATGTGGCATCCTCAAGTGCCCATTACACACAGCCAACGTGTTAGGTTCTACTGTTTTTCAGCCACCCTGTTGCAAAGCAGCAGGCTGTACAGAGAACTTAATGCAGCAAATATTTGATTTTTAGAACTTCACCGTGACCGTGGGGACAGAGCTCGAAACTCATCCTGCAGGAACACTGGTGCATGCCACTCACGCTGAAGGAGAAGGAGGTGTGGTAGGGCAAACAAGTGTTCGAATCTTTACAACTGCCTTGACTTGCTGTTAAAGTAGGATCTCATCCCATGACTTACACTTCCCTGCATTTATTTCCTCCCATTCTGTAAGCTCCCCCATCTTCAAAGGGTCTGATGAAGTGGGGTTTTCTCTCACAAAAGCTCATGCAATAAATACATTTGTTAGTCTCTAAGTGCCATAAGACCTGTTCATTTTACTGAACTAGAGTAACACGGCTGCCCCTTTGGAACTTGGGTGGGGTGGGGGAGTCAAGATACACTGATGAGATTTGATTTCATCCATTTGAGGACACATACAACTTTAAACACAATTAAAATACAATTAAATATACCTTTCATTAAATGAACATCTTTAGATCTTTAAATGACTCTGCATTGTGAACTGCATATACAGCATATACAGCCTACAAGAATTACAATGGAGGTTCACAGCCTGAATTTGTAACTTTCTCCATGTTGATAATGCTTTTTCATGTGAGCAAAAAGGCATAGTATCACCATGTGAAATCCTTTAAATAATTTCCACTTGGCCCCATCAACAATTTTAGATGCATCAAGTCCCCCATTCAGAATTATCTCACAACAAATGAGTACCTAACAATTAACCTGTTTGGGGTTTTTAATGGGCTGCTTATCTTTAAATCCTATTGTTTAAAGGACAGCACATAAAAGACATTCTCCTGCCCTGTAGTAATCACTAGCATCAGCCATTACATAAATGACAGTGCCATAGAATACATGATTTCCCATGACGATTTCCTTTGAAGCGGAAGTAGGATATGAACTCAGCTCTGTTCGAACATTAGCAGTGAAGTGTGCATTTTAATTAAGTGTAATGGTATTTTATACAGTAGCAGGCCATCTGGAGACACTACTCGCCTTGTAGTGTTTGTGTTATTTTAACAGATGCTTAAGGCGGCAGATTTTTTGGCTCACAGTGTTGTTTATAATGTCGCCAGCTAGTCAGATTTTTGGAATAAGCCACAACACTAAAGATTGGTGCCCTCTGGGGGGAAAAAACCCACTGTTTGTGTGTGTGCTTGGAGGTCAGAATCAATCCCTCAACTACCACATCCCTTTCTCGTCAAGGTTAGCTAACACTGAAGATAAGCAGGCAAAGCATTTATGTACTTGATATTCCTCAGCACTGATATATTCATACAAAACCCACTTTTAAAAAAGGCAATAAAGGGAGAATGCAATAAACAGAAAAAAGAATCAATATGCCACAAAATAATTGTTACCTTACAAGGCTAGATATTATTAATAGTAATGAACACCCCTTGAAATTTCATGGCATGAGTTAAGGAAGAGTCTGATATCTATACATCTTTATATGCATCCTACTTTTCAAAAGCATGTGGAAGGATTTGAAGCCATTAATGTTAGAAATTATGCCAAACTGCAAAATTTGGTCCAGATCTGCATTTCAAACCCAACCAAAATTTCAGGCCATCTAGCTCAGGGAATTCCATATGAGCCTCCCTCAAACATTGCAGGCCCGTTCGATGACAAACAGAGCCAAAAGATCATCTCCTCATCTCTCACTATCAGAATACTCCCTTTTATACAAAGAGTCAACCCATTTTTCTCCTCACTGTGGAATAAAATTTACATTTGAACAGAGGATGAACGCAGTCTATCAGCTCATCAGTGTGTTAGCCTCCTATCTTTGCACTGAGATCCGTTAGCACTCATGCCTGGACCCACTCTATCAGTTCTAGTAGCCATTCATCACAGGTGTTCACCACCATGTTGATAAATCCTGCCTGAAATGGAAACAGGGTCAGACAAATAGTCTCTACGTGCAAGGGAGTTGTGAAAATACAATCTATTAATAATTGAAGGTGCTCAGATGCAAAGGTAGTGAGAGCCATATGCCAGCATTGGTATAGTGGGACCAGCAGCTAAGAAAACACCTAATGCAGACAAAGGCTTTACATGCTCTAAACTAAAAGTGGCCAAAGTGTGGCTCATGAACCACATGTGGCTGTTTTTCAGTTAAAGAGCAGCTCACCGAGCCCCTTATGTCCCCCTTCCATTCTCTGCTTAGTGGACTGGGGTGGGAAGCTTGGTACTTCTACTTTGGAGCAGGGCGGTGGGACTAAAGTGGGAGATCCTGAAAGAGTCAGGAAGTTTTGGAACCCTGCTCCCAGCTAATTCCCACTGGAGTAGCATATATGCACTGAATCCGTGCAAAGCCGTTTCAGTGGAAACAACTCAGAATCAGGCTTGTTTAGCACTGTTGTGGCCAAAAATTTAGTTTTATGGCTATTTTATTCTAAAAACTTCCCAAAAAAAGTTTCCTTTCCAAAGGCAAATAAAAAAGTAAAAATCCCCAATACGTGACGGCACCACATGCTTTCCAATTACTCTAGTGTCCTGTGCCTTTTACAACCTCCATCATAACTGCCTTTCTAATGCACCATTTCATGTATTAATGGAGAGAGATCAGAAGAGAGTATATTATCTAAGCAGATGCTAGAGACAGCTAGATGAATAATTTTGACATTAATACAAAAGCATTTAAAAGAATCACAGGACTGGCACATTGAGGATTAGCAACACAAGGAAAAGACATGTAATTTATTCTGAGAAAGGAATTTTTCCTGTCTATGGGCTCTACTTTCTAAGGAGGGTTTCCGAGGCTTAACATATAATGCGTATTTCTCTTTACAGCTGTACTGGGGTCGTTTGTTACATGGATTTAAAATCTGAAAACGATTCATGCTGCAGTAGCAAAATCGCATCTTTGCTTTCAGTTTTGGTCTCCTAACTGATTTCACTGAGGCTCCAAGTCAGTAAAAAAAAACAAGGAGTCGTGTGGCACTTAAAGACTAGCAGATTTATTTTTCACATGAGCTTTCGTGGGAGAAAATCCTACTCAATCTCTATTTGACAAAGCACTGAAGCTTGTGCTTTACTGAACTGTGGCCACCACTGAAGTGAACGGTAAAACTCACATGGGCACCAATGAGTATGGAATCAAGCTCTAAGGATCAGGTTGTGGTGCTTCATGAGAAACTCCTTCTCCACCTATACTGTTGTGTGGTGGCCAGCCAGAAAATTCCTGGGAAGCACAGGTTCTGCTTCCTTCCAGCATCCATCTGGGCAACAGATGCTTGAAAGAGGATTGTGTGGGAGAAGACATGACCCCCTTCCCACCCTGTATCAGCTAGAAGAAACAGTCATGCAATTAAAAGGAACATGCTGTACTCTCCGCTATCCAATGGTTGTGCTACTCCTCTAGTCATGGACTTTGTCCAAGTCAGCCAAAATTCCTTCTGGGGGCAGGGGAGGGAGTCTAGCTAAAGCATGGGGCTGTCCACACGAACTCTTGTCCTTCAAGTACAAAACATCATTAGCTGCCCAGTCCACCACCACCAGAGTCAATGAGAATTTTGCCTTGAATCTCAAAAGGAGAGGGAACCAGGCACTCAAGGAATATGGTGACTCAGGAACATGCTACACATCCTTCTTCATCAAAATATGGGGACAAAATAATGACAGAGAGGAATTCCTTGGAAAGTGCAATTATGCAGTGGAGAATTTTATTTGGGCATGAAGATGATTCTCCATCCATTGTTTTCAGTAACTACCACAACTGGGCAAGGTGGTTGTCATCCCTAAATACCTTTTATCAAGGACAAACAAAAACCTAAAGATAATGGAGGCAATATAACAAGGAGTCCTGTGGCACCTAAAGACTAGCATTTATTTACTGCATGAACTTTCGTGGGAGAATTCCCACGAAAGCTCATGAAATAAATAAATTTGTTAGCCTTTAAGTGCCACAGGACTCCTTGTTTGTTATACTGAACTGGACTAACACTGCTGTCCCTTTTGAAGCTGGAGGAAGTATAGTATATGATTACCAACAGGAATCACAAGGATTGATTACCTTTATTTTGCATAAGCTAGGACAAAAATAAATATAATATGGACATTGCCCTTGGGGAGATCTTATCATCTATTTTTGGTGTGTCCTATTATCTTATAAATAGATGAAACTGTACTGAAATAAAAAATAGTTCCAAAGAGGTAGCTGTTTTGTTTGAAATGAAAAAGGATCTCCATCGATTATTTTTTTCCAGTTTTTAATTGATTCTTACTAGTTAAACATAAATATTGTGCAGCTGAGAAGAAGTATACTGAATTCATATTTGTAAAGGTCTTTCCTAGCAAAAAGTACCAGGAAGTATGTGAGTACATCCTACAAAAGGGTATAAAAACCCTAATTCAGGATCTAGCTGGACTGTTTGCACTTAGCTTCAACGTTCTGTTCAGAACTAGGATCCAGATTTTCCCAGTTTGTAGCTGTCAGGCCTGCGATTTGGATCAGGATTTGGTGAATCAGTGAAGTCTAGGGGATAGGGCACTGGACTGGGTCTCCAGAGACCTTACTCTTTCCCCAACTCTGCTATTTGCCTGCTGTGTGATCTTGGACAATCACTGTACCATTGTTTTCTCCCATCTGTTTAGACTGTATGATCTTCAGGGCAGTGACTGTCTTGAATTTAAGAACCAAAGGGGAAGCCGTGTTAGTCTAGTTCAGCAAAACAAACAAGGAGTCCTGTGGCACTTTTAAAGACAAACAGATTTATTTATCACACAAGCTCCTTGTTTGTCTTGAATTTGCCTTCACTACATTGTTAGCGCAAGATATGACTCTCATTTTGCCCTTAGCAGTCCCCTCTCATTCAGCTAGGCTAGCTCAAGCAAAGAAACTTGAGCTAAGTGATGCAGTGAAAACACGCTGAAAGTGTTTATATGGTGCCTAGCACAGTGGGGTATTGATCTCAGTTGAGGCATGTAGGTGCAACACACACAAAACTTCTAGGACTGCGTATGGAGTGACTCATTTTCCCAGAAGGGAGGTATTCATTACAGGTTATTCACAGTGTTCATTAGATTTAAGAAAGATAAAAAAGGTCCAATGCACTCTGCAGCAAAATGCTCAAGGTTTTGTAGCAGACTGGAAATTCTACAGCAGCTTCAGTGCAAAGGATAAAGATTTTAACAAATTAAATAAAAAAGGGAACAAGTCCAATAGCCTTTGATACTTATTTTGTTATCAAATGCATTTCATTCTACCTCTAAGTGCTCAGAGTGCAGATCATTTCTGGGTTGATAATGTGGCAATGCCAAAGCTGTCAGAGAGGGTACTATAAGTAGCTACAAAGGACAGTTCAGGATTTTGGGATAGTGAAAGGAAGTGAAAGATTTGGAGTGAGGAACTGGATCATTAGCTGTGTACTTCTGCTAAACTGATCAACAAGGATCCTAGTTTTCTGTAATTTAAAAAAAAAAATTCTCTAAGGCTATGTCTACACTAGCCAGTTAGTCCAGACTAAGCAAGCTTAGTCCAAACAAATTTGGTCCACATCCACACTAGTCTTTGACTAGCCCAAACTAAAAAATTTCTTAGTTTGGATTAGCCAAAGCTTAGTCCTAACTAATAAATTTGACTGGTTAGGCTGGCCTAAGTGCTTAGTTCAAACTTCAGTTTGATCTAAGAATGATAGTCACACGTCTGAGTTTGAACTAAAAAGTTAGTTTGCAGTAGGATGCGTGGCTAGTTCAAACTAAAAAGCCACAGTTCGTCCGATCCAGCCTCAGGTTAGATTGGACTAATCTCAGCCTTTTTTAGTTCGGACTAGCAAACCTGAACTAAAAAAGCAGACGTAGACATAGCCTAATAAAAATCTTTGTTCCATGATTAAAATTAAATGCTGAAAATAAGTTTCCTTAGCCACAATATAGAGGGTTATCAGCTGAATACGGTTTATCCAGTCTAATTGGGACTCACAACTAAATCAGATAATCAAAATTTGGATAATCTACAGAGCTTCAGCCTAGGGCGGCAGGTCTCAGGAGCCGGGCTCAGGGCCTAAGCCCTGCTACCCAGAGCTGATAACCCAAGCCCTGTTGCTCTGGCCTGACAGTCAGCCCTAGTTAGGTTAATAATAAAGGTCAGGGTAGATGAAGTTCTACTATATATCTTTTTATTTTTTCCACAAATTATAAAAACTGAAGATTGTCTGTAAAAATGGATATTCCTTATTTTTCCATGGCAAACGAATTTCTAGGATTTCTAGCGATCAGCAGTGAAATAGTTAACCGTTAAATCACTGTCGTCAGATTTCAAGATTCAACAACCTTTTAAAATGTTGGAGTTCACACCTTTCAAGCTATCACCTGAGACACATACCTATCTGCAAATCAAGGAAGATAGCACTATATCAATTTATTCTCATTGCATCACTGGGAGCTTTCCTTGTAAATATAAGAGTTAGAAACAATTTTTCCACAATAAAATTTTAAATTCTAGTACTCTGTTCTGAGCAATGACACCAAAGAATCACAGATATAGAAATGCAGAATGGGAAAGAACTTTGATAGGTCATCTAGTTTGGAGGCAGGACTAATTTTATGTAACCATCCCTGACAGGCATTTATCTAACCTTAAAAAAAATCCACTGGCATCCGTGTTAGCCTAGTTCAGCAAAACAAACAAGAAGTCTGGTGGCACTTTCAAAGACTGACAAATCTATTTATCACACGAGGTTTCGTGGGAGAAAATCCCACTTCATCAGATGCTTGAAGATGCAAAACTTACAGAATGGGAGGGAAACAGATACAGGGAAGTGTAAGCCACAGGATGAGGTCAGACGGTTACAGCAAATCAAAGCAAAATTATAGATTTAGATTTACTGGTGGTTGTTTATCTAAACAACTGCTTTGATTTGTTGTAACCATCTGACCCAATCCTATGAGAATGAAAACACGCTGAATTTTTTGTTTATTAGAAAGAAGTTGTTTGTGAAGCACCTTTTCTTCATAAACTATTCACTTCTATTTGTATGCCAGTATTTCCACAAATATTCTGTTTCCACGAAAAAGTTTGTGAACAAAAATTCCATCACACAAACATTAGAAGGATGACCTAAATACCAATAAAACAACTTTGGGCTTTATTGTTCAAACAAATCTTTGCGAATTCTGGTTCGGCTCCGTAAACAAGTTGTCTTCTTTCACCTGACTGCTTCTTACTGTTGACACATAGCAGCCATACAGCAAACTCAGTTATTCCACTTCTAGGTGGAAGTTTCAGCCTCAGGCCTGATTTGACACTATCTGTATCTTCTGTATCCATTTACACACATGCAAAAATCAACATCAAGTGGGTTTAAAATTTATCAAATCGAAAATCTCCACCCTCACTTTCCTTTTTAAACATGCATTGCACAGGTATTAATGCCAACCCACAGAAAAAGACTGGGATGAACCAAGTCCACAAAATGAAGAATGTCCTCCACATCTCTTTATCTGCAAAGCCTTGTAAATCTTTCACTGGCCAGAAGCAATCAAAGGCTAATTTCAGCCACTTACATCTCTATGCTTTCTCTATACCCTAGTGAGTAAATTCATCAGGAAAAAAAACCCTAAAGGCATCACACATTTCCATCCTAAGGAGTGAAAAATGTTTATGGTTCCCCATAGTGACATACTGCTGGAGAAAAGAGGGACTGAGAATAAAACACAGCCAATCCAGGGCTAGACTTTTACTAAGGGTTTTCCACATTGACCTGAATTAGACCTGCCAGAGCTGATTTTTGTTTGTTTGACTCGGTTTAATTATTTTTCTAAAAACAACATATAGCATTTAAGAGAACACAAATAGGCAGGTCCCTTTTTAAAATATATAAAAATAGATCTTCAGTTGAACCAGAAGTAGTAGCACAATGAGAAATACTGTCATGATTTCTGCCCATAACTCTCCTGGCTGGATTTCAGCCAGTAACCAATATCTGAAAGACTCTATGTCATTATGAATCCCATGAGCTCCACTCGCTCTCCCTATCCTCGCTTTTGTTATTTAAAGCAAGACAAGCTTTAAGCAGGTGAATTTTTCCAAACATTCACTTCTCAAAGAACAGTTCAGTTGTGGAAAGGGGAAGGTTTCTCTCTCATGTAACTTATATATGAAAAACTAATTAAGCTATTTCACTATGGAGTATATCCAAATAGCACCCCTATTTATGAATATGAATGGCAGATTTAAGCAAAAATTTCCTCTTTTGTCAGTAAATTAGCATCTATTTCTATTGCACCTATGGCCAAGCTTCATATCCCAAGACATCTATGCATAATTTATTTATTTTTCCCTCTCAAAGCTTTGGCATGTCCTTGTTCCCTGCTATCTTCTAAATTATTTCACCACTGTGCACTATTAAAGAAGCAAAAAAAGATAAAAGGAGGTTCAGAAGGTAAAGCATTTGAGCCAGTTCTGGCCTCATGCACATTGCAGGAGTTTTTATATTTTTATTCATTGCTTAAGATGACATTTCAAGCTTTGTTACAAATGAATCTATGACAAACTAAATACATTTCTAAGGTCAGCTTTTAAAGAAATAGGGAACGATAGTGGATTAAAATTGCTCAACTTGTATTATTCTTGGCATTTAATTAATTTTGATGAGAATGACTTCAAAGTTGGACGCTTAGGAACACATAACAGGTTTCTGGCACAATATTTCAATAATATAATAAATTATATGATACTAGTGAAATGTATTTAATTGCAGATTTGATTGGACATTCAAAAGGTCAGAGTTTGTGGAGAAATGTGTCCAGATGTGTATATTATCATATTGTATCATATGATGTGTTAAATCTACGTGCTAATATATCATACAATGTATTACATTATTGTATGAAACAAAACCCTAGTCTATCTATAGTGCACAACAACATATTGTCTCTCTACCAACTGTATTAGAGAAAGACACATGGCTACTTTCCAGTGATTGTCCAATCTAAATGAATATGACTGGATAAGTATTATTATTCTTGGGGTCTTGTCCTTCTGGAAAGGCTCATTGTGCTTTGACCGTAATTCTGTTCCATTTTAGGAGGTATTGGATCTCCTAGACAACGAAATTAGCCCTGAGAGAAGAACAGAGTAGAGATAAATGAGAAAAGGAGATAGTAAAAAGTGGAGACAGGCTTAGAAATTGAACAGCCTGATATCCTGTGAATCCATGGAAGCACACTCAGGGTATGTCTATTCTGGAGGCTCTCTTAAGTTGACCTAATAAGGTCAACTTTAAGTCGACTTAAAGTTGATCTTGTTAAGTCGACTT
This sequence comes from Podocnemis expansa, assembly GCA_007922195.1. Lineage (NCBI taxonomy): Eukaryota > Metazoa > Chordata > Testudines > Podocnemididae > Podocnemis > Podocnemis expansa. The sequence goes on from ML681973.1 coordinate 14,336,082, forward strand.
AGAGAGTTCACATTGAAAACTCCCATCAACTGCCTGTGTCCACACAGGCAGATGCCAGGTCAACAGAGGAGTGGTGCATTGTGGGTAGCTGTCCCACAATGCATCAGAGAAGTGCAACTTCTGGGAACTCTGGGAGGGGGACTGGAGGCCAATTAGGTAGACTTAAGGGCCTTCCCCGCCTACACTTTACGTGTTAAGTCAACCTCAAGAGGTGGTGTTACTAAGTCGACTTAAGGAAGCACAAAGTCAACATAATAGAAGCCAAATGTGGCTGCAGGCGTCTGTAGTTTGACTTAACCTTCCTTAAGCTGACCTAAGGCTCCAGTGTAGAGATACTCGAAGAGAGCCAGAAGAAGCAAAGAATACATCAAGATACAGACAATTTATGCTGAGTCAAGGAATGTATTAGAACATGGTTCAGCCTTGCCTGTGTAAATGGGTATCAGGAGAAAGGGCCTACACCTGCTAAGTACTCCCAACAACCTAACCAGTCAGCCAGGCTGGCTGACAGACTGTCCTCCCTGACCAGCTGAGGAAGCCAGCAGGCCAGTTCTTAAGCCCAGCAGTAGCTCTTTGGATGCCCCATACATACACATCTACAGATTCTCTGTTCCCCCCAAAACCATGCGTTTGCTCCAGCTTGGACTCCCTTTTTTGCTCTACCTTGTTCCAATCTTCTCCAAGCCTTGCTTCGCCTTCAGATCCAGCCCTGTCTTCCTTGATTCTTGGCAATCCAGTTCTGACTTTTGGCCCTGGTCCTGACCTTGCTTCACCCTTGGGTCTGGTGTTTGGATGCCAACCCCTAGGCATGACTGTTTATGACCCAGTCCCATGACAACTGGACCAAATCACAGATGTATGTTATAGTAAACATCTGCTACAGGATTAGGCACTCCAACATCATGGCAAAAGATGGGCTATAAGAACATGACTAGAAAAGAATAATTGGGTAACATGGTTCAAGCACACAGTTTTTAATCTTACAGGTTCCTGCAGAAACCAACATGTTTTGTCAGATCTGTTTGTTACTCAATGGCACACCTGTGCAGGAAGGGGGACTGTTCATTCAATGCACACAAATGAAGCAAGTAAGATTTCTGTGGTCCGTGGTGTAATAAAAGTTATCGTGCAGATGAGATCAGCTAAAGGAAGATGTGGACACAACAGCAGAAAGAAGGAGAAAGGTGACAAAGAGAGTCCAGAGACAAGGCTGCTGAGTAAATCAACATGGTGATTCCCCGTTTGCAGCTCAATCCCTTCATTGCAAAAACACTTGTATCAGCATGGTACTGAATAATTCAATCAGAATGGTTCAGTCATTGTAAATGGCTTCATGCAAGACCAGTAAAATTAGGATGCTATTGCACATGGGGGCCTGAACTGGAGGAGAGCAGTCAAGGAAACCACACTCCGTACTGGGACAGGGTTCAGCAGCAGCCCTTGTTTGCACCCAGGGCCACTCTTACAGGAGAGAGGATGAAGAAGACGTGGCCTGCTGGGAGGGGAAGGCCCCAGTGCACTGTCATCAGCAGGTCTCCTGCCCCGCATAGCCAGGAACTCAAAGAGGCAGGCTCAAACCACAGTGACATGCCAGACCACACAGCTCCACTATCCCCAGCATGGACATTACTGAGTTCTTAGGGCTGGTTCCAGATGAGGACAGGTATATTTTAAGACACCATCAGTGCTTTAGTTTGAACTCTGGCCTGTTCAACTCCTATATTTTATCTTAACCAAGCAAATCTTTCCTGAGCTATATCAATGCAATTATGAACTTCCAGTATCCAAATACATCCACTGGGGGATTTTGAAAACAGTCTTTTTTTTTAATCATGGGATTAAAAATATCATTCTTGGTTCTCTTTTAACCAACATGCTGCCTGGGACATTTTTTTAATGGCTAAGTGAGAAGCTTTAATAAAAGCAATGTAGGATGGAAATTCTGACTGACCATTATCACCATGGTACACGCAACTCCACTGTAACACAAAAAAATATTTTCACAGATTTATCTTTTTGGTGTGATCCATGCCACCGCCGTGTGTATTATGAAAGGTAAAACAGGGTGGGGGTTGCCTACTACACAGACTCTTTCTGAATCTGAATAATACATCAGAGCAATCATGGTTACCAACCTGCACACTGCAAAGACATCTTATCTGCAGGTGACCGCTGGCCAGGTTTAAAGCCATCCATCCCTCCCAGTAATTCAGCTCTTATCTCCATTTTGCAGACCCAGAACTATCCCTTTCTTCCCCTCACCCCCATCACCACATGCTGAGATCACAGCAAAAGCAAATATGTCTGCAACCTGAATGAAGCCAGAGCTTAAGTCCTCAAGGGCACAAAGAGAAAAGTCATAGACAAATGTTTATCTTGATTTGCACACATCATGCTGCCTAGGCTTTTTAATCAGAGACCATTAATTGCTCTTCTTTGTTTGGGAAACTCACAGGGATTGAATATCAGTCAAGCTACAAAAGGAAACTGTGAGGGGGAAATGACCAAAAAAAATTAAAAATTAAAAAAAAGCCAACCCTCTGCAAAGCTGCTGTTGCTGCTACATATCAGCTAACTTCTCAATAGTTAGCAAGACATTTCCAAAACATTCAAATCCCCATGTCCTCCTATTGCTAGTGAGGAAACCTGAACAATGCTATGGAAGAAGATTGCTGAGTCCTTTCAGATGGCTTATGATTTGCCATACTTGATTGTGGAAAGCAATCCTGACCTCCACAATTTAAGTCAATTTGTTCGCGCCCTGTCCAGAAGTGCTGTAGGAGGAAAAAAATCAATCCTGGACTATGGATAATTCTCAACTCTCAGTGTGCCATTTTTGGTTACTTTTATTCCAAAGAGGAAAATATCAACTTCTGAGTAGCATTACTCTCAATCGATCATTAAACACTGAGCCTGGGGAATACCAAGAAGGTTGTAGAGGAGCAAACAGTAGGTGCTCCTGTCTAATTTGCCATTTGCTGCTGTTTTTCAGGGCACAGACTGCAGCTAAAGCTTTCTCCAACAACTGATAATGGAGTATAAAGTGACACGAAGGCATACACAGAGGTCCCTTAAATGCAAAGGCAAAAAAAGGAATGTTCTGTTCTTTTGCACTGAATTCCTAGTCCAGTGGCCTCTCTCCCACTATTGCCACATGAACGTCTTGAAAACACTATTCCCATTACCTGACAAATTTCACTGAGAAAATGGTTTCAGAAGGAAATGCAGATGGATACTAACAAGGAAATCTAGAAAACATGCCCAGCTTCCAAGCTATCTTTGCTTCAGATTCAAATTTCAATCACCAAGGGAATTCAGAATTCAAGCAGAAGGTCTTTGCTTAATTCTCCCTGTCACATCAGTGTATATCAGGGGTCTCAGACTCAAATCACCAAGAGGGCTGCATGAGGACTAATGCTTTAGCCTGAGGGCTGCACCACTGAAACCTTTTCACAGAACGATATTGCAAATATTGGTAACAATAGTATCATTGTGGGCAGCAGGAAATAGTTTTAGGGGCCGCATGTGGCCCACAGGCAACGTGTTTGAGATCCCTGGTGTATATGGAACTGGTATGATGACATTGTGGATTTGGTTTCCACATTTAAACCATTACTGCAAAGAGGTCTTTCACAGGTGAGGTAAACCTAAGATCTTCTTTATATATGATCTTTAAAGAACACACAAACATTTTTCATAAGAGTATAGGTATTAAAGCCAGTATCCTAGCCTAATCCCAACTAATTGCATGCTGGTTATGTACCTTCACCCTGCAGCTTCAACTGCGTATGATAGTCTTCTTCACGTGCTGTCCTAAAAGTGTTGTTCACTGTTGTGGTGTGTGGCTCAGTTCCATCCCAGATGTCTAGCTCCATTACTGGGTGGCCATTGCTCATCCAAGTATTCATATATACCAGCAAAGCATCCTATTTATGAGTCATTCTCAGACCCTAGAACAAAGCTCAAATTTTTAATGTAGATCAAATTAACTATTCCTTAGAAATACAGATTCTTACTTATCCTCATTGCTAGTAGAAGCAGCTATCTAAATGTTAAAAATTCAGGTTGCATTTAAATTCAGTGGCCAGCTATGGAAAAGAGGGAAAACAATATTAATTCATTTAGCCCCCTCCCTTGATATAATAAGTTAGAACAAATATTTTTGAGTCCTTTGTCTAGTTAGTTTTTAATGTAGCAAATAATGGGATCTTTACAACCCACCATTGGCAGATTACTCTTCAATCTAACAGAAACTGCACCCCCAAGAAGGAGAATGGCTGTCCTCCAGCTTTCTGAAATTACCTCATGTAATATTGAACTACAACGTTCTCCTGATATTGGACCCTGATTCCCCAAGATACGTAAGAACGTGTGTAGGGCCACCGGGAGAATAGGGGGGCCCACTGGCGACTTGCCGCAGCCCCCACCAACAAAGGGGCCCCCTGCCCTGGCCCCTGCCTCAAGTTCTGACTCTATATGTCCCCAGGAACATTGGGGCTGGGTAAACCAAGAGGAGTTTGGTAATTGGGAAGGTGACCAGCGTGAGCTGAGATAGGAGGAGGCCTGTGGGTGGGCAGAGGTGGTATGAGTTATATGTATGGAACAGGAAGGGGGGCCCCCTCACATCAGATCTGCCCCAGGCCCGCTAAGTCCTCTGGGGGGCCCTGAACGTGTGAGTAGTCTCATTGGCATCAATGGGATAGCACCTGTGCCTAAATTTAAGAATATACCTAAGTCCTTTGCTGGGTGCAATTGATAGCAAGGAAAGATTGCAAGAATTCCTGTCTGCTGCTGCACTTTTCTATACAATGAATCATTTGGTTCTCACCACTGTATTTGGGGAGGACGATCCATCACCTTATGTCATATGCAGATATCTGTGCTCTAAAAAGCAATGTTTGTTATTTAGATGGTGTAGCAAGTAATTTATTTGATGGATTTGACCATTCTTTATTTTTATGAATTTATTGTGAAAATGTCACAATTTTCTTAAGTTTATTTGCAATTGCTTCCCAAATGTAACTGCTGTGAATAATACATACTCATAAGCTCATCACAAGCAGTTCATTACAAATGTTCATTTTGAAAAATTAGAAATTTGGGCCGCTTTTATTATTTTTTAATCTAACAGTTGGCACTATGTTTACTCCTTGATTGGATAAGCAGTTGTTGAGGGTGACTGCTGGTTACCCTTCCGCAAATTAAGTAAGGACCACTCTTGCTCTGGTTTGAGCTAGTGCTGAGTTGGCTTCAAGCCACTCCAGCTGCAGCGTAGGCTGGGAACCAGCTAACTTTGAAAGTGCTGTTTATAAGATAGAAGGTTTTTTCTGCCAGAGCCACCCTAGGAACACATCTACCCTGAGAAGGAGAGGGCTGTGTGTTTTAGGTATATGAAAATTGGGAGCGCCCACCTGGGCAGCAGCCTCATCTGGACCCTGATCCCTGCGATGGGTCTGGGACTTTCCACATACTGGTGCAACGCTCATTACGGGCCCTAAGGTACAGGGAACAGAGGGTCAGAGGCTGCCCCGTAGCAGAAGAGACATGAGCATTTGATCCTCATCTGCCTCCTTGCTTGCTTGCTGCTTGTAAGTAATGTATACTTGGTAATGCTAAAGTGATGAACGGCTTATTATTTTAATGCAATCAAGCAATATATCCATGCATCAGGTGTGGCTTCATTAAGCGTACCCGAGACCCTGTTGAGAGAAGGGCCCTTTGTATATCAGCAGCATTGTTAGAACCTGTTTTTCTTGGGGGAGAGAGGAGTTCTGTGGCACTTTCAAAGAGTAACAAATAAGCTTTTGTGTTTCTACATGTCCAAATTTTCCCTTCTGCAATATTTGCATTTCTCAAAATTAATCACTATATATTCGGATTCATGAATCTCTGCTGCGCTGTATCAAAATCTTGCATACATTTAATTACACTTTTTGGTTCAAAAATTCATTTCTTGTATGTACAATGTCTATCACAGATGGGCTCCCTACTTGGTTGAGGCCTCTAGGTACCACCCAAATGAGGCCTCTAGGTACCACCAAATCATAATTAACTGATGATTAATTAAATAGTATATTTAGCTCAGCAAATGCTATCTAGTCATAATGTGGTATTTTTTCTTCTAAATTATTATTTTCTGTAATATCTTAATCTGTGGTTGGTGAGTTCACAAGGTGTGTCCAACCCTCGGAAAAAGTAACGCTGACCACTTGCATGTCTCTTTATACTAGGTCACACCTGTTGACATTTCTGGCATTTTGTCCAAGAGAAGATTATCTGAATAGCAGAGGAAAGAGACACAGAGTCTGCAGCATCTGCAGAAAAAAAGACAGGGGAAGATATGGTTCAGCAGGTGCCTCACTAATCCATCAAGACTTTGAATACCAAAATATCTATAATACGTGTGTGCAGCCTACAGATTCTGTATGTACTGCAGGCAAGCTCACAGCAAACGAGCTAGAGAGTAGAGAGTCAAACAGAGCCCAGGAGAGAAACTGTTGTCCTTCAAAATGCGGACAAGCTGCTGAAGGGATAGACTTCACGTGTTATTTGAGACAACAGGGAAAAAGAATGTTTGCAATAGTTGCATCTTCCCAAACAGCATCCCTGAGTTGTTGGCGTGGCTGAGAATATAGATTGGACTCCGACCCACCCAGCCCAGAAAAAGATGTAAAAGCATGGGCTTGAAAATGCCAGAGACAGAAATAATGTCAGAAAGCTCACGTGCCATGTACACAGTTACTGGCTGCATGTAGTGTGTCCATAATCTCCCTTCGTATTTGCAAACTCCTTTTAGCCAGTACTAACTTGGCTCTACAAGTAAGCCGACAGCAGGACACTTTCTATACAGAACATAATTTGGGAGAGTGATATAACTTTATTAGTGGTGCTAATCAAGATGGTATTAAAATAAGTCTACACTATCATCTTTTATAAATAAGTTCACTTCTGTCAGATTGCTTCACTCGTTCTTGGGTGCAAGTTCAATGAAATAGCCAGACCAATTAACAGAGACCATGGGTATCAGATGTGGCATAATAATAATACATAATTATGTCCAGTATCTCCATATCGACAACTTCTCATAAAAATACCTCCAAAATACCCTTGACCAGGTGATGGTCCCTTGCCCTGTCCAGTACCTGGAATGTGCTTCAAAGGAACATATAGGAAGTTTATTAAAGTTGGTAACGTATGTATAGGAATGTGATTAGTGACACACGTATAGGAGATCGTGAAAGGAACATTGAGAATGAAACTTCTTGCACAGGAGAGTCTTTGTGGGTGTTCAACTGACACATGCATAGAGAACAGCTGTAAACTTCTCAGAACCACTGACATTAGAAATCCAGATAATTGTTCTGATCTCTTTGGTATCAAGAAAATGAGACAGGTGTCCAGTGAAACAAGACCTATGGTTGTAGTAGGCAGGTCTACTGCATTTTCTATATCGTTCAGTTCCCCTCTTCTGAGATCATACACCTTGGCTTAGATCAGAAACCGCCACTGCACAAATTACTAGACAGATTATCCAGGTTTTTCTTCATCCTCACAAACACCACGTATTGGCCACTGCTGGAGGCAGGGCATCAGGCTTGAGATACCAATGATCTGATTGTATAAAATAAATCTAAATTTATAGTAAAAAAAATTGAACATAGGATTATTAAACTCCTTTTATCTGTCCCTCGTTTCCCTTAGGGTTGTGCAAACCTTGGATGCATAAATGAGAGCTTTCTCCTTGAGCAGGGACGTAGGAGGAGATAGAATGAATTCCCTTATTAAGCGGAAGCTTTATTTTGTAAAAGTGATCCTGCATTTAGCTAAGTACAGCTGAGCAAAATTCACACAAAGAGCAGGAAAATTTTCTATGAGTCATACTGTACAATAAAAAACAGTTCAATGTTATTTCCAGTAAATACTGCCTTAATATGCCAGGCAGATTGTCTGGTAAATAATATGTATGGTTTACTAGCTTCTTAAGTTAACAGCTATATAACTTAAGTGAACAGCTATATATTATATATACACACACTCACACACACACACACACACCAGATATCTGATGTTGTACAACCCCTTGCAAAGTTTACATTCACCCTTTTTACATTAAAAAATAATCAGCTTATTTTCATTTTCCTGTTCTTAAAAGCACAGAATCCCATGGTCACTCAATAATATGAATGTGCATCTTATAAATAGTAAATGAAAATGGAGCTCTCTCACCTTCACACAGAAGGAGGACTGAAAGCTGTCTGATCCCCCAGGGAAGCATATTTCTTTCAGGAAGCATTCGTTTCAGGAGTTCTGAAAAACCTACCAGACTAATCACATTTGGGAGAGAAAGGTCAGTTGAAATGGACACTTAATGCTGTTTGTTTCACTTTTCCCTCCTCGATACATCGATTGCTCTACATCTGTAATTGTTTTCAAACTGGAAAAGTGCCAGCATTCATGGTCAGATCCGAAATCAGTCATTTTTATGGGTAAGCATCACAAATGTTCTGTTTCGCTAAGGAATAACTTTGGGAAGTGATTTGTGGTTAAGCATAATATAACAGCTATTGAGATGTATGTTTAAACACATCCGTGGTTATAGGAATGAGAATTAGAGTCAACAGCTTTATCAGAAAAGAGGACTTTCATTTATTCACCATTCTTAATATCCTTGTTCATTTTCTGTCATAATAAAAGCCCATATTGCACACAGTCCCTCATTATGAATGGATGGTTTCTGCCGACATTTTAGTCCTATTATGAGGTTCATGTGATAATGTGCCCAAGACATCAAGATTTGATCTATTTGACTAAATAAATTTAAAAAACCTATGCATTCTTTCACTTAAAAGATATGAAGCAAATTAAAGTCTATAGAAATGTAGATCCTATAAAACTTACTCATAAAATCATCATGTTTCCCTAGGAGGCATATAATTTTATGTTATATGGCTAAATAAAGCCCCTATAGAAAGGTTAGCATTTTCACTCATTCTATAAGACTTCACTATGGCCTATACACCAATTTTGCATATAGACACGCATATTCCAGTGAAGCCAATAGAAGTCTGGCATGCATTTTCAGAGAAACAATATGGCCTTATAAATGTGACTCAGCAATTGACTAGCTTTTGAGAAATAAAATTGATGGTGCACCATCAATTAAACCAAGCACCACACATGCTTCCATAGCACTGCATGCATAATAGATTTTCCTGGTTCTCAGACAATTCCAATAAAATGGGAAAATATTTGTTTCTGTTCAAAGCAAAAATATGATTTGTTGTAATTTTTGGCAATGCAAAAGGTGAAAAAAAATTGTGGTTGAATGAAATTTTGGGATTTTTTTAACAAAATCTAAAATATTTTATTTTGATTTTGACCATTTTAAACATATTATGAATGTTGTAATAAAATGAAAGGACATTTTTAAAAGAAATTCAAACAAAGACATAAAAATATTACAGTTTCGTAAATGACAAAACAAACTATTTTAACATGGGAGAAAGTTTTTAAAGACTTTTTTCCCTGCCAAAAAAACAGGTTGGTAAATTCATCACAAATGAGCTAAACATTTCAGTGTTTCCCTGATTTCTCTGTAGTCCGTGAGGCCCCTGTTAGGGTGCAATATGGGCACGTGATCTGCTTAGGTAAACAATTAGGACTTTGGCCAGCCACTTTTTCCTTCTGTTTGAGTGGTTCTTTCATATAGAAGCAAGGGCGAAATGATATTTTAGATGTAAGAAGTTACTATTGCATAAAGCCACAGAAATTAGCAGTGTGTCTCTAGGGTAGATGTAGTACCTGAAATGAATTCCCAACGTATTTTAATATGGATGATTGAAGCACGGCCTTGCAGGTAACACCACTACATTGGGATTCAGGAGAAAAGGAAGTGATTTCCAAATCTGCCATAGACTGTGTGACCTTGGACAAATCACTTCATCAACCTTCATTTTCCATCTTTAAATTGGGGATAATAATCTTTCCTTCAACTCTTACTTTGTGTATTTATAGATGAAGGGGGGGACACAATCTTGATTTAGGCCTCTTGGGTCTACCATTGTACAAACAACAAATTATGAAATCAACTAGATTTTAAAATTAACTATATGCCTTTAAGTTTGGTTTTAAGACTCTGCTCCCTAGAAGCAGAGCATTTATACCTATGTTATTTACCAAAAAATGAATCACATTTTGCTCAACTGATGAGAAACTTAAGTAAACATTTGTTTAAGAATAGCAGGGTTTTTACAGAATACTTCTATTTAGTAAAATAATGAGGAAAAAACCCCTCAGAGGTTAGACGCAAAGTCATTTCCTACAGCAGATGTTTTTTAAAGTCAGATGAGAACAGTCTGAAAACCTATCACTCTCATGCAATTTATATTGAATGTGCAGCCAAGAGAAGTAGAAAAATGAACCAGTTTTAAAGTATTATGGCTGAAAGAATACATATTTTGGTTGTCAGATTCTTAAATGGATACTGCTTTGGTCCTTTATACTTCCTTCAGCCCAAGCTAAAAAAACAAACAAAAACCAAAAAATCACTCTTCCTCTGTTTTATCTCCTTGGGATTATACCTCATTAGCAGACATTGTGGTAACCGTGTGCTATTCTCTCCACCAGAAAATTCCACCAGACTTAGTTCAGTGGGTTTACTGAGCAGTAAATCCATTGTTGTTATGATCTGTTATGAATCACGCAGCAAGGTTGATCTTGTGAGCCTTACTCTGACATACCTATAATGGAAATCAATGCGTTTTGACCTGGTAAGGAATGCAGAATTGAGCCCAGTAGCTGCGTAATACATTCGGCATTGGGCCAATGAACAGGGCAGTGGAAGGGAACCTGGAAGCTTTGGATTCTTTTCTGGTTCTGCCATTTTGACTTCTGGGCGACTACCGGCATATCAGCTGGAATTTTCAAGAGCACCAACCTTGTTTTGTTGCTATGGAAGTGAATGCTAGAACTTCCACTCATCTCATCAGGATCTGAATTACATTCAATGCTTTTGAAAACCCCATCCTTTAATTTTCACTACCTCAGTTTCCCCATTTATAAAATGGAGATCATCATACTTTTCTCCTTCACAAGCATTTTGAGATCTGTGACTGAAAAGTGCCATAAAGGAGCTAGTCTTTTTGGTTTTCAGATTAATTTATTGTGTAACTAATTTTCATATTGTTTATACAAATTATAGGAGGAATAATTGAGGTTGGGTAATTAGCTAGAGGCAGACAGCAATATTAAATAACGAAGAACCAAAAATATGACACTGGAGAATAGGCTGGATTTAACTATTCATTTCTAGATGTTTTTAACAGTTGTGATTTTTGTGAGGGACGGTTTTGCTTTTTAAAATAAGTTGTAGGATTTTTCCAAAGAAGGTATAAACATATTGTGGGGGTTAGCTGGACTCCAATGAAACACATACTTTCAACTTTTACATTTTAAATCCACTGAGAATAAATGATAGTATTCTGAAAATTAACCATTTCCTTTAACTCCTGAGTCACATTATGAAGTCTTGAGAGCAACACTATTTATTTAATATTATGAGAAAAATCTTGTTGTCCTTACTCAGTCAAATCTCCCATCGAAGTCAATATAAATTCATGATGTTGCTGCAAAACATTCCCATTGAAGAAGTGCATGAGGTAAACATTTATAGTGCAATTAAAATAATGCCTGTGAGATCATCCTCCCATATAACTTAGGCTTATTAAAAATATTTGCCTTTTGTTACAGCTACTTGTATTCAAACCTTACTTCAGCACACTAAGCTAATCCATTCTCACCCTTTCTAGCACAAAAAAGTCTCCTATAATGTGATGATTAGCCAACTTCCAGGACTCATGGACCCTTTGGTAGTAAGAGGATGTCAGTTAGCTGATTCAATTTGTACTGCAGTCAGGAGGACTTGTTTAATGTGAAGATCAAGGAAGCAATCATGAACCTGAAAATTTCTGGATGCCTCCTAGGCATTCTGGTACAAGTCTTTGTTTATGCAGACACTAAAACTAGTGTAGACACTAAAATGAAGAGTTTGAGATCAGGTCTTGTAGAACATGTAATGCCCCAGTCATCGTTATAACTAAACATCTCGCAGTAGTACCTGCTTTTCATAAGCCATTTCAGGGCATTACCATCCAGGCTAACTTATATCTGTTTGGAAGCAAGATTAAACCTAGATATCAAATCAGCATGTCTAAAAGAGGTTAGCATAAATATGTGTAATTCTCTGTTGAGTATTTATGAGTTATTTTTATTTATGTAGGACACACAAAGCTAACACTGGCACAAAAATGTGTTTTGAGCATCATACAAACAGAAGGATTTTTGCCTACTTAGCATTACACATTACGCATCTGTCCTACACGATGCCAGCTTTCCCTGCCACTGGATTTTCACAGCAGTAGGAAAATAGCAGGGATAAAGGGATTAAAAAGCAACGATTTTCTGTAAAGCTTTATAGGACATGTCTGCTATGATCTCAGCTTACTTGTCCCATCTACACAAGTAAAACACCATCATGGCCAGAAGGATTAAAAGTAGACAAGTGTGTAAAATAAATATGTTTGCTTATTTTACTCTGCACACTTCGGAAGAAGGCTTCAGAAGCTGTTATAGCGATAGACAATATGTCAGTGTGGGGATTTTTAGTTCATAATTTAGAACTCAGGGGATCTACTCAATGCAATTCAAAGGTCATGTTCACGGTGCTCAGTGGCCAAGACAAGCTACATGATGCACAGCTCATTGAATTATTATTTGTATTCATTCCCTTCACCAAAGACATTAGATTCTAAATGGACAAGTTGGATGGAGAAGGGAAGCATTATCCCCATTTCACAGATAGGGAAGTGAGGAACAGGCAGCTTAAACAATTTACCCAAGGTCACAAAGGATATTAGTGCTGGAACTGGGAACTGAACTGAGGTTTTCTGACTCCCAATTCTACTTCTTAGCCAAAAGACCAACTTTTCTCTTCAATAGATGCACAAATACATCTGTAATACAGTTAATTTGCCAACAGATAGCAGTTAGAGATATCTGAGAAACCAGTTATTAATAGTCTCCATACAGAGCTACCATTGTGTGGTACCTCTGAAAGTGCTGACCACCACACTTGGACAATCACAAGAAACTGTTTCAGTGTACCTTTGAAAGTGAAAATTATCTCCTGCAGAGACAGAAGCAGCAGAACATCATCAGCAGATCTCTTTATGGTATAACAACCAAGTAGTTCTTTAATCACTGGCTTTTCATAGAACTTCCCTAGCTAATCTAGTTAAGGTGCATCCACACTGAAAACCCCAGTCAACTGCCTGCATCTGCATTGGCAAGTGCTAGGTCAACCTTTCCTGGTGGCCAGATATTCTGGGAGCAGGCCTGGAGGCCAATTAAGTTGACTTAAGTGTTATTCCCTGTCTACACTGTCTTAAGTTGACTTATAAGGTCAACTTAAGCATTAAGTCGACCTTAAGAAGTGGTGTTATTAAGTCGATTTACAGAAGCACTTAAGTCAATTTAATAAAAGCCCAGTGTGGCCGTGGGGGTCTGTAGGTTGACTTAAGTTTCCTTAAGTTACCCTAAGGCTCCAGTCTAAATGTACCCTAAGTCTATGTCTACATCTAACATCTTAGTTAGGACTTGGTTAGTGCAAACTAAGTAGTTCAAAAGTTAGTCAGAACTAAGGAAGCTTTTTTTAGTTCAAACTAACTTTTTAGTTCAAACTAAAAAAGCGGTTAGTTCGAACTAAAAGTTAGTTTGGACTAAAAAAAGGGCTTAGTTCAAACTAACCACTAGTTGGAACTTATTTAGTTCAAACTAGCATGTCTACTTTGTGCTAGTTTGAACGAAGCAGTTAGTTCAAATTAACCAGCTGAACTAACTAGTTTGAATGAAGCTTTGCTTTGTTCAAACTAAAATATAAAAAACACATGCAAATATCATCATACTTAGGAAATTATAACCTTTTTAATGGTTCCTGACATGGCCTATCTCATATGAATTATTGCAATTCTGACATATTTATATTAAATCCCACTACAAATGGTACCCTGATCCAGTTGGAGCCACACGTGGCTCAAAACTGGCAATAATTTCTGGGCCAAGAAACGTGTTTGTAGCAACATCCTCTCTGGGTTTAATCCTCCTCTCTATCAAATCTATGGTAAAGCAGTTGGTTGTAATGGAAATAAGATTTGGGCTCTGAAACTACAAGCTTAATCTCTCGCTGGTGTAAGACAAAAGTGACTCACACTCAATTGATTGCATTGGTATTACAGGTAAAATTGGCATAAAAGCAGCTAGAATTGGACCTTGTATGTTTTTATCGTATAGTTCTATCAGTTACTAAATATATTACCTATTGGCTACAGACCTAGCCACAGAAATCCTGGAGTTTGACTCCTCCAAGCTTGATCACTGTATCTAGGAATGGGGCCAAACATTTTGAAAATCCTCCCCAAGGCAATAGCCTGTCTTCCTAGGCACTAGCAAATCAGCCTCATATTCAACTCTCCGTACTGGCTCCCTATTTAATAGGGTCCAATTCAAAATCTCTTCTCTAATATTCATAACTCTACGCAGACTAGCCCAAGCTACCCAAGCAATTGCCACTTCTTCTGACCCCTCCCATGACTGCTACATTCCCATACACCAGAAAGGAAGAGGCTAGGGACTGCAGGAGCCAGAATTTTCATATGACCTAGACTTGGAGACAGACTCATTGGCATACCAGCTAGAAATACCTACAAACCTTGTCTTTTGACAGCTAAATGGAAATCTCATCTAACTTAGCTCTCTTCGAATATGTTCCTCACACATGTACTTGTTGCACATATACAACCTGTACATTAATTAAAGTTTTTCTCCTACAGGCTAGTAGGAAAAAGAGTGACAGTGATCCTGTAATTTCCAATTTTTATTACCTGGAATGCTTTTCATTGTGACTGAAACCAGGGCCACATAATTACTTAAGTAAAAAACACACACAGTTTACAGTGTGCAGCTCAGAGGCTTTTGCATGTGGCCTGCCCCTCTAGGTATTGCAAAAATAAATCATGGAGCCTTATATATGCCTGCCCTATAATACCAGGAAATTTGAAAAGTGGGTTTTTATTGTCAGTGAGAGGTAATGAATCACATCTTACACAAGATACTGGAAAAATTCTCTCATGCATGTCTGCTAACAGTATGCAGTGGGAATCTGTGGAAAAGAGGTTTCATGCTTTGTTTGTCATGCCTTCTGTTCTTAGGATAGGTGACAATGATAAATCTGCAATTAAACTTAATTTTCTTCAAGGCAAACCATAATTTCTGAGAAGCTACCTCACAAAGGGCATGTCTACAGTGGAGGCTTACATTGAGTTAACCAGGCTTAAGTCAACATACACAACGCCAGGGCCATATTTGGAGTTCATTAAGTTGACCTAGGCACTTGCTTACATCGAGTTAATAACTCTCACCCTTAAAGTCAACTTTAAGGGTTGTCGACTTTATTAACTCAACTTAACAAAATGTGGCTATTAAAGTTGATTTAATAAAGTCAACTTAAGACAGGAGAGCCATTTAAGTCAACTTTATAAAGTCAACTTAAGCCAGGGGGCCCATTTAAAGTCACCTTTATTAAGTCAACTTTAAATGAGTCCCCTGGTTTCAGTCAACTTTATAAAGTTGACTAAAACAAATGGGGACTCTCTAAGTTGAGTTAATAAAGTTGACTTTACGTCGACCTTATTCAGTCCACTTACCTGAGCCCTCTAGTGTAGACATAACCCAAGAGATCTCACTGAAGAAATAATACAACCCCAATCGGTAGAGGAAATCGTCTTTCCAGGTCAAAACTGCAGAACTTAAGCACCATGGTGACTAGGGTACTGAAGAGGTTTATTGAGATAGATTTTGGAAATTCTACATACCTGACAAGCCTTGCAAAATTCTGTGTACAACTGCATATGTAATTTGTACATATGATTTTTATTTCTACGAGACTAACTGGATAAACCATATGTTAATGATCAGTTATCCATATAATTGGTCATTGACTTACAGTTACTTACATATAATGTGCATAGGCTGTCATAGTAACTGCATGCACAAATCAGGCAATTTTGAACATAAATGCATGCTAATAGTCTAGGAAATTGGGTCAAAAGAAAATGTAGTTGCATGTCATCTCACTAATATAAAATGTCATGCAAGTTAAAGACCTGTAAGCACAAAACACAAATTTCAATTCTTATTTCTCTACTTAACTTGCAAATTGGTCATCCCTAATGGTCTTATTTATTTTGCAAAAATCCCAACAAACTGTTGGCCATTTTTAGAGAGTTATTTCTTTTCACACCAGTTCATAGCAAATACTACTGTGACATAGTTCCAGGACCCTCCTGTGAGGATCTTTTTTAAATATGCTGCCCTCCTTTCCTGCATGGAATTCCCATTGATAATGTTAAGGGTCCCCCTTTTGGAAACAGGCAGTAGACTAACTAGAGCATCACAGTAGAAGGCTTAGATGAGAATTATGCACAGACCAAGAAAGTTAAGCAGCTTAATGTTATGTCTGTTTCAGGGAAAATTTTCAGTGGCATGAATATTGGAA
Source organism: Podocnemis expansa (assembly GCA_007922195.1). NCBI lineage: Eukaryota > Metazoa > Chordata > Testudines > Podocnemididae > Podocnemis > Podocnemis expansa. Next base: position 14,352,691 of record ML681973.1, read on the forward strand.
AGTCAGTGTGTATTGGATTAACATTCTGAAAACAAATCCTTTCCCATGCCATCAGACATTGCTCAGACTTAGAGTATGAACAAGGTCCCAGCAACAATTACCGTCATTTTCTACCAGCTTTACCATACAAGCATATTCATTCACAGTTTACAGTCATGAAAGGTTTTGTTTGTTTTTAAGATAAGCTGCTGTTGATAAAAGCAATGATAACCATAAGCATTTAAAAATCACAGGTCATGCTCAAAATCATGAGATTGGTTTAAAACTGTGAAATTTTAATAAATAATATGTCTTAAATTCTTATTTTGCTTTGTGGCTTTTGAGTTTTTAGATCTCATGTTTTCAGGCTTTTCTGTGAAATCTTGAGGGCTTGAAACTTATTCTTTCTTTCTTTCTTCATGAAAGTTTAGGTTCCCATGTGACAGCTGGATTACAGAAGTTGGAGCTTTAAGCAAAACAACAACTGTCACAAGCCTTGTTATAAAATTAGCAACATTACCAAAATCCTGGCTCTGTAAAAGTTGGACAAAGCGCATGTGAGTATTTCTGTGTCAATGCATAGCTACCACAGCCCTCATCAACAATACTATTGTGCAGCAGTAGGAATGGAACCTCAGCAACCTGAGGTCTGCAGCAAATACTGAGTACATGATCTTTAAAAACTTTACCTTCACTGGTGGCCCTGCAAGATGATCTTGTGATGTCCTGGAAGAAGAGGATAGGACTGACCTGCCAACGGGTCCGTCTACACTGTATGTTTAAGTCGACTTAAGAGCCCTTAAGTTGACAAACATAGTTCTGTCTGAATTGCAGGGCAATAAAGTCAACTTTATTACTTCCGCTTATAAAGTTGACTTTAAATTTAAGTCGACTTTATTAAGTTGACTTAAGGCAGTGTGGAGTTACTTAATGAAGTCGACTTAGTGCAGTGGGGCCACTAAGTTGACTTTATAAAGTCGAATTAAGCCAGGGCACCCATTTAAAGTTGATTTTATAAAGTCGATTTAATGTAATGTAGCCTTACTAAGTCGACTTAATAAGCTCTACTTAAAGTCGACTTTAAGTAGACTTTATTAAGTCAACTTAATAAAGTCGACTTTGCTTTTATAAAGTAGACATATCCAATGTGCTACACTGTTGACTACACAAGCTTCATAGGCCCTGTCATGTTCCTGTATCAGATGTAGACTGGGTCCTGAGCTTGCTTCTGAGTGAGACACACATTAGATATGCTGCTCAGAAGATCCTTTAATGCAGTAAGGCTGAGATTAATTTAAATAAGACTTTTACAGACAGTGCCCCCTATACACTTAAGCGTTCCATTCCACCTCCTCCTTAAAACACTATGCTCCTACTATTTACTATGTTTACACTATCATGAAATCATTGAAGTTCAGTAAGTATTAGTCTGTTAAGCATTGAGAGTTGAGTCAAATTTTAAAGCCAACAGCCTTTCCGTGAATATTCAGTTTCACTCTCCAGGCACACTGTGTCTCATCACAAGTGATAAATCCACACAAAAATGACTCTTAATTGTCTGTAAAATGAGTCAACTCCCTGACAGCTTTGGTGCAGCAAACAGTTACAAAATGCCTGTATTTTGCGTATTGATTATATCACATGCCTCTCGTTGAACATGCATTTTCTCTTGCACTATAATTTTTTCCACCCTTTGTATTTTTAGGATGGAATTTGTCCTCCTCTGCCTGGGAATTCTCTCTCCTTGTCTTAGGGTTTTATGGTAGTGACTTGTAACACTCAAGTGTCTGTTTATAGTTTCTAACCTAGACTCAGCTTTTTCTAAGTTGCGCCAGCTGTTTGACTAGTTCATACTGCTCTGCTATCTGTATAGCTATGACTAGAGCTAAGTATCTTTTCAGTGGTGGCATTAAATATTTTTATTTGTTAACCCAATGCAAGTCTATTGCTGATATTTACATATTTTACATTCCTAAAATCACAGTTCTCAGACACTGCATGCAGAGCACTTATTAAACTTTAAACATGTTCCCTGGTTCTTGAACTCTCTAGTGAAAATATATGTTCTTTCATAAACTACATTTATCTGAGGTATGCGTGAAACATTGCCAGATCCCTTTCATAGTCATCTTTTGGACTGTCTTCAGTAAAGTCAAAGGATTTTAAAATATGCTCTCTTCCTCATAGAATAAACTGAAGGAGATACCTGTGAATCTCCAGTTTCTTTGTGGAACTTGTTTGGCATTTGAAATTTTGAAAAACATTGCTTCTAGTCTGTCCATTCTGAGGCTCTCTCAAAGCTGAGTGGCATGTTGATAAGATCCCATAACTTTTGGTTTTTTGTTCCTTCCGTTTGCAACTTTTGTCCTTCTTTTTCTGTTCTTAGCTTACTCCTAATACCATGTCACTTTCCTGTACCAGATATGGACTGGCTACAGATCTTGATTCTGAATGAGATATGCACCAGATTCATAGCTTTACCTTCCTACCATCTTTCGACTGTTCCAAACCTTACAGTGAGAGAGTGCTGGAAAATATAGACCTTGTGTTCCTTCCAGTTCTGTGCAAAACAGGCACTTCACATTAAAAAAAAAAAAAGATTGTTTACACTAGCATAGATGACAACTTTTAGCACTTCATGCCAAGCTGTGTAATTTAGCTCATAGCTGAACACCCCAGGCATCTTAAATGATAAATAAACACAAATGTCACATTTTTACTATCCCTACAAATAAAACATGTCAATGCATGGAACTATCCAGGAGTATCCAAACGGAACATACACTTTGCAAGTTCGTCATGAGTCTTGGAAGCCTTAAGTGCATGGCATGGATCTAATTTAGAATAGTGAAAGACTTCAACAGATGCACATTCTTATATGGATGTGAAAATGAGTACTTAGTTGCTGAAGAAAATCATATATGGACAAGTTTTTTTTCTCTCTAACAACATTCCTAACCACCACCACCACCACCCCCAGTTTTCTATGTCTGTGCATAGAGGGTATTGCTACGTAAAATTAAGAAAAAACTTAAAGCAAAAGACATTGTTAGCTTGAGTGTGAAAATAAAATGTAAAATAGTCCCCCAAAACAGGTAATAAAGATGATAAGCCTGCAAGGAATTCCTCTCTCTGTCTGTTGGATCTGCCTAGTTCTGCTTTATGTGCATAGAGAAAACTCATTTTTGTGTAAATGGTGTATAATAATTGTATGCCTCTAACACTCAAAGAAAGAAAGGCTAAAGTTGTTCCATTTCAACAGAAATAATAACCACCACCCCCCCTCCACCAAAGACCCAAGAACAGAATCTGTTCACAATATCCAGGATTCTGCAAGGAAGCTTCAACCATTATATCATTTCTATACCAATAACAAGTGATGGATAGTGGATTTGTAACATGTAGAGTGATGAGAACTCAGAATGCTGTGGAAGTGAAAGCAACATTTTGGAGGCCATTTATGATGTTCTTCTGAAAATTCAATTTCCCCACATATGAAAAACATCACTAATGTAATCTGAATGACCTTTTTGAACTTTTTCAAAGTACTCGTTGCCTCAACAGGAGAGCTGATACTTTTAGCATGTTTAACCAAGGCAAAGGCTATATTGGCTTTGTATTTAACTTATTGTCATCTCACTTAAAAAGAGAGCTTTCATTGTTATAAATTCTTAATTTTTTTTTTTAAAAATCAGATCCTCAGAAAGTGCCATGTTAATATTTTCATTATTGCCCTAGGAAGAAGCAACAATGTTACCTCATTTCATATATCCTAACACTTTATTCTGCCTGTGCTAAATATATTGGGACAAATTCTACTTGCAGGTAGACCCACAAAAGTCCATGTATTTCAAGGGGGCAGCTCAAATGGACCACAGGGCAAAATTTCTCTCATTTGTATGGTGTTATACAAGGGTTAGGACAAACTATTGTCATGGACAGATAGGGAGATGGGTCAGCTAGAGCTTTAAAGGATGAGAGGCCTCAGCAGGCCACAGTAAAGAAATTACTCTGTTATACTTATTGCAGTTAACTCCTAAATTCACAAGCTTTTCAAGACGTAAAAACATTTCTGTCATGTATTACCCAAAATATAATTTGTATTAATCTGTTTCTCAAAACGTTTTTCTCAAAAACCAGTCAGCTGAACAAGACTATGAAAGATCACCTGAGTGCAAAAGGGGAACCTCTGGGTGGCTACATGAGCTGAGAAAGTAAACAGGTAGTTTTGCAGGCTGCAGAGCAAGGTGGGGAAGGGACTGAACACAGGTAAAGGAGAATAATCTCCTGGGATGCATGACATATCCCAAAGATCTTTGATCTGCTGGAGCCCATCAGGCTATGGGAGCTTTCTGGAACCAGAGAGAGAAAGGCATGGCATTCATTGGCTATAAAAGGCAGTAGACCCTGAGGCCAAGGAAGAGAAGATGCCATCTATCTTCCACTGTGGGGCTGTGCACACAGCATCTTCATCATCCCCCATCACGCCAAAAGTGACTTTGAGCTGGCCACCCTTAATTAGTTTGAATAAATATGATTGCGGGAGAGATGACTGAATGAGTGTACGAGCCTGAGGTTCCTTTGTGGTTTTGTGGTTTCCCGGTGCTTCAGGCTGCTTAATCTTCTGTCAACTTGCATAACAAATAAAAGTTACATACAGAGTGTTATCTTAGACCTAAATGTCCCGTGTCCTTCCCTTTTGTGATCCCTGATATAGGAGGAACTTTATTCCCACAGAACATTATACATGTTAAAGTCATAAGTAGTAAAAGTTGGTTGGGTTTATATTAATGGCACACAAATGAGCAGAACAGAGAAAGGTAGCACCATGCCGGCATCAATTTTCATTTAAGCCAACATGATAAGTGAGCATCAGAAGTTTTGGAGACAAACAAAGTCATGCAATGCACACAAACCTGCAATTAGTCCAGGTCCACCAGGAAAATGATAGTGTGATGTTGACTACTCAAGCTCTAATGGTGTGTGGAATTGCTTTGAACTGCCTGAGAGCTCTCTGGAGAGAACATCTTAAGGCTCTTCTTTTGGACGTCCTTATATTTAAGGATGTTCCAGTCTTTGACTGCTGTATTCAAACATCACACAACCTCAGCCATGCCTTGACTAGAGATGCCTCTGGTTTGGGAGACTCTGGACATGACATTTAGCCCAGTCCCAAACAAAGTGTCACACACCAGATGTGAGCCTGACCCCCCCCTACTAGGGAAATCACAGACTACTTGTGCAGACAAATCTGTTAGGAGTTCAGGGGGGTCACTGATGGAAGAGGAAGGATGAGGAACAATAAGGCAATGTATCTTATTTGAACAGTTTGAGACTTTTTAAGGTAAGATTCAATTTGCCTCTAGGGCTGAAGCTTGAGCCAGGTTCTATTTTTCCTCCTAGTTAACTCACCAAGCTCCTACAGTCATTAAGGCCACATGGACATAAATTTAGTGAGTGATGTTGTTTCACTTTTCTGCAAGAGAATTGCCCTAACCTGTAAATATTATTTGTGCTTCAACTGGGAGCACCCTCCATTTATGGTCTCTGTATATGAGTTGCCATTAAAAATACATCAGGGGCCAACATTTCTCTGCTCAGTGTAGTTTGTGCTTTAGAACCTGTCCTAGGCATTCATTTTCAACAAATTAGGAAGTCTCTAGAGTCGACCTTGGGCTGCAAACATAAAGGGACTGGTTTTGGTTGGCCATCTCTGGGGGAACCAGGATGCTGAAAAATACAGTCCCCAGGGCCAGTGGGGAGAGGCCAGTGTGCTCACTCAGTCTGATTAGCAGGCTGGACAGGCCGATGAGGAAGCCAGAAGGGTTCCCCCTGCATAGGAGCTGGAATTGCTCCCTTGACATGCCAGGGTACGTGGAGAGCAGGGCTGAGCTAAGGAGAAAGCAGCCCATAGCTGGGAGGCCAGGGAGCTGAGCAGACCAGGGCTGGTCCTAGGCGGTTGCCCAAGGCACCAAGCAAGAGGGCCATCCTTGGGGGCAGCAAGGGGCAATCACCTGGGGCCCTGCGCTGTCCTGGGGCCCACACTACTGCCCCCCATGGCTATGCTGTCCTCTGCCTGCACCCACTGCTTTCAGCACAGAGCACAATGCAGCGAGGAAGGGAGAGGGCAGCTGGGAGCACACGTCCAACCTCTTCACCCCCAGGGAGAGAAACAGCCGGCCCAAGGGCGGAGCAGGCCAGCCCAGAAGCCAGGCTCTGCTCTCCCACCCCTCTCTGGGCCGGCTGCGGGGCGCAGGAAGCCAGAGACAAAGCCCAAGGAGCTGAGCTGCCCAGACCCCCAGCAGCAGAACCAGAGGGGCCCAAGAAACATCTCAGAGAGCCACGCTGAGCACACACCACAGCAGAGCGGAGCTGGGGACAACAAGGGAACCCTGGGCAGAGCCCAGCGCAGGGAGATGCCACCAGCCCAGAGGCCTCACAGGCCAGACACAGAGGGGAACGTGACTCCGACAGGGGTGCTGATGCTGTACAGAAAGGCCCTGCCCCCCACAACTTGGGGGCCGATGGCCATTTCCAGCGCAGGTGCCATACTCTCTGCATCCCAGCTGGCCTGGGTGATGTCTGCGACCAGAGCCGCAATGTGCTATTTCAGCACCCGGGGCATGTTCTGATGGGAACGTGCCCCTTGCATTTAGCAGCGCTTGGGGCCGGCGCCACAACACGCGCCTTTTAATAGAGCGGCTCTATTGAACCACTCTGGCGCGCCTGGGGCAAAGCCCCATTGCCCTCACTGTAGTTACGGCCCGACATGTCAATGGCGCTCACCCCAGAGCTGCTGTGTGTGGGCCTCAGCAGGCAGACTTCAGCATTTGCTTTTAACTCTTCTCCTCTTTTCTTATTTTATTGCTGTTTGTTTAATCAGTTGTATTGCTTTGAATTGTATGCAATGATAAGTGGGTCAGGGAAGCACCAAGTGCAGACTTACCAACCCGAAGAGGGAATACGCTCAACGCAGCCCTAAATGACTATGACAAGACCGGAGAGCTGAGCCCCCAGGAGTCCTGGAACCAGTCTTTCTGGGGTTACAGGGACTCCACCACCTAGGAAAGTGGAAGGGGAGCCCTGGAGATTAGGCAAGCCTCTGGGTAAAGAAAATGGGGAGCAAGGACTCAGCTCCTTTTGCTAGCCACCTCCACTAAGGAAGTACACAAGCAACAAAAAGCTCCCCACAATAGCAGGACTATTCCCCCAGTTACACAAAGACAGCCTTTACCATATGAACCAGTGCTGGGCGCTCTGTCTGAGTCTGCAGACAAATTCGGAGCAAGAGATGTGAATGGCTCAATGAATTTCCAGGGGTGCTAGCACTGAAGCCTAAATGATAACTGAAATATCAGCACTGGGAACCATCAGACTGTCAGAGCTCTTGCATCCCCACAGTATGAAAACATGTCCAGGCCAAACTATGACTGGGTCAGAATTAACACAGGTTGTGGGAGGCACTTAGTGATGCACCCCGTGTTTTCCCAATGTGCTCTCCGAGAGGGGGGTGCCACAGAGAAGTGACATTACCAGACCAAGGGTGGGCAAACGACAGCCCACGGGCCGAATCCAGCCCACCAATGCCCATGCTACAGCCTGTGCTCCCTCTTCCTGCCCCACTCCTAGCTCCCCATGGGGCTGTGCAAAGGAGGAGAGAGCCAGGAGACTCGGAAAGGCACAGAGCCTTCTGGGCCCTACCCTGCTGTGAAAGGCCAGCCCCGTCGAGTGCCACCCTCCCCAGGCAAGAGGACAGGGGCGGCTGCCCCCCATCAGACCCAAGGGATCCAGTAAGTGCTGGAGAGGGGGCACCAGCCAGGCTGGAGGAGCCAGAGCCAGTCGGGTGCTGCTTCCTGGGTCCCAGCGCTGGAAGGGTCCCTGTGTGTGCTCAGTCCCCAGCATACAGAGAAACAAAGCCCACCTGCAGCAGCACAACACTGAAGACCCATGAAGGAAAGAAAAGTACACGGGTCTGATGATAATAGCCTCCAGTGCAGCTGAGCTAGTGGCGCTGGCTGGTGCAAGAGACCTTCCCCTTCCAGTGCCTGGCTCTTTCTTCCCCGGGGAGATCCCCTCTGCTTCAGCTTCCTGCAGCAGAGCAGTTGAAAAGGCAAGAGAGGGGAGCAAGGGAGAAGGGTTTCTTTAAGTGCCACAGGATTTCTTGGGTCCACCCCCCAGGAGCAGTGAGGGAAGGAAGGAAGGTGCGGGAGAGACCCAGGGGGACTCCCGTGGCTTGGGGAGAGGCGCAGGCTAAGGGCTGGGTGAAACTTGCTGGGGTGTGGGCTCCTGCGCCGAAGCGTCCTGCTGCAGCTGCAGAGGCTAAGTCAGTGAGGCTGAAAAAGAAGAAGTCAAGGAGACAGAACAAGGCTGGAGTTGAGCCTTCTGTCCTGCTACAGCTTGTGACATGGCCACCGCTGCCCTGCAGGGCAGAGCGATAATAGAGATGCCCCTCGATATCCTCACCCCACCTCTCCTGGCCTGTGATGCTAAGACACCTCCTGCCCTTCAGGGAATGGGAGAGGGCACAAATATAGACTCGGCCCCCAGCACCAGAAACTTTGGGTATGTTCCTGCCAGCTCTCTCGTGTGCAGCGCTACCTAGGGTTACCAGCTGTCAGGCAAAGGGAGGACAAGTCCTCCTTTTTACTTTCACATCCCCCATCTGACAGGCCTTTTAAAAAATAAATTATTTTGTCTGGCTTTTTACTTACACGGGTTATTCTGGAATGCCTCGGCACACCTTATTTTTAGGGGGTAGCATTCCATGGACCCCTAAAAACAGAAGGAGATTACAGCACCAAAAGACTCCTTGCTTTTTTTCCTTTACTAGACTAACACGGCTGCCCCTTTGGAACATTTTCTTCATGTGTCCTCCTTTTCATACTTCCCTGTCCTCCTTTCCATTCTTTGGTGTCCAGTAACCCTAGCCCGGCTCCCCCAGCTCCTGCTAGAGAAGGAGAATGGCAGCTGGCAGGGGGGCCAGGGCACTGCTGCTGAAGCTGGGAGGGAGGGAGGGAGGCAGAGCTGAACCCAGATCCACCCCTTTTCTGGGGGGAGAGTGGCCATACCCCTCCCAAGCCCCCTCCCCCAAGTAGCCATACATCACTAGGGTTACCATATGTCAGGAAAAAGGACGTGTCCTCCTCTTTACCTTCTCGAGCTCCATCCGGCACGCATTTTTAAAGTACATGATTTTGCCTGGCTTTTTACCGACAGGGCTTAAAGCACGCTGAGACACCCAGATCACCCCATTTTTAGGGGGAAGCGTTCCAGGCTAGGGTTACCAGATGTCTGGCAAAAGGAGGACATGTCCTACTTTTTACCTTCATGTCCTCCGTCTGGCAGGCATTTTAAAAATACGTGATTTTGTTTGCTTTTTTACTTACAGGACTTAAAGTATGCTGGAATGCCCTGAAACACTGTTTTTGGGGGGGAAGTGTTCCAGGACCCCCTAAAATCAGAAGAATATTACATTAATACTCCATTTTCTCCATGTGTCCTCCAATCTCCTCTTTTTCAAACTTCCCTGTCCTCTTTTCCATGCTTTGGTATCTGGTAACCCTATCCCAGGACTCCCTAAAAACACAAGAATATTCCATTAATACTCCATTTCCCCCATGTGTCCTCCAAGATCCTCCTTTTCGTGCTTCCCTGTCCTCCCTTCCTAGGGTTACCAGATGTCAGGCAAAAGGAGGACATGTCCTCCTTTTTACCTTCATGTCATCCCTTCAGCAGGCATTTTAAAAAACCATGATTTTGCCTGGCTTTTTACTTACATGTTTTAAAGCAAGCTGAGATGCCCAGATCACCCCATTTTTAGGTGGAAGTGCTCCAGGGTAGGGTTACCAGATGTCCAGCAAAAGGAGGACATGTCCTCCTGTCTACCTTCACATCCTCCATCCAGCAGGCATTTTAAAAATACATGATTTGGCTGGCTTTTTACTTACAGAGTTTAAAGCATGCTGAGATACACAGATCACCCCATTTTTAGAGGGAAGCGTTCCAGGATAGGGTGACCAGATGTCCGGCAAAAGGAAGACACATCCTCCTTTTTACCTTCACATCCTCCATCCAGCAGGCATTTTAAAAATACATGATTTGGCTGGCTTTTTACTTAGAGTTTAAAGCATGCTGAGATACACAGATCACCCCATTTTTAGAGGGAAGCGTTCCAGGGTAGGGTTACCAGATGTCCGGCAAAAGGAGGACATGTCCTCCTTTTTACCTTCACATCCTGCATCCAGCAGGCATTTTAAAAAAGCATGACATTGCTTGGCTTTTTACTTACAGGGGTTAAAGTAGGCTGCAATGCCCCGGTATTTTGAGGGGGAAGCGTTCCAGGGACCCCTAAAACCAAAAGAATATGAAGAATGCTACCTTTTCTCCATGCATTTGTACTTCCCTGCGCTCCCTTCCAGACCTGAGGGGGGTAACCCTAGCCACCATCACACATAGCTCTAAGGCCAAAAACGTTGCCCCCAACCCCTGCACTAGACAAACCTGAGCAGAGCCTTTGTCTGACCCCCTTTGCATCATGCCCAGTCCAGCAGCCAGGGCACAAAGAGTGGGGCGATGCAGGGAAACTCCCCAGGTGCAAGGACCAGGGAGCCGCAGGCCACCCCACAAACCTTGGGGAGGACACGCAGCAGCCCCCCAAACCCACCCCTTTGTGCCGCTGCCTTGCACCCCAGCAGGGAGCCGCCGCCTTTGTTTGCAGCCGCCCTACAGATGGCGCGCGGCGCGGATCCCGGGGGGGGCGCGCGCGGGGCGGGGCGCAGCCAATCAGGAGGCGTCCCATCAGCTGATCTCCCGGCTTAGCCCAGGTGCAGCCACAAAGCCCGGCGGAGGAGGAGGCTGGTGGCAGGAGGCAGCTGGGATCCTCCGAGGCTTTTTTGCAAAATTTCTCGCCTTGGCTCCAGCCGGGCTGGAGTTTGCACCCCCAGCAGGGTGCAAAAGGGGCTCCCCGCCCAGTGCTGCTTCTCTGGGTAAGTCTTTGCTCCTGGGGGGCTGGATGAACCCGCCTTCCAGCCTGGCTTTGTTTGCAGATAGGAGCTTGGGGCTCCTTGAAGGGGTGGAGAGGAGCCTAGGGGGCTTCACTGGCTTTGGTGTCCCTCCTGCAAGCCCCCCGGCTCGGGGCTGTAGGCAGGGCGAGGAAAGTTTGGCAGCCTGGGTGCTTTGTGCAGGGCTGGTGGCACAAGGTCCCGGGCTTTGGGCTGGGGCTAAGGGGTGGTTTGTCCCCGCTGAGAAAGTTGCAGAGGGCAGGAAGAGGAGCCTGTGACTCCTGAGCTCAGGCTGCATTTGGCTGCCCTAGCAGGCTGCAGGTAAGGGGGTGTCTGTAGCTTTCGCATCCCCTTGAAAAGGAAAAATGGATGCAATGGTGTCTTATGCCTCCCTAGACGTTTTAAGGCGCTTTACTTGTCTCTAGGCTACTTCAGTGTTGCTCTTAATTTCTGTTCAATCATTTTTTTTTCTCAGCTTCCTCCTCTTGTGCTTCATGCACTCGAATCTAGTGCATTTATCGCACTGGAAAACTACTGAAATAAAACACTGCACATCCATGTATGGAAAAAGTAGAGGAATGAAGTTTGAGCGCTTTACATATGGAGCGAAACTGGTGCTGATTATCTAGCGGGGGCATGTGGGTCCCCAAATCTCTGATTTGCATGCAAATGTGAGTGTATCCTGGCAGATGTCTTGCCTCCTCCATTCACATGAAGGAATTTGAAAAGACAAGGAGGCTTCAGTTTAACAATAGTCCTTCAGAAAATGGAATAAAGGCTCAGTGTAAGTTTTTCTGTTTGGGAATTGGATGGCTTGCTGTCACCTTTCTCTGAAAGCCAAATTTTTTGAGTGGTGTTTGCAACGAAATATTAGAGTCATGACTCTTCTATACCTGTATTGACTTGTTTAAGTCTGTGGGGTTGGAATGAATAACGGGTAAGGAGGAGAGCACAATCAGCAATTTCAGCACAAGTTATTTGCTCTTATATACAGATTTCTCTGTGCTGTTTTAAAAAAAAAAATCTTTAAGGGACAATGTTGTTGCATATCACAGACTCTACAGAAAGCTATGCATTAAATCCTAGTAGATTCAGGAAAACTCCAAGGCCAGACCCTGAACTGAAGCCCATAACATAGGCAGAATTTTTCCTGGTAGAAGTTTTGCCTTTAGTTTCTTTTGGATGTGCCAGGCTAAGATTTAAAATATAAATTTATCAGACACTCATCCCCATTACACATAATTGTGGCTTAAAGTAACAACGTAGGATGCTGGAAAAATCAATGATGTGATTTAAAGGGCCACAAACTAAGGGCTTCTCTTGTCTTCTCCAGCATTAGCAGGATAGACAATACCCCATGCATTGTTTATGAAGCCCCATAGGACAAAAGGCTTGTAGCATGTGCTGCACGTGAGTCTGGCTGAATATACCTACAGACATGCCAAGAACCAGTTGCCTCTCCTTTTGTTGGAGCCTCAAGAGTAAAAGGGCTCATTCACTGAAAGAGGTTAACCCCTGCTTTCTAAAACTTCATTGAAGGAGGCATCCAAAAAAGAGAACATCCATTGTATTAGGGGGGTGGATGTTATGAGGAGAAATACAACAGATGTTAGTCTGCTATTCTATATGTTTCCTTAAGTTATTAAGTGCTGACTCAGTGCATTTTTCCCACTTTGCAATGGGGAAAAAAGTAGTAATCAAAATTAAATAAGAAAATGTTATAGTCCAAGATAGTGGACTGATTGGCCAAAAAAAGCATTTATAATTTTCACCCTACCAAGTTTATCCATCACGGTAAGAAAGCTCTTTTGCAAATGTTTGTCTTTCTTCCTTATGGAATTAAAGGATCCTCTAAAATGAGCCTGACATTTCTAAATGAGACTATAAACCTTTTATTGAAAAGTAAGTAATTTAGGTGCACTTGAAACAGTCTCAGAGATGTTTTAAAATGACCAAAGCCTTGTATCAAATGAGATCTCATTGTTAAGTGTTTTATTTAAATAAAATATTTTTCTTCAAGTCCTGTAAGATAGAATTAAAAGAACTTAAGACAATTGCATGTGGACAGAGAACCAAATGAAATGATAAATTTTTTAAAAAACAACATTTTGGATAAAGTAGGATTTGTTATTCCCAACGAGAGTACTGGACCATGTAATCTGGTATATTGTCTTTGGTAGTTAGAAATAGCTGATGCTCCAGAAGAAGCTGACACCCTCTGTTCTCTGTAATGCTGCATGCACATACAGTCCCATACTTGAAAGGAAGAGATTCCTTTCTGATTTTCCCCCATGTGGGCATTGAGTTTACTCTTTGAATCTTGAGGTTTTTCAAGAGCTGAAAATCCTTGGTTGAATGGCAATTCCACAAAATATTGCTGTCACAAGTCAAAATTTATCTGAATAGAGCTTTTATACCATCCCTATAAAACTGCATATCCTAGTGACATCATTGAACTTTTTTTAAAAGATCAGTTCCAGTGATGTCTAAGGACTGTTTGTATCAATTTACATATTGACTAAAGTTTGCTATATTGCATCAAATTTCATGGCATAGAGTGATCTACTGTTTTCTGGTTTAAAAAAAACAGGAAAATTGTGGAAGATTAAGGCATCAAGTTCATAGGGAAAGCAGGCAGATTTTTTTTTTTGCTGCTTAAGATTTCTTTTGAGATGCATACCCATGTGTCCTTCGTGGTGGCAAGATTTATTTTGAAAAGTGTGTGTTTGAGGCGTCTTATTTCAGCTCATGGATACAGTATAAGCATCTAACTCATGAGCAGAGAGCTTTGATTAATACTTAATGATCATAGGCTTAAACATGCAAGGAATTGCTAGCAGAATTATTTCAAGCACAAATTGCTGCTTTGAGTGCATCAAAACATCATCAGTGAAGTAATAGATTGATGCACTATCAGGGCACTGTGGAGACCAAGAAACTTTCCCTTAATTACATTTCTTGTGGATCCCCCCCCGGTACATCATTATGGACACAGACTGCAGTTTTCAGTAAGGGCAACATAGGGAAGCTGTCATCTTTTAGAGGAACTAGTAAAACACTACATGCACCAAACCTGAGGTACAGTGTTCAAAACTACCTTTTATATAATTCATTAATAGTTGCATTGCTGTGAGCTTGCTATTAATTTTTGAGAGTCAGGAATGATGCTATCTCCAAACTTCTTTGAACAGCTGTTAACTCCATTTTAAAAACCCACTAGTGAAAGTGGTGACCTTTGGAACAAAAGTCATGGTAAGACTGTTTCTAAAGTATCAAAGATTCTCTGAACCTTTTAGTTCATGCATGCTATTAAAGAAAGCTTCCCCCCCACACACACAGTGTTTATCAATATTACAAATTTTCAGCTACACTTTTTTCATTGGATGGGAGCCTGTTTTGGAGGAAGTTACTCAAACTCTCCATTATGAAGTTGATGCACAGCTCTCTGAAGTCAATGGAAAAATACGTTCTTTGGCCCAGGGGGATTTGGATCATGTGCTGACTAAGTAAGGACTTCAGAATTGGGCTAAAGCGTGAGGAAGAGATGAAACAAAAAGGGGTGAAAAATCAAGTGATGTTTACAAGAAAATATTGGACTCTGTAGCATTCATACAAACACTATATCTAGCTCACCTAGAAAATTGCACAGATAAAACACTGAACAAGCTAGTGTTCTTTAAAAATAAAAACTGTTCTTACTTTGACTTGTATTGTGATGTATATTTTATAACTAAGGAGCTGTCTGTTCTTTTGAAGCCCTGATTAATAGAAGTGAGTTACAATTTTCTGACCCAAGCAATCCCAGTTCACATATATTATGCTATTGGCAGACATGTGGTCTCCACAGCTGTCCCCTCATTTGTGTATGAAATAGAAACACTGGTGGCATTTGTAGGTTACCATAGTTACACGAACAATGCATGTGATACTTCATTCTTCCAAGCTAAAGGTGATTTTTGTTTTTGTTTTACTTTTTTTCTGGCAGACATTTTGTAGGCATAGAAATGAAGAAAATGTGTGTGAAGTTTCTGGAAACATATGACACTTCC
Source organism: Podocnemis expansa (assembly GCA_007922195.1). Classification (NCBI taxonomy): domain Eukaryota; kingdom Metazoa; phylum Chordata; order Testudines; family Podocnemididae; genus Podocnemis; species Podocnemis expansa. Next base: position 14,367,719 of record ML681973.1, read on the forward strand.
TCCTCATCTGTTTCCATAATACTAATTGGCTATAGTCTCATTCTTTGGATGCTAATCTTGCATCTTCACCCAATTAAAAGCCTCATTCTGTCAGGTGCAGAGTTCCTCAAATGGTGAGCATTAGACAAGAGGTGCCCAGCAATTAGCAGAAGGAGGTCATTAAGTACCATGACATCTGTGAAATATGTTGAGCTTGTTTTTTATAATACCTCTTACAGACCTTGTCCATCACCCTCCTGGTTTTTAATGTTTTGTTGATATTCCTCTGTATACATGCACATATTAACAAAATGTTAGTGTTTTGCTTTGATTTATAAATGAGGCAGGAAAAAAAAAAAACTACTGAAGAAGTTCCACCATTAGATCTCTTGTGACTCTGCACAGAATAAATGTGCCTCTAGGAAAAAGTAAACAGGCTTCTGACTGAGAAAAGTTCCTGGAAGTGACTAAGGCCTGATCTAGACACACAAAAAGCTAGATTGACCCAGCTGTATTGCTCAGGTGTAGGAAAAATCTACATCTTTGGGCAAAGTAGTTAAGCAGAACACCTAAACCCAGTATAGACAGTACCAGGTTGCTAGAATTTCCATCAATGGAATTACTGTCTCTCCGGGAGGTGGATTTGTTATGCTGATGGTTGAACCTTTTGTGTAGACAAACCCTTTCTCTCAACACCATGTAAACATTAAATGAAAAAATGAGTGACTAGAAAAACCTTCATTTTCAGGACACAGATATTGTATCACTATATTACCAAGTGAGGAAATGTTTCCTAGAGGATTAGTTTTCTGCTGTTCTGAAAAACTAATAGGGACTAAATCTGCTCTTTGATTCTCTTAAGTGGAACTCCAAATCTGGTGTGAAAGGTCACTATCACTGAACAGCTTGGTAATAGTGAACATAACACACTAAAATTTAGCATCCCCGTTGAGGAATGGGGGTCAAAGAGATGCAAAGCAGCCCACCACACTGATGTTACATTTCAGAAAGGGAAACTACACAAATAAGGAAGCTAGTTAAAAACAGAAATTAAGATATTGAAATTTGTGCTAATGCATGGACACTTTATTTAAAAAAAAAAAAAAAAAAAACCATGATAGAGGCTCAATTTAAATGTAGACCCCAAATTAAAATAACAGGAAGAGGACCAAAATGTGGCTAAACAAAGTAAAAGTAGTAGTTAGAAACACAAAAGCATCCTTTAAACAGTGTAAGTTGCATCCTATTGAGGAATAAACTCTGGCAACTCAAATATAAATAATTAGCAAGAGCAAAACTTCAACTGCTAGCCTAAGACTCAAAATAATAAAAATTGTTTTTTCTAGGTAAGTTTTCTAAGTTTTGGTTTGTTATTTTTAAGCACCAAGGTGGCTAAACAACCCATGGGGCCATTGAACCATCAAGATGCTAAAGCAGTACTCATGGAAGATAAGGTCATTATGTAGAAACTAAATAAATGAATTACTTGCATCAGGCTTGAGAAATCTCCCTAGCACCCTTAGCCATGAATTGTTCTCTTTCAGTGACAATCTGAAGAAATGTCCTACACTGAGGTGTCATTTTAGAGGAGGTTATGGAACAAACTGATAAATTAAACAGTAAGTCACCAGGACCAATGGTATCTAACTGAAGTATCCAAAATTGCAAAACTATACTAACTATAGTATATAATCTGTACCAAATGACTGCAGGACAGCTAATCAGAGGCCTTAAGTCCTAGAAGCAATCTAGCAGTTGCAGATTGATGCACTGAAACTCTGTACCAGGCAAGTTAGTTAAAATAGTAGTAAAGAATGAAATTATCTGCATACAAGTGAACATGATTTGTTGGGGAAGAGTTAGTGTATAAGGGAAATCATGCCTCAACAACATACTTGTTGCCACCTTCAAAATATTCTAGTATGTGGACAAGGATGATCCAGTGAATATAAAATAGCATCATAGGGTTGGAAGGGACCCCATGAGATCATCTAGTCCAGCCTCCTGGGGTTTGAACCCAGGACCTTCTGCATGTAAAGCAGAGTGTACTTAAGATTTTCAAAAAGCATTTAACGAGTATTGTCACCAAAGGCTCTTAAGCAAAGTAAGCAGTCATGGGATAAGGAGGAAAATTCTTTCCAATCTGAAAATAGACTAGTCATTCCTACACTCTGCTTCCTATTTATCCACCAGTTACTGAGCCAGGAAAGTTGTACCCCAGGGAGTCTAGAGTGGGACCAGTACTGTTCAATTTATTCATAATGATCTGGAACAGGGGTAAAGAGTGAAATGGTTACATTTGTAGATCATGCAAAACTACTCAAAATAGTAAAGTCCAAAATAGTCTGCAGACAGTTGCAAAGAGATTTCCCAAAGCTGGGTGATTGGGTAACAAAATGGGAAATGAAATCAATGTTGATAAATGCAAAGTAATGCACTTTGGAAAACATAATCCCATGTCTGTATGTGGTCTAAATTAGCTGTTGTCATGCTAGAATTTTTGAGACTAGTTCTCTTAAAACATGCATGCAGCAGCAATCAAAATAGATAATAGGCTGTTGGGAATCATTAGGAAAAACACCAATAATGCTACAGAAAATATATTGCTTATTTATAAATTCCTTGTCTTGCCACATATTGAATACTACTTTCCCCATCTCAATAAAGATGCATTGGAATTAGAAAAACAAAAAATATTATGGCTGTGGAACAGGTTTTACATGAGCAAGGATTAATAAGAATGGAACTTTTGAGTTTGGAAAAGAGATTAAATGAGGCTATGCTAGTGGTCTATCAAATCATGATTGGTGTGTGTGGGGAAAGTAGATAAAGAAGTGTAATTTACTCTTCAGAACCAAGAACTAGGGTTCACCAAATGGAAATATTAGGAAGCGGGCTTAAAACTAACAAAAGGAAGCATTTCTTCACACAAGACGCAATCAACCTGTGGTCAGAGGAGGCTGTGGAGGCCAAGACTCTAACAGGGTTTGAAAAGATCCGGATAACTTCCAGGAGGAGAGGTCCATCAATGCCTGTTGGCCAGGATGGGCAGAGAAGCAAAACCACCTCAACTTCTGTTTGGGAGAAGTTGGGAATGGGCAACAGGATGGATCAGTTGTTGGTTCATTCCCTCTGAAACGTGGCATTGGCCACTGTTGAAAGACAAGATATTGTGCTAGATCACCACCAATCTGACCCCTTATAGCCATTCCTGTATTCTAACAGGCTAATTTTTAATGCAAAATAAACCAGTCAATATCTCACTTTGAAAGACCTTAAGTCTTGTATTTTTTTCTCATTCATTCATTGTTTAAAAAAAATCACTTTACTACAAAAGTGTGCTTGCAGTGGCCTTTTTTGAAGTTTGATGGCTTCTCAGTGACTGAAAACAGTGAAATTTTTATAACCACTCGCTGTTGACCTGCACTTGCTCCCATTGGAGTCAATGGGAGTTCATTAACTTCGATGAAAGCACAGTAATGCCAACTGTACTCCAAAACTCTCTCGTAAGATGCTCAGCGTACTGTACTTTAAAAACAATGAGTCCTGTGGCACCTTAGTCTTTAAGGTGTCACAGGACTCTCATTGATCTTGCCGTACACAGACTAACACGGCTACACCTCTAGAAATTTTCAGTATGCTTTGGGTAACTACTTCATAATTTGCAAGTTCTTAATGGAGGATTTCATTTGTCCAAGTACTGTAATGCAATTCCCATTTGATAGTCACCAGACCTTCAGTTTGGTTCTTGCTATTTGCTTAACTGCCAGGAAAACAAGCTCAAGATAAGTGTGAGCTAGACAGAAGTCTAGATACAAAGTTCATAAAAAAGCAAAGTAATTTTTAATACTGGTCTTAAATGTTTAGCAGAATACACTTTTTAGATGTAATGGCTCCAAAATGTAGTTCCAAATGTCCTAGATACATTCTTTCTTCACTTTTTGTAAAATAACCTTGATAGGTAACTCACTTTTTTCTAAGATGCCGACCTTCTGTCTGGTTTGATTCTTTTCTCTGCTGCCTCACAAAATTTAATAGTGAAGGGTGGGGTGGGGGGGAGACTTGTGGGTTTTATTAAGGAATTTTAGAGATTGTTAGCATCTCATTTCCAGACATTTAATTTAATAAACTCCTGAAAATAAAGCAATTTATGTGGCTGTCACCTTTGATTACAGACCTGGAGAGAAACTGCTGTTGCTACAGGGAAGCAGGAGGTCCCAAGTTAGTTACTGTACTAACACAGCAAGTAGATGGAAGTGACAAAATAAGGCTTTTAAGTATAATTTTTTAAATATTCATTTCCAAAAGTTCTGGTCAAAGTTCTGCTCTTTACACAAACGCGACTTCCAAAGGCTTCCAACAGAAGTTTTACTTGTAACTAAGAAAAAGGGCTTCCTGTGATGAGTATGTATATATATATATTTTTTCCACATCACTTACTTCTTGGATTAATTGCTTATGAAGTGCCATAGGCTACCATTTGTGTATTATAGCAGGACGTGTAGAACTCTATGCAGTTTTCAGAGGAAGAGAAATGACCTCTGAGCCCAATACTGTATTCTCTCTCTACCTCTGTTACAATTTCATAAAAACGAGCTAGGTGAGCCAACTTGATCCCTGGAAAAGCTTTTTTCAACTTGCAGTTAGGCATTTCAGAATTTGACTAACTTTTTTTTTTTAAAATTAGCTGTGCATATCGTACCTGATTTCCCCATCAGGTTCTTTTTGTGCTCAGTGTTTGAGGCTGACCAAGAGTTGTGTTGTAGCATTTAAGTATCTTCTCAATAGACTAAGGCCAAGCAGTTTTGTGCAGATCACCACTTCTATCCCAGATGGTTCTAGGAAATCCAGAAGCTCTGTTTGTTTAGTTTACACATTTGTTGTTTGTGTTCATGGGTTTTCACTATGCCCTGTGCAAAGTTAAGTCAGATATCAGTAGTCTGTGGTGGTGGTTGATAGAGGTTTTTTTCTTTGAAGTCTGTATTAAGCAAATCGGGAAGCTGTCACACTGGCACCTTAGGGCGATGGTTCTCAACCATTGTGTCGGGACACGTTACTGTGTCACCACACAGTGGTAAGTGTGTGGTGCAGAGACCTGGGAGATGACTGGATTTGGTTGGGGGGGGGTGAAGCTAGTGTGTCCTGTAGGGTCATGATAAGCCACCAAGTGCTTTACAGCCTGCAAAAGGTTGAGAAACACTGCCTCAGGGACTCATTCTAAGATGCAGCCTCTGTTACCCCACCAGAAAACGCATCTAATACATGCAGGACCAGACTTAGCTCCTGGTAGAGTGCAGTTGTCTTATCTGTGCAGCCAAGAATCTGAAGCTTTTCAGCGCTCTACTGTCTATATAATTTTGGATTTCTGGGCCATATTCTCACTTCATCCATATCTATAGATCTTGTGTAATTCCATTGGTATCAATGATGTTAAACAAGATCTCCATCCATGTAACAGCTGCTCCTCTGACTGCAATATTTCAACCTGGAGTACCAATCCCACTTTGTGAGATTAGGTTTTAAGTCAATCAATAAGGGAAAAATTGTTTTTGCTTAATCTAAATGAAATCTTTAAATGATTTCTCCACCATATTGGAAATCAGTAGAAGTCAAGGAGCCTAGACTAAGCAATCTTCTTATAGTCAACACAACTCCAAAATCATTAGCCAAGTTTACATGCAGTCTTTGGAGGGAGTTTGGCTTCCATGAAGAATTGTCAGGTAGCCCAGCTCTCCACTTTTTTTAAACCTCAAGAAACCCCACTGGGATCACTGGAGTTTCATATGGTATTCGACAGTGCAGAATTTGCCCCATAAGGTACTAATCTTCCCATTGACAAGCTTAAGAGTTCTCATCAAGCACCCAGGGAAGAGAGTGGAAAGATTCTCATTGACTTCAGGGGAACTGTATTGGATCCCAAAGCTGTGCTTCACTTGGACCCCTGTACTGTGTTTCCAAGAAAGTTCTCAGACTCACTTGTCAGCAATACACTTGCAGGATCAGGGCCTAAATGATTATACTAGAATAAAAGCACTTTTACTAACCAGATGGGAGGCAGAGAGCTTATAAACTGCTGTCTCTTGTACATGAGATTTTATTTGCAGATAGAACTGAGATTGTCCAGAATGCGAGTTGGATTATTTTTTTTAGAGAAAGATATTAAATTGCATATACGTACTGTCAATCTCATATTTATCACAGATGTAATGAATCCTACATTTTCTTTTTTGTATAGATGATTTGATTATGCAATATGGAAAGAACACTAATAAGTGTACACCCCACTAATTTGCATATTACTTTGAAGATTATTTATTCTGATTGGGCATTCATCAAACTTTAAAATTACAAATTATCTTTTACTCTGAACACTGAGTAAATATTGACATTTAAAAACACCACCACTCTACTAATCCTAGATAATGCTGCGAGTTAAAGAAGAAGATAGTAGATTTGATTTCACCTGTGGGTTTACAGTGCTAAGTGAACTACTTACAAGAACCAAAAAAAAGGGGTTTGCAGAAAAATGATAGTTCCAAAGGTCTTTAAAACAATTTCATCACAGCACAAGATACCATTTGCAACAAACAAGACTCCATGTGTACTTCATAAATTAGTAGACAAATGGATTTTGCTTTATGTCCTTATCACCTTTAAGTGGGACTGGTGACGTATATACAAAAGATTTCAGTATCTGGATAAATAGTCTCAATTAGGTAAAATATTTACATTGACTTTTTCAACAAAATGAACTTTTGAATCTTTACTGAAATTGCTAATTGCAATAGTTATCACTCATCCTACGATCTTCAGAATTTTAAATAAGCAACCATATTTAGAGCTTGCAGATCCATTGTTGTGGATTAGAGCTCACATCCAGATTCTATTTGTTTGTGTGCTCTGGGGCATTAACCACTTCTGTGTCTGCTGCAGCTGCAAAGAGCAGTGTCAAACAGCACAGCAAGGAAACCAAGAAAAGACTCCAGCCAACCCCAGCTCAGCTTGGCTTGCAGTCTGCCAGCCAATCAGTCACTCATAAGAGCTGAGCTTACTGGATAGTCCCACCTCTGACTCTAGGAGTCCCAGGGGCCAGTCCCCACACTCTCCCACAATTAGCTGGTGATGGGTAGCAATCCCCCTACTGTCAGCCACCAAATCACATGACTGCCAACTGCCACGGAACGACTAAGTGATCTCGGTAACTCCAGCTTCCCTAGCCCTGGTGGAATAAAAGGTATTGATCAGGGCCAGGGGAGGCTCTGAACGGCACAGAGCAGCCAGCACCTTCCTTCTCCTCCCTTCCACTGTATACCCAACAGCTCAGCAAAGTTGTGGCAGCTAGACATAGGCTCTGCTCCTATAGTTGGAGCAGGAGCTGCTGTGGGTGGAGTTGATGCAGATGGGTATAAAACCTGACATTTGCATTCTGGATCAGATACAGGCTGCGCTAAGTGGATGTGGATCCACATTTTTGTATCCATGCAGGGCTCTAATCATGTTTATGGGAAGCTTGCTGACTTAAAAATAAGCTTGAGGAGTAAAATTTGGAAATAGCATCTGTCCTATATAAGTGTGCATGTAAAATGCTATTCATGTTTCACTACTCTAAGTCTGTCTTTAGACTATGAACTATTCAGAACAAACATTGTGCTTTCTGTTCTGTGTGGAAAACAATTGCTTTTAAAATGTTGGGTGCTACTGTAACATTTGTGACATTTTCTTGGGTTTCAGCTGAGACTGACTAATCTTAGATGACAACTGTACATTACCAGCCATGCCTCCAAAACAGTAGCAGTTAAATTACAAGGGAAACTAAAGTGATGGGAAACCTAAAATTCTTTAAGTAAACTGCTTTTTAGTTTAAAGCAGTAGGTTACCAACAGTGAAAGAACCACTAAGAAGGTTCCCATGGGGGTGGGGCAGAAGCTTCTACACAAAACTTCATGCATTAAGACACTAGTAAAATTGGAGGTGAAACTATGGCTACCCATTAACTTGATGAAAAGTTATTTTTCAGTAATACCAACTAAACTTTAATTCTGTCTAATAGTAAAAACAAATCAGGCTGCTTAATGGAATTGCTTCTATGCTATCTTGACTTGGTTAGATTCCAAATCCTGTGGTTTAGTGTTCACACTTAATATATACTGGATCTTTCCGCACCTACAATGATTAATCTGTTTCCTCATTGGTATGTTCACAGTATTGAACGAACAGTTAAAAGCCTCTGTACCAGCCAATTCAGTACACAGTTATTAACCTGCATATATTGTATGGTGGTGTGTTTATATAGCAGTGTTTTCTCAATAGTCGATCCATAGAGTCCTGTGCTGATACCAAAATGTGGACCCACATCCAATACGCAGCTGCTCAGGGATAATATTTATCTGGTCCACAATCTGCATGCCAGGTTTTATTTGCATCTGCAACTGAGGTTGTGCTCACTGTCAGCATTTTAAACTTTAGTGGCTCATTCTCTCCATGGGTAACACCCACTTCTTCCTTTTCCTGTCTGTGGTTAGCATGCTGTGCTGTCAATCAGATTTCCTTGGCCACCAATGAAATCTCTGACAGCATAGCATGCAAACTTCAAATAAGAGGAGGAAGAAGTGGGCAGGGAAGACGGGGAATGAGCCAATAAAAGGCCAGCATGCTGGTTGACTGACAGTGAGTGGTGACTCTCCAAGCCCTAGCCTGCTATGACTGAGACTCTGGCTGGCTGGCAGGCAGACCACAAGCAGCACTGATCTAGGTTTGGCTGGAGAGCTTCCTCGTTCTCCTGTGTGCTGCTGACACAGATCATAGCAGCAGTTGCAGAGAGAGATCGCAGCCCAGGAAAATAAAAATAGAATCCACATCCGCGGGTCAGCCTGCAGTTATTCACACCTGCATCTGGTAGATCTGCACGGCTCTACTGATTCGTGGACTGGCACCAGTCCCTGAGATCTCCCTTGCACAGTACAGGATGCCAGTCCCTGGTATCAAAAAGGTTGAGAAACATTCCAGAATAGGACCTAACCCTGTATACTTCGCATGCACGCAGTTGCCAGTGAAGTCAACAGGAATGCATTGGTTGCACAAAGCTATACACTAATAGTAAGACTTTGTTTTTATTTAATGTTTAATCACTTTGATAATTACAAAGTAATCTTAGTACTGTTGTTTAAAGAAAAAAATGAATGTCTAAAGTGGGATGTAACAACAAGGCTCTGCCCTGCCCCCTTTTTTTTTTTTCCTAACTTGGTATAGAATCTAGGCTATAAAAGTAAATGAGCTGTTTGGGGTGGTGATAAGCAAAGCTTATGTGCTTCTATAGCCATTGTCAATGTGTCAATCTTAGAAATTCATGCTTAGTAGCTGGTTCATTGACTTTAGTATTTTGGTCATCCCTTCTAGCACACGACTTCCAGGATACCCACTCATTGTGGTTCAATCCATCTACCAACTGACTCCCTCCCCCAAGCAGAGGGGGAACTCGGCTAAATCACAAAATGGAAGCAAAATAACACCAGTGTTAGGAAACCAGAGGGGGAAGAGAAGAGAATGTTTTATTCATTTTCAGGCATGTACATTTTTTCAGTGGTCAAAGGCATTTCTCACCATACTTTTTTTTTCTTATATCTACTAATATTGTCACTCAGCCGATAAAGTAGGCAAGATTTCAACGGAGATTCTTTTCCAGAATTCCCTCCTAGCTCCCTTACCCCTTGTTCTCCTACATGGTAGTCAAAGCTTTTTTGGGGTTGAGGAGGTCATTGATCCTTGCACCTTTTCCAGTAATAAGTTGTCCAGGCTAACCAATTCAAACCCCAGTAATCCTAGATTCAAATCTCCATGGCCAGCCTTGCATGAAATAGATAAATACATAGAGGCATGATCCACTTCAAAGACATTTTGGGATATTCTGAGTAGTACAAGACTTTTCTTAACTTAGTCTCTAATGGGCTATTGAGAATAACTTGTCACTAAAGTCCCAGTTTAGGTAACTTTCTGCAAAAGGTGAACTTTTGTGTTTTCCCCTGTAGTGAAAATAAGCAATTTCTCCAGCTCCAGCCTGGGAAGAGTGGATGCAATCAAGTCAAACCCAGTAACTTCAGGGTCATCTTCACCTCCCCTGGCACATCTCTCTCATATCACTGCTGTTCTCCTACAGGGACCAATGGTTTGCAGTATTACCAGCCCTTGCTGGCTCAGGGAATGGGAGTCTGTTGTTCTTGGTGTATGTATGCTTTGCTGGCTCTGTGGCAATCCATGCAACAGGATTGATAGTGGATCTCCATGGCCTGCTCCATCAGTCCTGGAAGTGCCTTCCAGTTGATGCCATTTATCCAGTTCCCTGAAAAGAGTAAGGCTGCAGAGATGACCAGAAGGCATCTCCCATCAATGCAGCATAGTTAAGACAGTGGTTTGGCAACTGAAATAATTTGATGGGTGATACGAAGCTACTTTATACACAGCTTGCAGTTATCCCGCCAACTGCCATCAAAAGCGTAGATCCAGATACAAATATTGTTCGTACTCCTGTTTATCAGAGTTTTAAGGTGACAACCATTATAATATCTAGATGCCATTTATAAAAATGTGGTATTTGCATTAAAGTTGTGCCTTAAAACACCAACTGAAATCAGAGCCCCACTATGTTAGGCTCTGTACAGACTTCCAAAGAGGCAGACCTTGCCCCTCTGAGCTAAGCATAAGCCACAGTATGTAAGCAGACCACTGCAATCCCAAAATGCCTTATGGACTAGGGCCTCTGTACACATACAGGAAAGTATATCCACAAGAAAGATGATAAATGAAAGGCAGTGTTAGATCCACATTTTATGGGTGGAAAACTGAAGCATGGGAAAATGAAGTAATTTGCACAGCTCGTAGGAAGTTTGTGGAAGAACTGAAAATTGAATTCAGATCTCCGGAGTCCCAAGCTACCAGTCTAGCCACCAGACCATCTTTCTTTTCAGTTGTCAATGAATTTTATCAGTGAAGAAAATGGAAAACCTGGAATGATGGAAAAACTGTTCTGAAGCCTGACAGAGGCAATCAGACAGTTTATCACCCAGAAGACTTTTGCCTGTTTGGACTTGGCAGATGTTAGTGCAGACAGAAAGAAATGTGTAGCCACAGGATAGAGGGATGCAAGCCTCCGTTCTGGAGCCAATAAGCCTCAGAGCAGTAGCTCTCTGCAGACAATGCTCTTGCCCCATTCTTCACTCAGAAGGTGCATCAAATGTTAAGTAAAGGGACCAAACTGTCTAATGTTAATGGTTACAACTTGTACATTATATATGACTAGACTAACAAAAAAGGTGAAGGGACAGAATTGGAGTTAAATTGTCCAGGTCATTCCAACCATGCAGAAGAATCTGAAAGCATAGAAAGTATACAGTGCCCACAGCATGTCACCTCCATCCTTCTGCTGCAGCTTTGCTTTGTGTTGCTGCAGGTGTGATAATGGCTAAAGAAAGAGACAAGACCTGTTCAAAACTAGGTGCAAGCAATGTCTTGACATGAGCAGACTGGACTGGACCATTTGTCCAGTGTAGACTGTAATATACCAGGCTGGGAGGAATTCCCTACTCAAAAGCGGACAGTGTCCTAATAAGGAGTGATGAAACTAAAATACAAGCAAGATGATTGTATTACTGGCTTAGTGGATTTTACAGAAATGGTAGATAGATGACTTTTATATTAATGTCAGCATTTCCTAGGCTTTCCCACTTTTCTCCAACAGATGGTGCAATGGTTATAGGTTTCAATGGTAAGTGCTGGTCAGAAGTAAGGGTGGGTGAGGTGTGGAGGAAGAAGAGGAAAGGGCTGTGGGTGGAGTGAAGAAAAGATTGTGGGGAGGAGGGAACATGGGGGGGGGACGGGGACTTCCAAGTCAACCTGCTCCCAGGCCCAGCCCTGTGGTGGAGAGGTTGGGGCAACAGTCTGGGAAACCAGGGTAACTGGTTCAAATTCTGCCTGATGCTGAGAAGCTGGTTCCCCTTGCTTCTAATTTGCTTAGCTACAAAGAGCAGAATGTAGTCTACTTGAAGTAATTGGAGAAGCAGGGATAATTTACATGATAGACAAAAGTTCTCTTCACATGATCTACTTTTCTTGATGAAGATCAAAAAGTCAAAACTAATAATTTCTCCCACAAGAGCTCATGTGAAAAATAAATGTTAGTCTTAAAGTGCCACATGACTCCTTGGTTTGTTTTTTTGTTTTTGTTTTTTGCTGGACTAGACTAACACGACCATCCTTTTGGAAACTGACAAATATAAACAAGTTTTTTAAGAGACAACCTTAAAGGAACACACTAAAAGGGAGAAAACAAATAAGCTCTTGTACCAGGAATTGCAATGCACTCAAATGTATTTGTTTGTTCGCAAAAGGTTGGCGGGCCAGCTTAGTAAGTATAATGAGATGGCTATAGCTCCCACTGGGAGTGCCTGCTCTCCAATTCTTACTCTCTATGGCTCAAGACAAAAGCTTTGCTTGCTCATTGCTGTAGTAGAGCTTTACGTTACAGCCTACTCTGCTGCTGCCAGCAAACACTTAACTTGATAGAGGAAAAAAAGTGGGTTTTGAAGTTGGATTGAGCCCAAGTGGTGCGAAAGGGGGACTGAGGCACAGGTACTCATTAAATTGGGAAGTGGGACAGTAACCGGGTGGGTGGGGTTCTACCCCTTTGTCTTAATTACATATTTGCAATGTCAATACTGGATCCCTGGCAGTAAATGGTAGCTACCCATCCGGGTAGCCATCCTTTAACATACAAAGTATTATAGCTTCAGAGGGCCAAAATAAGCCGTGCTGTGCAGCTGGAGTCTCAGGTCCTCAGCACGTCCCATAATTTAGACTTGAGTGAGCAAAATCCAGAGAAAATTCTCTTCATCCCCATTCAAATGGAGTATTTCAGCCCACTGGGTTCTGACATAGCCATTCCTCCTCATATGTGGAGAATTCACTCAGTGTCAGAGTTCTCAGAAGACTGTGAATAAAATAACCTGAACTAGTTCATTGGCTCTTTGGAGATCTGATCTGTTCAAATAACTTTACAAGAGGTCTTAGTCTACTCATTTTTATACTCGCCTGGAATAAGGCTATTAACCACAGCTATGATCCTTCACCACTGAGTTCAGTGAAAACAGATTCAGGGTCCCATACACAGAACCATAATATTAGGACTGTGGGCAACAAAAACACATGTTCCCAAGCTCCCCACCCTGTCCCATCAGTTAATACAAACATAATAGGCACCTAGCCATTCAGGAAACTGGGCTTTAAACTTAGGAATACCACTAGTGTACAAATGAAATCCTGCAAGGCAAAATACATGACTTTGCAGTGTTTTAAAGATTTTCTTTCCTTTAAAAACTCCCAAACAAACATACTACTAGTGCATGTAATTTGACAACCCACTGTTTGAAAGCACTTATTATTCTTGATGTTTCTAATATGACTTGTTAATGCTAATTTACCAGATATTTTCAAATGGAAGATGACACAAAGGCACTGTTGCTATTCCATGCTTGAGTTGGTGGCCCATCAATATACAGCAACTGTATTCTGCACAGCACCCCCCACGGTGCTTCTGCTGAGAATGTGAATGAAAAGAATCTCTCTCCTGTGAACGTACTTCAGGATTTTAATGAAAAGTAGTGTATCGGATGTGAAAGCTAAAAATGAGCCACAATAAACAATACTTTAAAAATGTTGCTGGATTTCATATTAATAGGCATATTGGGAACAGAGCAATCTTTGCATGTCTTCTGTTTGAGATAAAGTAGCTAACATTTTTGGAACAATACAGATGGAATATGCTAAAGTAATTTTTTGAAATGCATTAAGTCGGCTTCTTTGGACTACCAAAATTATGAACATTTAAGCACTCCCTGCAAACATATTAAAATGAAACATTAATTTTATAGCGATGGCCTGTCTCTCTGAAATACAATAAAATGTTGTAATTTAAAAAGATTTTTAAACCTTAAACATCTTTTGTTTTATGCCTTCTGCAGTTTTCAGACTTAATTCATACTTCTGGGTGCCCCTGTTTACTCCTTTGCTTTCCTTTCTGTGGGGAGGAAGGATCCCAGAACTACAGTAAAGCTGCCATTTTCAGAAATAAGAGCTACAGTATACTCTTATGACTCACTTGCTTTATTTTAAGCCTGACATTTTCTTGAACTGTTGAAGACTTGGATGTATGAGGGTTTTTTCTCTAATGATGTCTGAAAGATTTAATTAAACTTACCTATCTTTTTTTTTAAAAGAATACTTTTTGTGCCTTTTTGGATATTCTTCTAAGGAGTCTGCATTTTAACATAATGGTTGGAAAAAGTGCCCTTTTAATAAATGAGCTATAAACATCCTGGTTGCTCATGGTTTAAGGCCCCTGTCCAGTTATTGTCTATGCAGAGTTTGACTTTTCTGAGTTGTAAGGGTCAGTGCTGTTGGAAATCTTTGGGGCCTAATTAAGAGCAGTATAAAAACTGCTTGCATTTTTAAAACTGCACACAGGTTCTGTGATTCAGCATGTATGTAAGGTGACTAAACGCGGGTCACCGCTTAGATGTCTGTTTGGTTACTCAGAAAAACACTGTTTTAATTAACAGCATGTTACTACATTTTCTCCAGGAACAGCAACAATTGTTTAAATAGATAGGAATTGATTCCAGTCTCACCCCAACAGAAATCAGAAACTGTCAGCAGAAGCAAATCGAGTTACAAATAGGTTATCAGGTCTATGATTTAAAGTTGGGTAACTAAAAAGATACATGGTAACATTCTTGCAGTATTTCTAGGGCATGACCTTATGCACACTGTACCATGGAGCTGAGATCTATCCTTCCCTGCCAAAATATGGATCCCCAAATTTAAAATAAAAGCATCTCTTGTGTACACCAAAGACCTTGCATGTTTAAGCTAAAGCAGACAGAGGTGGTGCTAAAGTTATTGAACTTTTTTGATTGCAATTTCACTTGTCAGTTGCCTTGGTCCAACTGGCATCTGGTCATGTGCTTTCCCATCAAAGCCTTAAAGATACCAAATCTCTTTGCCGCTTTTGCTCTTCTGTGTTACAGCTATCGTTTTCCAATCTCAGTGCCACTTCACAGTGGCCCTGACTAGTTACTGCTAAACAACCAGTACAAAAATCTACCCAAATTTAATGAGCTGTTTCTGCACAATTCCTTGCCATGCTGATCAGGACTAACCTGCATCTCCTAGATCCTAGCATACAACAGCAGTGTTTCTATTCTTTTTATACCTTGTAAGTTGAAGTTTAACAATGCTGTATGTAAACAGTGAACTTAATGAGGTGCATATCTTCCAAATGAACTTAATGGATATAGTACTCATCAGGCAAGGACAGCTTTTTCCAGCACTTACTGTGATACCATGAATGTCACACACAAGGACTTCACAAACCCAAAAGGCAAGCGACAAGCTAGTTACCACAATTCATTAATGCAGCATTTAGACAATTTTCTGAAAGACTGACTGCATGAGTTAGACTGGCCCTTAGGCAGTTTTAATTTATGCAGCTGCAATATAAAAAGATTTTTGGTAAGGACAAACTATTGTTGCATAATTCTTCAAGCTTTTCATTCTTGAAGGATAGAGTATTATTGCTAACACTTAACTCTTTTAGTGCCAGGTTGGGTGAAGGGGGGTGTTTCAGTCTTTACCCTTCAATTTATATTTGCTGGGATGAATGAGGGGAAAAAAAGACCCCCTTCGTTAAGTCATCTTTTTCTTCTAGGTGGGACAGTTTTAATACTTGTGTTTGGTAGCTGGCAGCAGCAGTTTAATAATAAACTTTTATTCTTTGTCTTTATACCAACTTGTTCCTATCCATTCTGCATACGCTGCTGTTTTGCTGACTTCAGTGAACGTACACTGTAACTTGCACAGCTGGATAGATACCTATGCCCATTAGTTATTCTGTATGCTAGCAGTTCATACATCTTTGCAGATAGTAACAGAACTAAAAATCAAGATCTTTCACTACCCCTCAGAAAATAATCAACACAGAGGGTGTGCCCTCACAATTTCTGTTACCATATAAGTATTAGGGCTTTTACATCTGCAAACCACCACAATTGACCCATATAGTCCATATTTTCAGAGGGCTCTGTGTTTCAGACTAAAGGAGCAATCCATGACTGACTGACTCAGATACATGAACAAGGATGTTGAACCCCAATTAAGTATCTCCAGGGTACCCTATATAGTAGGATATAAGTTGAGGGGATACTTACTGATAAATAACTTGGACTTCTTAGGAATCTGTGTGCTGAAGCCTCCTTCCAAAGCAGCTGTACTTTCCCTAAGAGCATCATTTCTCCTGTTGCAAAGCTGTTTCTCTCCTCCCTGCCCCCCACTTGCCTTAAACTTTGCACAGTACCTTTTGTGATTCAGAGTGGCAGGAGTTTTGTGAAGGCTGTAAGTTTGGGCTTTTTATTTTTTTATTAAAGGGGATTGTGATGGGAAGGTGGGGTATCCACATGGCATATTCCTGTTTCCCCCTCCCCCTTCGCCTACTAGTTCTATAAAGTACTTCTAGGCTTTTAAAATTAAAGGTTTTTAGACCAATCTGAACTACTGTAGACAAACCTCCAGTGACTGAAAAATCTTAGGGTTTTTTTTTCTTATTTTTAAAGATTCACACAATGTTGGCCTAACCTGGGAAAACGTGCAGCCCATCCTAACTGGCACCGAGCACGTTCTACCAGTGGCTAAGATAGGAGGCAGTGCAGAAGAGCTCAGCCCCTCTCTCAAACAGCTGTAAGGTATGGCTCCTAGCCTGCTTTTAAAATACTTTAACAACTGCCCTCCATGCTCATGAAGTTCAGTAGGAGTTGAGGATGTTCACCATTTCCCAAAGAGACACTTGCTACCTCTTATGCTCAACTGTGAATGGAGACAGTTGTTGGGCTCAATTGAATTAGACAAATTCTTTTAGATGGTGACTTTGCTGTTTTCCTAATTTTGGCTCTCTTCCAGCATATCCATTTTCAAATGAGAGTTCTCCAGGTACATGGTTTCCTTGTTTTCATGTGGGAGACTTGGGTGATGAATCTCCCAACTCTTCCCAAGTTTGACAAAAGCACTTTTGAAAATCAAGAGAGGACTAACATGAAACCAGGTTTTGCCTTCAGCTGAATACTTCTGTTCTGATTCCTTGAGACTGTGCATATTAGATGATTTTCTTATGAGAAATTTTAAATGTAGTACTCTGGAAAATCACCACCTAAAATTTCTCATTCAATTTGGGCATTTATACCACACTTCCCTCCTGCTGCTTTTGAACACCTTACAAATTATATGCTACTCCCAGAACATAATCTAAACACTGGCACTAATTTCCCTTGTTGCTTGCACTAGAGAAGGGATCTCTTGTTCCATCTTATTTTCCTTGGGTTTTTTTTCTGTAATGATGAGAACAATATAGGAAAAACAAAGGGGGGGGAGGCTTTTCCGCAGCCTCCAAGATGACTTTGGCTTCTCCTTCCACTCATCTCACTCTTAACATGCACACCAAAAGTCTCACACAAATGTAGATATGTACAGCACCAAAGAGTCACATCTCAATGAACAGCAACCACCACCTAGAAGTCACTAGCTAGCAGCCTTCTTCCATGTTTTGAGGTCCTCACATAGTTTTGAAGCATGCCACATTGCATTCTAAACCAGTCAGCTATGCTGGGAAGCATTTGCACCAGCACCAATCCTTGCAAAAGATGCTTCAGCAATCTTCCTTTGCTTATTCAACCGATGTATCCCACAACATCAAGTTTTTTGTTGTATCTTGGATCACGCTGAGGATATCTGGTATCACTCTAGTTAGGCACTAAATTCAAGCAACTGTTTCCTCATTAGTCATGTGCAACATATAACACCTAGTAACTGCATTTCAATTTGAAGGCAGAACACTTTGTTGGCTTCTTTCTTTAGTACCCATGTCTCATATGCTTATGGCAAAATACTGAAGACAAGAGAGTGAGTGCATCAGTTGCATTTTAGACTTCATGGCTAAAACATTGCTTCACCAAATGTCACTAGAACAACAGTCACAAATCCAATTCTATATCAGATGCCTAAGTGATGTTTAGCATCCTCTGTATTTATGCTACCCAGTTATCTGTAGCGGTCAATGCACTCAAATGCCTCCTGAAATTCGGATGGAAATATCTTTTTCCTTTTCATCAGATTTAGGTGTTTCCATTGTCTTTACAGAAAAAAGGTGGGTGATCCAATAATACTTTTTATAAGTTTAAGTTCATTGGTGAAAGCTAGAAACTTCCAAGCTACACAGAGCTCTTCAGGTCTGGAAAAGATACCTAGGGCATCCTGGTTAAATACAAGGTGGAACAGACTGTTTAGCATCAATAGTTAACTCGTGTTCTAAGGCAGCATCTCTCAAACTGCAGGTCAGGACCACAGGCTAGTGTTAGACTTGCTGGGACCTGGGATTGAAGCCAAGCCTAAGGTCCACAAACATGGGCTGACACCATCTGGCTTCAACTTTAGCCTATTCAACCAGGGCAGCAGGGGTTGGTCTCTGGCTCAGGCAAGTCTGCTTCCAAGGTTGTGTAGTAATTTCTGTTGGAAGGGGGTTGTGGTGCAGTGAAGGGAGAATCACTGTTCTAAGGGACCGGTCACGGTTAACTACTTACGCTAAACAATGCATTGTTCTTTACGCTTGTCTCTTTCATCAGCAGAAGTTGGTCCAGTAAGAGAAATTACCTCACTCTCTCTGTCTCTCTAATATCTTGGAGCCACAACAACAGTGCAAATATACACTTTTTTTTTTTAAAAGAAGGATCTCACCTTAGACCTAAAATCTCTGCATCTACTGCTAATTCTTTGAAATGTTTGTGCTTCACTCTTGCAACAGTTCAGTCAAGTCATTATCATAAGGGAAGCCCTGATGACTGTTTGTTTTTCATCCACCAATGATATACCCTCCCATAGATTTCAGTCTGGGCTTTTTAAGATTTCTTCATGATAACAATTGAAGAAGGTTACTAATGATGTGCTGCGGACCCCTGTCTTCAAGTCAGATCAACTACCCAGAGAGGTTTATGCCATATGCTGTCAAAACCCCTTAGCAGAAGTCACAAAGACACGGCTCACTCTTGCACAGCAAATACAGATTGAATATTTGCTCTGTACCTTTGAGGGTTTAAATCCAGCTCATTTTCCCCCAGAATGTTCCCTAACTGGGGTACAACTCTCTTCAGGATAATGTGTAGTAGTATTATACTAAGGGATGGCAATGAGATTGCAGGGTAATTTCCTTTTTATGCACACGAACCATCAGGGACCATATCCAAGTCTTGGGCCATTTTACAGACTCCCTAATCACATTAACAAGATGATGATATGCCAGGATGAATGTCTCTGCATCACTTTTAATTAGTTCTCCTTAGCTGTTATCCGCTCTAGGGGCCTTATTGCTTTTCAGTGTCCGTACCACCTCCAACATCTTTGATCTCAAGGCGACATTCACTGGGATAAATCAAGCCTCTCACATAGATCTCCTATCACTTTTACTTCAAGTTTAGAGTTGATTTTGCTCATATTACACAGTTCTCAGCAATATTTATCCTAAGTGTGTGTTTGGTGAAAGGCAATCTCTCTTCCTGCCTGGAGAATTTAATTAAAGGGCGTCTTGATGGTTTGATAGGCCTTCCTAGGAACATTAGCTGCAAAGGTGTTCTGTATGTCAGTGCACTGTTGTTCAAGCCAACCTTCTTTGCTACTTAATCAGTCCATCTGTTCCTCATGTCATGCAGGAATATTGCTCTTTTGCAGATTCATCCCTCTTCCTTTTTGCTTTGTTGATCACACAACTGAATAACCAGGGAGCCACGGCTGCTGCTTTAGGATCCATTTCCTCAGAAGTTCATCCATGGCCTCTGTAATGCTGCAGAAGATGTGCTTTATCTGATCTATGCAGAGGTCAGCAGCATTATTGGTTTAATCATCTTCTTCTTAAATTCCACTTGTCTTAAGTAATGTGATTTTTAAAATCCCACTCTCCAGTATATGTAGGTGATGGGTTTTTAAGAAGAGTCAGTCTTCATCTAATTCTTATTGAACTAGAATGGGAGCAGATCTCGGCCAATACTGAAGTCTTCTGAAAATCCCCTCCAAATCTTCTAGCTTTTTCTCTATATTTTCCCCAGCTATTTGTTTTATTGGATTTAATTATAACTAATGGCCAAAGATCCAAACAATAAATATAGAAATGTAAATATCTGACAAGGATTTGTGTGCACATAGGAACAAACAAGGAGCCTGGTGGCACTTTCAAAGACTAACAAATTTATTTATCATGTGAGCTGTCATGGTGAATATTCCACTTTTAGTCTTTAAAAGTGCCATCAGGCTCCTTGTTTTTTGTTTTTTTTTTTTGGTCTTCTGAACTAGTCTAACATGGCTGCCCCTTTGGAGCCCACATGGAGCCTTTCTAAACCACAATGAGGCAAATAAGGTCCCAGTCCTTCCAAGTAATTGCAGCTTCCATTATAGTCCATTGGGAGCTGGAAGCACTGGCAAGTCCCATGATTGGATCTCTTCTGAAAAAAATCAATGACTGTTTGCCTAAAGCAGTTTTTAAAAGCACACACATTACTCGAAGGGCAAGTTCAGAAGCCATCTGTGCACAATGGTTAGAGGGAAGGTGTTACTGCAGAAATGCTATGCGGGGCACCCCCCGCTGGTGTGTGCCATAATAGATGCCCGCTCTACAAAGGCACTCTGTGCCAAACTTGTTTGTAGCACCCATCCGCATAGGATCTAAGAATGATTAGTTGTCTAAAACACTAAGGAAAATCGAACTGATAGAAGGCAGTAGAACAAAAGCAGCGCTTCCATTCAAATTTTAGTTTTACTGTAGAACTGCAATATGTTGTGCTTTCTCTATAAGTTTCATTAAGCTTATGAAAATTCAAACACCCATCCCTTGCTGCCTTTTTCCCCTCTACCGATTTACACACTGTCTTAAGACTCATTCACACAAGTATTAAAAAATAGACATGGGCATCTGAAGCCAATCAGAATTTGCCTTTTGATTACATCGGATTTTCATTTATAGCTTTAACCAAGCCTGCCCTAGGGCTGGATGAGATTGGAGACAGTAATGTGAAAGTCATTTATAAATAACACTTTTTGGTGAAAAATTAAATCTCTCTGCAATAGAAAATAACCTACCTAGGGAAGAGAAAGTGTCGCTGTTAACTTTTAAAGCCATATATTCTGCAATGTTTAGAAGCCAGAACTCCCTTCAATAAAATCAGAAATAGCCCTTATTTTGTAAGAGTATATCAATGTAATATACAAATTATGGGATATAAACATTAAACAAATTCAGACTAGATTCACAGTTTATTCAGAATCCTGTATGGATGACACTTTCACTGAAGCTAGTGAAGCCTTCATTTGTAGGGAAATTTTGAAGGTATATGATACATGTAGTCAAAGTGTTGGTAAACCAATGATTTGAAATGAATAATTGTTATGGTCTTTTTCTGATAGTAGCATAAATAAACAATGTGCTCTTGTTGCAAAAAAAGGCCAATGGCATGTTGGGCTGCATAAGCAGGAGTGTTGCCAGAAGATCAAGGGATGTGATTATTCCTCTCTATTTGGCTCTGGTGAGGCCACATCTGGAATACTGTGTCCAGTTTTGGGCTCCGCACTACAGAAAGGATGTAGACAAATTAGAAAGTTGAGCAGAGGGCAACGAAAATGATTAGGGGACTGGGGCATATGACTTACGAGGAGAGACTGAAGGAACTAGACTTATTTAGCCTGCAGAAGAGAAGACATGGGGGGATTTGATAGCAACTTTCAACTACTTGAGGGGTGCTCCAAGGAAGAGAGCACTAGGCTGTTCTCAGTAGTAACAGAGGACAGAATAGAAGCAATGGTTTCAAGCTGTAGCTGGAGTGGTCAAGGTTGGATATTAGGAAGAACTCTCTCGTTAGGAGGGTGGCAAAGTATTAGAATGGGTTACCTAGGAAGGTGGTGGAATCTCCATCTTTGGGAACATTTAAAGCTCAGTTAAACAAAACCCTGACTGAGATGATTTAGTGGGAGTGGTCCTGCTTTTAGCAGCCAGTTGGACTAGATGACCTCATGAGGTCCCCTCCAACCCTATAATTCTATATTCTGTGTTTAAATTTCCTTAAATAAATTAATAAATTCAGGAAATATCCTTTTGATTAAGAAACTACATAACTTTATTGTGAATAATGGTATGAATCAGTTGGTGATGCTTTTGTTTCCCAATCAGAAAAGCAAATGAGTAGTATTTAACACAAATACTGATCCCTTTGACCTTGACATTCACATTCCCTGAACGTTCATGCCAGTAAGCACCTTTGCTTGAATGCTCACAGGAGGGCTCACAGAAGAGGTGCAAGAACAAACACTTTTAAACAAGTAGCCTGCCACAGTAGTATTTCATTTCAGAAAGGGGAACTACACAATAATGAGGAAATGAAATAAAAAGGTACAGTACAATCAGTGAAATTCCTGCAAGTTTCATGGATGCATTTTGAAGACACCATAATAGAGGCTCAATTTAAATGTATATCCCCCTCAAATTAAAATCTAGTGAGAAGGCCAGAAATAGTGCCACGTTAGCAAAATAACAAAATAAAAGCAGCAATTAAAGGCAAAAATATATCCCTTAAAAAGTTAAAGCCTGTTGAGGAAAATAGAAAGGAATGTGAAGTGTGCAAATAAGGAAGGGCGAAAAAGAAGTAAGAACAGCAAGCCAATGACTTAGAATAACAGCATAATTTAAGTACATCAGAAGCAGGAAGCCTACTAAACAACCATTGAGGCCACTGGCTGATAGAGATGCTAAAGGAACATTCAAGGAAGCTAAAGCTATTGCAGAGTTGTGGGGGTTTGTTTTTTTGCATCATTCTTCATGGGGTGAGGATGTGAAGGAAATTCCTACACCTGAGCCATTCTTTTATGACAAAGTTGAGGAAGTGTTGCAGACTGAAATCATTAGAGGAGGTTTTGAAACAAATTCATAAACAGGAATAAAGTTACCAGGACCAGATGCTATCCATCCAAAAGGTCTGAAAGAACTCAAACATGGAATTTATCATGAAAATCAGTTTCTGCACTCTGTACCAGATGACAGCTCTTATGATGTCACTTTTTTCAAAAAGACCCAGAAGCAGCCCTGGACTCCAGATCAGTAATCTTAACTTAAGTACCATGTAGATTGGTTGAAACTGTTCCAAAGAACAGAATTAGATGAAATATAGACTAATACAATTTGTTGGGGAAGAGTCAACATGATTTTCCTCTACAAAAAACATACCTTACCAATCTACTAAATTCTATGAGGTGGTGAACAAGGGTGATCTGATAGATCTAATGTACTTAGATTTTCACAAGCCTTTGACAAGGCCCCTCACCAAAGACTCTTAAGGAAAGTAAACTGTCATGGGACAAGTGGGAAGGTCTCTCCTGGAGCAGTAACTCATTAATAAATATGAAACAGTAGAATAAATGGTCCATTTTCAAACTGGAGAGAGAAATGGTGGTGTCCTCTAAGGGTCTGTATTGAGACCAGTACTGCTCAGCATATAATCTGGAAGTGACAAAACTGGCAGATGATAAACTATTCAAGACAAAGTGAAAGACAGACTGCAAAGAGTTAAAGGGATCTCGCAGACCTGGGGACTTGGCAACAAAAGGGCAGATGCAATTCAATGTGGATAAATGTGAAGTAATGCACATTCAAAAACAACACTAGCTATCTTGAGAAAATGATGGGGTCTAGGTTAGCTGTAAGATCTTGGAGTCATTATGAATAGTTCTGAAAACCTCCACTTTGCAGCAGCAGCAGTCAAAAGAGCTAACAGGATGTTGGGAATCATTAGGAAAGGGGACCATAAGACTGGAAATATGGAATCATCTCTTTATAAATCTTTGGTACACCTATCTCTTGAATACATGCAGAGCTGGTTACCCCCTTTCAAAAAAAAAATCAGAATTGGAAAAGGTACAAAAAAGGACAACTAAAATGATTAGGTTTGAAAAAGTTTGAAAAAAGTTTCCATATGAGAAGGGATAAATAATAATGAGTGGTAGTTTTCAGCTTGGGAAAAAAGATAAGTAAGGGGGATATGATAGAGGTCTATAAAATCATAACTGGTGTAAAGAAAGTAAATAAGGAAGCATTAATTACTCCTCATAACACCATCTAGGAGTCACTGGATGAGAGCAAGTTGAAAATAAACAGAAGCAAATATTTCTTCACACAACTCAGTCAACCTGTACAACTTCTTGCCAGAGAGGCTGTGTTCAGATGAGAGTTTTATTTCGAAACAACGAGACCTGTTGTCTCGAAATAATAGCCATTATTTCAAAACAGCAAAAACCTCACTTGAAATCGAAATAGCCGTTTTGAAACAATGGCGTTCGGACACGTCGTTTCAAAACAACAGAATTGTTTCGAAACATGTCCAAATGGCCTTATTTTGAAATAACAGCCATTTTGATAGCAGGCTTTCCCTTAATTCGAATTAACTTATTTTGAAATAAGGACCATTTCAAAATAATTTGTGTGTGAACATAGCCAGAGAGTTGTGAAGGCCAAGACCATAAGAGGGTTCAAAAAAGAACTAGGTGAGTTTGAGGAGGACACGTCCATCAATGGCTAGTAGCCAGGATAGGCAGTGATGATTAACTGACCTAGTCATTCTCTCTGAACCACATGGTTAGGATAGTGGGCTAGAGCGACCATTGATCTAACCCAGAATGGTCATTCTTGTGTTCTTATTTAAATAAATTATTACCAACTATTTTTATTTAAATAATGTAAGCCATTAATGCATTCTTTCTGAGAACAAATGTTACTCCAGTATAAACTGAGACTAAGATTGCTGTTCTAACAGTCTTCCCCTCAACTTGTCAGATTTCATTTCTGAAAGACTTACAAAACAACCCCTTCATTGAATGTTAGAGTTCTGGACGGCTCCTGTACTTTCTGCAAAAGGCTATCACTGCTGGATGGAATGTGATCACCCATATTCGCCCCTTCCTAAAAGAATGCAGTTCCAAAGGGGTCACCTTATCAGTCTAGTTCGGCAAAACAAAAAAATCTAGTAGCACTTTTAAAGACTAACAATTGTATTTATTGCATGAGCTTTCATGGGAGAAAATCCCACTTCAGCAGATGCTGTTTTCTCCCATGAAAGGTTGTGATATATAAATTTGTTAATCTTTAAAAGTGCCACCTGACTTCTTATTTGTCAGGATAGACCAGTTTTTGTTTTATGCTTACTACCACTGTTTTACATTATAATGCTCACTTTGGAGTCATTCCATGAAGAGCAGCATAAAAATATGAGGCTTAAATGAATCACAAATTTGACACTATTCATCACAAGAAAAATTAACTTCCAGGTGACTTATCCTTTTATTTATCATCCAGCTGCTAACTTCCTAATAAGAAACTGGTACAGGTTAGAGATTCCCCTTCAGTCCACCCATCACAAATCAGAGAAGAATCTCTTCTGGGGTTAGGACAGGGGCCTGCAACCTGCAGCACTGGAGCTGCATGCTGCTCTTTGGCCACCCCTTTGTGGAAACCCACCAACAGGAGGCTACACCCACTGCGGCTCTCAAAACACTTGGTTATTGAAGGAACTTCTAAAAGATGTCTTATCTTTTGGGTTGCTGACCCCCTGAGTTAGGAACGAGAGCTTTATACAACCCATTAACAGCCTTTCCCTTCAGTTGCATTCTATATACACTATCAAAGAGACTCCAAATATCTCCTCCTCCTGGAGTAAGAATTACCTCACTGGATATCTGGTTTGGTGCACAGTGCCAGCTATAGCTTTCTATGTCTACCCACATCTAACCCATAATGTACCAATGCTGCATAGTTAGAGAGGAGTGATTTCTGTGTAGTCAAAAGTGAGCGCTAAATCTCCAGGTACTCTGTTTTCATTATCAATGCTCTCTCTATATATCCACATAAACAGTTACTGCATGAGAACACTGGGGCCCTGGGAGAGATTTGCATCTTAATGATATTACTGCACCTTCCTTTTAGTGCAATGAGTGGCAAAAATATTAAAGCAAAAAAATAGAATTAAATGAATCTACTGCGGAGATGACAGTGTCTCACCCACTGAATCTTACAGGAACATTGAACTTTCTTTAAGAGAAGCTACCATTAGAGACTGGAATGATGTCAGTTTGTTGGATCTTATATGAGTGTGGCTGAGGTATCTCATCAGAGTGTCATTAGGGAATAAAGTGATGTAATTCATCTCTTTTATCCCATCCTCTGCCTCAATGAAAATATTTGTCCAAACCTGGCCCTTGTTCCAAGGAAACTGCCTGATCTGTTGCCCCCTGCCCAATCTCATGTTTTGGACTACAAAAAGAGTATTAGCTCAACAGGACCTTGTTGATAAAGGCCACAGGCTAAAGAATTAGAGAGCCATTGGCAAACTCAAAGAATAAAAACAACATCCTCAAATGGTTCATCCCTAGCCAGATCCAATGTATTCAGTGTATATAGCATCTAGTAATAATTCCATCCTTTGAAAAAAAATTGTTAAATACCATTGTCATTATTTTAAAAAGGATATTTAGTAGTAAGAAGGGACAAGTTAGGCTCTTCCTCTGGACTGATCAAGCTAATATCTGTTTCCTTTAAAGCAGCAGTTAAAATGCATTGACGCAAGGGAGAGTTCATACCATACCAACCAGGAATTAGAAGAGATCTTTCTGTGGTATTAGTAAACATTAGCCATGGAATGGGAAAAGTTCTTTCATTGCCCTTAGCAAACAAGGAGCTTTGGTCCCTTCCTTAA
Source organism: Podocnemis expansa (assembly GCA_007922195.1). Classification (NCBI taxonomy): domain Eukaryota; kingdom Metazoa; phylum Chordata; order Testudines; family Podocnemididae; genus Podocnemis; species Podocnemis expansa. Next base: position 14,394,562 of record ML681973.1, read on the forward strand.
CACGTGCTTTACAGTTTTAGATTTTTCCTTTTGTTCCAATCCTATGCAAGTGTTTCGGCAGTGCTCACATAAGGTCTACACTAAGCCCTAGTTTATACTGATGGCTCTTCTTGGCAACAATCAACTGGCATTTAAGCAAGGCATGTAAAATGCCTTGCATAAAAGCTGGCAACTTTCTTAGCCACAGGAACACACTCAGAAAAGCAGACTGCAAATCACTTGCAGCCAACTTTCCTGTACGCCTCCTGGCCCCCAGAATTTCCGGAGCCGACTTCCAGAAGTGCAGCAGTGAGTTCAGACTTGCTGCTAAGTGCTCCCACAATGCTGGGCTGACAGCAGCAATTTTGCCGCTGTCAGTATAGACATATCCTAAATCTCTTTAGTTCTAGCAGGAATCCATTTGTCCTGAGACTTGTTACCAACAAGTGATCCAATAGCCACCTTTAGTTCTTGATCTACAAAGGGAGGTGCTTCTCCACCACATGGGTTGTAGACTTAGGTCTTGCTTGTATATAATAGAATAATGCCTTAAAATTATTTCCTGCTTTTGGATAATGATGGAGGTGGTGGAAGAAAGACTTAGAATACAAGGAGTATTTCTGAAAACCTTTACCTGGGTTGTTTATAGCATGGCAACTTCTAGGGGCCTTCAGTAGGTTGAAGCCCCATTGTACTGTGGATAGCACATAAACAGTATTCCTTGATCCAAAGAACTTATAGTCTAAAATTTTACCAAAGGTTACAGTCTATCCTTCTTTAGGAAGACTGTTATACTATTTCTGCATTTGTATTTTCCCTTTACTTCTGATTTAATAGGTCTATCTGTTTTTTAAGAAAATGTAATTAAGATAAGTTCATCTAATTGGGGTTTCTCTCTCCTCAGGTGAGCACTGTCATCATCCTGATAGTATAAGTCTAAGCATTTCCTAGCAAATTTCCAGAGCATAAATCTTGATACCCTTACTCAGCTTTGTCCAATTCCTTACTCAGGTCCCACTGATTTCAGTAACTGTATCTGACTTCTGTGGCAGACAGAATCAATACTTTTACCATGAGTTTTAGGAACCTGATCTGACAATAGCACCATGCTCCAAATATTAGTGAGTAACAAATCTAAGTTTATCTGAAATTTCCACCATAAATACCACTAAAGAAAAGAAGTCTATGTAGAATCAATACCACATAAGACTATATGTCTGTGAACTAGAGAAACGGAAGAGGTCAATGGTGGAATAAGACTTGTGAAGAGATGAAAATATATTGTACTGAAACTGTTCCAAGCAATAATAAATCAACATCAGGACAATGGCTGGTTTGGTGCTACATGGGTCTACAGGAGAATCTAGCAGTTAATGTCTCCCTCACATCACCAAAACAGGGATTTATAGTAGTTGTATACAATGTTGAACTTTGATTATATGCATGTGCTTACACAAAACTGTACTCACAAACAGATGGAATTTATTTATCACAGAGTTTTCATTTAGAAAATGATCCATTGTGCGGAGGGTTGGTTTTGGTGTTTTGCTTAAAACAAAACAACAAAACTTTCTGTCAAGAGCTGGCGTACACCTTGAAGGCATATTTAATGACTCAAGAAATTTTAATAGAAAAGGCTTTCCAAATAATGTCAGATTTAGCTTTAATTCAAATGCTCGCTTTCATGGGTAACTTCAGTCAAATGTGACACCTACAATTTGCAAACTTTCCATAGTAATTAGAAGATGCGCTAAATACTGTACTGCAGATGGACAGTGCAGTGGAAACAGCTAAATTTAGGAGATGATCTTATCAAATACAGGGCCAAATCCTACAAACTTGATTCAGACAAAACCTTCACTGAAGTCAGTGAATATGGTTTCTGGATAAGGACTGCAATATTTGGGCCACAATTTGTAAGCAGCAGCAATGATGACAATCTGGAATGGAGATCATTTTCAGCAAGAGCGAAAAACCTCCATCAGTGAAAGAATGAAGATATCAAACAGGAGGTGTGCTGTAGAGTATCTATCTGAAGGATGACAAACGTGTATGCCATGACCCTATTGTACTGATTACAGCAGCCTGTTTCAGCTACTAACTAATGGAATTCCTGCTTTAGCTCTTGTCATAATGAGCTGTAGTGGGGCACTAAAGTTTCTGGATTTAAGTTCTGAAAGCCCATGTGGGAGGTTGTTCCATATTATATTTAAAAAAACCTTTTCATAGGCTATGTCTAAATCTAACTGCTTAGTTCAGACTTAGTTCGAGCTAACTGGAACTTTTTAGTTCAAACTAACTGCATTTTTTTAGTTTGAACTAAAAAGTTAAACTAAAAAAAGCGTGGTTAGTTCAAACAAACTGCTTTGTTTGAACCAGCACAGCTACATCATGCTAGTTCAAACTAAGCAGTTAGATTTTAGTTTGAACTAGGCAAAACTAAGTGTAGACAGGGATCGAATTAGTCCGGATTAAGCCTCCTTAATCTGGACTAATTTGCTAGTGTAGACATAGTCATAAACATTAAATGGATACTGAGAATAGTATACCATATAAATTTATCATCCTAGCATAGTGTAGCCTACCATCCCATTGAAGATTTTGCCATTCATATTTTGGGTCCGTAGGAACTCATTGTAGGTAACTTCCAACAATGTGGGGAGTCTGAGGAGGAGGAAGTGGAGTAGCTCAATGGTAATGAAGTTTGTACTCACTATATGACAAGTGGAAATAAAGGACAAAGTTTTGAAAATGATAAATTAGAATGTTTATGTATTGGACTAATGACATTTATTATACCCTTCATTGTTTAAATATCATATTGCAAATATGTATATTAAAATTATTTTGTTGCCTACCATGTATTTTATCACGTTTGTTTATCCGTTTTGTATACCAAATCTATTTTCATTTCTTGTGCAGACTTGAAGTTTCTAATATACATGGGTCTGACCTGAAATTTTTTCATTTGGAATTGACTCCCCATAGACATAATCCAATCACTACTGTTTTGAGTCCACTTAGATTCTAAACCGGTAGACTCTCTTCTCTGGAACAGGATTGGATCAACCTAGGATGGTGAAAGTCTTGAGAGATTTTTCCAATGGTCAGTCAAAATTTAAAGAGAATGCCTTGCTAGATTTCAGTGCCTTTGAACCCGAATTATTACACTGGCTTAGCCTTGAGCCCAAAACTGAACACTAGCCTTAAATCTAATCACTACTGATTTTCCCTGGCCTGCCTCCAACTGCAAACACATTTCACTGGGCTTCAATATCTTTAGCATTTTGCAAGAAAAACAAGAGAACATGCTTCAGCAGCATTAAACTTTCAGTTAGGCTTCTGTGATGTATTTCTAAATAAAGTGTTTTTCTTCTCCAGTCTGGAACATCAAAAATAGTTCTAATTTGAATCACTGTAGGAAAGAGCTTCTAAACCTAAGTTTACAGTGGAATTTTCATTAAAGGAATTTGGAGTTAAATGGGTTCTTACTTTAAATAACTTCATATAGTGAATAAAGGTAGAAAATTTGTATAAGATTAACATAATATTTGTCCTAATCTGCTTTTCAGGCACTTCTCCAGATACTGATTTTTGGCTACCAACTCACAGACATCAGGACTGCAAGCACTCAGAACTGAAGAATAGAGCAAAGAGATTCTGAAAAGCATCTTCCATCTTCTGGATGTCCAGAAGTTTCAACCTGTACTTTTTTATACTTTTTTTTCTTGATACTGATTTACATATTCGGCCTTTTGCCATTTTAAGGGGCTGAGCTGTTGAACTTACTAGCAAACCGGCATGGCTAGGATTAGATTGGTTTTACTAGCTTGCCTGTTGGTGCTAGAGTTGCTAATGAATTCATTAACTGAGTCTTCCATACAGAATAATGAATGTCCACAGCTTTGTGTATGTGAAATTAGACCATGGTTTACACCACAGTCAACCTATAGAGAAGCTACAACGGTTGACTGCAATGATCTCCGTTTAACAAAAATTCCCAGCAATCTTTCCAGTGACACTCAAGTTCTTCTCTTACAAAGCAACAACATTGCAAAGACCACAGATGAACTCCAACAGCTCTTCAATTTAACAGAGTTAGATTTTTCACAAAATAATTTTACTAGTATCAAAGATGTGGGGCTCTCAAATCTTACTCAGCTCACTACTTTACATCTGGAGGAAAACCAGATAACAGATATGACTGACTACTGCTTGCAGGACCTTTGCAATCTTCAGGAACTATACATAAACCACAACCAGATTAGCAGCATCTCTGCAAATGCATTCTCTGGCCTGAGGAATCTTTTGAGACTTCATCTTAACTCTAACAAATTAAAGGTTATTGACAGTCGTTGGTTTGATTCGACTCCTAACTTGGAGATTCTAATGATTGGGGAAAATCCAGTGATTGGAATACTAGATATGAACTTTAAACCACTCTCAAATTTAAGAAGTCTAGTTTTGGCAGGTATGTGCCTCACTGATATTCCTGGAAATGCATTAGTAGGCTTGGACAGTCTTGAAAGTCTTTCTTTTTATGATAACAAACTGGTCAAAGTTCCTCAGCTTGCTCTTGAGAAAGTTCCAAATTTAAAATTCCTTGACCTCAACAAAAACCCAATCCACAAAATCCAAGAAGGTGACTTTAAAAATATGCTGCGATTGAAAGAACTTGGTATCAACAATATGGGAGAACTGGTTTCTGTTGATAGGTATGCATTGGACAATCTACCTGAACTCACAAAGCTTGAAGCTACCAACAATCCAAAGTTGTCTTATATACATCGTTCAGCATTTCGTAATGTTCCCGCTCTGGAAAGCCTGATGCTGAACAACAATGCTTTGAATGCAGTCTACCAAAAGACAGTGGAATCCCTTCCAAACCTGCGTGAGATAAGTATTCACAGTAATCCACTCAGGTGTGACTGTGTCATTCATTGGATCAACTCAAACAAAACCAATATCCGTTTTATGGAGCCTCTATCAATGTTCTGTGCTATGCCACCAGAATACAGAGGACAACAGGTAAAAGAAGTATTAATACAGGATTCAAGTGAACAATGTCTTCCAATGATTTCTCATGACACTTTTCCAAATCATTTGAATTTGGACATTGGTATGACAGTGTTTCTCGATTGTCGGGCCATGGCAGAACCTGAACCAGAAATTTATTGGGTAACTCCACTTGGAAATAAAATAACAGTTGATAGTCTCTCGGACAAGTACAAGCTGAGTACTGAAGGTACCCTGGAAATCTCGAATATTCAGATTGAAGACTCTGGAAGATATACATGTGTTGCTCAAAACATAGAAGGGGCTGATACAAGAGTAGCTACTATAAGAGTGAATGGAACTCTTCTGGATGGTACTCAAGTACTGAAAATATATGTCAAGCAAACTGAATCTCATTCCATTTTAGTTTCTTGGAAAGTTAATTCCAATGTCATGACCTCCAATTTAAAATGGTCATCAGCCACTATGAAGATTGATAACCCTCACATTACATATACTGCTAGGGTCCCAGTTGATGTACATGAATATAACCTCACTCATTTGCAGCCATCCACAGATTATGAGGTCTGTCTAACTGTATCAAATATCCACCAGCAAACTCAAAAGTCTTGTGTGAATGTTACAACAAAAAATGCAGCTTTTGCACTTGACATTTCAGACCAAGAAACCAGTACTGCCCTTGCAGCTGTAATGGGTTCAATGTTTGCAGTAATCAGTCTTGCCTCCATTTCGGTTTATATTGCTAAAAGGTTTAAGAGAAAAAATTACCACCATTCTTTGAAAAAGTATATGCAAAAGACCTCTTCAATCCCACTGAATGAGCTCTATCCTCCGCTTATTAATCTTTGGGAAGGTGACAGTGAAAAAGACAAAGATGGTTCTACAGAGACCAAGCCAACCCAAGTTGACACATCCAGAAGCTATTACATGTGGTAACTCAGAGGATATTCTGCTTCTGGTAGTAAGGAGCACAAAAGACTTTTTTGCTTTATTCTGCAAAAATGAGAAGTTGAAGACTTTTGTATTTTTTTTGACTTTGCTAGTTTGTGGCAGAGTGGTGAGGACAGGTGGATATTTCAGAATTTTTTAGTATAGCGTATCGCAATTGTTTGACACACATGGCAGCTTCACCTAGCTTCCAACTTTGGGATTTTTTTTTGTTTGGGTTTTTTTTTGTTTTTCCATTCTTATGCTCAACTTAATAATGCTGTTCTAACTACAGTACTGAATAAAATTAATGGCAGGCTGGGGTTACCCTGTGATTCACAACTAGCACAACCCCTTTCTTCCGAAGCCATCAGTAGAGAGTACAGTATCCTACAACAGCTAACATACAGTTTTGAAACTGCATTGAACCAGTTTTATAACACTCTGGTCTAACGATTCAAACTGAGAAAAGAAGGCTAGATCTTCAGTGATGTTAGTTGACTGTACTGTAATGTTGTATCAACTGATCTGAATTTTTTTTGACTTTAAACAATTTTTCTTTCTTTTTTTTTTTTTTTTGGTAATAGTTTAAAAGGCTTAGATAAACCTAACAGGCAATAGAAATATGTACATCTGATTTTTCTAAATGTAACAAACTAAATGTTAATTATCTTATTCTTTTTATTATATTTAGTAGACACTTTTAAAGGAGACTAGAGTTTTGTTGTGCCACAACACATGGTGTATAATGAAAGCAAAACTATAATAAATTACAGTTTTGTTCTGATTTTTTTTTAGAACAGTTGCAGTAATGTATTATTTTTAGTTGTCTCTAGTTTGGCTGGTGATCATGTTTTCATGTAAAATATGTCCAAATAGTTATATAGAATTGGGAGGTGGGATTAAGTCAAATCTCAAGAGATTTCCAGTTTTTGCTTAAAAGTAGTATCTATTTTGACTGATGTTTTTTCTGCACTGTTTTTCAATATTAAAAACAAGACACAGAAGTGTATCTAGTCAGAAGGACATTGAGTAAGGACTGTAACTATATCACATGGAGAATCAAAATTGCCTCAGTGCAGGGAACTGGATTAAAGGACCGCTTTGTGGTCTATTCCAGCCCTTGCATTTCTATGGTACAACTCCATGTGCAGCAAGAAAATAGGTGGAATGTGACACATTTTCTTTTCTATACTCCTTTCTCTTTATAAGCAAGTATTTGGCTGTTACTGACACTTGAAGAAATGCGATTCAATATTACTAAGTCAATTATAATAAACAATGTAAATGTTTTACCTGTGGGGGGGGGAAATCCATGTAATTTGGATTACTGCCTTTTAAAGTATCAATTAGGGTATTTAAAACTCTGATACAGTATCTCATGTCAAATGTGGATAACAGCCAATATCTATTTTATAGACTTTCACAGCTGTAGTTCAAAATATTTTACTAAGTTACAGAATAGGTTAAGTGGTACAAAATTACAGAAAACAGTGGTGTGAATACATGAATAATTTAAGGCTGGATTTTCAGAAGCACTTAACCGTGGCCTTTCTACTCCCATTAAAATCCTTGACAGAGACTGTTCATTGTAAGATCACAAGGGGAACAGGGTTCCTGATGAAGCATCTATTATAGTCATGCCAAATGCCAAGCGAGGAACCAGAAAATTGTGTTGTGTATTAATTTTCCACTACCTCTAATTCCCGCTACCCCAAGGTAGCTAGGTGCTGACTCTGCAATGATTGCTAACTGTGTGCAAATTGTGGGATGTTTCTGCCTAGTGATAGCTTTTTTTCGAGTTAATGAGGAACATAATATATCATTTGAATGCTAGAAATGTAATTTTACTTTATTTAAAAAAATCATTAACTCAGATATAAATCCCCAAAATTTTCTGGTTTGAAACTGTCCACCCTTGTCTCAAGTTCAGACAGTTTTTCTTCGGCCAGTCACGTATGAATCTGAGAAATAGTTTCAATGTCATTTTATATATAAATTTCCCCATTGCACAAGGTTCAGTATAATTTTATATAGTTCTGGTAGAGCATCAGATGTCTCATTTTTTAATTAAAAAATTGGGTAAAACTATTGGTTTTCATGTAAAAAAAATACAAAATTCTTTGTATGGTTTTGGTATCTGAAACCTTTACCTACAAGCCTGCTGTATATGGGGTTTAAGTGTTTCTTTTACTTACGGAGAGGAAGTGAGGTGGGGAGCATACGTTAATTTTGCCATACTCCACTACAGGGGTTCTCACCCTTTTCAGGGTCATGACACAGCTGGGAGGGTTCCCACCCTTGTATGACACAAAGCCCTCTCCCTCACAACCCCTGCCAAGGCTCTCCCCAGCACCACCACTTTTCAGGGGTTCAAGTGGCTGCTACCACCAAAAGAAAAGCACCTGTGAAGGCATTTTTGAGTAACACTTTTTTCCTGCTGGATCTTTAAAGCCAAGTACTGCCAGGAGGGATGATTTTCTCCTCCCCTCCACATGGTATCAGCTTCTGCAGGGCCAGCAGCCTGCTGGCAACAGCAGGGGGCTTTCACGACATGCTCACAATTGCTTGTGGTTGGAACAGCTGCTCTACTGTAGCTGCTTCTTAATGTCTTTCTTCCTCTTTCCAATGGGCAGCTTCAGCACAATCACTACCACCTTGTATACATGCAGCTGTAACCCGAATTGCCCCTGCTTTTATAGCAGATGTTCTTAATTAAATTGGGAGCTGTTTTGCAATGGAGATGCTCTCCAAATATTTATACCTTTTTCTGGATGGCATTTGCTACCTTATTGGAGGTCATGAAACCAAGGAAGAAAGAGCAGGAGAAAAATCATGCAGTAACTTTGTCTTGTCACACGGTTTCTTCAACATCTTAACTTGTAATTTTTCCAGTCTACAGAGATCAACTGAAAAACGAGAAGCACTACATATAGCCACTGCCTATCTGTATTTTGGTCTTGTAACTCAGCCTGAGAACTTAGGGTTTATTAAACTGCAATCTAAGTGCATGCTGAAGCCCTGGCTCCAGGCTATCCTCTCTTGTGTCTGCATTGCAATTGCAATAACCCAGAGCCTAGCCCCTGCGGAGCTAGAGGGTCCAAGCTTGAATTGACCCAGGATCCAAGACATAACTCTGCAGTTCGGCCGCACTCCTGTTTGTCTCAGGTCCTCGTTGTCATCCAGAAGTATCTCGCACGTCCATGGGACACTTCCTCATTCCCCTCCATCCCAACAATCTGCAATCCACTCCATTGAAAATGGATGCATCTCCTCCTGCCATGTTGCATATGGTGGCAGGTTAAGTCAATGTTAACCCGTTCTGTTCTCATCACCGATCTCTAAGCATGTGATCGAAGAGCCTCCTTGGCTGCAATGGAGTGAACTGATGAAGCCTTTTGCAAAGCAAGCTGTTTCCTGGTGTGAGGCAGGGTAGGAAGTGAAGTCTTGCCCCACTGCACCACACACATAGGGCTAGTGCACCACTAAGGTCTCAGGGATATGGTTACTTTGACTCAGGTCTTTGCATGAACACTGGAGCCCTCAGTTCAAGCATGGGTCAGAAAATTCTCACCGTAGGTTTAAAAACACAGTGTAGATGCTCGAGGACATGGTCCCTTGAACCCTGGGCCTAAATTGCAGCATAGATGTAGCCTTAGTCACTGCTGTCTGGAAAATGCTGTACAGTTCTATGAAGAATTAGATTCTCCTTATAACAGAATTAGCCAGTAGGAGATTAGCCAGAGAAGTGGCATCTGGTTTTAAAAACTTACCTTTTACTTTGCATGCACAATTTTGGGCTCACCATTTGGTGGGGGCATGTATCTGGGTGTTGATGTAATTGCATTCAAAAAACATTTGTAACAGCCGTTCACTGGAGGCCCAACATTGAGCACCTCCCCCTCACAACTGGAAACTGAGTTAAGCTGCTTTAAAAATTTAACTATAGTACTGTGTTTCCACTACAGTTACCTTTTATTTGGTTTATGATTTAGAAAATGCTGTGTGCCATGCATGAGTATGACACACACAACAGTAATCTGTTGCAGTTTTATCCGAGTGGACTCTGCTATAATTGAAATAGTTTTGTTCTTAAGAGTAACTAGCTCCTGGGAGCTGTGTAACACTAGGGCTATGTCTACACACACATCGTTATTTCAAAATAAGGATTTCGAAATGAGTTATTTCAAAATAAAGCCATTTGGACATGTTGTTTCGAAACAGCTGTTTTGAAACAACATGTCCAAACGGCCTTATTTTGAAATAACCATTTCGAAATAACAGCCCTTTCGAAACAATCGGGGTTTAACCTGTTTTGAAACAGCAGTTCTTATTTCGAAAGGACGGGATCTGTCCTTTCAAAATAAGAAAACGTCATGTGGACCAAATATCTTTTATTTCAAAATAACCAGTGTTATTTCAAAATAAAAGTGCTGTGTAGACATACCCTAGGACTATTAGCAAAAACACACTTTTAACATCACCTAAATGATAATTCTGTTAGCATCAGGAGGCATTTTTGCCCATGGACCAAAAAAATGCATATATACAGATGGGCAAATAGTTTCAAACATGATTGCATGAGTCTCCTGGTTTCAGACTCCATCCTGAAATGCTGGTTGGTTAATATATATTCACTTATTTTGTGGAAAAGAATGACAAGGTTAGAACTGTATGGCCACCAATTTGGACAATTTAGTATGTTGACTTGAATCTCAGCTGTAGTTTGCACTTTTTAAATGTCTGCTACCCACTAAAATTTTTTGTTGTTGGGAACTGTAAATAAACTCTTCAACAAGGTGGAGGTTGCTGTGTATCTCCTGCCGTGACTAACCAGGTTTCTAATCAGAAAGAGTAAGTGACAAAAAGCGTTTTTATGTTGTAAAGGATGGTACAAGCACTTTCAGCATGAACAGTCTTACGTAGATCCCTTGTTAGCAGAACTGGTACTAAGTCCTACAAACAAGAGCTCAACTTAGTACATGAAAATCTCTAGACCTCTTTGTCAAAGTAATCTCGAGAACATGGATCACTACAAACCAATGCAATCAGAGGGCCGAGACTAAATAGAACATGCAGCTAAGCATGACTTCTGCAGCTGCAGGGGGGGGCTTAAAGCACATCCCTCTGTTCCTGGAGGAGTGATCATGCTGGACGGAGTAAGGGTAGAGGGGAAGGAATTTATTAAAACCCATTTCTCAGTTCACTAAAAACACTCGAGATTGACTCTGCTTCCTAAACTTAAAAGGTCTCTGAATTCACCCAGTAGTGATGTAACCCTGCAGCTGCTGCAATGGGAATTTCTCTCAGTGCTCCCCAGTACTGCCTCTAGCTACTTATAGAAATGCACCAGGCATATCCTGAAAAGACTGTGACCACTCATTAGCTCAGAGGTGGGCAAAAGTACTGACCACAGGATGTATACAGCCTGCCTGAGCCTTTCGTTTGGCCTGCAAGCTTGCCCTGACTGGTGTGGCAGAGTGCAGCTGTTGCAGCCACTCCCCTGTTCTGGCTGGGTGGCCCTGCCTCCACTCTGCCACATGGGTCCAGCAGCATCTTGACTGGAGTATGGGGCCGACCCCTGCTCCACCTCCTCCTCCCACAGGCGGGCCCAGCAGTGCAAATGGACAGCATAAAAAAAAAAAAACCTGGAAAAGTGCAAAAACCAGTATACTGCAAAACTGCAAAAAAGAAAAAATGAACACTGAGTAGGTTTTATATTGTATTTATGCATATGTTAGCCATAACAGGGTGTGAAAGGGGAAGGGCAGGGCTAGAAGGGATGGTTACTCCCCCCTCCAAGTCCCACCTCTTCCCCTACCCCTCTCCCTCCACCCATGGCCCACCATACAGCATATGGCCATAAAGTCTCCCACTGTTGCATTAGCTGCTTTGCTCCCAAGAGATGTGGAAATGGAGACGGCATACAACTGGGAAGCTTTTTGTTTTGAAGCAGCAGAGTGTGTTCTACCTGGTAATGTCACACCTTTCTAAGGGCGGGCTTTGTTTAAAATGGGGACAGCACATCACTGGTACAGGGGAAAGCTGCAGCCCTGATTAGCCCTCATACTGTTACATAAAAGAAACTGACAGTTTTGTCTCTTCCCTAGATTTCTTCTTCTAATCACAGGATGGGAAAGGACTTTGAGAGGTTTTCTAGTCCAGTGCCGTGTCATGGGATGCACATCCATGCAGCCCTAGGTTATGGTCTTTGTAACATTTTGTTCGCTTTTGCAATGTAATTGTATGATTTGATGCCAATTATTCTGTACAAGGGCCTTTTTATAAGTGCTCATAACCTAGTCTACACGATTACTATGGTGTCATAGTTCTGGCAGCATCACGGATGTGTACCCATGTGAAGCAGGTTCGTGGCTCTGGGGAAGGAAACAACCAAGGCTGTTTTCCAGCAGCTTGGGAAGAGCCAAAGCTGTGAGCAAGCACAGAGTCTGGAGAGGTGCATGACAAAAACAAGGAAACAAGCTAAGTGTCTGGAGCACCTCAGCCCAGGAAAAGGGGGCGGGAGGGAGTGGTCACATGGTCAGGGTTCAGGAATGGGGATAGGAGGCTCACAGTGGCACCCCAGATGAGAGCCGGGGAGCAGCCTTTCACACCCTGCATTTATATACAGTTGACCAGATGACCAACATGAAGACTTGTGGGGAGTAATAGGAGCCTCTATTAGAAAAAGGCCCAAATAGTGGAACTCTCCCTATAAAATTGAGACATCTGGTCACCTTAAGACCAAGCACCCCCAAGAGTGATCGTGGGGAGGCACAGAGCACGAGACAGACACTCCAGCTCCACTTCTCAAGACGGAAGCAGCCGCTGCTGCAGTTGGTGCCCCTGCTTCCTGTGCTGCTGCCAGCGCTCGCTGCCACCGTTTCCCACACCGCCCTTCTTGCTTTTTTCTGAAGGAGAGTGGATTTCAGAGGAAGGGGGTATAATTGTTAGGAGGGTGCTTCCCATGCTTTTTCCTGAAAGGCTCCCCCTCTCAGAAAGAGGATCTGATTTAATGTGATGGTGGGAAACTGCATTAAACGAAAGTCTACAGAGGCCAGCCCTCCATTTTAAAAGTTTGAGATCTACTGACCTAGACCAACCCTGACAGGTGTCTGTCTAATCTGCTTTTAAAAATCTCCAGGACCTAGGCAATTAGTTGTGGTGCTTAACTACTTCGACAGTTAGGAAGTTTTTCCTAATGTACAACTAAAACTGCCATTGGTGCAATTTAAACCCATTGCTTCTTGTCCTGTCCTCAGAGGTTAATGGGAACAATTTTCCACCCTCCTTGTAACATCCTTCTGCACACTTGAAAACTTATCTTCACCACCACCCCCAGTCTTCTCTTCTCCAAACTAAACAAACCTAATTTGTTTCAGTCCTCCCTCATAGGTCATGTTTTCTAGATGTTTAATCATTTTGTTCCTCTTCTCTGGATTGGCTCCAATTTGTTCACATCTTTCCTGAAATGTGGCACCCAGAACTGGACACAAGACTCCAGCGGAGGCCTAATCAGCGTGGAGTAGAGCAGAAAAATTATTTCTTGTATCTTGCTTACAAACTTTCCTCCTATTACATCCCAGAATGAAGTTTGGGGTTTTTGGAACTGTGTTAAACTTTTGCCTCATATTTAGCTTGTGATCTATCCTAACCCCCAGATTCCTTTCTGCAGTATCTAAGGAGTCATTTTCCTTTGTGTACATATGCAACTGATTGTTCTTTCCTAAGTGGAGTACTTTTCATTTGTCCTCACTACGTTTCATTCTATTTCCTTCAGGCAATTTCTCCAGTTTATCAAATCATTTTGAATTTTTTTCATAACTTCCAAAGCACTTGCAACCCCTCCCAGCTTGGTATCATCTGCAACTTTACAGGTGCTTGCTCTATGCCATTTTCTAAATAATCAGTGATGAAAATTTTGAACAGAACCAAACCCAAACTGATCCTAGCAGGACCCCACTTAACATGCATCTCCAACTTGACTGCAAACCACCAATAACAGTTCTCCAGGAAGAGTGCTGGAACTAGCTATTTTGACACCCTGAGCATGAAGTGTGCCCTCCCCCAACCCAGGAGCATTGCATCCTGGGGCCTGATCTGGCCCCTACTGCCTCCGGCAAGTGGCTCAGAGCCAGATCTGGCCCCTGCCACTGCACTGCCGGCCAGCAGCTCAGAGCCGGATCCGGCCCCTGTCACTGCGCTGCCAGCCAGTGGC
>ML681973.1:14408711-14476880 GCA_007922195.1 Podocnemis expansa
TGCGCTGCCAGCCAGTGGCTCAGAGCCGGATCCGGCCCCTGTCACTGTGCTGCCAGCCAGTGGCTCAGAGCTAAACTACACCGCCTGGAGCAAAGCCTCAGTCACCCCACCCTATTTACAGCCCTATCCGGGAATGATATTCCAACCAGCCAGCAACTAGAGTAGTTATCCATCTGCCTTACAGAAGCTCCATCTTACTTATGTTTCTCTTGTTTGTTTATGAGAAAGTCATGGGTGACAGTATTAAAAACTTTATGAAAGTCAAGATATTCTACTTCCACCTCCCACACATAAAGCTTATTACCCTATCAGAGCATGCTTGTTCTTGACAAATCCATCTTCTTATCTTCTAGGTGTTTCTAAAATGAATACTTAAATATTTGTTCTATTATCTTTCTGTGTACTGAAGTAAGCTGACTAGGCTGTAATTCCCTAGGTTGTTCTTATTTCTCTTTTTTAACAAAGACTTTTAAAGAGAAACAAATTTATCACATGAGCTTTCATGGGAGAAAATCCCATTTCATCAGACCACAAAAGCTCATGTGATACATAAATTTTTTAGTCTCTAAAAGTGCCACCATGCTCTTTGTTTGTTTTGCTGAAATAGACTACCATGGCTGCCCCTTTGGGACATTTTGTAAATCATCACTATATTTGCCCTTTTCCAGTCCTCTGGAATCTCTCCCATCTTCCAGGACTTCTCAAAGATAATTGCTAATGGCTACTTCCTCAGTCAGTTTCTTTGATATTATAGGATGTATTTCATCAGCTCCTGGTGACGTGAAGACAACTAAGTTGTCTAAGCAATTTTTCGATTGTTTTTTCCTATTTTAGCCCGATATCCTACCTCATTTTCACTGTCATTCACTATTTTATACATCCAATTGCTGCTAACCCTTTGGGGGGGGGGGATATTTAGCACCTTCTGCCATTTAGCACTTCTGCCACATTTTCTGTTGTTAATTCCCCCTCTGCTGAGCAACAGGCCTACTCAGCCCTTGGTGTTTCTCTTGGTTTTGATGCATTTGTAGAATGTTTTCTTTTTCCCCTTTATGTCTCTAGCTAGTAGTAGTGTAGTAGCTAGCACCTCTGCTTAACATGCAGAAGGTCCTGGGTTCAATTCCCAGAGGGTTGGACTTGATGATCTCATGAGATCCCTTCCAGCCCTATGATTTGATTTGATTAGTGTGACAGGGTCAGGCTGGATGGGTATAGGGGAGTGGTGGAGGGAGTATATATTAGCCCCAGGCTTAATAAAGCTTTGTTCCCTGGGTTAAATTAGCCTGGAATATTCTAGAATAATTGGTCCCCGGTGTCCCATTCAACAGGCCTGCTACTTAAAGCCTCGTCCTCAGAGAGGGCGGGGCAGTTGAAGGCAAACCAGGAGCAGTGGGGCCACTGAGTGGCGATCCAAGGAAGGTAGCAGCCCTCCTGGACTAAGTGTGAAGACTGCTACTTAATAGGGTCCCTGGGTCGGGGCCTGGGGTAGAGGGCAGGACTGGGCCCCCCTTGACTCCCTCCCATCAGCCAACCCCTCACTACCAGGGGAAGGAAAAATTGCGACGGGTCAGCCAAATCTCACCGCACGATAGAAAGCGCAGGACATACAAGGGCGCCTGAGGTCTCACCTCGCCACACTCATTTAATCTCGTTTTGTGCCTTGGCTTTTCTAATTTTGTCCTACATATTTGTGTTGCTTGTTTACATTCATCCTTTGTAACATCCTAGGTAGCACTTTTTGTAGGACTCTTTGGGAGACTTTTTTGGACTCTTCTGTAGGACTTTGGAGACCATAATTGCTGCTGATTATGTCAGTAAAAGTCAGATCAAGAGCAAGCAACTCAGTATGCAGAATTTTAGTTTTAACCTTCAGCCTCCCCCCATATCATAATGCACAAAAAACTTTCACTTCCACTTAGTAATAAGCAGTTCTTTCCCTTTTCTCCCATTGCCATTTTTTCCATCATGAACATATTTGAAAGAAGATGGCACACTAGGTAATTCCCACCCCCCTCTTGGTTGTGAAGACAATGGAAAGGCTGATTTTATTTTCCAGTTAAGGAGAGGGGATTTGCCAGCCCACCAACTTCTTGCCTTCTGCCTTCTTGAAATCCCTTATCTTTATAGTGTCATTTTCCTTCTTGACATTCCTTAAAACAAAGAACTCTACCACTTCATGATCACTTTCACCCAACCTGTCCTCCACTTGTGAATTCTCAGACAATTGCTTCCTATTTGTCAGAATCAGATCTAGAACATAAAACAGCCTCTGGCCAAGTAGCTTTCTCCACCTTCTAGAATAAAAAAATTTCTCTAATAAACTCCAAGAACTTGTTGGATAATTTGTGCTGTGCCATGTTATTGTCCCATCTGATGACTGGGTAGTTCATGTCTCCCACCACTAGCAAATCTTATACTTTGGATTATTTTAAATAGGCGCTTAATAAAAGTCTCATCCACTTCTCCTTCTATAGCAGACCCCCTACCATGAAATTACCCTTCCTTTTTTCTTTTTGTCGTTACCTAGAGACTTTCAACACTTGTCTCCTCTTTTTGTCTCAACCTGAGTCCAAGTGTATACTTTTTAAATAATGCAACATCTCCTCCCTTTTTTCCCCTGTTACTCTTTTCCTGTTTCACCTGCTCATTTCATTTGTCATACCTGAGATTTACCCTGCACCTTCTTCCCAGAATCTGTCATATCTCTTCCATTGACTCCCCTTTCTCAACCCCACTATCTCTCTGCCACACACACACATATGCACTCATGCACACACACATTCAAGGAACATTTTCTCCTAGCCTTAAAACCCTTTATGTTCATTCATAGCAAATGAAGTGTAACAAGATTTCAGTTAAGGACTGTTCATCTATATTTTGCTTTGGATTTGTTTACACACACACACACACACACACACACACACACCCCTTGTGCTACTTCCTTCCTCCTCCAAAATCTGTTCTTTGGAGACCATAATTGCTGCTGATTGTGTCAGTAAAAGTCAGATCAAGAGCATGCAACTCAGTATGCAGAATTTTAGTTTTAACCTTCAGCCTCCCCCCATATCGTATTCCATAAAACATTCACTTCCACTTAGTAATAGGCAGTTCTTTCCCTTTTCTTCCATTGCCATTTTTTCCATCATGAACATATTTGAATCAAGATGGCACAGTTGGCAATTCCCACCCTCCTATTGGTTGTGAAGACAATGGAAAGACTGATTTTACTTTCCAGTTAAGGAGAGGGGATTTGCCACAAAGTTTTAATTTTGAGTTCCATACTTAAAGGCCGAGCACACAAAGCAGACACCTGTTACAATAATACAGCTGCAACAGAGACATTTGAAATACCAGAACAAACAAATTATCAGAAGCTAGTAGACAACAGTTATCCTAGGTACAATTTTCATAAACACCTAAATCATTTAGGCACTGAAGATCCATTGACTTACTTAGGCTACTAAATATATCATAAAGAAAAGGCTGGTGAGATAATAGCTTTCATTGAACCAGATTCTATAGGTGAGAGAGACTAGGTTTTGAATTTACACAGAGCTCTTCTTCAGTTCTGTGTAGCTCAAAAGCCTGTTTCTCACTCACTGAATCTAGTCCAACAGACCAGTGGTTCCCAACCTTTTCAGAAAACAGCACATTTCAATGAGACAAACAATTCCATGGCTCAGCCACTGTTTTCAGCTGAACTGATTGCTCATAAATGTCACATTTACTTATTTGCTATTTTTACGGTCTTGCTAGAGAGGTTTGCAACATAGTGCACACAACAAGCTAAAGAAGGCTCAAATGCATTGATGGTTCAAGTCCAATGGAAAAAAAATACATCTCAATTTTGCCCTTTGGCCACCTGTGTTCAGAATGGTCACGTTTTAGAATCAAAAGACCAATACCTCACTTTTAATTAGATTAATTTCCACCAGTTTTATGAGTTGTCGTTTTGGTTGGATACAGTATTGTTTAAAATGAACCCCTGTTTGTTTTACATTGATATTTATTACCTTTGTATAAAATTTCACAGCACACTTGGACTGTTCTCACAGCACATCAGTGTGCTGCGCCACAATGTTGAAAACCACTGCAACAGAAAATATTATCTCACCAGCCTTAATCTTTCTGATATTATGGTACCAACATGATTACAACACTGCAAATTCATAAGACTTTTTAGAATTTTTCTCAGATGCTTTCGAAAGCATTTTCTTTTGGACTGTCACAATGTTTGAATATTTTCTATGTTACTCTCTATTATTTCATATTCAAAGCCATTAAGCACCTACTCTTAACCTCAGCTACATGGGGAAAAAGACCAAGCTGCTTTATAGTCACTAGAGATGCACCTGATTTTGACTTGCCTAGAGGAGATATACATCCACCTCTGAAAATTTCAGTTGCAGATTTCTGTTGCACATAACTATAACATTGAAACAAATGTTTGTCAGTTTTTATAATAAATATTTTCTACTAATACTTTTTCTCTGGGATTAGAGCAGAGGTGGGTGGGCAAACTATGACTCATGAGCTGCATATGGCCCCCCTGAAAGCCTATCATCCAGTCCACCCATGTGGGTCCAGAAGGGAGCATGGCAGCCATTCTGCCCCTTCCTCCCAACTCCACATCTTCCTTCCCAGCAGTGCTCTGGCCAGAGTGCAGCGACCGCTCCCCCCCCCCAATTCCTCCTACAGACCCAGCAATATCCCGGGCCAGAACACAGTGGCCACTCCCCCCCCCAGAAGCCAACACATCAAGCTCCCCCCACCCCAGCTCCACGGTACCAAAAACGTTTTAAAAAAATGAACAGTACAAAAAAACCTGAAAAAAGCAAGGGGGAAAAGTTTAAAACATAACCCATTCCTGATTCTCTCCTCCCAGTTCTACCTCTTACCCCCATGGTACTAAAAAACAAGTGCAAAAAATGCAGCGGAAAAAACAGGATGAAAGAGTGGACTCGAAAAAAAGAACAGTGCAAACAAAAGTCGACAGTGAGTAGATTTTGTTTATCAATATTTATTTTTATCTCTTTATATTTATTTTGGCCATACATTAGCTGAAATAGGGTGTGAGGAGGCAGGACTGGGAAGAGGGAGCACTCCCCTCTCTATTCTGCCCCCCCATTTCCCTCTCCCACCACGTGTAGTCTACCATACAGTCGGTATAGCCCTGACGCCAAAAGGTTTGACCATCCTTGGATTAGATCCTGAGTGTGGATTTATTCTAAAAGAAGATGGTGGAGGCCAAAACTGATCATTGAAGTCCTTTTTAATATATGCTATCTCTGAGCATTCATTATTTTTATTTTTAGACTAGCATCTTACAGGTGCATTTATATGAAGTCATGAATGGACAGCAATCAAAGTCTGCAATGTATTTTAAGGTTATGTGGAATCGAACACCAGAAATCATTTACAATCCTAGCCTTCCAAACTGAGCCACAGTAAAGCATCTCCACATGAAGACATAGTCCATGGCAAAAGGAGATGTAAATCTAGAACACACATTTTCCTGCCACACACTAACTATCAGTGCAGACCCTCCTGCCACATACTAAAAGTTCTGTACCGCACTTTAAGCTATTCTGTTACAAATGGCAATAGGTCAAAGCTCACTGTGGAATATGACTGTGTGGCAGCCTCAGGTGCTGTACATTCACAACCTGACTTCCTGCACATTAAATCCCAGTGTGGGCAATCTCTCAGCATGCAAAACTAAATACTTGTTTTTGTTTTCAGGCCCCCTGTTTATCATTTTGCATCTTATTTCTAATATTAACTAGTGCACTCCATAATCTTTTCAGGGGCTTTTATGCTTTCAATGCAATTTAAGGCATTCCCAGAGGGAAACAGAAGGTTTACGGAAAAGAACTACTGCCTTATATTAATGTTTCCAATAAAACTAAGGAAAGAAAGAAAGAAAAAGAAAGATCCTTCAATTTGATTGGCCATTTAAACAGTCCTCATGGCTAAACATGTAAGGTAATTTGATGCCCTTCGCACATCAAGAGCCAAATTCTGTAAAAAGTGGCAATGTGTAATAGTAACATATTAGGCACCAAGTCCCTTAATCTTTTTGCTTAAACCATATCACTAGCAGCAGGCTTTCAGTAATTTCTATTAGCAATGCTTTTGGTGTGATAGTTAAGGCTTAAGATATGTCTGTGCCATTTAACAAGGTTGGTATTATTAGCTGTGCCTACAAACTGATCGCTATGGTTTATGCTAAAAAAAAATCCAAGGGTAGATCATATTAAGTACTATTAGCGATCACTTTCTGAGTACTCCTGTAGGAGCTGTGTGCTAGTACTTAAATTTAAGGGGACTGCAATTTGGACCAGTGAGAGCAAAGGCTAGATGCTCAGCTTGCGTCCAATGGCACAGCATCATTGAAATCAGCAGAATTATGCCAGTTTGCATCAATTGCGGATCTGCATTCAAATGTTTATCAAAACATGCCAATATTACAAACGAAACGTTACATTAAAAGAACATTAAAACTGAAAAGTGAAGCAGTCAAAAGTCAAGACATTCCTGAATTAAGGTGGCCTCTGCTAATTTACATTGATCCCTTCCATGTGTATATTTTGGGACCATCACCTTTTTCAATCACATACTACTTTTTCCATGGCCCCTGTACCTTACAGAGTGCATGAAAAGTGCTGTGTTCATTTAATGACATTGTTCAGTATTCTGGTTTTTCCTCACTATCTGGTGTGTGGCCCCATGCCTTGTTCACTGCACACTGATCAAACTCTGCTCGAGGCAGAATTATTAATTTCCCCATGAGCTTTTCTCTGCAGCTCATCACTATAGCATCTGAATGCTTCACAAATATAAAATGAATGTAGTTTCCTAACATGCTTGTGATACAAAAGGTTCATCATCCCAGTTTTATAGATGCAGGGCTCAGACACAGAAAGATCAAAACTATCCAGGACTTTTTGGGTTCCCAGTTTGAGGCCTGATTTTTCGGAGTAGCATCATATACCACTTAATATTTAAAGCACAATTCCCATGGACTTCCGTTGCAGTTGAGTGCCTTAGCATTTCAACACATCACACCTCAGGGTTGCAAATAAAGCGCCAAGAAAATGAGGAAAACCCAATTAGTGACCATCTCTGAAAAGGCTGGATCAGTGGCATCACAGAAGAACTCTGTGGCAGAACAGGGACTGAATCCAGTTCTCCAGGGCAGCGCTCAACTGTTTTAACACTAGCACATCATCTTTGTTTCTCCTCCGGTAATCTCCTGTGCATTACATGCCTTTCAGCATCAGCAACAAATGAAGCAGGGCTCTACAGACAACAGCCTGCTTCATTATACAGTACTGATTCATCCCCAGAGCAGGTCCGTTCTGTGCATTGAACAAAGCAGGGATACTGTGGAAAAAGTGAATGATTGTGTAATTAAAGATTGTCTCATAGTGTATATGCACAGAGGGTTGAGTTCATTTGCACAGTCAGTATCTGGCATTTCCTTACTTTCAAATGCTTGAATTGCAACCATGAAAATGCTACCTGAATGTAGCTTTTGTGTAATTTCTGTGTTTTTTTCTAAAAAAGCACATTGAGAAAACAAATTCCAGCACTGGGGCCTCATATTGGCACCCACCTGGATCACAGCAGGGTTAACCTGGAACTTTTAGATACACCACACAGATCTCTGCAGCTTAAGCCAATGGACAGCAATAACTAGAGCAACAATAGCGTGTCTTCCTATTTCAGGCAAGACTAAATGGGAATGATGCATGCTTTTTCAGTGTTTCACAGATACTTGCTTTCTCAGCTTCTCATGCAGTCTCTCTCTCCCCCCTTGCCCTCCGGGCTCCACTACGCCTCTCCACCCCAATGGCTCCCAGCCTCAGTCGAGTTTCCTTCAGCGTCTTGTTCCAGTCTTTTTGCCCCACCACTCCCAGTTCTCTCCCCACATCCCAACTCCTGATCTGATCAGTCTTCTCTTTCCCCTCATTTCCTATCCCTGCCATGAACTGTGAAATCCTGAAGTCTGATATAAATTCAAACAGCAGCAATGAGCAGGCTAGTAGGAACGGTTCGTTTTTCTCCTTTGTTCTGTTTCATGCTGGGTGGAACTTGGTTGTTTTTCACCAGTGAAACCATGAACCTAGGACACCTGGCCAACATGCAAACAAGTGAGCCAGACAAGGCTTTTACTGCAAGTTTCCCAATTGAATCAGACACACACGCAATTACTTCCTGAGAACTTTTAAATTTAAAACCCTGAAACCAGGCTAGCAAGCCTACTGTAGCTTCATTTTCTGAGTATAATGTCTCAGACAAGACCCATGTGGAGTTAGATTTTATAGCTTTCCTCAAATCCTGTTTAGCCTCCACCTTTTTTCCTCTACCTCTCTCTTTGTTCACTGACTAAAGGGTGGGATTTTACTATAGTGAGACAAAATGATGCAAGTTTCACTCTGAGGTAAACAACAAGAGGGGGGTCAAAAAGGCAGAATAGTGCTCACCATACCTTACTATTTCATGGTACAACTCTACAGGTGCCTGAATTATCTTACAGTAAAAATTTAAAAAACAAACAAAAAACGCAACTTTTTGTCGCTGAAGACAAAGGCTGTTTGTCTGACAGGTTCAGCTCCAAGGTTACATCCCAATCCTGTATTTACATTCATCCAGTAAGCAAATGGAAGTCTAATAGCGTTTTGCATGTGACCAAACACAACCTATACATCTTGACTATTTTGCCAAAAATTGACAGTTAACAAGCGAGCGAGCAATGCCGCATATGAGACAGGATTCTCTAGAGTTATTGTTTTTTTTAAAAAAGTGAAATATTGCTTGTTTACTATATTGTTTGAATTCAAACTGTATTACCAGCTAGTAACAAAAGCACTGGATCTCTAGGACTAAGTGTTTAATGTCATTCCAATCTCCTTAAAACAAAAGCTTTACAAATCTCTGACACGTTGTAAGCTAAGCTGTTTGCTTCATCTTTCTCTACTGTGTGTTCTTGTCCATGACCTCAGATCTGTACATACAAGCTTGTTCTCTCTCCCAAACCTTTGAAACATTGTCATTCACTATTTTCAGAGCAGTGGTAAACTCAGGTCCTGGATTCCTTTGGAAATTATTTTCATTTTTCTTTTGAGTGGACACATGCAAGACTTTCAAGGTGTCATTTCCTCACAAGAAAGGGGCTTCTTCATTTTCTTATTCCTTAACATTATGGTGTGGCAGGGGGAGGGTGGAAATAATGCACACATAAAAAAGATCTTTAATTATAATCTTTTTCAAATCTTTCTATGCAGTCGTTATAAACTGCCACGAATGAAGGCAATAGCTATCAGAAGGTCACATAAATCCATAACAATTCACCCAGAAGAGAAATGCTGAAAAACCCTATTCTGCTCAGTCTTAATTTTTAGACAGCACACATGTTTTTACTCTTCCAGCTGCACTGTGTAAAATATGTAAGATCTCTTCCTGCATACCATTTCCTGAAAAATACTTCATAATAAAAGGAAAGCTAAACTGGTAAAGGAGGACTGTGAACTGATATTGTGAACACGGTTAACATAAGGTGGATGAGATGTTCTGCTCAACAAATCACAAGCTGTTTTACAAGCCAAGCAACCTCAACTTCTTTTGAATACAATGGGAATATAGTCTGTCCAGCATGTCATATAATTAGGCTCAGAGTGGATGAAAGATGTTCCTATAAGGAATGGAACTTGCTGTCAATTTCACACCAAAGCCAACGTTTTCTTACCGCTCAGGATTATTTCTAGTTACGCAGGATACACAAAGGACCCAATTCTGACCGAGGAAAAGATAGCCCTTTAGGGCTAGGAATCTTGGCAAACAGGTCTTAATCTTATTTTATTCCCAATATTAATTGATTGTGCCTTTTTCCCACCTATCTTTGGAATCCGAGAGCCGAGACTGTACAGTCCCTTCTGTTGCTACATCTTCCAGTAGCAGCAAACATGCCGCAGTACACACTCTGCAAGCTACTTTAAAAGCATTTCACTTTCTTATCCCAGTGCATCAGTATTGACTCCATTGATTCAGATGTCAGCGGGCCAGAGGCCATCAATAGAAGAGTGCGCATTTGAAGTGGCAGCATATGACGGATACTAGCTGTAAGTTCTTATTTTGTCTAAGCTATCATACAACCTGTTTCAACAAGCTCTTTCTACTGCCAGCTTTGTTTGACAAGCATACGTTTTTGGGCACAAGAGTTATTCTCTCTAGATATTCATAAATAATGCTACACACCAATTTCACACTTCAGTAGCACACAGAGGAAAAGGACAAGGGAATTTCAAGGGCCACTGTGGAACCCTGTTAACAAAACTAACATCTGTTTATTCAAGCATCTCTCTCCATAAAGCAAAGTCTTTAGCTTCTTGTCACATCACCTGTAATCCATGTCTGTCCTGAGGGTGGTGTGTTTTGTACAGTCCTGTGGAGCTATGATCCCTGCTTTGGGGTTAGCCCCACTACTGCACTGCTATACAAATACACCCTTGCTATAGCACCCTTCAAAATAATGAACCTTCGGCTATAATGACCTCAGTACCTGGATTCCATCTCCAGCCTAGAGTGAGCAGATGTCCCAGTTCTCCAGGGACACTCCCAATATCACCGTTTCCTGATATTCCCAATATCTCCCTTTCTTAACTATAGCAATACCAAATGTTGTTGTATGATATGACATCAAGATTTCATCAGCATGAGTTTGCTGTTTGTGAATAATGCAATAATTCACAAGACCTAATCAAAGTCCTGCACTTAGGATGGAAAAATCCCATGTACTGCAACAGGCTGGGGACAGATCGGCTAAGTAACAGCTTTATAGAAAGGGACCTGGGGGTTATGGTGGACAGGATGCTGGATACGAGTCAGTGTACCCTTGTTGCCAAAAAGGCCAACAGCATGTTGGGCTGCATCAGTTGGAGCGTTGCTGGCAGATTGAGGGATGTGATTATTCCCCTCTATGGCACTGGTGAGGCCGCATCTGGATTACTGTGTCCAGTTTTGAGCTCCCCACCACAGAAGGATGGTGACAAATGAGAAAGAATCCAGCGGAGAGGAATGGAAATGATTAGGGGGTTGAGACATATGACTTATGAGGAGAGACTGAAGGAACTACTTGAAGGGATGCTCCAAGGAGGATGGAGCTCGGCTGCTCTCAGTAGTAACAGAAAACAGAACAAGAAGCAATGGTTTCAAGTTGCAGCTGAGGAGGTCAAGGCTGGATATTAGGAAAAACTTTCTTACTAGGATGGTGGTGAGGCATTGGAATGGGCTACCTAGGGAAGTGGTGGAATCTCCATCTTTGGAGATATTTAAGGCTTGGTTAGACAAAACGCTGGCAGGGATGATTTAGCAGGCATGGTCCTGCTTTTAGCAGAGGGTTGAACTAGATGACCTCATGAGGTCCCTTCCAGACCTAATATTCTGTGATTCTAAGTGTCTTATCTAAACCATCCCAAAGAAGTAACAACAATATCTTTAGGTCCCATGCACCCTCAAGTCTTCTCTATGTGTCACATACAGTATATAACAGAAGAGTCATTTTGGAACATTTAAAGAATAGAACTGGGGGTATTTATTGAATTTCTTTACCAGCAACAACATGACTCAGTCACCATGACTCCAACTTTACAGGCCTCACCCTTTTAAGGGAGCTTAAAAACCTTTTTTGAACAGTTACCTGCTTGGAGATCTTTTTTCAATAAAACAATGTCATCACATTAATGTCCAGTATCCCAGGCCCCTTCCATGGCTGTGTGTTCAGTGAACTTCATCCTTGTGCAGATTGCAGAAGCTATGTTTTCTTCCGTGTCAGGTTCCAGCTAGCTGAGCAAACTAAAAGCTTTACAGCACCCTACCCAGACTCCAAGACTGAGCTTCCCACGTAAAAAAGGTACAGTCCCCAATACCTCAATAGCTACAGACAATTCATTAGAAAGACGGGAATCTCTACTTTCCAAAGTGGGGCGGGGACCATTCTAAGTCTGTGCATTTATGGCATATTTATAAATTTCCAACTATGCAGTTCTGATCTCCTTAAATAAAGCAAACAAAACAAACAAGATCAAACTGGACTTTTAAAAAGACAATCAGAATCATCCAGGGACTTGAGAATATAGTTTGAAGAAAGGTTTAGAAAAGTGTGTGTATTTATCTAAAGAAATTAGATTTAAGGAGGGATATATGAAAACTATATATAAATACAAAAAAGTAACAACATGAGGGAGAAAAAGGCATTATTTGCATTAAACACTAAGGGCAAATTGAGGAGTGGTTTCATATATTCAGGATGTTAAGGCCAGAAGGGACCATTTTGATCACCTAGTCTGACATCCTGCATAGCGCAGGCCAGATCTCACCCAGTGGTTCCTGTATCAAATTCAATTACCTGCAGTTTAGCAAAAGCTTACATTCTAGGAAGACATCCAGACTTGATTTGGAGACTCAAGTGATGGAGAATTTCCTATGGCCATTGATAAGTTGTTACTCCTTCTATTAAAATCTTGCATCTTATTTCCAATTTAAGCTCATGCAAAAAAATAGATTTGTTAATCTAAGTGCCACAGGACTCCTTTTTTATCAAAAAAGGACAAATTCAATATGATGCAAGGTCATTGCTGGAAGGACTGTAGCTCCCACTACATTTGCACCAAGAATGTGTCTGGTACTTAGTAAATATATACAAAAATTAACACCACCAATTTGTGGACCGATTACAATACCAGGCAGACAGTGAAGCAGTGTGGCCTAATAAGGAAGCCAATGTGGCAGCTCATTAAAAGCATTCAGATCAAGTTTAGATAAGTACAAACACAGAGAATCCTGCATTTAAGTCCTTTCTCATGCACAAGTCACACTGGCATAAATGAGTGTTTAACCCAAATAAAGATTTCCGGTTTTAACTTGAATAAAAAACATAGTTCAGAGCACTTGTTGCAGAAAGCATGATGCTGAGTGCCATCCACTTCTATCACCTATAACTTTGCACAGGATGAAGATGGTTTTGCATGTAAAGTAGCCAGCCAGACTTGGGATGAGAAACCACATAAGATCATTCCTCCTATGTGAATTGGGAGGTAATGTATTCTCTGTATGAGCCCCACTAATTCAGCAATGTGTACTTCTTTCCTTACTTCCAGCCCCTCCCTAGATGCCACTCATTCAGCCTGAGGTGAGGGAGTGGAAAAGAGAATAGATAAAGGATGGGTACATGGTAGTTAATAATTATCTGTAGAGCAGGAGCACCTAAGAGCCCCAGCTGAGATTGTACAAACAGTAAGAGAACGCCCCAGCCTAACAGAGCTGATGGTCACTTACTCTGGAGGGGTTGAGGGAATTCTGTGTCACTGCACAAACACAAAATTCGTGTGCCACTCAGTTTCCACCTCCCCCCCAAGAATAAATGATTCTGATGGGGGAGTCATGGGCGTGCACAAAGAAGGGCAAAAGGGGAATGGACCCCCAAATAAACATCATAGGGCACAAAACTTCTCCGGACCTGGGGCAACAGGGGAAGGAAAGTTCCTGTCGGGGCTGAGCTCGGAGGAAAGTATGAATTCCTCTTGTGGGCAAGGGTAGGAGGGAAGCACAAGCTCTTCCTGCAGGGCCAAGGAGCAGGGCACGGGAAGAAGGGGCATGAGCTCCTCCCAGAAACAGGGGCCATATTTAAATTCCTGTGCATGCCCTATGGGGAGGAGAAGGAAAGCCACAAGAGTCACGATTCACTTTCATCTTTCACCCACCAAAGACTGATGTGGTGCCAAAAGAGAGGGCAGCTGACTCACAAGCCAGAGCATCTGGCCACGGAGGAAGAAACACAGCCTGCCTTCCTTGCAGTGCTGTGCCTGCAGGGGCAGGTGAACAGGTACAGGCATGGAGAGGATGGACAGAGGAGGGCACACAGGATTGCTGGGGTGGTCATGCAGGCTAGGATTCAGAAGGACTAGAAGGGGGACAGAATGAGGCAGAAACACAGCAGCAAGTGTTAGACTGGCCGATTGGCTGCTGGTGGTGATGTTTGTTCTATTTAAAGCTCCTGTCTGAAAAAAGTCAGAGGACCAGATTTAAACCCTTCACTGTATTTTCATAATGGAACAGTAACATTCAGTTCAATCAGGCTGACTATAGGTTAGGATCCACAGAAGCAAACATAAAAGCTCATCTCCAGCTGTAAAGACAGGGATGCTTAAAAACTTGAAGTTCAGGAATTACGACTTCTGGTGTCTCTTGATGTGTCTGCAATTTAATGTGTAAACATAAAGTTTATTTTTTTGCTAAGAGACATCCATGTTGTTGCACAGCATATTGCTGCTGTTGTAATGTTTTAGGAAGGCAGTTTATCATCAGCAGCTGATATTCTCCAGTTATTCCCGAGGAAAGTACATCTGTAAAGGGGGACATAAATTCCTTCAGCTGTCGTTAATATACTGTCCAGTTGCCCATAGGCCTGAATATATGAGGTGCTAAATAACCTCTTGCTTCCATTAAAATTGAAAGCACTTGGCCTCTCTTCTCAGCCTGTCACCTCTAGGGTTTCAACCCTGCAAATACACAGATGAGTATCTTTACATATATATATATACTTTCCTTTGCAGTAGGATATGCAGGACACTTGCTTTGGTGAGATACAGCCAGACAATACTTAAGCACTCTGCAGGACAGGGGTATCAAAGTCATTTGCTATGGGAGGCCGGGTTTGACTTAAATGTAGGCCATACATACTATTAATCAAAATACTGTGGCTCTCTCACAGCATCGCAGAGTGCTGTGCCTGGGAAAATGTATTCCACCATACCACTCTCTCTCTGTTAGGGAGAGAGTGTGGTCCCCTGGAGCGCAGTCACGGGACAGACAGAAGAGGTTCTTGGAAGAGGTTTGTAGGCCATATTTGGCCTACAGGCTGCATGTTTGATGCCCCTGCTGTAAGATGATGTTTCAGCAGCTATATTACTTGAAGGCTAGGAGGTCACATGTCCCAGTGCACTGGTTGAATCAAGATTGCTTCACAGGTGATTGGTGAATTTGAGAGGCAAACGGGATTTGGAAGGACTTAACAATAACTTACTCAGGTTCACTCAGAATATCACGTAGGCTTCCAATTAACATTGGAGCTTTGAAAATCTTACCCGTTGCTTATTAAGAGAGGTGTTACCATAAGGGTTCAACAGAAATGTGACCTACCGTAAGAAATACAAGCATTCAAAAATGCAACCAGTTGTTTTTCTAATGTAAATCATAAACAATCAATTCTTATAACTGAACTACAAGCTAGAGGTTTTATTATAAATTTCTGGAAGTGTCCTTTTGAAATATAACCTGGGAAGAGAGGTATTTTATTCTTGTCTTGTAACGAATATAGAGTTATCTCCCTTTTCGCTTTCTGCTTGCAGATGAAGTCTTGCTTGAATAACGGTAGTGATAAACTGACTACATTCTAAAAAGAGTAAGTGCAAACCCTAAGAGAAATGCACAGTGCCCAGTTCTTCTCCAGGACTGGTGAGATTCAGGAATAGCTCAATTGAAATCATATGGATTTATGATAGAATAATATCAGCCACATGAGGAAAATCAAGCCTTTTGTATTCAAAGGGGGGAGGAACTCATAAATCCTAAAAATTGTATACAATTTCTAGAAAGGAACTTGATCTCCTCACAGATTAACATAAGAACCATGATAAAAACAAAGCCTGGATTCAAATACAATATAATCTGCTGCACACAGAGTGGTCACATACAGCCAAGAGACCATGAACAAAACCCCTGTCCTAATCTACAAACACAGTGAAGTAAAGATGCACTGAAATTTTCACAGTGCCAGGTAATTCTTTATATAATCACTAAGAAAACCAGAAGTCATGCAGCTAATGTTTTTCAGGCTGTCCAGAGTTGTTCCTTACTATCAAGAAGACATTTCAGGACAGAACTTAAGGGCCAAAATGAGTGGTGTGTGTGTTTGTTGTGGAGCCTTCTTCAATATACCATGAATTCATGTTCACATGCACTAAGGTCACTTTGCTCCCTGGCAGGAATAACTTCATAAGGGAATCTATGGCCAGCCAGAATGAGCACAAATTAAAATAGATTTTCTGCCTATTAGAAGGGAAAGGGAGAACCAGAATGGAAACATCCAGGAGAGCCTTAAACTTCATTTACACCTTTTCAAGAAATGACCTACCCACATGTTTATCAAAACTTTAAGATGCCAACATTTAAACTCACCTCCAGACATCAAGTATAATTATTATGTATAGCTCCACTCCGATGTCAGGTTTCTGTAAAGTTTAACATCCAAACCAAGATTAGACCCTGACATCAACATCCATCAGCTCTATTCAGCCAATCAAACTGGTAGATCATATTTCTTGCAATCCTGTGGAATACATATTTTGCCCAGAAGAATGTACTGAATTAAATTTTGTTTTGAAAAATTAGTACATTGACAAACTTGTACTAAAAAAACCTCAGCATTATTAATTCATAGAAAATTGTATATGAAATACAGCCATAGTGGCTCAGAAAAGCACAACAGGAAATAAATCAAGCTTAGAAAAATCATTAAAAGGCAGCTAATGACATCCTCAAGAATCATCATTCAGATAGGCTGAACAGGAAACCTTCCAGAAGCCAGGCCACCTTTATCTCAAATGGCCAATATTAATGCTTTGGATTTTTGGTCAATATTAATGCTCTGGATCTTGGAGAGCTGCCAGCAAGTCTGCCTGAACTCCTGTTTGCTAAAGATAATCTGATGGAATTCTGAAGTAGGAAGAAAAATCAAATTCCACTCAAGTAGGAATGGAGTGCTTTTAATTTAATTTTCAAAAAAGCACCTTCACGCTCTCACCCGCAGTTCTCCATCGATATTCACAGAGCCACCTCATGGTCCTTCTTTAAATCTATCTTTAAAAACTCTTCTGTTGTGTTGCCCAGAAGAAAACTCAGTAATGGTTAGGCAGCTGGTGTCCTGTGACTGCTGCTTATCACACTCATCGCTAGTATTTTCATATGCTCCCTGTGCCTATTGGTTGTGTCCAGCTGTGTGTACAGTCTCTTACGTAAGCTTTATCTACACTGGAGCTGACTGTGTCATTTCCATCTCATGGAGACGTACCCGGATTCACTCCAACTGATCTAGCACACTAAAAATGAACGTTCAACTAGAGAGGTGTAAAATCTGGCTGGGCTAGCTGCCCTGAGTCAGACACCATCTGATGCCCAAGGTTTGTACTCTGAGGGAAGGAGTAGTCCATACCAGTGGTTCGATCTTTTGTGGCTGTAACACACTTGGTGGTATATCACAACCCTACAGGGCACACCAGCCCACCCTCCCAAGGCCAAATCTAGTCATATCTCCAGCTCTCCATGACACACTTACCACTGTGTGGCAACACAATAATGTGTCCCAACACTGTGTTTGAGAACCACTGGTCTGCACAGCAAAAAATAGCCAGCCAGCCAGCCAGCCAACCAAAGCATATGAAAAACACCTGTGGTAGGGAGTCTGAGAGTCCACTGCTACTTTTAGACTTTTGTTTTCATATCCTGAAAGCCAGCAAAGGAGTGTTCGTAGTCTCACGTATCTGGATTTTTTCCCCCCTGGATTTTCTGGCTTCCTTCCCTCTCTCTACTTTCATGGGGCACATTAAAAATCTCTGCAGATTTCCCAAAACTAATGTTTAGCTAGCATCTGTTTGGGGAAAAGTCTTGATATTCCAGAATTTCCATGATCTAGCCATGTTGGGAAGAGGAAGTACAAAGATACCAACAAAAAAGGATGCCAGCCTTTAACCAGTTTCCCTACCCGAAAGGAGGCTGCTATCAAGGAGCACTTTGCCAGCAGACCACATCATCTGGCTCCTTAACTGAAGTTCTAGCACCTGATATATCTGCAGTCAAGCTAATTTTCAGCTTGGGTACTTATGCACATGCTAGCTTTACTCAACTTAGTGTGCTAGAAATGTTGTCATAGTGACATTAGGACAGACTAGACACTTGAGAAAGCATGTAGAGTCCAGGTACTCTGGGCAGTGGGCCTGGCCTCCTGCCCACGCCTACATTTCTGTATTTAGCATATTAGTCGGATCAACACTAATATGCATGTGTGCATGTTCCTGAGCTGGAAATTATACCTCTAGCTTGCGTGTAGACATACCTGGGAAAGTCCATAAGGCTGCAAAATTAAGAGTGATTTTTTCCCCTTTTTTTCTGTTTTTGTCCTTTTAATATCCAAGAGCAGTGCCAATCTTTTTAGAATCTTCAGTTTTAAGTGTGAAAGTGCTGAAAGTACTTGTGCATTTATGGGCACCTACAAAGTCTACACTGGGAAGGCTCTGTGAAGAAAGTTCTCAAACATCTTAACAACCCTATATATTGTCTTTCAAAGCTATTCATTAGCATGTATTCTATATTAAAAAATCTTGGAGACTTGGCATTATCTTCTATAACTTCTGGTATAAGATGTGAAACTTGTGCTCATCAACTTAAGCAAAGCCTTGGCCATATCTGGAGTTCATTAAGTTGACTTAAGAGCTTCCTTAGGCTGACTTAATAACTTTCACTTTTTAAGTTGACTTAGGCATTAAGTTGACTTTATTAAGTCAACTTAATGCAATGCGGCCATCTAAATCGATTTAAGAAGCCCTATGTAATAACATGTGCCTGCTTAAGTCAACATAGTAAAGTTGACTTAAGCAAACATCTTTTATTAGGACACTTTGTTAAGTTGACTTAAGAGAAGGGGGGGATTCACTAAGTTGACTTAATAAAGTTGACTTTAAGTAGACTTCATTAAGTCGACTTAACAAACTTGACTTAGCTTTTGTAGTGTAGACATAGCCCAACAGTATCCTGTTAAAGTCTCTCTTATAGCTGTTGTGGAGGAAAGATAAGCAACAACATGAGAAGAAAATTCTAGTAAGGAAGCTTTATAATTAGCTTTAAGGTTGTGGTTCAGGTATGAGATAATAACTGGGTTTCAGTAGTAAGATATTTAACCAGCTCTAAGTCAGAGCCTTGATTAGCATTGGTAGAATTCTTTAGTTGGATTTACAGCCACATAGACAGCCACCTTCTTAGAATCCTTATTAGGGTACATAAAGATTGATTATTTTTAATATTAATTTAATTACTTAGTTTCATTATTTAATTCTAATCCAAGGTTCAGATTAACGGGTTGATGTAACCTTGATTTGATTTAATCATTATATTTCTTTATTCTTATTTTCATTTAATATTAGTAACAGTGGCTGAGTTGACAGTATATTTTTAAGCATTTTAATAAAATTTATACAAAGATACTGAGTTGCGTGTCTTTAAATAAGCAATGTCCATCTAGAACAACTGATGAGCTGGATGAATAATAGCTGATCAACCTGAAAACCTGCACAAATTCCACCTAATTAACTTTTGGTTATCACAGCTTAAATGTACTGCCAAGTTCAGAACTAAAGTCTTTTTCAAAATATTTAAATATTGAAGTTTGGCATTATATTTGGAATGTCAAATAAGAATCTAGAATGAACTATGGAATTATAATCATTAATCACTTAAGATCTTTTAAGGACATGATTAGAATGATTATAAAAAGAGTTTAGTGCTATTTTGGCATTATTTAACCACTGTGAAAGCACTGAATGCCTAATAAGATACAATCAAAGTGCACTCACATCTACCCTGAGCTTATATACAAAAGCTTTCCCAAGGTCCTAACAGTGGTCTTTTTCCATCAAGGGGGAAAAAGGCTAAGTTAAAAGGGGAGGGCTACAGCCAACAGTTCTTACAAGTCTACAAACAATAAGTAGCTGATAGTAACTTTCACTGGGCTCTAAATGGAGCACTACTTAGCAGGACTGCAGGTGTTTATCCATTTTGATTGAGTCTTTGGAGTAACATTTTCAAAAAAAAATATTTCTGGTTCTGAACTGAAAATAGGAATCAGAAAAGGAAAGTGCTACCTTATTTTTAGACACTTGAATTTAAGGCAATGGCATCACTGCTCTTCAGATTACTTCAAAATAGACTATTTTAAATTTAGTAAAATAGCATCTCTGTAAAATCCTTTTATTTCATTTTATTTTAACTCCAGTGGCATCAGAACAAGGTAATGCAGTACAGTTGAGGAGAACTGTGAACTAGCTCACTGCAACAGTTCTGAGGGGAGAAGAGCATGGAGGAGAAAGATGCTATGCAATGTCTTCCAAGAACTTCTACCAGGAACTCTGGCTACATACAAATTGAACTGAAAATCCAGCCTCCAGACCAGGGGTCTCAAACTCAAATCAACATAGAGCCACATGAGGACTAGTACGTTAGGCCAAGGGCTGCACCATGCATGAGGACTAGTGCGGTAGCCTGAGGGTCACACCACTGAAAACTTTTAGTACAATGGTATTGCAAATATCGAGAGCAACAGTGTTGTTGCAGACCGCAAGAAAGACCTTTTAGGGGCCACATGCAGCCCTCGGTCCACGTGTTTGAGACCCCTGCTCCAAACCCTGCCACTGGCACCAATAATGCAGAATTTTTGTACTTTTGCTCTGACCTGAATAATAATTGAGAAACTAAAACAAACATCTTGCAAACATCATTAATTTGGTTGGGAATGTGGAACGAAAATATCACATATCTAATTCATGCATCTGGTAAAGTGGGTTGGAGCCCACAAAAGCTTATGCCTGAAGAAATTTGTTAGTCTTTAAGGTGCCACAGGACTCACATTGTTTTTGCTGTATACAGATTAACAGGGCTACCCCTCTGAAACTTGTCTCCATGCACATCCCTAACTGACATAGCTGTTCTGGCAAAAAGCTTCAGTGTGGCTAGGCACAGTTATACTGGCCAAAAAAAAAAAAAATATTGGCATATCTTATTTTGCTCAGTAAAAGGGTATAAGCTACATCTCTACTAGGAAGGTTTGCCAATATATCTATACCAGAACAGCAAACCCTTTCTAGTATAGAGAAGTCCTAAGTATGGGTAGAGGAAAAAAAAATGGAATCAGATACTCTATGAAGAGAAAGAGCATAACTTTTTTGAGTTCAGTGGAAAAATTATTAGTAACGTGTGTTCTACAGTAGCACCTATGAGCCCCAGTGATAGACCAGGAACACATTTTGTGACAGACATCATCTAACCATAGACCTACGTGTTATCTAAGCATCAAACAAAAGACCACAGGTGGCCACTGACAGCTGGGAAATTAGTCAAACAGCTTTTTGGAGATCACTCCTGTGGGGGTCAACAGCATAAGTTTATCTTGTTTTGTTACTGTTAAACACAAGTGAAATTCAAACTTTAGGCAGTGGCCTGCACTGAGAGCTATCTCAATGCACTTACTGATATGTCCCCGAGGAAGCATGGTGTGCACTCAATTTCACTGGAGGAAACAAAGGAGAGGCAGGGCCATGGTCCATCCCCTCCCCAGCCCTCTCTTTGGCATGGTGAGCACTATCTGGGGCAGTGGCACAGACCTGTTCTTTCATGCAAGTGATCCTGACAACTTATTGTTATTGGTCCTGTGCAATGAGATTTCATGCACCCTACCTCACTTCTGCACCTCTGAAAGGAAGCCACAATCTCCCCCTGAAGTGGCCTTCCTACTGAACCCAGTCCCAGCACTCCTCTGATCCACATGGGAGGAATAGTTTTATTTATGTAGTGCTAAATTCCATTTAGAGTAGGGGCCCCGCACAACTGAACTATCATCTAGTAGCATCTGCCTTAAAGTCCTTTGGTAGCAATGCTGGAGACTTACTATAGACAGGCATCTGTGGCTTAATAGGAGGAGTTTTACAGAGAACAAGCATTGACTTACTCAGCAGCTGCTGGAGCTGTCTCACCACCGCTTGCCTACCTGGGCACACAGCCACGCTTACTGATGCTTATTTCCTTTCCTCACTGTCCGGCTTGCTTCCTCATATGTACACACGTTCCTCTATTTGCAACCCATTCGCTTCCTCACCCCAACTCTCTGTAGGCCTCAAGCTCCTAAATATATTCATTTCTTTTTTATTTACAAATCTCATTTTTCTTCAAATGCTGCAGCTTCGAGCACACGTACAGTCAGCATTATTTGAACTTTCCTATTTTCATCCAAAACAGTCTGAAATTTATCTCCCCTTCACAATAGAGTGGGTTAGCTGAAGTTGACTAACAAGAGAGAAAGGCCTTGACCTGAATTCAGGTCTGAGACAGATAAAGAGGGAACAATAATCATATTTTAGCAAGACCCTTTATTATGCTTTATATAGACTAGCTTCTGTATTTGTGAACTGATCAATAAAGCTACAGTTATTTGGAACAACTATTGCTATATTTTTCCTGCCAAAGGACGTTCAGTCCTTAACAAAATCAGGTGCTGGGGGAAGACTCTAAATTTGGTGCTTTGGATAGCTGTAAAGCTGCCAACAAAATCTTGCATGTGTTCCTGAATTCCATAACCTCTCTCTTTTGCTCTGTGTGCTATTGAACACTCTCTTTGATATATCCAAGCCACACTCAGTTCAGAAGGGAGTGAAAAATAGATGTAGGAAAATCTACTAATGTGCACTTGAATGCACACAACAATGTAGCTATTCATTAAATGAAATTGAAAGAAAAATTGCAACAAGCAGGGTGCCTGGGTGAAACTTTCTGTAGAGAAACCCTACCTTCAGTCTTCCAATTACAAACTGTGCATGGCTATTCCCTGTAATATACAGTCAAAATATCTGACTTTGCACAGAAATATGTACATAGTGCCTTACGATCTAACCTAGATAAAAACTCACATGGAACAAAATTATATAATTTTGTGAATGCTATAAAAATAGCATCTGCTTTACATATGGGACTTGAGGTCATATGGTGACTCCTACATTCACCACATGAAAGTCATCCTGCCTTTTATATATTACTCCCATAAACGTATCAACAATGGAGCATTTCATCTACATATAGTAAACATATGTCCTCTCCACAGGGAACTTTATGTTTTGTTTAAAAAATGACATGTATTCACCACCACGGTACTGAATACAACATGAACCCAGAAAGAAGGCACACCGTGACTCTACTGCCACATTTTAAACAAACAATCAGTGGGATGCCTACACAGAGGCACTTTACTGCACATACAAAGCCCATGCTCCATATCGCCAAAATCGAAGAGTTTTACCATCCAAGCTAAAAGAAAAGTCACTATGTATACCAGGGTTGGTTCTACCATAGAGGCGACCTAGGCGATCACCTAGGGTGCTAAACTGGAGGGGGGGCACCAAGAGCTGCTGGACTAGGGCCAGCGAGCCTATTTTAAATTTTCTGCCCTGCTCCGCAAAGGCACATAGCCCAGGACAGAGCAAGGCAGGAAGCTGTTTCAGCTGACTCTGCTCAGCAGAAAGGGTAAGGTGGGGAGCTAGAAATGGGACTGGAAGGGAGGGGGGCTAGGAACAGGTTTGGGGGGGCTGGAAGGAGGAAAGGGGGCAGGTGCCCCTCAGCCAGTCTGTGGCTCATCCTGAGCAGCCTGTGGGCCACCACTCAGCCTGCACCGCTCAGCCAGTCCACGGTCCAGCTCGACCTGGCACAGAGCCCACGCCTCTTGGCCAGCCCATGGTCCAGCACAGCCCACCAACCGGGCCCTCCGCTCGGCCTGGTACACAACCCATGCCCCTCGGCTGACCCACAGATTGGCCAGGGGCTAGGAAGAGCGGGAAGAAGGGCGCACCAACCAGCCTACACGAGCTGGGCCACTACCAAAATCACAGGCACCTAGGGCACCAGAAACCTTGGGCCAGCCCTGATTTGTACAGCATAATAATAACAGGGCTTCCATCCTTTGAGGATCAGCCACTTATATAGATCCCAACTTCCAGTCGAAGACTGCTGCTGTCCCATGATCACAAACACTTGAACAACTGAGGCACTCCAGACAGTAGATGGCAGTGATACACAAATACATTGTCCACTACATTAATGCTATGCTATCACGAACACCAGCAAACACTCCATTTCTAGTCAGCACCCCAGCAGCATGCCCGTGAGTTTCAAATCTGACTATTCTAATTTACACCTAGGTGAGATGTGGAAAAGAAAATGCAAAAACCTAGAGCGGGTTGGCTGTTTGTTTTTACAGGTGTGAATTTCATTAAGTTTCACACATCACCGGTGTTGCCAGCTTTCACGGTTTTATCATGAGTTCTGCAGAACATGGTGTGTTTCTTAAAAGCTTCCTCTCCTGGAGCCATGTTAATATGTAAGAATCTCAACTTCCCTTTAATTAAAAGAAAAGAAAAGAAAATGAAATGTTTAGTCCACAAAGCTGTGGAGAAAAGGTTAGATATATGATGGCTGCTAGGCCCAAGTGCACCTGAAAGGCTCTAAATCTAGAAATCAAATAAAAATAGCCCCAGATATGTTAGCACTTAAAAAAATCACAAAACAATTCAAAGCCCATGATTTGGGGATGGGGAGGTAGGAGGGCTTCATTTATTATTTTTAATATCTGAGTTAGTAACACAGAATCTCCATTCCTAACCTACCTGCCTAAGCTTTTCAACATGTGTACAAGCAGAATGAAGAAGAGACAACTCCCTCTGTGACCCAAGCAGGCAGCAAGAAACCCAACACTATGAAGGTTGTCCATTGCCCTGTCTTGATCATATGGGATGAAATTTTACCTGCAGGTATGCACAGACATCACCCCAGTTATGATGAGAAGACTGTGTATATGAAGGAGCAGAAATGGGATTTTTAATTTTTTTAAAAAAAATTCTAAATCTTATCTGCATTCTTACAAGCATTCTGGCTTAGTTAAAAATACAAGCTGTAACACAGATTTTAATAATTACAATTTTAATAATGATAAAAGATACTTTACTATAAATGATGTAAAGTTACTGGAATAAAATCTTTTCAATGCACATTATTTTTATAATATTTTAAGGAAGGCAAACTTACCATAAAATATTAGCATACTATTTTAAGAATTGCTTATTAAGAATAAGGATAAACTTAAAAGATTCTGGCTGGCCAGCTGGTAAGCCTTCCTCCTCCCAGTGCACTAGAAAGGGTGATCAAATTGCTGAATACTTATGCTCTCTTTGGTACATTTTTTATGTACATACTTGTATGAAAGCTTTTCCATTATTTCACTATGTGACGGTTCCATGGGAGGAAGAGTCACATTTTTCCCAAAAATGTATAATACAGTCTAGCTACTAACAATCAAAAAAGAAATTAATTTGTATTCTATTTAAAATAAAATACACAGTAAGCAGGTCAGGAGATCTCTCCAAAGCAGGCATTTTGTCCTAAAAGGAATCTTGAATAATTTCCTTCCAAAACTCTAAGTCCCAGCCACAACCACCACATGTGAAAATATATTCCTTTTCCCCACCAACAGACTGCCTTCCTAGTAGAAAATATATGATGAATCTTAATGGAAGTCATATGCTATCTGTATAGTAATTTATAAAAAAAATTCTTTGAGTTACACAAAGTGAAAATATATCTCCTTCTTCCTATACAGACATCCACGCATCCAGATTAATATATTTGCCCAGATCCCTCTCCCATCTTTTCTCTGGATTGCTTTCTTATCATCATCATTTTCAATCAAAATTGTATCTATCTTTGAAATTAAATCTTGCAAGCTTGCTCTTGGGTCAACTCTGCAAATATGATTAAAGATCTAACCAAAATTGTGTCATATTTACATATAACATAAAACGAGTTGTAAATACTGAAAATAAGGGATTTTTACATTGCTTATGTTATTACACATCTCTTGTAAATGATTTCAAATCAGGGCCTAGCACAGTTGTTTGAACTGAATCATGCTCAGCTTTTACCACACAAAATAGTCACTTTGATATTTCCTTGGGATATATTCCTGATTATTAATGAAAGTTGCTAATGCAGAAGGCTTTTGTGACAGGAATTTAGATAATTTAGCCAAAGCTCCTAAGGTGGTCTGGTCTGGATGAATGGGTAAGTTAATTTTCGCTTTCCTAAATTTCTTTGCAACACAAAGGGTGTGTTCACACAGGCTTCTTATTTTGAAACAACAGCAGTTGTTTCAAAATAAGAAACAGCATGTCCACATGACATACTCCCATTTCGAAACGGGAGCCGTGTTTTGAAATGGCTTAAACCTCCTTCCGTTTCGAAACAACCCCGTGGGGATGTGTTGTTTCAGAACAAACTGTTCTGCAACAACATTTGATCTTCCTCCCAGGGTGCTTAGCACCCTGGAAGAAAGTGCCACCCCCTCAGCACCCCAGGGTGCTGAGGGGTGTCCCCTGGCTGGCAGAGGGGGACTGCAGACTCCCGGGGGGTGAGCCGCAGCCAGCAGGCAGGCTCACCCCACCTGGGTCTGCAAGGGACTACAGACCCCCGCGGGGTGAAGCGGAGCCGGGTGCCTCACCCCGCGGGGGTCTGCAGCCCCCCCGAAGCGAAATAGCATCTCCACGGGTGTGTGTGTGGGTGTGGGTGGGTTTTTTTTGGTTGTTGTTTTTTTGCTTTACGAGACTAACACGGCAGCCCCTTTGGAACATGGGAGCCAAAGAAGCTGCTGTGCAATAAAGGGGGTGTTTCTATTTTGGTATGCTTGGTGATGACCAGAGTGGGGAATCAGAAGCATATTTTCTTACTGACTGAGAAACTGGTTTAAGTACCACCTGTCAGTGGTTTGGGCGTTTGGCCCCTGGTTTTGCATCTTCCCTGATTTTGGCACATTCAGAACGTTATCCCTGGAGGCTCGGGTAACAGGGGGACTGAGTGGGGTGGGGGAAAGAAGCAAATTAATGCCCCTGCCACAGCAAAGCTTCCTGGTGTGGAGCAGTGGACGCTGATACAACTCAAAGGGTAAGAAGAGCCATTTTTTAAAAAAAAAATCCTTCAATAAATAAGTTCCAAAGAGGTTAGTTCCAAAGAGGCTTAAGGGTGCCACAGGAGTCCTTATTTGTTCTTCAATAACCAAGGGTTTTGAGAGCTGCAATGGGTGTTGCCTCCTGGTGGGGAGGAGCCCCAAACCAGGAACAGGCCCCCTGCCTGGTTCCCTCAGCAGCAGGACGGAGGAGAGCCTGGAGCCTGGCAGGGGCTACTTGCGGTGAGGGGGCAGAGCCTGGCGCGGGACACCTGGAGGGTGTCCCATGGCAGTGGGAGCCCAGAGCCACAAGGAGGCAGCCAAAGAGCCGCATGCAGCTCCAGAGCCACAGGTTGCAGACCCCTACCCTAAGTGTAGATACATCTTTAGGATCACGTTGTGCGTTTGATCCACTGCAGGAACTACTCCCACAGATTTCAAATGAGATTTGGGCTCATATTGATGGCAGCATACACCCTTAGTATTCACTGATAGCAAGAGCCTAAATGAGAAAAATACTTCACTGGGTTTGTTACCAGCTTCCACTCTGCTCAGTCTCTGGCTTGTCAAATTTAATAAGAACCCAGTAAAAATAATGAGAGTATTCATGGAGCTTTCTAAAAATGTAACAGCAAGCGTTTATTTTCCATTGTGTCTGCACTTTACACAAACAGCAAGTTTGAAAAGGGCCACACCAGGAATCCCTGGAGAATTGTGTATTCTCAAGCCTCAGTGGCTACATAAATAATTCAGTGTAATTGAAAGGCATCACATAAGAATCAGTGAAGTCATCCCAAGTTTTTAGTTTTTTTATTGGAAACAAAAATTCCTCTCACTCCGATATAATCAATGCAAAAGTCACCATAGTACGGAACAAAGGGAAAAGTCGGGGAAGATGAGCAGCTGGTTGCTTGAGATCAGTGAACTATACTGCTGAGCATCTAAATGCTTACAGCTATGACGGGTTTTGATTTTAACTCCTTTGTGTAAGCGGGGGGATGGACCCGCTCTTGTGGGGAACTTCCCAGACTTTGTATACCACCCCGGTGAAGGTGGGTAGCAAAAGGATCTGAGTCCCTGCTCCCACATCCTTTACCCCAAGGCCTGCCTGACCTCAAAGGCTCACCTCCCAATCTCCCATTTGGAGGAGTCTCTGTAACCCCGACAAGGCTGGGCCCCAGGATTCCTGGGAGCTCGACCCCCACTCTTATCGTGGTCTCTCAAGACAGGGTTAGGGTGTCCCCACTCCGGGGTGCTGACCACACTGACCACTCTTCTGGCCCACCAGTTACTATATACACTATGTACAATTTATTTAAGCATACAGAAATAAAAAGAATAACCCAATAAGAAAATAGAAAAAAGTGGAAAAAGGTGAACAATAAACCCCCAGCACCGCTGCCTGGTGTGGGAGCACTACAAACAGAGTCTCTGGGGCCTGAGGAACAGTCTCACAGTCTGTCCTCCACGTTGCAAGCCCTCTGCCCAGGCCTGGCTGCGACTGGATGATCCAGGGGGCCAGATGCAGGCTCCGGCTGTGGCCACACGTCCCCAAGCTCCAGGGGCAGGGGCCTTCTTCCCAACGTCAGCCCCCCTTCACTGCTCCCCAGCTGCTCCCCACACCCAGCTCCAGACGGCTGCAACTCCGGCTCCCAGCCGCTGCTCTGGTTCAGTGGGGCTCCTCTGGCCCTCCTGCTGTGGGGCTGCACAGATGAGCTCAGCACCTCGGGCTCCTTCTCTGGCCTCCTGCCCCAGCTTCAGGCACCTCTGGCTCTGTCACTGCCTCCAGCTCTGCTCTGCTCAGCTTCACTTGGCTCTCTGCTGGTCCAGCTGCTGTGGGTCTCCTCTGCACAAATCAGCTCAGCCTGGCCTCCCTTCCTGGGCCCTCTGGCTCCCAGCTGCTGGCTGCTTAGTGCTTCCTCCTTAGCTCGGTGCCACACACACACACACACACACACACACACACACACACGCACACACACACACACGGCTGTCTGTTTCAGAGTCCTGCTTCCAGGCGGGAGTGGCCAATCAAAAGGCCCATTCACTCTCAGTAAGGGGCTATCAGTCCCCTTACATTTGCATTGTCTACAGTGAGCTAAAAACCAACTGGCCTTGTGGTGTAACAAATGAGAAACTGAAAAGCTTGAATGCCAATTATGAAAACTAGATGAAAAAATGTCCAGTACTTAATTAATGTTAAAACCAGCTTTTCTTTCAGAACTCAGATGTTGTAAGTGCTCAAAAACCTATATTGCTGATCAGATTGCTTTGAAATTTGGTGTGCGCCATCCGGTTTGGAGAACTCTCAGTGATCCAAAGTTGGGACTATTTTATCAATGAACTGTTGAGAAACACATCCCAGATTTTTATTTATTCTTTATTTTATTTTAGTGCTCACAGACAGAGATTACATCAGGGCTGAGATCATCATACCAGCTTCTCAAATGCTCAAATTTTATCATGGCATCCCCAAGCCATTTGCGGGAAATCAAATGACAGGATTATTTGAAAAAAGAAACACGGAGTCTGATGGCACTTTTAAAGAAAACAGAAAATAAATAAATCTTAGTCTTTAAAAGTGCCAACAGACTCCTTGTTTGTCTTGCTGGACTAGACAAACATGGCTACCCCTTTGGAACTGAAAAAGTTTACTTCTCGTCTGAAGCACACTAATGTTTCCATGTCTATTCACAGGGCTTGTCTAAACTATGAGACTCCATCACTGCAAGGCACTCAAGTAATGTAACTGAAGTCAGCATACCTTGGACTAAGTAGCCACACCGTCTTCACTATGCTACGTCGGCTGGAGATGACTAAATGAGAACATGATATACGTGTGAAAAATCATGACTGGCATTGAGAAAACAAACAACAAAAGAACTGGTTGTCTCAAAATGAAATTAATAAGCAGCAGATTTAAAACAAACCAAAGGAAGTATTTCTTCACATAACACACAGTCATTCTGCAAAATTCTTTGTCTAAGTACGTTATGAAGACTAAGAATGACAGGGTTCAAAAAAGAATTCAGTGAGTTTATGGAGGCTAGGTCCATCATCAATAGCCGTTAGGCTAGATGGCAGAAATACAAAACCATCCTCTGAACCATCCCTAGCCTCTGTTCACCAGAAGCTGGAATGGGAGACAGGGAGTGGATCACCTGATGATTATGTGTCCTGTTATTCTCACTGAAGCTCCTGGCATTAGCCATTTTTGGGAGACAGGATATTGGGCAGGATGGACTAAAAGTTTGATTCAGTGTAGTCATTCTTATGTTCCCATCTCTCCTCATGTGACAAATTGACTTTTTGGGGGTGCACCTCTTGCACCTCCCCATAC
Source organism: Podocnemis expansa (assembly GCA_007922195.1). Lineage (NCBI taxonomy): Eukaryota > Metazoa > Chordata > Testudines > Podocnemididae > Podocnemis > Podocnemis expansa. The sequence goes on from ML681973.1 coordinate 14,438,912, forward strand.
CACTCCCATTTGAACCAGGCTCTGGAGAAGCACTGTGGTTGGGAAGCACTTAAAACATTTACCAAGAGCACAATGGAAGCCTGGGTTTACTTGACACACATCAGAAACTCTCCAGCACTGGGGAGGGAACACTCATTGACATGAATGGAGCAATTCACAAGTCTCAGTCTGTATTCATCTCCAAAGTGTATTCTCTTTCAAATGGGAACATGTCATTGAGATGAATGGGGCACTTAAAACCTCTCAGCCTCATATACTTCAAATGGATGGGTAGAGTTCCTCCCCTAAGTCTCCCTCTAATTTCATAAAATATTATAAACAGCCAGCCAGCTCTGCTCTAGCTAATGGTAGGACAACCATTCTATTGAAGGGTAACTCTCCCTACTGCTCTAAAATCTGTGAGTTTACATGAATTGTCCCAAAATTTCCAATGCTTCCTGAAAACATAGGCTAGAGTTAGTGATCCAAAGGGGGGGGTCATTTGAGCTGCTTGTTCCTGGCATGTAGCCACCAGAGAAAAAATCATTACATTCACAAATTCCTGTAACATTGAAGTTTGACACCAACTCTGGGCAGGTGTCTATCAAGACTTGTGGTTTGTGGTTGTGGAGGTGGGTTGGCTTGGTCTGGTCTGGGTTGTTTTTTTGTTTGGTTGCTTAGTTGGGGGGGATTGGGATTTTTTGTTTGTTTGGGGGTTTTTTGGTGGTGGTAAAGGTGCAAGAGTAGACGGTACTGGGAAAGAAGAATTCTGGGCTGAAGCAAGAGATGGGGGCGCTATGAACGAGGATAAATGGGAAAGGGTGATGAGGAGGGAAGGATAGAGGAGCGGGAAATGTGAGGAGTAACAGAAGAAGTTGCAGTTTCAGAGTGGGGGCACTGTCAGCCCTGAATTCTCCCCTTCCATATATATTCTGGGACCAAGGAAACCCTTATTGTTCTGAGTCCCTCTCCTCCTTGCTGTGCGCTCTGGATCCTGGTGAATCCTGCTCCTGACCTACCACACCTCTGCCATGTGACCTGAGATCTGGAGTGTGGAACCGAGGGTCACAACATTTAAACATCAGAAATATACATCACCCTTGGTTGGGTTGGCATGGCTGTTTCAAAAGGGATAGCCATGTTAGTCTAGTCCAGTAAAAAACAGCAAGGAGTTGTGTGGCACTTTAAGACTAACAGATTTATTTTTTGCATGAGCTTTCGTGGGAGAAGATCCCACTTCCTCAGATGTTTGTGTGTGGAGGCGCAGTTGTCCTGTTTGGAGGAGAGGTGATCTATGAGGACCTGAGGCATGGCCAGGGAAACCCGGCTGAAGAAGGGGCAGGAGTCAGGGGAAGATACGGGAAGCGAGGGGTCCAGCTCAGTGTGCACCGCAGTCTAAATAACCAAGGTAGTGTGCAACCTTCCTGTAGGCTGCTGCCTGTGATGTCTGCAGAAACACAGGGCAAAAGACATCAGGGACCAGTTTCCTGCATGGTAATGGTTTTACAGTGCCAACTAATAGTATAATGGGGTGGAAAGGGGAAAAGGTGCTGTAAATATTGAGTGAGAAGGCTACGTATTGTAGGGAATGGTAGCAGAGAGAGTGGAGAAGGAGAGAGACACACCAGTCCTCTTTCACATGCTTTAAACTACTGTAACAACCATGTGTGGTATAGCACCATCTTCTGGTCAAGCATGGTGCAGCTGACATCTCATGCCTCAGTTTCCCTCCCCCTCCTCAGCTTTTCAGATGCTGATCTATTCTAGAGATACAGATTAGCCCTTCCAGATGATATGCTTAATCCCTTCCAGACTAGCAAGAGTCCAACTAATAATTCCCAAAGAAACAAAAATGTTCCTATGCTCTTCAGGGCCCTTCTGGGCTGTACTCCCAGCTCCTGCTGCACTACCTTTGAGAGGCTTTCCCCTGCCCTTATACAGATTACTTGGACCCCACACTTGTTCCCCTAAAGAACTGTTCTCACTCCCTTCTTCAGCTCTGTAGCTGGTGTCCTTCCTTGCTCTGGTACAGAGCCTGGGAACACACAACCTCCTGCAAACCTTGCACAGAAACCTCTGTGTGGTTCAACACCCAGGCTGACCTGTGTCATTTTACAAGGCCCAGAGAGACCATAAACTACCATATGAGCCTCCTCAGTCCTGCTTCCTCAAGGCTGGAAGCAGATAATTAATTATGGCAGAGGAAAGGCTGGCCCCATCTCCCCTTAAACGGCCCAGTCATCCTGTGACATGACGCAATGAAACTATCAAGGTTTTGGGACATAGACCAGGGATGCAATTTCTCTCACTGGCAGCGCTGTCGAGTACACACTGTAAACATTTCAGAGCACGATCGTGGCTTCCACTCCACTGTAACAAAGCAAACGTGAGCAGGGAGGAGCACAGAAGAATCACAATGAGCTACATGACCTATAGGAAAGACCCGTAGATTGGGACTACTCCCTAGCTCTGCCACCAACCTCCTGGGTGCTGTACGGCAAGTTACTACTTCTATCTATGCCTCAGTTTCCCATCTTAAAATGGGGATAATGACAAAAACTTCTTTAAGATCTATTGATGAAAAGCACTGTCTATAAAAACTAAGTCTTTGGTTATTATCTTGGCACAACAGCTTTTCAACTTCAAACCCAAATCAGAGCCACAATTGTGTTATGTCACTGCTAAAATCTACAATATTTGTGTTTCTGTTTTAAAAAAACTAGGAAATCTAATGACAGAAATAAACCTCCATTGACTCAGAGTTAGAGTTGCCTAACCAAAATTTCCAGAGGATAGCTGTGTTAGTCTGAATACAGCAGAAATAATAAGAGTCCTATGGCACCTTATGGAGTAAGGCTATGTCCACATGTTGGTTTTAAAGTGAAACGACCGTTGTTTCACTTTTAAAAAAATCATGTCCAGACCATGTTTCCTTGTTTTGAAATGATGAGCCCCATCATATCGAAACAAGGAACCTTAATTTGAAACACTAAAACCTCTCAGGAAACCAAAATAACCCTTGAACCAAAAGGGTTGTTTCAAAATAACGCAGTTTAGTTGTGTTATTTCAAAACAGCACTGTTTTGATTCAAAGGTTTCAGCTCCCTCCCAGGGTGCATGGCACCCAGGAAGGAAGGCCTCCCCAAGCCCCACCACCCCATCAGCACCCTGGCCAGGGAGAGGAGGGGGTGCAGGGGGGATTACAGGGCAGCAGGGGCAGAGCTCGCAGGGCGCCCCGCTATTCTTGCTGCTGGCCAAGCAGCGGGGGCTTAGGTTGCAGGGCACCCCAAATCCCCCACCTCTTCCCAGGTGGCGGGGGCTGAGATCCCAGTGTGCCCCACAAGGATAATGGTGGGGAAGAGGGGCAGCCCCACCTGTGACCCCAGGGGCTTTTTTTCCCCTGGCATTGGCTCTGGAGAACCAATGAGAGGGGACTGGGTGGCAACATGGCCCTGTCAGGGGGCCATGTTGCCACACCTCTCAGGGTGCCCCTCTCCTGAATCAAAATAGCATGCCCTGTGTCCAGACTTGCTATTTTGATCTGGTGTTTTTGCACCAAAAGGGGAGTTTGAGAGGGAGTTTGGGGAGGAGTTTGGTGAAGCCAAGATGGTGAAGAGGAGCCGCACTGCTTGTGCCAGCACCCCTTCTGTTTCCTTTGCTTTGGTTTGTAGCCAGACAGACTGTCTGACCATGGATATCTCCACCCAGGTCCTGGTGTGGATTTGCAGGGACTGTGGCCTTCATTTTCCTGCCACTGATGATCAGGCTAGGGAGATGAATCTATGTGATAGGTGTCTTCTGATGGCATCTCTCCGGAAACAGGTAGGAGAGTTACAGGAGGAGGTGTCACGACTCAGGGGTATCTACGTCCCGGAAAAGTTCCTTGACAGTGTCCACAATGAGACCTGCAAGGAGGAGGTCCCTATCCCTGTGCGAAGGGCTACTGCCACAGCTCTGGAAATGGATGGGATGCCTATGGCAGAGGGAGGACAGTGGAAGCTGGTCACCTCTGGCAGCAGACAGTGCTCCACGCCTGCCCACATCCCACCCTCCATTGTGGTGAGGAACCATTACGTGGCACTAGAGACAATGCAGGAGGTAGAGGAGAGGCCATGCACCCCAGAGGCTGGGGAGATCACAGCCATCTCACCTAAGAGGAAACGTAGGGTTGTGGTGATTGGGGATTCACTCCTGAGAGGAACGGAGGCACCCATTTGTCGCCCTGACAAGGCCTCTAGAGAGGTATGCTGCCTGCCAGGTGCCCGTATCCGAGATGTTACGGAGGGACTGTCAAAAATCATCCGCCCCTCAGACTACTACCCCATGCTTCTTATCCATGAGGGTACCAATGATACTGCAAGAGGTGATCCTCAGCAGATCAAAGGTGACTTCAGGGCTCTGGGAGTGAGGGTGAAGGAGTTTGGAGCACAGGTGGTGTTCTCCTCAATCCTTCCAGTCAAGGCTAGAGGCCTGAGGAGAGACAGATGCATCCTAGAGGTGAATGCCTGGCTGCGAAGATGGTGTGGTCAGGAGGGATTTGGCTTCCTTGACCATGGAGTACTGTTTCAGGACAGAGGATTGATAGGCAGAAATGGCCTTCACCTGTCCAGGAAGGGGAAGAGCATATTTGGGCACAGACTGGCTGACCTAGTGAGGAGGGCTTTAAACTAGGTTCAAAGGGGGAAGGAGACCAAAGCCCACAAGTAAGCGACAATGTGGGTGATCTGGGGGAAGGGATGGAACTTGGGGGGTGCTGGGACTGTAGCACCAGGAATAAAAGAGAAGGTAGTTGGAACATGGGGGGAAATTGAATAAATGTCTTAAGTGTTCTACTGAAGCCTCAATATGAGAGGAGAGTGGGGGAGGAAAACTCTAAGAAAAAATGCAAGGAGGTATATGTAATAGAATTGGAATTCAAAATGACAAAGTAGGGCAATCGGCCGGGTATCTTAGGTGCCTGTACACTAATGTGAGGAGCCTGGGAAATAAGCAAGAAGAACTGGTAATACTAGCGCAGACAAGGAACTATGATATCATAGGAATAATGGAGATGTGGTGGGATAGTCTGCACGACTGGAGCTCTGCCATGGATGGGTATAAACTGTTCAGGAAGGACAGGCAGGGAAGAAGAGGGGGAGGAGTAGCACTATATGTAAAAGAGCTCTATGACTGCTCAGAGCTCCATTATGGAAGTGGAAGCGTGCCAGTAGAAAGTCTGTGGGTTACACTGAGAGGGGAAAGCAATAAGGGGGATGTTGTGGTGGGGGTCTGCTGTAGACCACCAGACCAGAAGCAGGAGGTGGATGAGGTGTTCTATGGACAACTAGCGGAAGCTTCTAGATCACAGGCCCTGGTGCTCATGGGGGACTTCAATTACCCTGACATCCGCTGGGAGGCCAATACAGCAGTGCATGGGCAATCCAGGAAGTTTTTAGAGAGTGTTGGGGACAACTTTCTAGTACAAATGCTAGAGGAACCAACTAGGGACCTTGCACCTCTCGACCTGCTGCTCACAAACAGGGAAGAATTGATCAGGGACGTAGAGGTAAATGGCAAGCTAGGCAGTAGTGACCATGAAATGGTTGAGTTCAAGATCCTGATTAAAGGAAGGAAGGAAAGAAGCAAAACACAAGCCCTGGACTTCAGAAAAGCAGATTTTGGCTCCCTCAGGGAACTGATGGGCAGGATCCCTTGGGACGCTAATCTGAAGGGGAAAGGAGTCCAAGAGAGTTGGTTATATTTTAAAGAAACCCTGCTAAGGGCACAGGAATTTGCCATTCCAATTAGGAGAAAGAACAAACATGTGAGGCAGCCAGAATGGCTTAGCTGAGAACTCTGCTCTGAGCTTAAACATAAAAAGGAAGCTTACAGGAAGTGGAAGCTTGGTCAGATGACCAAGGAGGCATATAAAGATATTGGTAGGGACTGCAGGGATAAAAATCAGAAAAGCCAAAGGACAAATGGAGTTGCAGCTAGCGAGGGACGTAAGGATAACAAGAAGGGGTTCTACAAGTATGTTAATAACAAGAGGATCAGGGATGGTGTAGGTCCCTTGCTGAATGGGGCAGGCATCCTCGTGATGGAGGATCAGGGAAAAGCTGAAGTGCTCAATGCTTTTTTTACTTCAGTTTTCACAGGCAGGGTCAGCTCTCAGCCCACTACCATGGGTATGGCAGACTGGAGAGGAAAAAAAAAAAAAAAAAGAGGCCCTTGGTGACAGTAGGTCAGGTTAGGGACTGCTTAAAGAAGCTGGATGTGCACAAGTCCATGGGGCCGGACAAACTGCATCCAACGGTGCTAAGGGAACTGGCCGATGAGATAGCAGCACCGCTGTCCATTATCTTTCAAAACTCATGGAGAATGGGGGAGGTGCCAGAGGATTGGAAAAAAGCAAATATAGTACCTATTTTGAAGAAAGGGAAAAAGGAGGATCTGGGGAATTACAGACCTGTCAGCCTCACCTCAATCCCTGGAAAAATTATGGAGCAGGTTCTCAAAGAATCCATCCTAAAACACTTGGAGGAAAATAAAGTGATCAGGAACAGTCAGCATGGATTTACCAAGGGTAAATCATGCCTGACCAATCTCATTTCCTTCTATGATCAGATGACTGGTTTTCTGGATGCAGAAAGAACCGTTGATGTGCTATACCTTGATTTTAGCAAGGCTTTTGATACAGTCTCCCACAGCATTCTCATTGGCAAATTAAGGAAGTATGGGTTGGATAGGTGGACTATAGGGTGGGTAGAAAACTGGCTAGATCAACGGTTTCAGCGTGTAGCAATCAATGGTTCCATGTCTAGCTGGCAGCCAGTCACGAGTGGTGTGCCCCAGTGGTCAGTCCTGGGGCTGGTTCTGTTCAACATTTTCATCAATGATCTGGATGATGGAATAGACTGGATTCTCAGTAAGTTTGCAGATGACACCAAGCTGGGGGGACCAGTAGACACGTTGGAGGGCAAGGACAGGATTCAGGGAGACCTAGATAAATTGGAACAGTGGGCCAATAGAAATCTTATGAGCTTCAATAAGGACAAGTGTAAAATCCTGCACTTGGGATGGAAAAACCCCATGCACTGCTACAGGCTGGGGAACATTCAGCTAAGTAGCAGCAGTGTAGAAAAGGACCTGGGGGTCATGGTGGATGGGAAGCTAGATATGAGTCAGAAATGTGCTCTTGCTGCCAAAAAGGCCAATGGCATACTGGGCTGCATCAAAAGAAGTGTTACCAGCAGATCAAGGGATGTGATCATTCCCCTCTATTCTGCACTGGTGAGGCCACATCTGGAATACTGTGTTCAGTTTTGGGCTCCCCACTACAAAAAGGACAGGGACATGCTAGAGAGTTCAGCAGAGGGCAAGCAAAATGATTAAAGGGCTGGAGCACAAGCCCTATGAGGAAAGACTGAAAGCATTAGGCTTATTTAGTCTGCAGAAGAGAAGATTGAGGGGGGATTTGATAGCAACCTTCAGCTACTTGAAGGGATGCTCTAAGGAAGATGGAGCTCGACTGTTCTCGGTAATAACAGAGGGCAGAACGAGGAGCAATGGTCTCAAGTTGCAGTTAGGGAGGTCAAGGCTGGATATTAGAAAAAAACTTTTTTACTAAGCGAGTGGTGAAGCCTTGGAATGAGCTGCTGAGGGAGGTGGTGAAATCTCCATCTTTGGAGGTGTTTAAGGCCCGGCTGGACAAAACCATGATTGGGGTGGTTTAGTGGGAGTGGTCCTGCCTCTGGCAGGGAGTTGGACTAGATGACCTAGAGGTCCCTTCCAACCCCATGCATCTATGACTTGCTATTTTGATTTGGTGTTTTTGCTTAAATCAATGCAAGTTGAATTGATTTAATGATTTTTATTTTGATTTAGTTTAAAATCGATTCAACTTGAATGGATTTAAGCATGGAGGTGTGGACATAGCCTGACATTTCTTCAGGCATAAGCTTTTGTGGGCTCCAACCCACTTCGTTAGCTGCCTAGCCATCACTTGTGCCTGTCTATTTCAAGTTCAGCAAAACTCAAACTACTGAAAGCCAAGAAAAATCAAGTTAAGATCAATACCATGCCACCTTACCACTCCTCCTCACCTGCCCAGCTGGCAACAACCACTGAGAATTATCTTCATGCACTACAAGTACATTCATTGTTCCTAGAGGTTGAAGCCTGCATGATTTCAATTCAGAATTGCACAGACTGTGTCGGTAGCAATGCCCTGCAGGGGGATTGCCTTAGCTAGTCAGTACTGAGGAGGGATATTAGAGCAGCCTGTGGATTTAAAGATGAGTGGAGGAAGTTCAGATTTAGGCGGTATCCTCTGTGCAAGTAAAATTATATGAAGTGGTTATTAAATCTTATAGTGAGGTGTTTTGTCAAGGGAGTATGGTAGGCTCAGTGTTTGAGCAAGGGGTGAGCGTCTGTCCACTACACTGAAAAGCCAGAGTGGGAATATGCATGTTATGGCCATACTAAGGCATTGCTCTGAGACAGCAGAACTAAGGTTACATGGGCACGTACCTTAACTCTGAATTCCCTTGTTTCAAAAGTTTGAGATTTGCTTAGCTTTATGTTCTGGAAGGGCACAAAGTATCAGCATAGGCAACCCCAAGTTTGTGTTAATGAATATATAGATACACACACACACACACACACACACACACACACAGTTTTTTGTATTCTAGACATGCAGCCATTTTGAAACTTCTATGAAGAAAGGAATTCAGCTGGCAAGAATGCACTAATTGTGTGTGTGTGTGTGTGTGTGTGTGTGTGTGTGTGTGTGTGTGTGTGTGTGTGTGTGTGTGTGAGAGAGAGAGAGAGAGAGAGAGAGAGAGAGAGAGAGAGAGAGAACTGGACATCATTAGAAGATTAGACTGGGGAACGGAGGACATACAAATTTCTCCAAAGATCTGTAATTGTGCCATTTTTCACTTATTTGCTTTCATCTAATCCTATTTATGATATTCTCCAACTTGAAAGAATTGGATAATCTAACTCAGGAAAATAAACAGCCTATTATCTCCAGCATCCCCGGAGATCACAAGTATTTCTATGTCCCTGGGGCAATATCAGCATTTAATGATTCGCCATTCTTAGGACACAAAGCCGTTTAATTAGCAAAAGGCAATGCTTTACTGACGCCTTTCTTCTTTCAAGTTAATGGCGCACAATATAGAGATTTTTGTGTTCTAGACCTGCAGCCAGACTTGCACTGTACATTGTGTATCTCTCTTGCAATCTCTATGAAGAAAGCAATTCAGTTTGTAAGAACACACTAATTCCATTATTTACAGTGTGTTGCTGCTGTAAACTTTCTTATTCTCACACTAAACATTCACCTACTTCTCATGTTTCTGCTTTTCTGAAGAGTCACATTTTCTTCTTTTAGTAATATTAATGGCCTTCATTTAAAAGTGCACATGCATAACAAACATTACAGCACAGTGTACAACTTTTACCACTGCTTTAGTTCCTGGACTGCTCTAATTGTTTAATTACACCTGATACTACCACTTTTCTGCTTCTGTGATTTAGTTGAGGTTGGTCCTGTTTGAGCAGAGGATTGGACTAGATGACCTCTGGAGATCCCATCCAATGCTATGCTCCTATGATTTTAAAATAAATGAAACAAACCAGAACACCTAAAGCATTTTAAAAGGAAATATTAATAGAATTAAGTTAGTTGAAGGCCACTAGTTTTAAATGAAAAATATCTTAAGAATTTCCCACAGCTATTTTCATAGCCAAAGATATAACTTGATTAGAGATTCTGCAATTAAGTATAAGCTAATCAAAGGTGGAAGGTCAAAATGCAAAGCTGTGGCTTAGATTTCTCAAATTTACAGTGGAAGCGCATAAAAAGAATATTCAACTAAGAAGTGGGTAAAAGGAGTTTTTGCATCAGGAGCATAATTGGAAATTAAAACAGATTTCAGAAACCATTAGGTGGTTTCCAGTTGATGTTGCCTAGTCAGAGACAGATTGATTGTGGTGGGGCAACTGAGATAATAGAACTGATTGTCCCACCAGAACAAAGTTGAACTGTCTGGGTATATGAAGAGGAGCAGAGAGAGAGGGTGGAGTTTCTCAAAGGGCTTCATTCTCTTAAAGCTATGTCTTGGCATCTAAACCAAAGAAAAGATCACAACAAAGCCAGGGAAGTCACAGAAAATTCCACTTCCCAGGCTTGGATAGCCTAAAACATTTCCACCCTGCAAAATGCCAGGTCTATACTTAGAGAAGCATTCTAATCGAAGTGGGGATTAAATGAGATTCATTATACACCAAGAACATTAAATAATAATTAAATAATGTAGCCTTATAATGTGAATATAAAAAGTCTCCCAAAGGAAGTAACTGAAGCTGCACAAGAGATCAGCTGTTGCCAAGAAGATTGAAGGACCCTGAGTCATACTTAACAGGATGACGTGTCCCTGCCTAGCGTTTTGGATTTTAAGAAAACATGGTTTCACTTGTTATTCAGAAGAGACACCTTGAGGGAGCAAGAGTTTTAATTAAGAAGAATGGGGACAGACAGTCTCTTGTCACCAGACAAGCACAGAATGATGGTGTTGTTTCAAAATCAGAATGAAAACGTGGCAACCTGAGCAGTAGCTTACAGTTAGCCATGTTTAATGCAAAGCTGTTCTGCAGCATTATTTTCCACTTCCCACTTTCAGTCACCACCTCTCATATGCCCCATGGCTACTACTGCTATTATTTCACATTTTCACCTCCATAATCCATTTTCCTCTCTGATGCACTTTTTACTACCAGGACTCATTCATACCATACTATTCTTGATGTTCAATTCACTTACAGTACCTGAGTAAGACTCTCAACCCTTCCTTTGACTCCTGTTCACCAGGCAAAAGGAGATCTAAAAGAGGCCAGCCAGCGGCAGATTTCCCCAACATAGGAACTACTGAAGACAGCCCTAACGCTGCATTTTGGGGACACCTCACAAGCCTTGGTGCAGGGCTCATATTGGAGGCATGTTGAGAGATGGTGGAGCCTGCTGTGATACAAGTATTCCAGACAACACTGCAGCCCAAGAGGAGCCTGGCGAACTGCTGTGAATTAGGCCATTAGCATTATTTATGACAGGAACCATAGAGCAGCCAAGGATGAAGAAGACCTAAAGGTGACTTATTTCAGGGATGTCAAACATGTGGCTGATGAACCAATTCCATCCAGCCTGTGACTGCACTCCATGAGACTACACTCACGCCCTAGCTGAGAGACAGAGGGAGAGACAGGTCTTGCACACCCAGCACTCTGCAATGCCATGAGAGTATAAGGTCTTGTGACATCACAGAGTGCTGGGTATGCAAAACCTCATTCCACAAGACAACACTCTCCGAGAGAGAGAGCGCGAGATATCTCATGGAGCACAGTCTGGCATACCCGTCACTCCACGATGCTCCAAGCATGCACTAGTATTGCCATTTATGGTATGTATGGCCTACTTGAAGTACATTTAATTCAAGTCTGGCCCACCATAGCAGGTGAGGTGGACATCCTGACTTAAAGCCACAACAGCTCCACCTCAGCTTAGGCTATCAGTTCTGTGCACCTTAGAGGCACAGTATAGACATAGAAACTCATTCCTTGAAAGGGCAGTGCCTCAGGATGGGAGAAGGGAGCAGGACTCACAGGAATGACGACATCCACTACACCTCCAAAAAACACAACCAAGGAGAGAGCATGACACGGTAAAAATATTTATATTAACATTACTTCAGCTAAGTCGGGCATCTGCTCAAAGAGATAAAAAAAGTGGAAGTCAACACAGATTCTCCCAGATATAAATCTGGAAAAGATCCCTAAGGGCTGGAAGTCCATAAATTATTGCCACTTAGAGAATAATGGCCTTAGCTTAAAATCAAAGCTGCATCCTTGATGTTGCCAAGCAAACCTACTGCACTGAACAGTTATTGCACTGCACATGGAGCTGAATGGCCAGAGCTGGACAAGAATAGGCTATCCTCATAGGCTGTCAGCTGTCCTTAGCTACAAGGACTGCTGTTTTGTGCCTCTGTTAGAAGCCATACATGAAACAAGATGGTCAGTTTACTATTTCAGACTAACTGAATTTTCTTCTTTTAACAACATTTTTTGTTACTGTTAAAAGCCAAATAAATGTAATCCTTTTCTCCACTAAAAATGAATTTGTTAAATCAGTTATCAGGAGGATCCATCTTGAGCTGAGTAATATTACATTTATCACCACGACTTTCAAGAAAGAAACGAGGCAGAGAAGAAAGAATAGAAGTATTTTCAAACAGCATTTTCATGCAAAACAATCACCAAATGTTTTAGATTAATTTCAGGTAAAATGAAAATTATAGCAAGCATGGCAGATCTTGGGGGTTATAAAGAAAAGAGGGGAGCTGCTTCCATATATGACTAGAAAAAGTAATAGAGTCAATGAGTCAGAGATGCAGGTAAGCAGCTCCCACTGGCAAGAGCTGCAGAGAAAATATGTCCTTGAATAAGCAGAGATAAGAGTGAAAAGGAATATACGGGGATTAGGCTACATTATGTAACAACTGTAAATAAACACAATCTGAGCTAAATTTCACTGCCAGCATTCATGTTGTTTCCTTCAAAGGCACCATGAGAAGAGCCAAAAAGGAAAATGTTCTGGGATCTACACTGGTTGCCTGTTCAGTTCAAGGCTCATGTGTCAAAAACCTACTGTTAGCATTTAAACTGTTAAGTAATTTAGGCACGTCTACTTGAGGGACAAACTCTCACCCTACTTCCCCTTGTGGCCGCAAAATTGTGCAAGTGGAACAACTGACCATTCTGTCTAGTGAAGCCTTTTCCACTGGAATTCTCCCCATTTGAAATATACTCAAATTCATCTCTTACATCTTTCAAGGCAAAGATGAAGCTTTTAGTCATGTGTGTTGTGGTGTGTTTTATTTGTCTGCTTTAACTGTGGATTGTTTTGATCATTAGACACTTCCTTATGCTAAAGTGGGCTTCTACACATGAACATTTATTAATTCCTATGACATCATGCCATCTTGGGGAGAGATTCTGTCAAATCTCACAAGCTAAGCGAGATTTAGCTAGGTAACTAGGAGTGATTTCAAGCAATATATAATTAAGGTTAAAGAAAAGAATAGCACCTGTTAAATCACTGCTTTGGGTAGGTGATTAACCTTGTATGGCAGAGGTTCTCAAAGTTTGCAATACTGAAACCCCCTAAAATGATGTGAATGTGTGCAAAACCCCCTCCATGAAATAATGATTTCACTGGGGTTTGGGTTATTTCCCTTATCACATTCAGAGCAGCACACGCCCTGGTTTCTCCTCCCCTACCTTTCAAGCTCTCCCATACCTTCCCTTTTCCATCCCATGGGCTCCCCCTCCCCACACTGGCTCCCACCCCCCTTCCCCTGCTGAGCAGCTTCCAGACCCCCCACCTTTCCCCTGCTGGACATCTCCCTGAGCCCCCTTGTCCTGAAAGTCAGACCCCAAACCCCTACCCTTCCCACTTCCCCGCCCACGCCGGCAATCAATCCAGTCTCAGTCACAGGCAGGCTGGGCTCCTGCCTTCCCCCCTTTTCCTAGCTCACTGTCAGTCATTCGGCATGCTGGCCTTTGGCTGGGCTCAGTTCCTGCTTGCTTTGTATTGGATTGTGGTTCATGCACTGTGCTGTCAATCAGATTACCATGCTGACTGACAGTGATCAGGTGGGGTGAGGGCGGTCTCTCAGACGTCCAGCCCAACCCACTGTGACTGAGAGTCTGATTGGTTGACAAACCACAGTATAGCTGAGCTGGGGTTGGCTGAAGCGCTTCCTTTGTTCCCCTGTGCTGTGACTCAAATAATGCGAGTGAGTCATTGTGTGTGGGGGGTGCCTGCCCTGCTCTGCTCTGCTGGCAATCGGTTTTTGCTGGTTGCTGCTGCAGAGAGCTCCTAGGCAGCAGCTCTGCAGGCCAGATCAGCACCCCTGACAGGCTGACTCTGGCCTGCAGACCATAAGTTTGATACCCATGCTTTAATCAAAGCAAATTACAGAACCCTAAAAAATTCTGCAACCCAGTTCTAAGTTGCTCGTGACCCCCTGGGGGGGTCATGACCTACAGTTTGAGAACCTCTGCTAGACAGAGTAAGGGGGATTTGTGTGGCTTCATATATCTTTTGGATGAGATGTCATTAAAGATCTTACAGCATTGTTCAAGAGAGTGTTAACCCCATGTCCTGCCCAAATTCTCATCAGATAATTTTACTGTACTATCTTCCCATAATAGTCTAGCTTCATGATACTAAATGATAATGATCATTAATGAGCTGTGAAGGAACAACGAACCATGGCATCACCCCTGACAATTCAGACTAGAAATTCAGGGTGAACTTCAGGCTCCACTGAAGTCAATGGCAAACTCCCATCGACTTCAGTGAAGTCAGACTCTCCTTCAGTCTCTAGTACTGGCTGCATGTCACAAATGGAGACAACTAACCAGAAACTGTCTCTGCCTCTAAGGCCCTAACTTCTAATGTATCTGCATATAGTTATTCAGTCCTCCACTCTCTCTAAATAGATAAAGGTAAAAAGCGTCATTTTAATGATGTCCATTTAAAAACTACTGAGTTACATTATGGACATCCGTAGATCTCTATTAATGAATCATATTTGACTTTATGGAAAAATCAGATAAAACCTCAATTACTGAAGACTTACCATCAAGTTTACTTATTCAATAAAAAAAAGATCAGCTATATTTAGTATTCATGTCAATATCACCAATGCCAAAGACCTTAAAATTGGAAAGTGAATACTAAATGGGAAAAAAAAAAAGTTACTTCTCTCTTCTTCCAAAACTTCAGAATTATTTGTAATTCCATGCTGTATTGTATATGCTACTTAGAAGTATATTCTGTGGAGAGGAAGAAAAAACCTCTTTATCTCTGCTTTTATATAGTTATTGTCTTGAATATTTGTTTCCTTTACAGAAGTCATTATTGTTCTATTGGCATAATCAATGAAATATTCATGATTTGACACATCCTAAGGGAAACAAAGAATTTCTGCTCAGGAACTTTGCTACTACCCTATCTTAGTTGTGTATTGTGGAGTTTGGTCAAGATAGAAAGCTTTTGAAATTTATCCATACGTACCAAAAGCACATGGTACCATGGTACCAAAAGCACATTTCTTTTTTTGGGAGACAACCATAATACAACGGTTATCAAGACTGCAAAGAGAAACAGATGAAATCGAACTAGTATGCAAATTAAATTGTGTGAAAGCAGGGGTGAATTGTGACTATGGATTCTTTTCACATTATAACAGGTAATTTGACTTAACCCTTCCTTTGTATGCTCTCTCCTGGAGTTTGAATACTTACAGATGCTCTGATTTGCTGTTGCAGTATGACTTGATCCCATGTCTTACGCTCCCCTGCATTTATTTTCATCCAGCTCTGTAAGTTCTCCCTCTTTAAAGTGTCTGACAAAGTGTGATATTCTCCCATGAAAGCTCATGAGATAAATAAATCTGTTAGTCTTTAAGTGCCACAAGACTCCCTGGTTTTTTTCCATAATACAAGCATACATCATATAATTGGACCGCACATTCCTTTATTCTCTTTTCTGTAAGTACAGACATTTGCTCAGCTGACAAATCCTCAAGAAGGCCACAAAGACTTCAGTGAATAGTCTGAAATTCTCATTGAACACAAAAAACATTGTTGTGACCAAGCAAAGCCATTCTATGTCTGAACTTGGATAGGAAACCACAAGCAAGCCCAGATGGTTCCAAAGGGAAGAAAGGCTATGTCTATAATGGAAATTTAGTTTGAATTAAGGAGGCTTAATTTGAACTAAATTAGTCCATTGCCACACTGGCTTTCCTTAGTTCGAAGCTGTAAACTTCAAAAGCTTAATTTGAACTTGTAAAACCTACCTTTAGTTCAAAGTAACCCAATGGAGCTGTGTTAGTTTGAACTAACTGTTAGTTCAAACTAAAGGCAGTTTGACCTTTTTCCTCCCAGGGTGCCTTCCTCTTTTTATGGATTGGGTGGTGGCACGGCCCTTTTTGGGTGCCATGTTACCACACTTCCCATGGTGCCCCCCCTACTAAGCCAAACTAGCAAGTCCCGTGCATGGACATGCTAGTTCAATTTAGGTTTCTAGTGTGGATATGCTAATCTGAACAAAGTTAGTTCAAATTAATCACAATTTGTTCAAATTAATTAGTTTAGACTAATTTAATTTGAACTAGCATTCTTAAGTGTAAACATAGCCAAAGTGATTATTCATTATGTGGCACATTTTTCCTATAGCATGTCAGTACTGTACCAATAATCAATGCACTGTCTTTTTTCAATCATCTACCAATCTAAATTCCATCAGTTCTGACCGGATATGGTATTTTCTCCTGAACTGTTTCCATAGCACTGGAGTGTAGTATTTAATCACTGCTGCAGTCCAACAACGGGGCCTGAGAAGAATGAAAAGGCAATGCTGGATTCTAGATTATTCCATAAAATAATGTGAGAGAAAAAGTGTCACAATGCAGAACTGATGCATTGGAAATTCAGAGTAAATTCACTGAAGGGAGGAGGAAATCAGCAAAAGAGAAAAAAAAGAGTCACTGTGACGAAGCAGTCAAGAGAGCCTGTCAGAATGAGCATAATCAATGGCAGAATCATATGGCACAATTTACTGAGGAACCCTGTGGAGAGAGATGACCAGAAATGTGTATTTGAGACTTCAAATGTGCTAACTGGGCATCCATTCTCACAGCTTCCTCCATTTAAGGATAAAAATGAAAAATACAGCCTAAGGATACTGACACGTAAGTGTTGGCATGAGCATCTTGGTGAGCTGATCAGCAGATCCCCCCCAACACGTAAACTACAATTTCATCAAAAAATTAACCCAACAGAAGACAAGCTGTTAACGTTAAAGGAAGTGATGCTTGCAGTCAAACAGTTACAAAATGATCAAACATATGGTCTTAGTCTGTCTTTCAGAACTGCTGAACAGTGGAGGCTTGGATTTAGTTCTCCTGCTTCTTAGGGTGTCTTAAAAGTTTTGGAAGCCAGCCCCATTCAAGACGACTGGAACAGGAACTGCATCATTTCTTTTTTTTTTTTTTTTCAAACAAGGAAAGTGATTAGCTTTTCTGAGTTATAGGAGAATAATCCTGCCACCATTCCAAGGAAAGGTGTTTACAGTCGTACTACTGAACGAGCTGAAATACTGTCTCAGCCAAAGAAGGAGAGCCAATTACTGGTAGAGCCAATTACTGGGGCTTCCCTACAGGACTATCTACTTTTATAGATAGAAAATCCACAGAATGTTTTCTGTCAATCCATAGTATATTTACTCTGCAGTACGCTACTGAAAAATGACTAGAGACGAAGCTAACATTGCCTTTACAGACTTTGCAGCTGCTTTTGGCTCCGTGCATTGATCAGCCCTACTGCTACCCCAAAACCAGTCTGGGTGCCTGCAAACTTAGGCCAAGTCTATACTGATGGGAGCAAATTTGCCGCTGTCCATTCAAACACTCTGGTTCAACTGAGCAGTCAGCCAAGATCCACACAATTGATCCCGAGTTTGATGCAGTAACTCCACTCCTGTGAGAAAAGTAGTGCTGAGTCAAAGGGACAGCATTTCTTTTCAGCTCAGCGCAATGGAGCCCCAGAGGTAAAAGTGGGAATTAGAGAACTGAAGGAGGATACTGTAGTTATTTTATGTACCTTGTGAATCTCCCTTCAAGTGCCACCAAAAATGTCAACAAGTATAGATCAGGCCTAAGTGTGCATAGTGGAGGAATTGTACCATGGTACATTTAGCTGTGTGAAGGTCATGGGTTTTCATACAGAGTTGTTTTTACAAAAATCATAGATTGTCTGATAAAAAAAGACTAGATCACTGTCTGATGCTTATGCTAATGTAGGAGATGTGAAATGTGAAGATTCATCTTTAGAGCATCTCGAGAACATGCATGATATTGGTCTTCCTTGGAGATACTGTTGACCAACACCACCTAATGCTGGAAGAGCTGTGAAAAACTGAAGCATCTATGGGACTTCAATTTAACTGTGATAAAACCAAAGCTATTTAGGCCTTCTATAAAAACAAACAAATGATCTACCAATGCTGCCTGAATATGGCACTAACATAGAATGGATGAATAGTTTTAGCTAGCTGGGTAGTCAGTTGACAGCAGATTCTATAACCAAAGAAGTCGCACAATGGATCCGTCTTGCCTCAGTAGCATTTCAGCATCTTCAAAGGCCTTTGTTCAGGCAGCAGGATGCCTATACAACTAAAAGATGAATTCAACACTGTAATGTCTGTTATATGGAACAGAAATATGGCCATTAAAGACAGCTGAGGAAAGGAAACAAAGCAATTTTCAGTGTCAAAATTCAGTGTATTCTCAACAGCCATTGGTCTGATTTTGTCACTAGCAGAGGGATACTTAGGTGGCCCCTAGCAAGTTGCACTCTTGTGCCACCTAAGAACAAGATGACTGAAATGGAGAGGTCATGTCCAACACGCAGATGGTGGCATGCTTTCACAAAACTTAGGGTGAAGGAAGTAGAACATGACCACGAATAAGGAGAGAAGATTTAACAAACATAAATCTTCCCAGAATGATTCTGACTGAAGAATGACGACTTAATAGAACTGCTGAAGTCCACGCTACTGGCCACCATGGCTGACAAGCTGTTGATCCTGCTGCATTCTAAACCTCAGCTGGCTTCATTTCTGTTGAGAATGAAGTGATTCCTATTTCACCTCTCAATGATGATGTAAAGTTTAATCGTTTGTAAAGTGCTATGAGATCCTCAGTTGGGAGCTGTTACAGACATCTAAAGTCAGAGTATTATAAAAACATTTGAAGAAACAGAATATAGAATAGAGCCCTATGGAATTTAACAGATAAACTAGCAGGGATCCACAGAAGTTACTCTTAAAATCTAGTCTACAACATAACAAAGACCTATCCTTTTTCTACAGAGCTGAACCATTCTACAGTAGAGACAATTTTCTATGATTAACTTTCACAGAGAGTAAGTAAAACCATAGCTGTAAGTAGTCTACCATATGCTAATTTGATGTTTTCTTATTTAATAAGGAAAAAGATTTTTTTATTCTAATATTTCTGCGCCATTAACTGCACTCTTTTCAGGAGCCTTTGAAAATGGCATTATATCTTGATCAACAATGAGTTTGAAGTACATTGCTAATCTATAAACCAGGGTTCATCCTATATTTATTGAAAATAGTCCTTTTTATTACAAAATTATACTTCACCGTAGGGGGAAGAGGAGGAAGAAATTCTTGGTAGAAATTTTAATAGTAAATAAAAAGTAGTTTAAAAATATCCCTAAACAGCAAGGACTGCTTTCTATGTGTCTTAAACAAATCTGCTATTTCATTCCACACCGCTGACCTCTTGTATCTGCCTCCTTTAGTTACTGGCCTTCAAACCTCAGAAAATAGCTTGCCAAATAGCAGAAGTAAATTGTTAAAATGATATTGATATTCCTGGCCCCAGCGAAGGAGGCTGCCAGTTTAAATTGCACCTAAAAGCCCCCTTCATTTTCAAGAAATATTAAACCAGTTTCCTTACAGCCTAACAACACATTAAGCCTCATTATATTGTTGTTCTTCAAAGCAGAAGTGCTCCAGGGTAACTAAATAGGAGCTCAGTAATACCCGCATTCTACTTTTCGTACTGGCACGTCTTGGAGTGATTTTTTGTACATTATGGAAAGGCTACGAAGAGACAGAGAAAACTTTCTTGTTTGCTCATATATTCAGGGGCACTGCAGGGATGGATAGCTCTGGCTGTCTCCCTTCCATTCTTTTCTCAGTTCCACTCCATGGAATAAATTTACAGGAATTTGATGCACTCGTCACAGGCTAAAGTCACTGTAACTGGCTCCTTAAGATATAGGTACCTGTATACAGGAGAGCAGCAGCTCCCAATCTTTTTGACTTGAGGGCCAAAGATATTATTTTTACCACCCTGAAGGGTCACCAGTCTCTAGCACCAGCCCATCTCCTCTGCTACTAGAACCAGACAGAAGGAGTTCATCAAGGAGGCTGCCTCCTTTCTTACTGATCTCCCATTCCCTTGGCTGCAGCAGGGAAACCACACATGTCCAATAGCCCCGTGCGCTCTACATGGGTCATAGGCAGTGGGTCACTTCCGCAATCTTTGAGAGGGAACCAATATAATAGAGTACGTTACTATGCATTTCTAGACTACTGTCCATTGTGTTCTGTTGATCATTGTAATGTTTTGATTATAGTCTAGCCATCAGTTATCCAAGCACATCAGAACCAGAGATCATACAAGAATGCCATGTTTTGTTCTGCAAAACTTTATTAGCCATGTTTCGTGTTTGCTAAACCATAAGATGAGTTGCTTCTGATTTTGTTCAAGCCACCAAAGTCAAAGAAGGCAGCAACATTCCAGGCTTTAGTTAAATGAAAGGAGTATCTGTAGATCAGAAAGACAGTGAACAGAAAGTTTTCATGTTACCCTGTAGCATGTTTTCACAGTAAACATGTCATCAACAAACCACATCACCTGATTTCAATATTAGAAAGACTACACCTTCCTTATTGCACCAAGCATGGGTGCTTTATATCAATGGGGAAATACCTGTGGCATTACAAGCAACTTGGATGTCAAGGATAAAAAAATATTCTCTTACTACAAAATAAATGACAGTCCTGTG
Organism: Podocnemis expansa; assembly: GCA_007922195.1. Taxonomy (NCBI): domain Eukaryota; kingdom Metazoa; phylum Chordata; order Testudines; family Podocnemididae; genus Podocnemis; species Podocnemis expansa. The sequence goes on from ML681973.1 coordinate 14,459,615, forward strand.
ACACCTTAGAAACTAAGACGTTTTTGCCGATATAAACTTTTGTGGACTGCAACCCACTTCATCACAAAGTGGATTGCAGCCCATGAAATTGTATACCTGAAGAAATCTGTTAGTCTTAAAGGTTCCACATGACTCATTTTTATTGTATACAGACTAACAGATTATGTAGAGGGTGTTACCTTGCACTGCCTGCTCCTCTTAAATACAACATACATTGCCCCTTTCCATTTTTAGGAACTATAAACAGCACACGATTCTTCCCTTTTCTGTTCAACTGACATTATCTCTATGATGCATCAGTGGCATCAGAAACTATGTGAGCATCTTCAATATTGTCTTTAATTAATGCTAGTTTTGAAACATTCCCGTAGAAAGAAATGATTGTGCTGTTTAACTTTCTGTGTAGTTAGCAAAACATGACCCTGCCTGATGCCTTCTATCTCTAACATGATACAGATTTCTCAGCTGTAAGACAGCTTTTTTCCCCAAAAATTGTATGGCTATGTTCACACGTAAACACTTATTTTGAAATAAGTTGTTTCGAAATAAGTTATTTCAAAATAAAATCTTTAATTTGAAATAAATTGAAATAAGCAAATATTAAATCAAAATAAAGGAAAACCTCAAATTGAAATATTAAGTCTGGAAATGGGACTTGCTATTTCGATTCAGGAAAGGGGCACCATGGGAGGTGTGGCAACATGGCCCCCTCCCTGGGCCATGCCCCCACCCAATATATAGAAAAAGGAAGGCACACTGGGAAGGAGAAAGGCAAAAGCATTAATTCGAAATAATGGTTATTTTGAAATAACACATCCGAATGGTGTTATTTCGAAACAACCATTTCAAAACAACTGCTATTTTGCTTTCAAAGCTAGATTTTATTGTTCCGAAATAATGGACGTTATTTTGAAATGACGGGGTCTCATCATTTCGAAATAAAGAAATGTCATTCAGACATGTCAACTTTTATTTCAAAAATAAAGTGGCTGTTTCAAATTAAAAGCCTCATGTGGATGTAGCCTGTGAGTGTAAACGTTGTGTTCTGTGCTTTCTTATATATGTATCAGGCTCCAGGAAGCAGAGCTTTAGGTTCAGGATACATTGCAGATTGCATCTGGTTTCAGAGCAACTTTTTTTTTAAATTTAAAAGCTACATATACTACATACCGCCCAAGGGCTGAGAGTGGGCATAAGTTAATTAACCATGGAACAGATGTAAAATAACATTCCATTTTCAAATATTTATCCAGTTCCACAGCTCTAAGCTCTATATGTTACAGAACTGTAATCCTGAATAATACTTGTCTCAAGAAATCATTCTTTAAAATTAAATAGCAGTGATCAACATTAACACTGTGTTCATGTATGGATGAACAGCTTAGAATCATCTAATGAAATTATTGTTTGGTTTTAAATTTTCAAACATTATTGATCTGATTCAAAACCCACTGAAGTCAACACTAGTCCTTTCATTATTTCAAAGAACTTGGCTTCATCCCCATAGCTAGGCTTTGCCAGCACAGGAAAGTAATTTTATTCAGTAGTTCTTTGACAGTTATTAATGACATTTGCTATTAACAGATATGTGATAGAGAATGGGAAGATCAAAGTGATGGTTAATTGGATATACAACAGATTTTAACTACTGTGTCACTGTTCCACATACTGTTTACATTAGTAGTAACTAAAAATTCTAGTCATCTATTCCTTGTCATCTGTGAGATGAGTTTTTTGGACTCAGTCCATTTTCTAGCTGTCTACACCACACATCCATCACTGTCAATGGGCCTTAAGTAGCACTTTTGCTACCTGTCTCAGCACAAGCACAGAACAATGAGTGAGCAGAGAGATTAGTCTGTACTTCTACTGGAATAGGTGGTTCCCTCCAGGATACAATTAAGGATGTTGATGGGACAAGCTTGGTTTTCCTTTATGTAGTTAGAGAACAAATATATCAAGACAGAGACCCTAAATCTTTAAGATGGGTTGTCTGGTATCTTTCACCAGCCCTATAACTCACCCAGCATTCAAAAAACCCAGAATATCAGCAATATCCCCATCCTTAATATTGCATTCAAATCCAAAACACTTTCACTAAAAGAATTCTTATTCTAATTATTACATGGTGCCATTTAAGGAGGTAACTGCGTTTTTGAGTTATGACCATCTTGAGAAAGAAAACAAGATTAACACTTTAACATAAACAACACTCTTTTAGTTTGCATCAAATTATAGGAGAAATGAGTCTGAAATCTATGACTGAAGTTCAAGGTAAAACACTTCTTACCCACAAACCAATATATAATTTACTATATTTTACTATCCTTTTCATTTTAGGTCAGTGGGATAGGGTCATGCAACACCTTGAAAAACATTCCATTTACCTCATTTCAAAGTAGCGAATCACGTTCATTAACTATGCACATTTTTAAATCTTGAACTTCCATCTTTGCCAAATCCAGGTTGAGCAACATCTCCTGACAACGACCATGCAGCCTATTCCTATTTATGCCCATTTTGGACTGTAGCTTGTTACAATGTTTTTCCTCTAAGAGCTACTTTAAGAGAAGCTACAAAATTATGACTTAAAAATCAGAGCTAAAATGCTTACGATAAAAGAGAACTGTGCAATTTAAGTTGCTCTGGTAACCTCTCATATAAAAGAATACTTCAGTAGTCCACAAGAATAGCCTAGAATATGAATTATGCTATGATAACATTGTAATCTGTAGGATTTTGGACCATTACTGTAAAATACTGTAATATAGTTAGAGAACTAGAAAATGTATGGACTTATCAATACTGAACTGCTAGTGATTATCTTAAAAATGTAGTTTAAAGTTTGCCAAATAGCTAGAACTTCCCTTTTTCATCTCTGGGGCCAACACATCATTTTAGACATTAATAAATACTATTTCCTTGCAGCAGTTCTGATTGACATCCATACATGCTACAAGCACTAATTGCAAAGGATAAACTTTCATTGCATTGTGCACATGTACTTTTGATCCTTTAGGTTGTCTGTAATGGTGAAAAAATTTGAGACTTTTCAGGGCAGACTAGGTCCTAGAAACTAAACATAGCTCTTCATCTGTCTAATCTTTCTTAGAGTGTCTATCACTTACTCCAAAGGGACCCACCCACTCAGCACCTTGTATTGATGGCATTATATTGGTGTGGAGGCTGGAAAATGCCAGAAATACAATTAAAGTCAATAAGAATTTGAAAAGCAGACATTTATACAATATTTGAAAATGAGCTCCAAGGTTCCCCTTCTTCATTGTCAGGTTAAGAAACATTCACTACTTAAAACCTGAAAAGAAGAACATAAATGGGTTTCATTTCCCTGTAGGTATGGAGTTATGGTAATCAACCCTTATGATTTGAAGGAGGTGGTAGAAAACTAGATTTTTAACATTCAGATTCATGGGTGGAAAGGTTTTAGGAACTGAAGGAGTACACAAAGTCCTGCGTTACATGAGAAAAAGTATTATGGCTGATTATTTTATATTGCTTTAATGGATGAAGATAGAAAATTGCAGACTGACATCAGCTTTCCCAGAAACAATTATCTGTCAGTAAAGAGCTTTGCTGGGAGCAAAATTCAGTTTTTTTTATAAACAACCAGAGGATTTATTTAATCAGCTGAAGTGCAATGGGGTAAAAGACAGATACGTTTGCCTTAGTTCCATGTTGGAGAGTGTTACATGAATCCTAGCGCAAATTTCTTAATTGAACGTCAGTTCATTTGCACACAGACAGACAAGACCTCATGAAGGAAGATAGGCAAAAGCAGTCATCTTACTGACTGTATATGATCTATCTACCAGGTACAACACTGCCATTTGTACTCTTCTTGTTTAATGCATAAAGGGAATTTGCATCTTCCTAACTCGGAGAAGCAGTATAATATTGGCATACATTGTAGCTAATTTACCATACTGAGGAGATCCACCCTGTACTTTTAAAGGTCCTCTCTGCACTCTTTATGCGAAAAGTATGGAAATCAGACATTTCACCTAAACCAACAGTGCAGAGCAATATGTCAGCTAGAAAAGAAGGAAATATTTGCCTGAAGAAGTTCCAAACTCAGAAGTTTATACTTCTTCATAAAAGAAAATGGAATTCAACAGCTTCAAAATCACATGAAAGGGGAAACTGGTAGGATAGCAAGCTGTGGAGGCATTGATGAAAAGGGAATGAAGCTCAGTTGTTTATTACAATATACATAAGAATACCATGTTGAGACTAAACATATTGTTGGTGGTTAAGTAATAAAATAATGACCATACTGAGAAGATCATAATAAAGGGATGGGCTTGAGCCAGGCACCTAGAGTGAAATACACCCAAGCATTTGGAGCACTGGATATTTAAATGGCACCAAAGTTTGCAAGATCAGTATTATCCCTCTGATGAGTCAAATTAAATCTGTAGCTCCAGACACCCATGAACTTTGAAGGAAGCTGGATTTGGAACTGAAATATACAGCTTCACACAGAGTATTTCTTTTTTTATAAGAAAACTCACCTCCTCCATCATATTCTGACAATTAACAATTGTTCAGATAAATAAATTTTTAAGCAGGAAGAACATATAACACCATAATAAACTTTTCCCAGGTGTGCATGACTCCCCAAAGAGGGCAAAGAGACAACTAGATCATGGTCTTTCCCTCCCAGGCTCCAGAGATGCCAGCTGCACTGGGGAGGAAGAGACTGACCTCATCCTACAGAACGTATACATGGCTCCTCACGGAGAGATTGTCTCATGTCTCCCCCTCTCCCAGAGGCTTAATCCCACTGGAAGTGCCCCCAAGCAGCCTGCTACTTACCACCATTTGGCCCTACACAGCATATCCTGATTATTTCCTACATAGAATAAAATGTCTCGTACCTAGGAAATGTCAGATTATTACTGAGACTCCCTGAGGTCTGAGGGACTGAGAAAAGATTCTACAGAGAGCACAAAAAATAGTCACAGAGATAAAAGTTGTCAGGGAAAGATAAAGTGTGACAGATGTACACAGTGTTCTCTAACTGTTCACCATGGGTCCATCATCATATAGCTCATTCTTTGTACAGCTGCTGAGACGGATAAAAACCGAAGCAATAAGTAAGTAAAATGTGCCAACTGTAGCCCCTGAGAGGGGTTCCAATTTCAGTTCTGGCAAAGCAACTATGGCAGCTCATACCTCATGCCTACTGGTACTAAGAGGTGATCTTTCATTCCTTATTTGCTGTTGTAATGACTTTAGTTAGGGTTCATTTTGTGTTCCTGGTTTACATACATTTGGCTACCACTCCATTCTGTGGTTCCCAACTTTTTTGGCTCGTGGGCCACAAGTATAACTTTTACAACCTTGAAGGGCCACTAGTTAATTCAATTAAAATTTAATGAACTGAATTTAAATTAAATTTCCAATTAAAGTTAAATTTTTCATATTTTTTAAAAGGGAAGGCTGGATGCAGATTTAAAATTTAAATTTAATAATTTGAACAATTTAAATTTTCATAATTAAGTTAAAATTTTTTAAAAAATTTAAAAAAGAGGCTTTTTATTAGAAAAAAAGGCTGGATGCAGGCACCAGACAGGAGGAGAGTGTCTGCCCAGGGCCCACCCGCTCTCCCACCTCCTCCCAACTGCAGTGCTGCCACCCCCCCAACCTTGGGAGTAAACCAAAGGCAAGGGGTCAGGTTAGAGCTCAGCGCCAGCTCTCTGGGCTGGCTACTCCATCATCTGGGTGGCCAGCCGCCCAGTGCTCCTGAGCCACCCCTTGCCTTCAGCTTGCCCTAGCGGCACAGGCCACTTTAAAAAGCCCCATGGGCCAGCTCTGGCCCACAGGCCAGGGGTTGGGAACCCCTGGTCTAATAGACTAGCCAAACATTTTGATCCACTGTAATTTATTTTGATAGTAGGGTGAGCAGTTTCCTTTAGACATTTCCTTCAGCACCAATGAACCTTCTGTTCCCAGTAATACCACCATATGACTAAATTAATACCACAGTTACCCTGTTCAATCCAGCAAAAGAGAATTTTGCCAAACATCTACTTTTCTGCCTTTAATTCACAAAAAAAATTAGAATGCAAGTCATCACTATCAATGCATAATTCTATGATAGTCTATGTTTTCCTACTGCTGCTTTTGCAACCCCAACTTTTCAAGCAGAAAGGGGAACATTCCCAGTTTTATGGTGCTCATGACTGTAGAATCTGAGATCATATTTATCACCACAAGGCAAGCTGTGATGTCTTGGGTTCCAAAAACGTAAGAGTCATTAAAAAAAATCAACATTTGTAAGACAGGGAAAAAAAAAACAGGAATAGAAAGGAAACTAAATGTTTTCAAGCTGCTAAGAAGACATGATCAATAAAGGAAATTGAATGCTACAAATGACAAGAAGTATTTGAGTTGTGTTGTCTAAGTAATACTCCACATTTCTGACTTTTGTGTGCATTACTACTAAGCAGTGTATTCAGTGTTTCTGTCGAGATATAGGAGTAATTAGATTCATCTGACAAAGGCTGACTTGGCAAACAAGGAAACAAGGAGTCTGGTGGCACTTTTAAAGATTAAACAAATTTATATATTGCATGAAAGCTCATGATACATATAAATAAATTTGTTAGTCATTAAAAGTGCCACCAGACTCCTTGTTTGTTTTACTGAACTAGATTAACACTGATACCCCCTTTGGAATTGGAGAATTTCAGCCTTGTGACTGAATCAAAGGACCAGTCCTCAAGAATAAGGAGTTCTGTTCCTGGCTTTTACGTAGTTTTTCTGCATGATCCGAGTCACTTTCTGAATCTTTCTGTGATTCAGTTTCCTCATGCATCCAATGGAGGAAGCTCCAAGGGTATTATGAGAATAGATGTGTATAGTGTGGTGAAAGGCAATTCGTGAAAAATAATAATGATTAATAATGACAATAATGGTTGAATTAATATAACAAGCACTCTAAATGAATAATCCTTTCACTCCAGTTTTTGATATGGAACTGACCCATGGCAGTATGTCCAGGATCATCAAAATGCTGGATACCACAGTCAGGTGCTTTATAAACAATAAAAGGGAAAAATAATTTTTACACTTGGCATCACATCTTCGTCCAGATACTGACTCCTCTCTCTGCAATTGTTATAGTCCATAAGAGAATTGCAATATGTAAGAAAATATTACCTCAGCACATGCTGTTGTGTATTGCCAGGAGATTTATCCCAGAGATCACTGGCTGCTCTTAAATTGCTCCCAAAGAGATTACAGTCTATAAAATATTCCAGTGCAATTAACTTGAACAACAAATTCCTCAACATACAGAGAAGCAAAGTACTTCCACATTAGTACTGCCAACATTTAATTTCGCCAGCACAAAATTTTCAATCATTGCAGTCTCATTTGTTATGAGATATCCATAATGGGCCAAGCTTTGGGATGGTTACAGATCCTTAAAGAAACCTATGTGCTTTCTTGCACACACCACTTTTATCACTGGCAAGACCAGCTGTTCAAACTGATTTGTAAACAATCTGACTTCTGATCTTCTACCTAAAATGTCACCAATTTAAACCAGGCTTCATTTTAAAAAGCAGTAGCAGCTGATTTCTATAAGGACATGGACTCTTTCATCTCTTGGGTCACCTGTTCACATCCATTCCTGATCAGCAAGTTAACATCTCAAGGCTATTCAGTGGCACCCACATAAAATGAACTGGTGGTCTCAGGCTGAATTCCTGGAGTGCACATCAAATAGGGTTACCATATGTCCAATTTTTCCCAGACGTGACCTCCTTTTCAGATCCAAGCAATGCTGGAGCTGGGTCCTACTCCTAACAGGGAGCAGAGGTGGCCGAGCAGCTGACTAAATATGAACAGCACAGCAGGGGCTCTGAACAGCAAAAGGAGCTCAGATTACCAGCTAGTGACCAGTGTCACAAATAATACATGAACAATCCAGAGGCAGAAATATGTTTTTTTTCTGGAGTTCATTGAATAACTACAAATAAAATTCACAAAAAGCAAAGTCTATCTGGGAACAGTTAATGTACAGAATGAAGAAAAGGCCAAAAACAATGGAACAAAATATTCTTTACAAATAATTTGGCTCCGCTCTATATTCAGTGCAATTAAACAAGCCCATTTACAAAAAGGTAGTTTGGTAAATCCAATAGTAGTACATGCTATAATTATTTTTATTATTACAATACATTTTGGCATCGTTTTGAGTCTCCAGGCCCCTCATAAAGGATTTTATAGAGTATTGACTACAAAAGGACTACTCATATGCTTGAAATTAAGTACATGCTTAAGAGTTTTGCTGAAAAAAGACCAAAACACATTTGCTATGATATTCAATGAGTAGTGATTTTGATTACCCAACATGACACACCATAAAGAGGCCTAATTTTCGAAAGTTTGGTGCCCAGCACTGGGGGGCAGGAGAAAATCAGACCTCTTTAGATAATTATCAACTGAGCAAAAATTAGACTCAGACTATGGTAAGAAGGGACTAATGTGATCATCTAAGCTGTCTTTCTGCACAGTGCAGACCACGAAACCTCCCCCACACACTCCTGTAATAAACTTCTTACCTATGAGTTATTAAAGTCCTCCAATCATGGCTTAAAGACTCTAAGGTACAGAGAGTCCATCAGCCCTACCCAATGCTACAGAGGAAGGCAAAGGTGAAGGTGAAACTTCACCTGGAGTCTTTGCCAATCTGCCATGGGGGAAGATTCCTTCCCAACCCCAAATATGGTGATCAGTTAAACCCTGAGCATGTGGGCACCACTCAGACACCCAAGAACAAACCCTTTGTAATAACTCAGAACCCTCCCAATCAAACATCCTCTCTTAGGCCACTGACATATCCACCACCAGTAGTCGAAGATCGGTCAGTTGCCGAACTAGGCTGTCCCATCATACTACCCCCTCCATAAATTTATCAAGCTCATTTTTGAAGCCAGATAGGTTTCTTGCCCCCTCTACTCCCCTTGGAACTTAACTCCTCTAATGGTTAGAAACCTGTATCTAATTTCAAGTCTAAATTTCCTGGTGCCCCATTTAGATCCCTTTGTTGTGCGTCTCCATTGGCACTGAACTTAAATAATGGCTCTTCCTCCCAGCTATTTACCACTCTGATGTATTTATAGAGAGCAATGATATCTCCTCTCAGGTGTCTTTTGGTAAGCCTAAACAAGCCAAGCTCCCGGAGTCTCCTCTCACAAGGCAGGTTTTCCATTCTACAGATCATCTGTGTAGCCCTTCTGTGCACCTATTCTAGCTTGAATTCATCAGGACCAGGATAGCACACAATATTCCAGATGCATTTTCAAACCATCTGACGAAGTGGGATTTTCTCCCAAAAAAGCTTATATGATAAATTAATTTGCTAGTCTTTAGAAGTGCCACAGAACTCCTTGTTTATTTTATTTCCGTTGTATTTTAAAGAAATTTCATAGTTCTTTCCATTTTTCAACCAGCTCAATCACTGTCTTTTTTAAAATCATGTCTATTACTTCTACCTAGCTTATATCAACTCAAATCTCAGTATATATTTTTTTTAAATTTAAAAAGAGATACTAGCTGGTTCAACCTAGTAAAGATTTTTGCTTGTGTTGCTGAGGCAGTGCTTTGTTTAATTATGCATGTTATTTTGATGCTTCCTCCTTCTAACAGAGAGAGGAAAGTGGGAGACAGATTTTGCAACACTTGCTTTCAAAGCTGACTCTGAAGCTATAATATAATAATTTCAATTCAAGTAAATTGCAAATCTGTGATGCATGTATAAACATTTTTTTCTTTAATTTTGAGCTCCAGTTATCGTGAAACTATTGTATAGCACCCCCACCCCCACTATTTCAACTCACACAGCCTAGAATTATTTCTAAATGAGTTGGAGATTTCAGGGTTGCACTTTACTGACATCTACAACATTTTAATAGCTATTTACTAAATCTTGAGCTTCTGCTACAACCTGTTACCATATTAATCTCACCACTTAATTAGCTCCTCAGGGAAAATTTGTACTTTTCAGAGAATCCAGCTGAAACAGAAAATAGCCTTATAGTTACAAAACTCACCCTCTTACCTTCTTTCCTCACTGTGCAGCACATAATGTTTCAGAATGTTGCCCTGTATGTCATGGAAAGCACAGCACTGAAAAACGAACAAAGACAACGGCAGAAAAGTCAAAACCACTCATTTACACTGTCGTATACAGAGGAAATAGCATTCAAGCTTTTATTTTAAGTTTCATATCACTGAGTTATCAAGAGGTTGCAAGAGATTGTACAGTATTTATGACCCTGAGGTAGCTAATATAGATTAATTCATAAATTCTTTATATGTAATTTATAGCGTATTTACAGGATAAAGCAATCAGCACAGAGCAACCACTGCAAATATATTCAATTCAAGTTTAAGGATGTGTGGGGAAAGAGATGAGAAATTAAAACTGATAAAAAACAAATGATCATAGACAATGACATCCTGACAAAAATGCACAGAACTAAAGAGAAAGGTTAGGAATGACTCATGTGCCATAAAATGTTTATAAGATATATATTTTATCACATGTATCAATTCAGTTCAGTCAATTAGTTTTAAACAGACTTATAGAAGCTCTGTGTTTTTGTTTTTAAATTTTTATTTTCAATAACATTGTTAAAATAATGTAATAGGCTTTGAATATTTTATTTGCCCTCTTTTTCTGCTCAGTAATCTTCCACAAACAAAACACTTCTCTGATTTATTAATTTGAAAACTATCATCCAGTATTTTTTTTGCTACTAGCTCTCAATCTGCAGTTCACTGAAGGTATATGACATTCAATATTTGAGCCTACCTCAAGAAAGTGTTTCTTGACAAATATACTGTTACTTGGTAGCTCTTCGTTCTCGGAGAATCAGGGCATAGCATCCAACCACCAAGACTCACCCCCCCCCATCATCTCCGCCTCCACTTGAACCAGAAACCAGAAACAATGAAAGGCAGTGAGAGACACACCTAAAACTCCTTTGAACAAGGGTACTGGAATTAGGGTAACTCCTCTAGACTCATCGATGTGGAAGACGTGAGCCATTAGCACACTGAACAGACAGCAGAAACTTCATTTGCATCAAGGATGGAGCCAGAATTAGCATGCTGAATGGAGAACCAAGCTCCAAAGCGGGAGTCGCACCGAACTCTGAGCCTGGCAAAGCAGGGAAGCATTGTATGATGCGGGATCCCTGCTCCTAAGACAAGTGAACTCATGTTTGCACGCACCCACCTCAGCAGTTATCAGACCAATTCTAGTCAACAGATCTTCAGTTGATATCCAACATGCTGAATCTGCCTGATTGCATTGTAAGCTCCCTCAGAGGAATGCCACCCATCATGAGGAATGACCAGCTCCTTTTGTCCACCTAAACAAAACACCTCTGATATACTCACTTAAATCATTAGTTACCCCCAAAACAATACTAGTGTTCTGCCTTGAACCATTGTTTCTCCCCTACAAAAATCACTACCCAAGTTCTACATGGGACTTAGATCTGAATATTTTCTGATGCCTGGACCCAAAAGCTGCAGCAAGTCCACTGGTACTTCAACTTTTCCTTGCTGATCATGGTGGGGGTTCTGCCCGTTTCCATCACTCCAGGCCCTATGTTGAACAGCCTGGTTTCTGGCTACCTTTGAGCTGCACTGAGTGGTGAGACAATTCCCCCCCCCTTTTCTTCTTAGTTTTATTACAACTCTCTAAACCTCATCTTTTGTAATCCACTTGGGCTAGCTTTCTCCAATACTATAATTGAAACTGGGTAATATGTAGCTGTTAGATCATTTCTCTCTTTTTATATGGTTATTAATATTCTAACTGTTTGGGTATTTTTCTTTCCTTTTATAATTATTCAAAAATTTTATGTACCTGGCAATAAAATAACTTTTCTAATCAAGCTGATTGCCAGACTTTTTGTGTTCTTGGCTTCCCTGTATTGCTCTGCAGCAACGCTTCTTTTAACTAGCCAAAGATCCCTGTGATGCCCAAATCCTTGTAAGGTTTGCTCATTAAGGGGGTTACCAACATGCTGAGCCTGTGGCACATAAGAGTGGCAGCTGAAAGTGCTGCTTTGACTGGGGGGGGGGGCGCTGCAGTTCTGTGGGCCCAGTGGCAACGATGCCCCTGGCTCTGATGATTTAGTGGGAGTAATCCTGTTTGTAGGATGGAATTGGACTAGATGACCTCATGAAGTCCCTCCGAGCCCCAATATTCTATAATTCTATGATATTTCTCTTCCAAGAGACTAGTGTAGTCAGGGAGCTAGCAAACAGCAGATACAAACAAGACATCCTCATGCTAAGGGCACTCCATCCCAGCGTGGTGAGGCACCTTGCTTTGCATCACAATAATCTCTCATGGTCCCTTCCAGCTGTAAACTTCTGTGATCACACAAAGGCCTTAGCTCCATAAGATAATCCATGCCACCAGCCCTTTTTGCCCACTTGGACCTCCCTTGATGCCCCTGTGGTCAGACAGCCTGACTAGGACCTCACCCAATATCTTACAAGTATAATATATAATGGTTAACGTAAGAGCGATAGTGGTAGTTTTAATAAAAGAGTGAATATGCTATGTTTCATAAATGGAAGTTAGCTGAACTTTTCAAAAAATGTGAAAATGGCATTTTTAATTAACAAAATGTGATTTTCATCAAAAAGAATATTTCAAACACAATAAAGATATCGGAGGCCATGGGCAGGGAAGATGCAACTAATTCTTGAGGGGTTTAAATGAATTACTATAATATCCAGTACTGGGTGTCTTGGAACCAAGCCAACATTTCCTAATGCTTAACTAAACAAGTTTGTTGGTACATAGGACAACTATTTTCCTTTTGATCACATATTTTGCTCTTTAAGCAGTTCTATGATGTTTCTGTACACTCATGTAAAGATTTTAACACTGCTGTTAAATATTAATGTAGTTTCCTGCAACAGAGAACAAGGATCTAAATTGTAAAAGTGTCTAAATCAAATTCAAAGTTCCAGAAATATACAATGAGTTTTAGCTACAGATACAGGAACTACTGAAGACTGTGCAGAGAAGTCACGGGATAGAATTCACAAAGTATGACATATCTTGACTCTGATGCCTGGCATATTCTGGGTTTACTAAATGGGTCACAGATAAGAGGCTGTACTCCTGGCTTTGCCACTGATGATGTACAAACTTGGCTATGTTGTTTAGCTTCTTCATACCCATATTCACCCATCGGAAGGAGAGATATGATCAATTAGTAGCCCAATGTATGTCTAACTCAGAGAGAGATGTGTGGTTCAATTATTTTTAACTATTAATTTTAGTATGTTAGATGGTGAACCAGTTCCCTATTACTTAACATCCTGAAACACAACAAATCTTCCGATCTTGACTTCGATATTTTCTCTATTATCATCTACAGACAATGCTCTTCATTTTATTTATTTAAGCTTTTTGTAATGAAAAGATTCTTATGACAGTTTTCTGTTTCCCTGAACACACAATACAGTCATACACATAAAGGATGAATAAGTACTTTCATTGAGAAACATGACCTGGCCACACTGGCAGTCTAAGATTATTTTAGAACTTGGTTTAACCAGAAAAGTGGGCACATTTTAAATATGACCCCTGACAACCTTTAGATACTTATACAGAGGAGACCTAAAAGTTAAGTTAAAAAACACTAATGTATCAAATGAATTAGCCTCAGCCAACAGAATCAGTAGTTATTAATCCTCTGTTACAGTTGTTTCCGACCTTTTCAGTAACACAGCTCACTTCAATGAAACAATTCCATGGCACACCTAGTTTTTCAGCTGAACCGATTGCTCATGAAATCACATCCACCTACATTTACTATAGTTACAGTCTTTCTAGTAAGGTTTGCAACACAGTGCATACAAAAAGCTAAAGAAGGATCAAATACATTAATGTTTCAAATACACCAGAAGAAAATACACATCATCTCAATTTTGCCCTCTGGCCACCTGCAATTAGAATGTTCAAATTTAGAATTGAAAGACCAACACCTCACTTGTAAATTTGATGATTAGTTTTCATAAACGAGTTGTAATTTTGGTTGGATAGAATACTGTTTAAAATGAACCAATGTTTGTTTTACTTTGATTTTCATTACCTTTGTGCAAAATTTCATGGCATATGTTGACAGTTATCACAGCACACCAATGTGCTGTGGTACACTAGTTGAAAACCACTGCTATACTATACCTTTGAAGAAGTATAACATGTATCTTAGGGTCACATCCTACCAAGAAAAGTCAAAATTAAGAGTCTTGCTTTCAGTATACCTTCTTTTATTCAAATCACTTTGGAAGGCAACGTATAAAGTTCCCAAAACATTTTGGTATTAATGCATTCAGAGAAATGTACTGGTAACTCAGTAAACTAGTAACGGACAGTAAACATTTTAAAGTAAATTCAGTAGCAAGTCTACCAAATTCAAAATGTTCCATCATTGTTTGCTGCAAGGTGGTAACCATGGTAGTCCTAGAATATGACCAATAAAATGGGTGAAGTCATCTTTTTTCGAAACTGCTTGTGCTAAACTATTTGATCCACCTTATATTTAGCTGTGACACTCTGAGTACCTTTCCCAGACCAGAAGAAGTGCTCAGTGTAGTTCAAAAGCTTTTCTCTTTCACCAGTAAAATTTCATTCAGCAAAAGGTATTACTTCACCTACCCCTTATTTCTCTATTAAATTCACTGTAACTTCAAACCACAAGTTTCAAAACTACTGAACAGAAAGAAGAGTAAAAAATGGAAATGTTTTCCTTATTCTTCCAAAATATTGCCAAATTAAAATATTAAATTGAGTGTTTGATACATGCAAAATGTTCAAGTATTGCAAAGCTAAAGCCCGCTCACTCCTTTGGCAGTTTCTGGTAAAAAAAAAAAAAAAAAAAAAAGGGGGGGGGGGGGGTCAGCAATTATGACAGAGGGAGAAGTTGTGCTATATTTCTTGAAGAGACAGGACAATGGCATATGCAAATACCTCCACTCCATGCTATTGTCTTCATGCAACATGAAGATCTTCAAAAGAATGTTTCAGAATTCACTGATTAGCCATCATTAAGGCATCTCGTTATGACCTCTGCAGGCTACCCTATTTAAAAAAAAAAAACAACTCTGATCTTATTTTTTGACTCATTGCTAGTAAGTAGAGAGAAAAAGAATTCCTTCCCATACTCACAGACCCTTTGCTTTGCTCCTAGAAATTCCAGGTTTAATGCTGATCTACAAAATGCATGTTACAAGAAGCAACTGAGTCATCTGAAAATGTGCTGTGTCTTGATGTGTTTAAGGTTCAAAAGGTGGACTAACTTCACTGACGCCTGTATTGTAGCTCATTTGTATTGCTGTGTCAGCAAAGCAGGAATAACAGAGATTCATCAAGATTAACTGCCAAAAAGCTCTGCTCCGAGACCATTTTCAAAGGAGGGAGTAAATGACAAACTCCTCAAATAGCACATGCATGTACATTTGCAAGTGGAATTTACACATTTGCATGGGCAAAAGGGGTATTTTAAATGACAAAATTGATACAGGTGATTTTGCACATTGTACTTCCTTTCAAAAGCTGGCCACAAAGGTCAAACTGTCATATTAAGTACCATGTGCATCTCTCATGCTGTAAATTATTTGCATAGTAGTGGAAACACCTGAGAAACATATCCTGAGGAAAATCACTAATAAAATGAACACATTTAATTGGCAAGGTGCTGAGTGGAGAATGTTAATTGCCAGTTTATAATATACTGAGTAAATTAACACAGCTAGCTTGTGAAAGGCTGGCATGCATTATCATGCATTTCGTTGTGACTAAATTTTTCATATAGACTAACTACACAGCCTGCATGCATATTCCTTTTCTTTGGATTTATGTTGTCTGTGTGACTTTTAAATATATTTCTAGTATTTGTCTCTAACTACGTAGTTTCCTGTCTAGCAAAGTATTTCCAATATGCTAATTCTCAGCTCCTGCATGAAAACATAGCTACATGGAAGCAGCATACACTGCCTCACGTAGCCTGAAGTCTTTCACATTTCAGGCACAGAACAGTGTTAACAATTCACCCAACAGTATAATGTCCAACTTTCCAGGTTATTTTAGATATACAACATTGCCTCCACACCAGAGCAAACAGTAACTTGTGTCTGTGTTTGAAAACAAATTGCAAAAGCTCAGTAAAACCAAGCAGTTTGAAGGGACACGTCACTTTTTCTAGCATGCCGAACAGTGCTGGAATAGATAAGACACTACATACATATATGAAAATGGGAATCAGAATGACATGGCACCCTAGAAAATTCCTGGAGAGACATCCTCCAAAACATTCATGCTATCACCTGTTCATCATCATTAAGAGATTTTCAATGGGAAATTAGTGGTATGTTGTTTCTGCACCCCTAATAATGTTATCTTAAGTAGTATGGTGTAGTGCAGTGGTTCTCAACCTTTTACAGCTTGCAACACACTTGGTAGCATATCACAACCCTACAGCACATACCAGCCCACTTCCCTTAGGTCAAATCCAGCCATCTCCCCGGCTCTCCGCAACATACTTATCACTGTGTGGTGACACACTAATGTATCCCGACGCAGTGGTTGAGAACCACGGGTGTAGTGGACAGAGCACTGAACTGTGACTCTAGAAACCTAGATTATATTCCCAGCTCTGCCACTGGTCTACTGGATGACCCAGAGCAAATCACTGCTGTGCCTCAATTTCACCATCTCTATAAAGAGGATAATGATATATGACCTTTGTAAAATTCTTTAAGCTCTGCTGATGAACAGCACAACCTAAAACCTAAATATTAATATTGTAATTATCCTAAGCAACCCAAAACTGTGCTGGAGAGAGTATGTACAAGTAGATAACAGCATATCCAGTCTAAAACAGATTACCAATCCCATATCTGTCATGGGTGCCACTGGGGTTTTAGTCCATGAGGTACTTGCACACAAAAGAAATACCTTTATGCTAATAATGCACTGCATTAGATCCAGAGAAAGGGGGACAGTTACTTACGTGTAACTGGTGTTCTTCGAGATGCGCTGCTCACTTCCATTCCACTTAGGGTTTGTATGCGCCAGCATGCTCGAACACTGGAAGCTTTTCCCAGCCCGCCCTTGTGGGACCAACAGTGGCGCCCCCTGGAGTGGTGCGCACTCCACCCCTGTTAAATATACTGCTGGTCCGACATGCGGTCA
>ML681973.1:14481880-14548063 GCA_007922195.1 Podocnemis expansa
CAGACACAGACACAGACTGCATAAACCACACCTCCACTTTCCATGGTTACAACAATTCTACACTAAGTACTTATGAAGCAACTCATGTAAAATACTTGACACAAGCTCTTTGAGTATGTATGACTTTTGAGTATGTAACCACGCTACGCTAAATAGCCAACCACATACTGTGCGTGGGTGTGAAACCATACATCCATCTCTCAGTGCTGCTCTCCACTTTCCCTCGAGTTACAAATAAAAATCTGTGAGGTAAAAGCATGTGGGCTAGACTTACAGGCTAACAATAACATTGCTGAGTTATTTTCCCCAATGGTAGAGGGAAAAGCAGAGGGAGGGGACAACTAGGACTTGGCCCTCCAACCATCACACCTGTCCACTGATCTGAGCTGGTGCTGATGAGGGCTGCAAGGCTCTAAAAGACATGTTCTCACACATGCTTTTCCAAAAGTAGAGACCCAGAGCCAGGAGGAATAAGGATGGCAGGCACGGCCACTCGTAAACCGGTTCTGCAGCTGTGTAGACAAATCTAGCCAACTACATTAGCATCAAACAGCTGGGATGATCTACTTAACCTAAGTACTATCCAGCCACAAAGCAGAATGATGGCAGCAGATGTTCTCAGCAGCCTCTCCCATCACAACAGTGCATGTATTTATTTTTCCCAATTTCATTTTCCCCTCTCCTCTATTTATTCCCCCCCCCCGTTACACAATTCCCAGAGGAACCCTTTTTAAAAACAAACAAAAACAAGCCATGAATTAGCAGAAAAAAATCAAGAAAAACAAAATAAATGTGAAAAGCCAACAACATGCAACTCAGAGGTTTCAGTTTTGCTTCCACCACACAAGTCTGCTGGCTTTGATGGGCAGACAGAGCGACTCTGTGCTCTGCAATCAGCATTTTAGTAGCACTAGTGATTTCTCAGGAGTCCCTGCACCTGTACAGTTCCTTGTCTCCTGGTGTAAGGTTTGTCAACTTGCAGGCAGTGTCAGATTTTCAGGCATGTTACCTTAGGGCTAGCTTTGATTTAGGCCACTCCAGTCTGGTCCTGATAATTCCCAAGCCAAAGGGCCTTTTGAATAGCTGTTTCCCCAAGAAAAATCCCAATCGAGAAAAATACATTAGTGCTGGTTCTCCATCCTCCTACTTCCCCCCGGCAAGAAAATAAAGAAAATATCATTAAGGCCCAAGGAGTTGTTTTCTTTTAAAAGAAGAGCATACCAATGACAGTTCCACAATACGGGCTGAGACTTGTCCTTTGCCCCATAAACAAAACCAAACCAGACAGATAAGAGTCTGGCTCTAGTTCTTCTTGTCAGAAAAAGGCAAAGTAAAATAGAGAAAGTAAGAAACTGAGTAGTTACAGAAAGATGATGACTGTTTCATGCAGAACAAGGATGATGTTCCACGCTATAACCAAATTCCTGAGCTTGCAGGTAAGCACAAGGACTCCAGCTACTCTGTTTTCCATGTGTCTCATGTTACCCTTTGCAGCCTGCCTGTACCCTTTCCATTATGGAGGGAAGAAAATAGAAGCTCCCACTCTTTCATAACAGCTCTGCTTTTCCAGTGGTCCTTTCCCAACAGGAGAAAAGTGCCAGAGCCCCAACGGTGCTCAAACCTACACTCCCTGCTTCCCTGATGTGGAAACTGGTCTCTCTCTTCCTTTGTCTCAGGGCACTAAGGCCTTGTCTACACAAAAAAGGGAAACTGTTCAACTGTAACTTTTTTTTTTCTTTTAAATAATTTAGTTAAACCCATGCATCCCCCTGGCTAGACACCTAAACTGACTGAAATCTGGCCCGTATTGACTTTGCTTCAATCAATTCCTTAACTCATCAAGCAAAATGGACATAAGTTGAGATAAATTAAAGTGGCCACACAGAGGTGGGGTGTGTGTGTGTGTGTGATACCAGTTTAACTAGATTGATTTACCAACATATTTTCAGTTAAACGGTACTTCTCTCTCTCTCTCTCTCTCTCTCTCTCTCTCTCTCTCTCTCACACACACACACACACACACACACCCCATTTGATAAACTTTTGAATACCTTTTTTATTGCATTTGTAGCCCATTTCATGACTTTGATCCAAGATTTGCATGCCTCATTTATCTCTGTTGCATAAGATGATATATTTGCACAGTAGGAGCTGTAAATCTTTATTTATTATTCAGAGATCCACGATTTTCCAGGAGGTTAGTGAAAATAGATCCACAAATGGAATGCCAGAAACATTTTACTTCAAAGCATTCTATTTTCTCTTTTGTCACTAACAACAAAAACAGCACCATAAGCCCAGTACCCCCAAACAGTCACCTGGGTCGCCAGCACCTAAATCTGCCCATGGATACAAGGACAAATCAATCAAATCATAGGGCTGGAAGGGACCTCATGAGATCATCAAGTCCAACCCCCTGGGAATTGAACCCAGGACCTTCTGCATGTTAAGCAGAGGTGCTAGCCACTACACTATTTGCAGGGCTCATTTCAAGTGGCCTTCTTTCTATGGGTAATGAGGCAGTCTTCCCTGCCCTGTAATCCACAACACTATACAACCACCTCTTGCTTCCTCTTTATGTCCCATTCATAAAAATTAAGCATATTTTTAGTTACAACAAATGCGGGACTATGGAATAAAATTAAAAATACAATTAACATTAAAAGAAACAATGAGTTGCTTAACTGCGCTTGAAATGAGACCTTGTGAAGATCTAATCAAGTAGCTAGCACCTCTGCTTAACATGCAGCAGGTCCTGGGTTCAATTCCCAGGGGGTTGGACTCGATGATCTCACAAGGTCCCTTCCAGCCCTATGATATGATTTTCATCACCAGTGACATAAACAATGATAAGGAATGTAAAAATGTTTCCATTGCCCATGCATGTGATGCATTCTGTCTAGCAGAAATGGCATGAGACTGGAAGTCAGATATAATGCTAAGTTTGCAACCATCATGCTGAGTTCTTGTAAAAATTGCTTCACCTCTCTCTGCTCATTTTCCCTCCCAGTCTCTGTCCAATTAGATGTCAATTTCTTTGGAAAAGGGACCATATGCATGGACAGTGTTAAACATGACAGGATTGCAAGCTCTATAGTCCCTACCATAGTACAAATTAATAATAAGGGGTTGGCCAAACTGGCAAACAATTCAACAAGCTCAAGGTTGTCAGTGGAAGCAATTATGTTGTTCCGTATGAACATGTGACCACCCTTTTCAGAAGTGATCAGTACCACAAGCTGCCTGTTCCTATATTCAGTTTCTTCACTAATATATACAAAAGGAAAGTAGAGTGCCCCTTTCCCAATAATTTAAGCTGCAACCAGCTTCATACACATGAAACACCTATACAAAGCTCCAAAACTAGAAGCTAAAATGACAATTTGCATTTAAAGTAGATGTATTCCAAAAATTGATACTTCACAGCAAGATGCTACTTTCACAATTCACCAACCTGTTAACCAACACCTATAAACTATACTACTAGAAACAGAAAGTTGCAAAACAGGTTTATTGCAATAGGCCTAGCAGCAGATCCCTCACAATAGTGGTGAGAATGCAACTCTTATAATTGTTTTTCCATCTTCGTTAAGATGATCTGCCTGCAGTTCTGAAGGCAGGATAAAAAAGAAAGCCTTATGCAGTGCTTAATTATAACAGAGTCTTGATTCTCCCATCATTTCACTGTGAACAATGTTTTCTTTGGTTTCTTGTTTATATTATGGTAACACCAAGACGCTCCATCAGAGATCAGGGTTCTGCATGTATCACACAAACATATATCGTGAGATAAATGTTCTGAAGATCTTGCAGTCTAAACAGTGACAATAGACTAAGGATGGGTGTAAAGACATTTATCCTCCCCATTTTACAGATGGGGATCTGAAGTAAGGAAAGATCAAGTGATTTGCCCAAATCAAAGAGAAATTCTTTACCAAGGCAGGGAGCTGAACTCAGACCTCCTGAGGTTTAGGCCAGCACCATAACCATTAAGACAGCCTTCCTTTCTTTTACAACAACAAAATTTTAAAAATAATTTGTAAATGTGGAACAGTTGTCTTGATTTTCCCAATGTAACCACTAATCATAGTCTGATTTAGGTAGTCGTGGGGGGGGGGTCTTTGTTCTTATGGTAAAAGTTCAACTAGAGAGCTGCTTCACCAGAGAGCTCTATTAACGTATATTTAAAGGATGCTGACAACACACCTCCAGGTTTTTTCCCCCTTTTTCATGTTGAGGCAGTTATTATGAAACGTTAATTGCTATATGTAATTATAACTCAGACTTATGGCTAACACTCAATTTAACTCCTACTCAAAACAGATGTCTTATTGCTTAGGGATTTTTTTAAAGTGTTCAGCTATTTCCCATTTTAAAAATTTACCTTCTGGACATTTACCAAAACCTTCCTACTATTCAGCAAGAGATATAGAAAATATCAAAGATGGAAAATTCTCCTTTTCCCATGGCAGTTTTCACACTACATTTTAAAAAATACTGCACTCTAGGACATTTTCTTTTGGTCTTTGTTCCTGTACCCAGCAACCTACTGTCTTCATTTTTGCTAAGGAAAAATATTGTACTGCATAGGAGCAAGCTTACACACTCTGAGCTGTTTTATTATATTTCAAACATTAAATGGAAAATACCTTAATAAAAAGGAAGTTAGTTATCTCTTAAAAGTCCTCCAATTCAAAATACAGTTGAATGGTCATTTTAATGTAGCTACATTTGATTGTATTTCCTGGTCCAGACAGAGCTTTAAACTGGTTTCCAGACTACCATCTTTATTTTGGAAACAATATAGTTTGATGCACATCCCCAAAGTACAACGGAAGTAGGAACAAACATGGCACTGAGCTACCAAGAGGGTCTTCCAACAATGCATCATTCTGCAGGTGGAAACTGACCAAACAACTTCTGATGCTGGAGACATTTAATATTAATAGATGGGACTTCTTAAAGTACAACAAGTTTATTAACTGAAAACTTGTTTATACTTAATTTAGCTCCTGAGCTTGCTCCATTGCTCCCACTGATTTCAATGAGGCCAAGATCAGGGTCTGTCTTATTGCTGCCATGATACAGATGAATTGAACTTTGTCTGGCTATCATTTAAAATTTCCTCTCATTTTGAATGAGTTGAGAAAATTATGGAAACAAGGCTAATAGTTTACAAAACTACTTTAGGAAATGGAATATGGGATGAGATCAGTGGTTCATCTAATTTAGTGTTTCTCATACTTTTCAGGCTGGTGACTCTTTTACAACAAGTTAAACATTTTCACACACCCAAAAAATCATATTTTTTACTCTTGCTTTCTTAGTAAATGTATCAATGCTAACAATTAAACGCTTATATAATTTGAGAGGTTGACAGGGAATACCTAAGCTTGAAGGGTACAAGTGTTGAGAAGTGAGGGAAGGAGATTTCTCTTCGTTTCAGACTATATAATGTTTCTGTGCCTTGTGACCCTCCTGCCCCTGGTTACTTCGCATGATTCTCTGGTGGGCAGTCACTACACAGTGGCTGAAGAACACCAATCTAGCCAGTTTTCTAGTCTGACAGTAACAGCAGATGCCTCAGCACAATAATAAGGAATAAAGAGAAATAGTTCCACTTCTAGGGAGAGTTTCTTTCCAGGCCCCCAAATTATGAGCAAGTTGTTTCCTTATAAAGAAATTATCCTAGCTAATACAAGTGCTTTATCTGCATAAAGCTGAACCCTTTTTGTAACCTCTCTAAATTCTTGGCCTCTGATAGTTTGTGGCAATGAATTCCATAGTCAGTGCTTAATTTGCAATGAAAAAGATGCCAGGGCTCAAGTAACAAGGCATCCAGACCCAAGCATTTTTTTTTTTTTTACATTCATAAGCAAGGCCAGGGGTTCCAGGACTATGAACTGCCAAGCCTAGACACTCTGGGGCTCAGGCCTGGCACATATTAAACACTGTCCACATTTAATTATGTATTCTTTTTTTAAAAGTTAACTTTGTTTTTTTTAAAATGTGTTTTGCTTTCCATTTCACTTATGATTTCTCAAATGTTTCCATTTGTTATTATTTAGGCATAGTGTATGTTAATTATAATGTCATTTTAACAGGGCATGGATTAATTGGACACTGCACTGAAGACAAGAAGCTGTTGTAAAACTAACATACAATGCCTTGAAATAAAATATTGTTCTGAATAAAGACACTGCAGAAAATGGGGGGGGACGGGGACCGGGTTATTCTTTCCCTTTTAAAATCTGTCACAGCTTCCATATTTTAACACTGTAGCCAAAAAATATTGGGTGTATGTAACAGCTAGGTGAGCCCCAGTTAACCTCTCTGTAGTGCCTGAAATCTCCCACATTAAAGGTCTAATTCTGCTTACAGTGAAATTTTTTTAAAAAAGTAATTTGACCTTGATGTAAGCAGGATCATACTTTAAGTGGAATTTTTGCTAATATTGTTCTGTATAAATGGCAGTCATTATCATTCAACTAATTCAGTTGTTTGAGAGCCATCCAAGTTAAATGCCTGCCAATTAAGCAGAGTATAATGTATTCCCTTATTTAACACCTTTAAAGTTTAAACAGGAGCTATCCAGTTCCACTGATTTTAACAGGGTAGGGCAAAGGTCTTTTGTATAAATATGCCAGAGGGCCATACTCCAGCTACATTCTTTTGAGTATATCACTTAAATGCCCATAGTGAAACAAATGGTTAGTCACAGATACCACAGTGATGGGCCAGAAGTAGGTAAGATATATATAGTTAAAGCTAAAATATCTTGGATATATATATATTTCTTTTAATCTAAAAAAAGCTAAAACCAGGCCAGTTTTCTCAACACTTAGTTGGAATTCTTCCAAGCCAAGATGAAATGTCACAGTTAAGTGGGACTGTTAGATCAGTAGCTAGCTCTCTTCCCTCTGTGTCTTTACTGGATCACTATGGTGATGAAATTGCTATCTTGACGATAGAACAACCTGTGGTCATTGAACATTGCAACTACACTTCCCTCAAAGCACACAGATTAGACATGGTGACCCAGCACAATTCCTAAAATACACAATTAAGTTCTCCCTAGTTAAATTCCTTCCATTCTGCAAGTTCCCCCATCTTCAAAGTGTCTGACAAAGTGAGATTTTCTTCCATGAAAGCTCATGTGATAAAATAAATTTGTTAGTCTTTAAAAGTGCCAGCAGACTCCTTGTTTGTCTCAAACTAGAGATATTCTTCTTTTTCTTACCAAATATTCTGGTATGTATTGTCGTTGAAAGAGAATAGATTCTATTTTTCTGCCTGTGATATAATTGGATTTTGTTGTATTTATTAATGTAAGAAGGTTAAAGCAGAACAGGTAAAAAACTGAATTTGATACCCTGATCCCAGTCACTGCACTTGGATTAAGGAAACAAAGGTTTAATATCCTTTCACATGTCAGGGATCAGTGTCCCCCGACTCCCTAGTTTTTGTTTCATCTTTTATTTTGGACTATAAATCACTTTTAAGGAAATCTGAGTGCCTAGCCATGATTTACAGGATGAAAATCTCCCACTTTGAGATAATTGTGCTATGTCAATACAAGGCATTATAAAAGCTAAGGAATCCTTAAATTCCTTGCATGTTTTCCATGCATTTGGGAATCAACTTCGTCTGCTCAGACGTACAATGACATAGCTTTGTCATCTAAATTGACCCAAAAAAACAAAAAATGCAAAATCAAACCTAGATGTTATGGAGGCAACTCCAAAGTCTTTTTCTGAGGTTCTGTGAAGTTTCCAAAGAGTTCATGATCTTGTATAAGAAAACTGTCCACACTGCCGTAACCAGTATAATGATTAATAGAGGTCAGTCAACACAGTCATCTGGCTATATAGAAAAATCACATGCAAAATATAAAACATCCAAGTTAGTCTATTAATGATGGTCCTTTAAAGTTTTGAACCACAGTCATGGCTTATACTTGACACACTATGTACATTCACCAAAAGCAACTTAAGTTTATTATAACTGCAGCATTAAACTGTTGGAGTATTTTAGCCATTCTCTGAGCTGCCTCATTCACCTCTTGTCATAGGTACATTATTGGTTCCAATCAGCATTTAGAGGAGAGAAATGCTCTATTAATCCCAAACTTGCCTAATATAGGGCATTTCCTAATATTTTGGTTTTTTTATTCATTATACATCAAATTTTACAGACCAATGAATTACAGATGATAGATCATAATAAAGTGTTAATCAATATGTGGCACTTTAACATTAAGATCAGTGTAAATACACTGTATGTTCTACATATTTAGTCTTATCTGGCAGTGACTAATGTTTTGTGGCCCTGAGCCACAAATAAAAAAAAAAAAAAAAAAAAAAAAAAAGAAAATAGAAATGTTGTACCCAAATCCACCTCATTGATGGATAAAAAGTAAACCAGGAAAACCCACAGCTCTTCCTCCTGTAGGGAAAAATTCAGACGACCTATGAACCCTTAATTATCTGCAAGAATGTTTTTGACAAGACACCAAATTCTGCTCTCATTAAACTCAATGGATTGTTTGCCATTGACTTCAGTGAGACCAGGATTTACTCCATTTGATTTTAGTTCTGAAAAATAGATGAAGATTCAGGGAAGTTGTTGGATTTTTTTTAGGTTACCCAAGCATGTTTGCCCATCCTGAACAAATATTTTGTGTCAAATTCTGCTCTCAGTTACACTGACAAAAATCCCAGCTAGCATCATTAACTTCAGGGAAGTTATTCTGAATTTATGCCTGTGTAAATTGACTGCAGATTTTTGCTTCTTGACCTTCACTGAAGGAACTTTCTGAATGCAAAGGACACAGAGATCTCTATCTTACTGCTGATATTTCTATGGTTTCTTCATAAGAAAATGATATTCCCTAATCCCGATTTATTCTCCTGCTGACATATCAGTTTCCCATGTAGGGGGTGCTATTTACGTAAGGATCACTTCCTCTTTGGACTAAATCACTCCTTGGAAATTTTCTTTTAATTTGCAATTTGATACATAAAAAGTGAGCTCAGAAAATTATCATCACAGGTTAAATAAATGATTCATATGATTTGGTTTTGTATAAATAAATGATTTGTTTCTTCTCTTAGTCTGTGTAGGAAAGAATATAAAATGAATGCTATTTTATGCAGATAGAAACACTCTTCTAAAACGCTGGCCTAATCACTGGTGTTTGTTGAACAAAACATTTATGGAATTTCTCACAAAGTTTTGTGATTTTTTAAATGTATTATTAATGCCATGAAAGGCAGGAATCAAACAATAAGATATCCAATTTATGGACATTTATTATAGATGAGCACAAATGTTAATATTGCTGTTTTTCTAAATAGCTTTTTCCCCTATGGAGATGCGGCCTGACTGGCACCCAAAATATGTTACCCTTGGCACTATAATTTTAAGGTAGCTCTTCACGTAAATGAAATCATCGTCTATGAGATTCACACCCTTAGAAATTTTCTTTATTGTCAGCTAAATATCTGGAGTTTATATTGCCAGGCAGTTTAGGAAACCCAGACACACGTGACAACTATTATGCACTCAGCTTTCATGTTAAAAGGAAGGGAAGGCAGTAGACCCTAAAAGTGCAATACAAAATCCCAACAGGAGATGCACAAATTCCCTTCCAACCCTATGAATCTATTCTATTCTATTCTACAACAGTACCTGGCCTTCAAGTATTCCTGCTAGAGGCACTGCCACACTACAGTCCAGGAAAGGAGCAATGAAGATGGGTCCTCCAGACCTGCCTAGAGAGGCTGCACAGAAGTAGCTGATCAAGCCCAGTAGGTTCAGATAAAAGTTTCTGCAGGACTGAGCTTGTCAGTTCTTGACTGGGGCCTAAAGCCTAAGAAGGATGCTCTGTTATTGCCAAGGGTGCCAAAGAAGTTGCATTAGCTAAATCTGGGAGTGAGAGGACCCAAGACCTCAGACGTAAGGTGAAGGAGAGAGGTAAAGAAGCCAGGTGGGAAAAGACCAAGGGAACATAGCAGCAACCACCTAAAGGAAGTTGTACTGGAGTCTATTTATAAGGGCCATGGGCTAGGACCCAGAGTAGTGGAAAAGCTGAGGTCCCTCCAGCAGCTCGTGGTGGAGTATTGGAGTGACTAGCCCCAGAAAGGGGCCATGTCTAATTTAAAAGACCAAGAAAAGGCACTAGATTTAAAGGGTTCAGAGACAAGGCTGAAGACCCAGGTGAGGGTAGACCAACAGTTCTGGTTGGACATTTTACAAGAAAACTAGGAAAGGAGCTAGATGCAAAAGGCTTAAAAAGAGGGCTGAAGACACTACTAAAAGCAGATATATAGTCCTCGTTGGACTTTTGTTAGCCCCATAAAGATTACATTCAATTCTGAGTGTGTAACTTCGATAGAGGGGTTGAGCCACTGAAGATGTACCAAGTCCAAGCAAGACTGAATCTACAGAAGGTCCAAGGAGAAGGGGAAAGATCTTACCAGAGGTACTAACGAGAGCTAGGTATCTTCCATTATACAATGAGTCTGAAGAACATCAAGATTTCAGAGCTGATAACTTCCTTAGGTCAGTAGGCACTAATAATAATACTAGTTGCTCAAAAAACACTTTGTTGGTGTGGTAAAACTCTCACTGTAATGTAGCTACTAGGTAATAAAGAGGCAAGCATTCATCCCTGGTATAGAAGAGGATGAAAGCATGGTTGATTTTTCTTTTAATTTGTGAATTTAGCACTCATGAAAGGTTAACAAATGCAGAAGTTCAAGTCCACAATCCACAGCATACAGATATTCCATGTAGGGCTGGATTAACTGACTGGAAGGCCCTGGGCTGCCCCCACTGTGGGCCACCAACCTGGCTTGGGACACTACTCCCCACCATGGAGCCCCTGCCCTCCCCAGCACGGTGGCCAGGGAGGGTCTGGGACCAGAGGGTGCTTCCACCCAACCCTGCTCCAGTCAGTCTGCTCCAGGGGTGGAGCTGAGTGGCATGTGGTACAGCACCTACTTCAGCCCCCCAGGGCCATGGGCCCAGGAAGGCCATGCTGGGGTGGAGGCCACACTGCACATCAGCCTGCCCTGACCCTTCCCGAAGTGAAGAAACAGGCACTGGCCTGTCTCACCCCCTGGTGCAGAGCAGCTGGCCCAGGAATAGGGCAGGAGCATGGAGTCCAGCCAGTGGCCTCAGAGCCCCACTCCTCACTCCCACCCAGCGCTAGTAGGGCAGGAGCACTCTCAGCACTTCCCCAGCCCTGCTGACACTGAGCGAGCTGGGGGTGGGCTCGAACAAGGGTTTTAGGGGCTGGAATCTGGCTCCTCCCCCCCCCCCGCATTAGGCTGGGACCTGGGGCTTCAACCCCTTTAGCCCCTGCATTAATCCAGCCCTGACTCCATGATGGCACAAGTGTAGTCTTCCCCATATCAGTCAATCAACCCACCACACTCTTGACTCAGACAGAATATCTCTGGGTCTCTATGTTTATTTTGACCTCAGGACTTCTAAGTGACTCAAGATTGGTTCATAATGCCAGCTACAGCAGTAGTTGGGGTAAAAGGGACAACTTCCCATGGAGAACTGGAGTCAGATGAAGGCTTACTCCCCATAGACATAGGCCATCAAACAGCCAGGACATAGCAACAACATTTGAGCACTGTAAGAATGGTCTGGGATTATTGAGCTGGTACCCTAGAGCTATGTCCTGTTGCCATTTCTCTGGGCGAATCCTGTCATCATCAAAAAAAATCCCAAAAGCCTCACACAAAAACCAAACACTCACGAGCTTTTCTAAACCAGAAACCAAGGAGGAACATATCTAAATCAAAATAAGTGACTCTGATGGGAGCATCCTCTTCAAGAAACCCCTCATCAGGGAGAAGGAAAGTCGAAAGGAAGCCCAAAGTCCATTTGCTGGGGACTGCAGACTAGGAGGAAAGAAAGTTAACTTCCGTAATATTCTCACATAAACATCACAATAAAAATCACTTTCCAATATCCAGGCTTAGCCTCATATCAATGCATAGCTTTCATAAGAGTTGAATGCTACCATGGAGACATATCACCCTAACATCTGAAATTAGTTCTATGAGATTTGTTTCACTGCTTGTACAATGTACCAAATTATTTCAGTACTTGGGGCCAGATTTCAATCGCACATCAGTTTCACACCGCTACAATGCCATTGACTTCACTGGAGCTCCTCCTGATTTACACTGGCAAGCAGAAGTTATTGAACTGGAAATTATCCATCTGTGAATGTAAGGATACAAAATGTACCAGTCTAAAAATTACTTTTATATGGCACTTAGAAGAAAGTAACACAGAACGTTACTGCCAACATAGAGGTGCCAAGAAGATGGAATAAGACCCACCATCATATGGGAAATGTCTACTTATCTGTTTTCTCATCAAATTGGAACATTTTCTACACAGGAGATATAGTTATATGATTTGAAAACATTATAGCTTCAGTAATTTCCATATTATTACAAAGGTTCTTTGCTTATATTGTGCTCAGCCTTTCATATATGGATCTGATTATTATGATCATTCGCAAATAGTTAAATGGATCACTAGTTAAATAAGTAATTAGAGATAGTTAAACTAGTTTAACTATATAACTAGTTATCTATATATAACTATATATAGTTAGTTAGTTAAATATAGTTTAATTAGTGAAACAGATCGATAAATAGATATCAGTAAATTCACCAGGCAGGTGAGAAGTCATGACAATACAAACATCTGGAAGTAGAACAGAGTCCAAGTCAAAAGCTGATTTGCAGAAATTTCCCCTCCACAGCTCTCTGCCTAACTTTAACAGCCAGAAAAGCAAGGGCAATCAGGGTTTGTCTACACAGGAAGACAAGACTGTGGGTAGTTCCTGCCACCAACCATTTGTTAAAAGCATGAGAAAGTTTGAGAGAGTTGGGATTTGGCCAGGAACTCAGGCTCTTGTTCTTCAAAGGCTACAAGTCCACAAAACAGACTTATCCTCTAAGACATATTTATTTTAAAAGATGGGATGGCATTCTTTTTTCCTTTCCTTTCATCATTCTAATCCCATATCAAAAGACGCTCAAGACTGCTAACAGTGAGTATCAATAAATCAGTCTGACTTTAAAGAAATTTCTTCTTTTGGTTCAGTATGGTTTGCCACAAATTAAAAGCCTATTTAGTTTCCTTCACAAAAAATGGAAGGCTTATTCCCTATTGCCAGATTAGCTTGGAACAATTCTGCCTCTTCTGATCCTTTTGCTATATATACATTTTTATGCTCTTTTGTTTGATGTAGATGATTATTAACAGACAGACAGAGACTAGCTTGAGACACACACTTATGCTAGACTTTCCCTGAACTGATTATACCCAGAAGGGAGCAAATTAGATCAAGAGTGTTGGAGAAAGGGAAGAATGTGAACAGAAGAAGGAAAGATGAGGGAGAAGACTTCTAGAGTTTTTGCTAACCAGCTATAATTGAGGGAAGAGGACTTGCCAGATAGGAACTTCTCCATTTTATTCTCCTCAATCCTAAAGGAAAGCCCTGATTTAGGGCACCCAGTACTAATGACCAGATCCAAAGGTAGCTTTGAACCACCTTAAGGTTCACGTAATCATGGCAGGGGACCAATTCAGCAATACAACTTGGAGCAGCCTCAAAGCTTATATTTACTTCCAGATCACTGAGAAAAATACTGAATAGTACCAAACCTATAAGTAATCCCTACACGACCCCTCCAAAAACAGCCTCATTTGATCAGGTTCTTCAGATCTGTGCAGGCCATTTTCTCATCTTAAATTTGCATGATATTTATTTAAAGTGAATTATTAAAGAAGGTCAATTATTTGAAATGTTCTCTTTACAAGACAACAGAAAGCCTTACTCATTGTTTTTGATGAGCGATTTTCAAAGTCTATGATGCACCATATAATTCTTAACATACCACTGTGGTGGTAGCAGGCAGAAGCCAGAATCATCAGTAACCAGCCATAAAAGACATACCAACAATTTCATCTCCCATCTGGCATTGGCAAGGTACTAAGCCAAAACAGACTTGTGTCAAGGTATGAACCAGGCAGCATTTTCCACTAATTTGCACAATTAGAATGTTAAATAGAGGATTAAAAAAAATCACTACAGATTACAACTTCTCTTTTAGCCTTAATGCCCTAGATAGAAATTGGTTGCAGAATATTTTTGGTTCTCACGCAGTGTGGCTGATAAAATTCAAAAGTTAATTTGGTGGGGGGAGTGGTAATTAAATTATTATGGCTACAACAGATTTCAAGGAATATTTCAAGCTGTGGAACTGATCATCAGCTTAAGTTCTTTGCATAAAATCAGATAGAGGGGAGTAAGGAGAGAGAGCATCCAACACTAAGAAAAAAAGACCAACTATAAAAGGTATTTTTAAAATTGGGAGGAAATATTATCTTACAGTTTGATCCCTTCAGTTTGTTACTGGCCATTCCACATCACACATTTCTGAAAAAGCCCTTGAGATGAAAATAAGAAATTTGAAAAAGTGAACCACCTCTGTAATTTTAAAGATGATAGCTGCATCTAGGTTCTTTCTATGTTTTTATTCCAATGTATTTGGACAAAAGGATTATTCACAAATGTAGGACAGCCAGAGATTGGAAAGTGTCCTGTTAACACATGTATACAGACTATTAACTTGCAATAATACAAAGGATCAATTTAATACAGTATTTCATTATTTTGTTTTTTGCTGAAGCATAGTATAAATACTTCAGCACATCACAGATTTCACTTCTGCTACCCTCCCAGCTATCACCTCAACATCCTTTGCTGTCAATGCCCCCACTCACTCACAACAACGAATTAAGGGACGCACACGGCCTCTACATGTGTCAAGATAAAGAACATCAATTTAAATTCTCAGAAGACAGACTCACCATTGTGGAAGGTCACTTAACATTGCTACTTGTTCTGTGGCACTGGTGTTTTGGAGAATAGTCCTAAAGAGAAAAGGGAGGA
Organism: Podocnemis expansa; assembly: GCA_007922195.1. Taxonomy (NCBI): domain Eukaryota; kingdom Metazoa; phylum Chordata; order Testudines; family Podocnemididae; genus Podocnemis; species Podocnemis expansa. The sequence continues at coordinate 14,496,876 of ML681973.1, forward strand.
AAGAAAAACATTTTTAGAAAAAGATTTTGCACTTTGGTTATTTATGTTTGTATTTTATATTATCCCAAACAAAGCCAGAAGCTCATGATTAAACAGAGAGTTGGCTGCTCCTTACACAGTCACAAAAGAAACATATTCAATAAAATTAAGCCCATAAGCCCAATCCTGAAGGACATTTTATGTCTGCTAAGTGTCTTGGAGAAATATTTAAGAATAATTTGCCCTAATGAATTTCTTTAGCCTTTAATGATATCTTATAGTATCTTATTGTAAGTTAGGCCCTGTGAAACCTACTAATGTCACTGAAAAGACTCCAGGCCAGGTCAATGAAGGATCACCAAAACAAAGGAAACTGGAACTGTTTAGGCTCATACTCACCTCTCTACCATTCTTGCGTTTCACATTGGCTATGTCTACACTGTGAAAGTTATTTTGAAATAGTTATTTCGAAGTAACTATTTTAAAATTAATTCCAAATAATAATTTTGAATTAGTGAGTCTTCAGAAGACTGCTAATTTGAAATAAAGTAGACATTATTTCAAGTTAGAGAGTCTACATTAGACTTTCTAACTCTAATTGAATCCCCCAGGAGGCTGGTTTCTCGGTGGGTGGAGGGATTCCCCCTGTGGGCTAGTTTCCCCACCGGCCAGCCAGGAAACCCCTGCTCAGCATGCTCCCCTCTCCCAAGGGATGCATGCTGATTTGTCCCCCACTGGCCCCTCCATTCAGGCTATGGGGGCTAGGAGGAATCTAGGTGCAGATCAGGCTCTGAGCTGCTGAAACTAGTCCACTGGGGGTTCTCTGCCCCTGGTGGGGAAGGCGCCTGCTGGGGCTCCCTCCCCCAGTGCGGAAACCAGCCCGCCCAAGGAATCCCTGTCCATTATTTGAAATATGCCAATTCCACAGCTTGGAATGGCTTATTTTGAAACAATAATAAATTCTTTTTCAAAATAAAAGCAGGTTTTATTATTTTGAAATAGCGCCTTGTTATTTTGAAATAATGAAATGCTTATTTCGAAATAATAAAATGCCTGCATGGATGGGGACAAATTATTTTGAAATAACTTTTCAGTGTAGACATACCCAATATGTGCAGCTATATATCATGGTGATAGTAAATCTGTGCTTTAATGCACAAATATTCAGTACTGTTGCAACTGCATGCAAGGTTTCCTTCTTCAACTTAAAAATGTGAAGCAATAATAACCACTTTCATCTGGGTAAACTTGTCAGCATGACAGCTTGTCAGTACCTGTCTAAGAAGCACCTTACTAGCATCCCAAGGACTGAATTGGGGACTTCCACACTTAAAGCAGGAGCTGCTACAGTTTGAGCTAAAGAGCCAAGCCTTTGCAGTCTGGGCTGCAACAACCCATATACTCTGAAGAATGCCCCAAGGTCCTATAAAACATACGTTCACCACTGGGTTCTACCAATAATTCATTCAAAATGCCAACAGTTTGTACCAACTTCCCATCGCTACTGTAGTTTGAGTTTCTTATGCATTATGTCAGCTGCAAACCTTGTCACTCTCTTCAGGTCCTCCAGCTCCAACATTACAAACAAAAAATGTTGTTCTGCTTAAGATTGCAATGTTGCCTTGGCCAGTTTTATAATTTCAAGCAGAACACAAAATTAACATGAGGGGAAGAGGAGTGAAGAACTTTCAGTAGTGAATACTTTAAAGCCTTTGAAGGCAGAAGCTATTATCTTTGCTTCAGTGGATTCATATAGTACAATTATTTCTGTGATCAGCAGAAAGAACGTCAGAAGTATAGAAAGATCTATACACTTTAATAATAGATTCTGTATTGATAGCTGAAAGTCGGCTGTCCTATCCAGACTGGCAATGCATAACTCTTTTACTTAAGTCAAAAGCACCAATGAAAATAGGTACCTTTCGGAGTAGGTACAAAATACCCTAAATGTTGAGCTCTGACACTCAGTGCTAAATGCCTACAATAGGTCAAAGCATAATTTACACAGAAGGTATTAAAATGTTAAGCAGAGACCAGCTCTGTAACATGGTAAAGTTTCATTTTTTTCCTCAAATAACTTGCTGCAGATGTACTCAAAAGGGAGTTGGGTGTCTACTTGCCTTTCAAAATCTTTATCTTTGTCATTGCAAACCTATGCTAAGACACCAGTTGTAGTCAGTGACTAGTCATAGGTTTAAAATACACACTTCAATTTAGAATTTAGAACAAATGCTTAAGCAACTTGCTGAATGAGGATGTAGAATATTAGATTGTGTCTTTTTAAAATTGTTTTAAATTTGCAGGAAAAGAACTCTGGATTAACCATTAACTCTCAAGTTACTAAAATCTTGTCTTTTTCTGATGGCAATGTCTTTAGCCTTCAATGTATTTATAATAAAAGATTTTGGACAGACTGCTGCATGGCTGTTGCATCTCTCTAGACAAAATATGCTGTGATAGACTGTGTATGAGGGATGACACAGCAGTCTGAACAATAGCATGGCAGCATACTTGTTTCTACAGTTGCCATTCGTGTGTCATATTACCAGCCAGACATGTTCACTGGTGTAGCCTGAGATTTTTGCCATCTCTTTAGTATCACAGAAAAACCTTCATTGAACAAGGACACATATAGGCAGAAAATAGTGTAAGGCAATCTAGCAGAAGTTTTATGTTAAAATAAAGCTGGAAACAGCATAATAATCAGTAGTAAAGAATTCATAAACCATAATTTATCAATGTTTAAAACAAGCTGGTATTCAAAAGGCATTCAACAAGTGAAAATGGAGAGATCATAGGGTTAGAGATATACCTATGGAATCTGCTATCAACAGAGTCAACAGATATACTTTTTGGAAAAGTAGGTCAAGATGGAGGAAGATTTTGAACTTTTGAACTCTCAGTCCCCCTCCCATCAAAGATTCTAAGGTGTCCACCCCCTGTCAAAGGGCCCATCAAAAGTATTGATTTTTGATCAGGTGACGGGTGAAAGAAGAGGTTGCTTACCTGTAACTGGTGTTCTTCGAGAGGTGTGCTCCTGGCCATTCCCTTGTAGTGTCTGTACGCCATGTGCACAGCACGCCGGATCTTTTTCCCATAGGGCCGGTGATAGCACCCCCTGGAGTGGCGCCAACGCCATTCCCTATATATCGAGCAACCAGCCCCTCCCTCCTCAGTTCCTTCTTCCCCCACCGTATGAGGGGAGGCGGGAGGGAGCAGAATGGCCAGGAGCACACCTCTCGAAGAACACCGGTTACAGGTAAGCAACCTCTTCTTCTTCAAGTGCTGCTCCTGGCCATTCCCTTGTAGGTGAGTCACTAGCCTTACCTTGGAGGTGGGATACATCATATGGAGCCCAATTGCAGCACTGCTGCGCCAACCACCGCATCTTGTCGGGCTTGCTGGGTAACTGCATAATGCTGCGCAAAGGTGTGCGGAGAAGACCACGTTGCCGTTCTACAAATTTCGGTGATTGGGACCCCTGCTAGGAAGGCCACCGACGCCGCCTGGGCCCTGGTCGAGTGCGCTGTGACCCATGGGAGCGGCACTTCAGCCAGTTTATAACACTCTTTAATGCAGGCCACTATCCATGTCGCGATCCGTTGCGTGGAGACGGGTTGCCCCTGCATCCTGTTAGCAACTGCCACAAATAGCTGGGGCGATCTGCGGAAGGGCCTTGTCTGCTCGATGTAAAAAGCCAAGGCCCTGCTGAAGTCCAACATGTGGAGGTGTCTCTCTCTGCCGGACGCATGAAGTTTAGGGCAGAGGACTGGCAAGTAGATATCTTGGCTCATATGAAACTGAGACACCACCTTGGGCCTGAATGCCGTGTGAGGGCGTAGTCGTACCTTATCTTTAAAGAAGGTCGTGTACGGGGGCTCCACCGATAGGGCACGCAGCTCGGATACCCTCCTAGCCGAAGTAATCGCCACCAAGCACGCTACCTTCCAAGAAACATATAGCAGGGAGCACGATGCCAGCGGCTTGAAGGGTGGCCTGGTGAGGTGTGAAAGGACCAGGTTCAAGTCCCATTGGGGTGCCGGGGCCCGCACCGGTGGGTATAACTTCAACAGCCCTTTGAGGAACCTCTTCACAATAGGTATTGAAAACAAGGTGAGTTGTTCGTCAACCCGGCGAAATGCTGCGATTGCCGCCAGGTGGACCTTGAGGGATGGTAGCGAGAGCCCGGATGATTTTAGGTGCCAAAGGTAATCCAGGATTGTGTGAACAGGCAGTGTGTACGGGTCCTGCCCGCTGTCCCCGGCCCAGTGCACAAATCTCCGCCACTTGGCCACGTATGTAGCCCTTGTAGAGTTCTTCCTACTGCTACACAGCACCTGTCTCACCAGGGACGAGCATAGCAGCTCATTGGCTGTCAACCATGAAGGAGCCAGGCATGGAGGTGCAGCGCCTCCAGATTGGGGTGGAGAAGCAGTCTGTTGTCTTGGGACAGGAGGTCAGGTCTCAGAGGCAGACAAATGGGGTCACACTGCGAGAGCCTCAGAAGGGACACGTACCAGTACTGGCGTGGCCACGCCGGAGCTATCAGGATGACCTTTGTTCCCTGTACCTTTATCTGTTGAAGCATCCTGGTAACCAGGGGCATTGGGGGGGAACGCATACGACAGCCCCCCCGTCCAAGGGACTTCGAAGCCATCCCCCATCGAGCCTGGGCTGAGGCCTTGGAATGAGCAAAACTGGTGACATTTGGTGTACTGATGAGAAGCGAACAGATCCAGTAGGGGATGCCCCCACTCGCGGAAAAGAAACTGTCACCTCTGGGTGGAGAGACCACTCGTGGGTCAGAAACCTCCGGCTCAGGCCATCTGCTACAGTGTTCAGGAGCCCCGGGACATACGAGGCGATCGGGTGAATGCTATGGTGAATACAGAAGTCCCACAGGGCTATGGCCTCCTGACAGAGCTGTCTGGAACGGGTGCCCCCCTGCTTGTTGATATAGATCATTGCCATCGTATTGTCCATCACACCGAGACCGTCCAACCGTGGAGCTGTTTCTGAAAGACCTCACACGCTAAGCGCACCGCCCTCAACTCCTTGACGTTGATATGCAAGGCGGATTCCTTCCCCAACCACAGCCCTTGAGTCTTAAGATTGCCTAAATGAGTGCCCCACCTTTTGTCCGAAGCATCCGACATCAGATGCACCGACGGACGGGCCATTCGGAAAGGAATCCCCGAGCACAGGTTGTCTTCCTGAGTCCACCATCGAAGGGAATGTAAGACTGACGAGGGCACCGTGACCATCAGGTCCAGAGGGTCTTTCATGGGGCGGAACACGGTCGCCAACCACAATTGAAGGGGGCGCATACGAAGACGGGCGTGCAGAACTACAGAGGTGCAGGCCGCCATGAGCCCCAGCAGGCGGAGGCACTCTTGCGCTGACACCAGGGGAAACCTTATTAGGGAGTTCACCGCTTCTCGAAGTCCTTGAAAGCGGGAGGCTGGGAGGGTCGCCCTCGCTGACACCAAGTCCAGAACAGCCCCTAGGAATTCTATTTTTTGTGTGGGTGTCAACACCGATTTTTGTCTGTTGACTACGAGGCCCAGCCGGTCTAGCAACGCACAGGTTGTCACTAGGTGGTCTACCATCTCTTGAGGCGATCGGCCCACTACTAGCCAATCGTCCAGGTAAGGAAAGAGGGTGACCCCCCTCCTCCTGAGGAAGGCGGCCACTACCGCCAGGCACTTGGTGAAAACTCACGGCACCGCCAAGAGGCCAAATGGAAAGACCGTAAACCGCAGGTGGTCTTGACCCACCACAAAGCGTAAACACTTCCTGTGCCGCGGATGGATAGCAATGTGGAAGTATGCATTGTGTAAATCGAGGGCGGCGTACCAGTCACCCGGATCTAGAGAGGGGACAATAGACGAGAGGGAAACCATTCTGAAGCGAATCTTCCTGAGGAACCGGTTGAGGCGCCGTAAGTCCAGGATCAGTCGAAACCCCCCTTTTGCCTTCGGGATCAGAAAGTAGTGGGAGTAAAATCCCTTTCCTCTCTTGTTGGATGGAACCTCCTCCACTGCCCCTTTCCGGAGCAGGGATTGAACTTTGTCCCATAGTAACCCCGCTAGTATAGGGTCCCCGTGGGTGGCTGAAAGGCGGGGCGGAGGCGCCGACGGGGGCAACGAAGCAAATTGGAGGGAGTAGCCCTCCTGTACAGTTTTGAGAACCCACCGATCCGAAGTGATCTCGAGCCACTCCGGGAAAAAACGGGAAAGTCTGTTGGAAAAGGACAGAGTCTCTAGATCCTGTAGAACTGGTAAGCTGTCCCCGGGCGGACCCTCAAAAGTTCTTTTTCTGTGTCGTGGGCTGGTGTGACCCCCTTGGTTGCCTGTCTGGCGCCTGGTCAACCGGCGGCCACCCCTATTTCGCCTTCTGTCCTCCTCCTGGCACCGACGGAAAGGACACAAGGGCGGCGGCGGCTTAAAAGTCTTTCTCTGAGCCGCTGGCATATGTAGACCCAGTGATTTTATCAGAGCCCTGGAATCCTTCAGGGTTTGCAAACGGGAGTCTGTTTGCTGTGAAAACAGCTCCGAACCTTCGAAGGGAAGGTCTTGGATGGTGGCCTGTACCTCCAAGGGGAGACCCGAAGCCTGGAGCCAGGAGCACCTCCTCATGGTCACCCCAGAGGCCATCACATGGGCTGCTGCGTCCGCTGCATCCAAGGATGACTGTAGGAGGGCCCGAGACACGACCTTGCCCTCTTTGATAGAGGCTGCGAAGGCCTCTCTGGAGCTCTGGTCCAACAAGTCAGTGAACCTCTCCAGGGAGGACCAGGCGTTGAACATATATCTGCTCAGAATAGCCTGCTGATTTGCTATTCTTAGCTGGAGGCCTCCCGTCGAATAACTCTTGCGGCCAAACAGGTCCAGCCGTTTTGCCTCCTTTGATTTGGGGGCTGAGGCAGGGTGACCTTGCCGCTCCCTCTCATTCGCTGCCGCTACCACCAAGGAGCCGGGGGTGGGGTGGGAGTAAAAATGTTCATATCCCTTAGAGGGAACGAAGTACTTCTTCTCCGCCCGCTTTGCGGTCGGAGGAATAGAAGCTGTGGTATGCCACAATGCCTTGGTTGTATTTTGAATAGTTTTAATAAAAGGCAGAGCAATGTGGCTCGGGCCTTCGGGCAAGAGAATGTCCACCATCAGGTCAGCGTCCTCTACTATCTCCTCCGCCTGTATGTTCAGACCCCAGGCTACCCTGCAGAGGAGTTCCTGGTGGGCCGAGGCATCGTCAGGGATAGAAGATGGCTTTGCCCCTGCCACAGCCTCATCCGGGGGCGAAGATGAGGACTCCCCTGGGTCCGGCCCCACCGACAGGGCTCCTGAACAGACACTGCGGGTGCCACTGAGGACGCTCACCCGATCTTCTCCAGGAGATTCTGCCCTGGATCCTTCTCCTGTATCCGGGGGAACACCAACAGGTGTCAACAGGAACCGGTGGTCCTCTGACCCTGAACCCTGGGCCACAGGACCCAAACTCTGTCCCTGTTGAAAAGCCCATGGGGTCCAGAAAGGCCATTGCATGCCTGGCTGCCATCCCGACCACTGAGGATGGAATGGGGGAGTGCCCTGAAAAGGTTGGGGAGGCTGACCAGTCTTACGCTGATGCCTCGACCCCGTGTCTTCCATAGAACTGGACAATGGGTTGCTCCTTGGGGACCAAGGCGGTGCCGAGGAGGACGGTACCGGTGATCTGTGTCCGCTGAGCCCCTGATGCTCCCGGTGCCGCCAAGATGAATCTTGCGGAGACGGTGCCGGCGAACGGTACTGCGGTGCCCCCGCCGCCACCACCACCACTGGGGGAATCGGGGAACAGTGCCGTCGGGAAGGGCTCGGCACCGAGCGAACGTCTCTTGAAGCGGACTCTAATGGGACCGGCTTCCCCTGTGACGGTACCGATCTCAGTGCCGGAGGCTCAGGCCTCGGGGTCTCAGGTTGCATTGGGCCGCAAAGTTCCTGTGCCGCCAAGAAGGCCTCCGGTGTCATCGGTAGGACAATGTCTTCCTTTAAAATGTCTCTAGTAGGCGACGACACCGACACCGGACTGTACCGGGGTTCCCTCGACTCCTGCACCAGAGGAGGAGAACGGCCCTTTGTCAAATCCACCCGGCCCCTGTCGCCACATGGTGGAGAGCGCCCTCTCGGCTTCTTCTTTTTAGCCGGCACCGGAGATGTGGAGCGGTGCCGAGGCTCCCGGTGCGGCTTGGGGGCGGGCTTCAGTGCTGATGACGGTGCTGAGGACGCCGGGGTGCTCCGCACTGACAGCGCCAAGCTAGATGTGGAGTCTCCCGGCACCGGGTGGAGTGCCTCCTCCATCATATGGAGTTTGAGCCGCCGGACTCAGTCTTTTTGAGTCCACTGCTTGAAAGCTCTGCAGAGTTTACAGCGTTCTGCAAGGTGAGCTTCCCCCAGACACAGCAAACACGCGCTGTGCGGGTCGTCGATGGGCATAGGCTTCTTGCAGAGCCCGCAAGTTTTGAAGCCCGGCATAGCCCGACCCTGAGCCCAGGGAGGGCACGATGACCACTAACTAACTACTGCTACTAACTACAACTACAAATAACTATTAAAAACAACGAAGACCTAACTGGGGCTATGTACAAGGGAAAAAACAGACTGCAAATGCAGCAGAGACATGTTCCGGCAACCGACGGGCGGTAAGAAGGAACTGAGGAGGGAGGGGCCGGTTGCTTGTTATACAGGGAATGGCGTTGGCGCCACTCCAGGGGGCACTATCACCGGCCCTATGGGGCTATGGGAAAAAGATCACATGTATGGCACACCGCGTGCAGACACCTACAAGGGAATGGCTAGGAGCAGCACTTGAAGAAGAATCACCCTTTTTCCAATTGGGTGGAGATGAAATCACACCTTTGGGATTGGTCAAGAAGATGGGAGTGGCAGAAGAACGAATAAAAGGTGCTGCACAGAGCAGAACTTCGGCAATCTCTCCCACTCCTTACTGGGTTCCACTGGCCTCTGGCTATGTTCCCGCTGCACTAAGGAGTCTCACTCACACTCACCCCAAGAGAGAGTGACAACGTCTCTAGTGGGAGCCTGGGAGCTGGGTCTTCTGACTTAGTCTCTGAAAGGCACGGGGTTGAATCTCTAAGCAATGACTCAGGATCCAGTCCTTGAGCTGGGTTTTTAACTCAGTCTCAGAAGGGCACTCGGATAAAACTCACAAGTGAACAGCTAACTGAGTCCTGTGTGTATAGCTTGTGGGCAACAGGCTGATACTTTGTAGCTCCAGTCTCCAAGCAACTGCACCTGCAAGCTGCTGAACATTCTGAGCCGCGCCTAAGTTCCAGTCTCCACGGCAACCAGACCAGAGCTAACCGGAGAGCTGAGAGGCAGCTGAACTCCAGCCTGCAGCTGATGGAGGAAGAAAGATACTTTGTTTCTTCACATTTCTGGGGTAAGGAAAGGGTCCCAAGGAGGGGAGGAACACTAGCAGAAAGCCCTAAGATCTTTAGATTAATTTAGTACTGCCAGGAAGCCAAAGCCTTACAATGTAACTTTAGGATTATACGTAAACTACCTAGAAAGAGTGAGATAAGAAACCCAGATTAAGATTTAAAGGAGTAATAGTAAGAGTTGAGATCTCTCCATCCAGCAAGTGCCTGATCCCCACTTGCTGAATGTTCTTTTGTGTACCCAAGTGTTGTGTCTATGTTATAATTGTATAGAATAGTTTTAATGTGTTATGTTACTGTTGAGCTATTTGTGAAGCAAATATAAGTTCCCTGTCAGTTTTTCAGAGCAGATATTACAATAAATCTGAGTTATGCCTTTGACAAATTATTGGCTCTAAGTCTTTTATTGCTTCTGGTCTGTGCTTGATCAGTGGGCTGTAGCTGTATTCCCCACTCGGGACATTCACCCCGGGGTGCCGGCATTTGTCCATTTGGGTGAAAAATGGTCCCTTCCCTAGTTGCCCCCTTAGAACTTTCAAATTAAACTTTAGACTGCTGGACAGTATGGAAGTTAGTAAATTAATCGATTCGCTTTCCGGGGTAACCCTGAGGGCTCAGTTAATGGATGAGCTGTACTGGATTTACTCTTGAGTTTTTTACTTTGTTTGAATGGATAACACCTATATCCCCATCATATATGTGACATGAAAATTGGAACACAATGGGTATGTCTACACTGGAGCCTTAGGTCAACTTAAGGAAGGTTAAGTCGACCTACAGACTCCTGTGGCCACACTGGGCTTTAAGTCAACTTAAGCACTTCCTTAATTTGATTTAACACCACCACCTCTTTAAGGTCGACTTTACGCTTACATCGACCTTAAGTCACCTTAAGCCAATGTAGAGGGGGAAAGCCCTTAAGTCAAACTAATTGGCCTCCAGGCCCCCTCCCAGAGTTCCTGGCCACCAGGAAGGTTTATCTCACACCTGCCAGTATGGAAACAGGCAGTCAACAGGAGCTTTCAGTGTGGACTCTAAGTCAACTTAACAAGGTCAATTTAATGTTGACCTTGTTAAGTTGACTTAACAGAGACTCCAATGTAGACATACCCTATAGGTATAGATCTATATGCACACATATATATAAGACCAGAAGAACAGTCATACAGGGTCAGACCAATGGGCCATCTAGCCCAGCAGTTTATCTTCCCAGCCTCTGTGAAACAGAAATTCCTGGCTAATAGCCATCATTATACAAATCTTCTAGGTCTTTCTGAACCCTGTTATACCCCTGGCCTTCACAAAATCCTCCGGCAAGGAGTTTCACAGGTTGACTGTGCATTGGGTGATGAAACACTTCCTTTTGTTCATTTTAAACCTGCTTCTTATTAATTTTATTTGGTGACCCCCTAGCTTTTGTGTTGTGAGAAGAAATAAACAACACTTTATTTACTTTCTCTTCATCAGTCATGATTTTATAGACCTCTACCATATCACCCCTTTTCCAAGCTGAGAAGTCCAAGTCTTATTTCTCCTCATATGGAAGCTTTGCCATACCCCTAAATGTTTTTTGTACCTTTTCCAACTCCCATATCTCTCTTTCGAGATGCGGTGACCAGATCAGCATGTAGTATTCAAGACATGGGCAAACCTTGCATTTAAAAGAGGCAGTAAGATATTTTCCATCTTTTTAGCTATGCCATTTCTAATGATTCCCAGCTTTTTGCCTGCCACTGCACATGATGTGGATGTTTTCAGAGAATGATCTACAATAACTCCAAAATCTTCTTCTTGAGTGGTAACAGCTAACTTAGACCCCATCATTTTATATGAATAATTGGGATTATATTTTCCATTGCATATTACCTTGCATTTAATCAACATTGAACTTCTGCCATTTTGTTGCCCAGTCATGCATTTTTGTGAGATTTCTTTGTAACTCTTTGCAGCATGCTTTGGACTTAACTATCTTAGCCAGTTTTTTTATCATCTGCAAATTTTGCAACTGTTTATCCCTTTTTCCAGATCATTTATGAATATGTTGAAGTACTGGTCCTAGTACAGACTCCTGTGGGACACCACTATTTACTTCTCTACATTCTGAAAACTGATCACTTATTACTACTCTGTTTCTTATCTTTTAACCATTTACTGATTCAGGAGAGGACCTTTCTTCTTATCCCATGACCACTTACTTTGATTAAGAGCCTTTGGTGAAGGGCCTCATTAAAGGCTTTTTGAAAATCCAAGTACACTATATCCACTGGATCACCCTTATCTACCTGCCTGGTGACTCCCTCAAAAAATTTCGTACATTGGTGAGGCAATTTGGTGACTTCCCTTTACAAAACAAAAGACGTCTCCTCCCTCCAACAATTTTTGTTCATCTGTATGTCTGATAATTCTGTTCTTTACTATAGTTTCAACAAATTTGCATGGTACTGAAGTTAGGCTTACCAGCCTGTTATTATGAGGATCATCTCTGGAGTCTTTTTTAAAAATTGGCATCACATTAGCTAACCCTCAGCCATCTGGCACAGAATTTGATTTCAATGATAGATTACATACAACAGATAGTGGTTCTTCAATTGCACATTTGAATTCCTTTCTAACTCTTGGGTGGATACCATCTGGTCTTGCTGACTTATTACTGTTTAAATTTATCAATTTGTTCCAAAACCTCCTCTAATCACACCTTATTCTGGGACAGTTCCTCAGACACATATAGTCTGTATTTTGAAAAAAAGCCTCGCTATTTTAACAGATCTGTGAAATACAAGATTAATTAGTAGAGGACAGATTTTTCAAGAAGTCTTTAGTGAATTTAATGTCAAAATGGGAGCTCCTGAGCATAAGTACCGCAATAGTAGCTACTGGATTCTAAGCATCACTGAAAACCCAACCCCAAACTCTTTCAGAAATCTCTTCTGATGTATTCATCCTATCTGAGCTCTAATTATTTCACTTTACAAATTCAATTAGTTTTCTCTTTATGTTTATTTTTTATATCCAAAAAATTAATGAGGTGTAATTAAAGAAAAATAGTTCAGTTCATCCAGGAATTAGATGTATACTACAATTTGTTTGTTTTATATATAATGCCTTCACACATCTTTAGAGCACAGAGGCTATGTCTACATCAGCAAAAGTTAGTTCGGGCTCGTTAGTTCGAACTAAGAAGCTCAAGGTTAGTTCAAACTAACCTCACACTTATAAGTTCAAACTAGTCATGTGTTGTAGTTTGAACTAACATGCGCAATTAGTTCAAACTAATCGGCTTAGTTCGAACTTCTTAAGTTCAAACTAAACAGTAGCCCATGGCCACTAAAGTTTCAACTAAGCACCTAATTCTGGACTAACACCTGGTACTGACAAGTTCAAACTAAGCATTCCTTAGTTCAAACTGAGAAATTTCTTGGTTCAAACTAGGGAAAGCCAAGTGTGGCCATGGGCTAAATTAGTCCAGACTACATCTCCTTAGTCTGGACTAATTTGCCAGTGTAGACATAGCCAGAAATACCTCCTATTACCTTTTTTTCAAGAGCCAAAATTAGAGTTACTAAAATTTTAATGGCGTGAAGGAAATGGTGTAGGCCTAGAACATCCACAAACAATGTAAAAACAAAACAACTGAAGGAAAAAAACTCCTTAAAGATTTTATTAATATTTTCATTGAGAAATATGGCATCTCCATGATCCAGACTTCAAATGGATATAAGGTGGTGGTTAAAATTCATATTTGTTTTTACTCATGAAATGCACTGTGGTATCTTAAAAGATGCTTTTGACAAATCTGTATTCTTGTTGAACTAAACGGCAATAGAGTTTACCAATAAGACCCTGAATGAGGGCAGTAAGATACCAATTAAAGGGAAGTCGACTCTTGACATTTCCACAAGTTCTCTCTTGCAGCTCAGAAAACAAACTTTAGTGGAGATGAAAGGTCAAGTTAACATACTTTCTGCAGAACTAGATAAAGGAATCATTTTTTTCCCTTGACTTTCACTTATCCAGAACTTCTAAGAACATATAATATAAAGTATTTACAACTAAACAATTCTATGAATCAGGCTTCCTTGTGTCAAAAACATTGTTAATCTCAGGACTGTGAAAACACAATACTTTTAAAAATGTCCTTCTCCTTGATCCTACAACAATGAAGATCAGTGAGATTTATCTTTCTATCTTGAGAACCGATCACACACAAGAGAGGAAACTAGACGAAAGGCAAGAAGCAAACTTGCAGTAATTACCATAACAAATATAAGGCCAGACTGAGCTTGTAGTAATCAATACAGACCCATCATTAAATAAAGCTACTTGAATTTACATCGGTTGAAGATAGGGTCTGTATTTTAACTATCTTCCTTTTTTAATGAAAAGCATGCAAATGTGACAGAAAACTGATAGGTATAGTGGAAAGCAAGTCATACCATGACACACTGAATTGTATGTATTTCTAAAAGATTAGATCAATGAAACAGTGCTTTGCACCCTAACACTGTTTAAATGACCAGGGTGTGGGGGACGGGGTGTCTTCTACCTTTGCGATGCTATTCTACAAGCTAATGGACCTTAGTGACATTAATGAATATTTCCTGAGATCCCACCTACATTTTCTTCCACTTACTTTCTCTCCACTATTCCCAACTATATCTACTTAGGCCATCCCGAACAAAATGTTCTCTCCTGCCTTTTCTTGATTTTCCCCTTTGAATGCTTGTGGGTGATTATGTATATGTAACCTCCCCCTTCTAGCCACTTCACTCATGTATTTATTATTCTGATCCTCTTTTGTACAAGTGCTTAATTATTCCCCTTTCTCCCTCACTGAATTCCATCTTATTTATAGTCATCTTTCTGATACAGAAGCACAAAGTACTGCACAAAAATATTTGTATTTCCTATGGCACTATTCATCCTTAAGGATTCTGAAAGGTGCTAAAACATTTAACAGAAATACAAATCATATGATCTGATTCCCTTCCCCAACTTTATGATAGGCCTAGATAGGGTTGTTCTTGCAGCGACAAAATTTTTGTTCTTTGAATTTATTTTTTCAATGGGATTGGCATGAGTATATATCTACACATTCCCACAGGGCAGATAGCCCTACTGATTATCCATACTGCACGTTCAGACTGGGCAGCTATCACTGAAGGTTTCCCCACACCTCCTTAACATCATGCCCCAGTGCTGTTCTGGCTGAACACTCTCTTGGTAGGACTGTAGTTCTGTTTCCAAGCTTATTCTATGGCCTCTAAGAGTAGACTACCAATTTGAGTACCAGTTCTGATGGAGATGTTGGTGAGACCACACACAAAAAAATGGAACTTGACCACTGGAAAATGGATGAAGATCCCTGAATGGTCATACTTCTGCAAGCCTACACAAATCTGTTACCTATTGTGAGACATCTGGTCCCCCTTCTCAAACCATTTCAAGCACTTGCAGTGTGCATTAATGTATCCCAGCACACAATGTACCCTTTTCTTTAGCAATATGAATCAGAATCTTCTTTATAATTTTGAAACGCCATATGCTCTGTTTTGTAACACAAGCTTACAATACAAATCTGCTTTTTTCCTTCTCTGAAAAGAAACTATATTAAACTGTTTATGGCACTCAAGTCAATCAGTCGCTATGCACAATTCACTAAAAGACTGATTTTCAGTTTGGCTTCAACAGGATCTCTAATTTTGCAAGCGCCATTTTGCACCCACAAGTAATTGCATGTGCAATTGTGTGCCCAATGAAATTATCAGTCTAAACTTAGTCTAAACCTGATCTGCAGAATCTAACATGTGGTTGGAGGATATCCAAGTGATTCCAGCTGAGTTCAAATATTTGCAAGCATAGAGCATCTCAAACTCTATTTGATTTCATCTCATTATGTTCTTTATTAGATATTTATATATGAGAGATCATTTAAAAACAGCTCTAACTAGGTTGATAGACAGTCACCGTGTCACCAAAAATCCAAGATCAAAAGTGGCTTTGCTGCCTTTTGCCCTTTGTGCCTATTGGATTCAAACATACCACAAGTACTGTTAGGGAGGAAAGCTGATGCAGCTTTATGCACCAGCTCCCAACAAAATAAAGCTAACTGACAAAAAACTCAAAGGAGGTTGCCCTGAGTACTTGTCCTCATGGCTTTAAAGAAGACTATGAAAGCTAGAGGTTCTAAGAGAAAATGTGTTGGTGCACCAGAACGAAAACATGAAAATTATTTAAGACCCCATAAGATATAGCTACATTCATGGAAACCTGTACCACCCATTCTGACATGTCTACAAGGAAATCATCACCATTGTAAGTGCCCTGAGTGGTTCAAATTCTATTAGAGATTCTATTCTATGCAGTATTTGGCATAGAATAACCTTGATATATCACTCTGCCACTAACAATCTGACTCACCAACTTCTTCAAGAACACAGCAGAATTGAAAGATGTACAGGAAATTAGATTAGACAATGAAATCCATTTATGATTAATTGGCAAGTAATGAACTTGACGAAGCCTATGATCCTTTCATAAATGATAATGTAAAAGTACAAAGTCAACAATAAAGACGCAACAATGATGAGACCAACCTCTGTGACGAAAAACACTTTGTTTTCTCTTTGCCTCAAGGCAAAAGCAGCATCAGACAATTTCAAATGTGACAAGAACACTTTCTCTTGAGTAGTTCTAAAACATTGAATTAGCATCCTTGCTCTTTGAATAACCTTGGTTAACTGGGTGACTGTTGTGAGAAAAGTGTGATGTGTTTTTCCACTTGAGTACAACATACATCATAATACATATTGAGATGTCTGAGCACTAATGGGAACATCTATCAGAGGAAAGTGTGTTTGCTTATTTACAAACAAACAAACACTTCACTTAAATTAACATTTGGGAAGTGATACAATTCATGGGAAAGCAAAGAAATTAAATGAACGGTTTCTGCACCATCCTTTGTGTCCTGATGTAGCTGCATTGTAGACCTGACTGTAAAGCTGGGATTCAGAGCTGGATGGTTGATTCAGTATGGATGTTAAGATTAAAATGCAAGTTCAGAGCCAGATTTTTACAGTAAATTTGAAAGATATTGAAAAACCAAGCCAGACATAGAATTTACTTCAATAATGCTGCAGCAGACATGTACTTCATGCTGGGGGACAAGGAAGGGATGAAGAGATTCGAACAAACAGGAACATAAGGTACTTCCTCCAAATTTCATGAAGTTCAGGTGGGAGAACACTGTTCATTTACACCATATGCCATATGAAGCATTCCACTCCCTCGATAGATCATTAGCCAGTGGAGTACTTAAAAACAATTTGGTGGTTTAAAAACATTGGCCCATAGCCTAAATTGGCATACATTGCTATAGTTCTTGATTTCAATGGAGCAATGCTGATTTACACCACTGGGGATCTGCCCACTGTACCAGCCTTACTCTTGCATTTTCTTATTATGTTAATTTCTTATTATGTTAATTGTAAACACTGCAGTTAGAGATTAGGTGCCCAGTTCCCAGGTTCAATGGGAGTTCAACACCAGTCTTTTATATCCAAATGGATAGCCATGTTAGTCTAGTCCAGCAAAAACAAAAACAAACAAACAAACAAACGAGTCATGTGGCACCTACAGACTAACATTTATTTTTCGCATGAGCTTTCGTGGGAGAAAATCCCACTCTGTCTTTTATGCCTCTCTTGGAAAAATGTCTCTCATTGTTTCATAGTCCAAACATTAAACAGAGGAGCTCAGATACTACAGCAATGGGGGGCCAAATAATACTTAAGGGCCATATATGTTCTGTGTAGTATTTTTTCCCTGGGAAATAAAGTTAGACTAACCAACTGGCAGCTGCCAGGTTTATTTATTCCTTTTCTTATTCCTCGTCCTCTAACATGCCCCCAATTTGTGACTTGTCTAAGGGTTTGTCTCCACTGATGGTGGCAGAATGTCACGTTGACCCCCCCATTCAATCTATTAAGACCATCCCAGCAACCTGAGAAGCAGTGCTGAGTCAAAGGGAGGCCCTTCCCTTTGACTCAGCACAGTAGATGTTCTGGGCATCGTGCAATCAAACTCAGATACACAAGTTATTTTCAGTAACTTGCGTATCTCCATTCAACTGCCACTGAACACGGCAAACAATGTAGACCCTCTAAGTAAGAGACCACCAGCCTCAACAAAGTCAGATCTTTAAGATCATTTTTACAGCTGATTGTTGAGCTGTCTATCCAGCTATTTCCCTACCAATCTCCCTGTTTTAGCTTTGCACCATCTGAGAGAGTAATTTTTTTTTTTAAAAAACACACCTGCTAGGGTTTTTCGTCTGGCATCAGAAGTTGTCTCAACTCTGTGATAGCTCAACGGAAGTGCTAGGAGGAATGGTCTGAGCAAGATCAGAGAAATTCAGTCCTGGTTAGATGGATGCATCAGTAAGAGCAGTAGAGAATCAGAATCCATTGGGAGTGGCTAAGATGCCTCATTGGGCATGGGAAGGATACATTTAAGGAGTTGCACATCACCAGTGTGAAGCAGCAGATCATACAGGAATACATATAGCTTCCTTGGGATGTGACAACAACATTTGTGTCACCATGAGGCCATGTGCTAGGCCCTCCATATTCTTTATCTTTTTAAGAAATCCCAGAATGAGTCATCTGTCTGCAAATGATATTTTAATAATAATAATTATTCTCTAGGGTTTTTTTTTTTCAGACTATCCTTCATTGAATGTCTCCTCACATGATATCAATCTTTCTAGCAGCCTCCTCACAAAAAGGATCCAAGCCTACTCTTTCCCTGCTGCTCAGTATTGTTTTCCACAGATGTCATTTCTCAGCGTGAACTCATCTTCTGCACATAATACAGATAATCCTGTTTCCTGGATACCCCTTCTGCAGAGCTATATCTTGCCAATAAGGGTTGATTGCTTTTGATCCATTTTATTAACTGGAAGCCAGCTCCATGTAAATAAGTCCTCACTTACAGCTCTCAGATCAGTGCCATCCATTCTTTGCAGTCAAAAAGTGTTGTGAAAGACAAATACAGAAGCACAACCTCATGAGAGGTGAGACTCTCACTGGGCTGATGAGCTGCAGCAGAATATTTGCTGCTACTTTATCTTCAAACTATAAATCGACTTTTTGCCGACTTTTAAGGGCAACAAGCACAGTAATTTCTAGATTTTTCCTATAATAGGCACAGAACTCATTGTTATACTAGATGCCTGAGGTTATACTGTTGGAACTCTTTGAAATCAAGTAAAACAGCGAGAAGAAAAGAGTCACATTTGAATCAAGGTAGTTTAAAGAAACCAAGAAGAAACATGCTAAGCAAATAACACAGTTTTAGTAGTTGTGAATGCTGTGATCATTCAGCGTGCTTACTTATAAAGAACAGGGAGATTGACTTTGGAACAGTCTGTGCATCTTTAACACAGAGGAAATATAAACTGTTAGTATAACACTAGCTAATTGAAAGTGCCTTTGTGTTGCAATTTTACAACAGAAAAAGGACAAATTTTCTCTGGACATGTGTGGCATCTCTGAAAACTATTTTAATCAGCAATGTCACAACAGATTCATGTTCTCCTGCTCCAAGAATTCTCTCTAGGTACACCTCACTGCAAAATGTGTTAGCAAGTCAAGCCACAGCCCAGCACAATAGACTCTGGCTCATGGCAAGGGTCTAAAAATAGTAGTGCACATGTTCCTACTAAGGTTGGACCTCAGGTGCTGACATCTAATCCCCCTTGCTAGGTTTCCCAGCCCAAGCTCCAGCCCAAAAAGGAATGTCAATATTGCTATTTTTGGCCTGGTAGCCCAAGCTTGAGTCAGGGGGCCCGGCTTTGAGACTCACTGCTTCAGACTTGTTGGGGGTGGGGGGGCGCTACAGAGTAGACACACGTTCCCTTTCTCTCTTCGACACCTTGTCCGCCTTCCCTCTGTCTCTTGAAAAATTTCAGAAGATCTCACTTTTGTTCGATATTACAATGAAACTAGATTTTTGAAACCTCAAAGCATTTCATGAATAGAAGTATTTCCTGGCCATCCCTAATCACTAGCTCCATTCTCATTAGTTAACCTCTCAACTTTACAAGGAACCATGTGACTTTTCATCATTTGAAAAGGCTATTTTTGAACACAGCGTCAGGTCAAGAGCACAACTGCTGTCTGCCTTCTGAAACCCTAAAAACACTGAACGTGAGAGATTAAAAACACAAGAGTTAGAATCCCCAGGAGGCTGAATCTTTTTTGGTGGCTCCAGAGACAGTAGTTAAAACCATATCATTCTGATTACTATCATGCTTCTCCCTTCCTACTCTCTACTCACATACATATATACTTAGGTTTTTATCTGATTTTAGCGATTGCCATTTCCAAAACTCCAGGTATAGCAGGGCTTGTAATATCTTCCAGTGGTGCATTGGTGAAAGTCTCTTCTTTTGAAAGAAAGTCTATGGATTCAAAAGATATGTCCAATTTTTAAAACGGGCATTGCTGCCAGAATTGCAAAATAGAAGGATGCTTGTAAAATGTGATCAGTTTATACAATCTCTAACTCTGGCAACCTATGAAGATATTTGCTGCTAAAGCCAGGCTATTAAATTTATGTTACTGGGGTGGGGGCAGTTGGAGAGGGCAAGGATTAAGAATGATGTGATTTTGAAGCATCCATGATATCTTAATTCCAGGAAATTCAACCTGCCAAGCACAACCCTGAATAGAGAGTCATGAGTAACTTCCCTTTATTTACAGCCAGATGGGATATGATGGTCCCAAAGCTTTGTTATTTTCCACCTTGGACTTACAACTATTCTAATTAGTTTTTTTTTTAACAGCTGTTGTTACCACATTCAAAAGGCGCTACAATGCAGCAAATAATGGATGTAGGAAATAAGTAATGAACCCTGATTTTGAAGTGATTGGCGATTGCCCTCCTGTGCCAGGTGTGAGGAAGAGGAAAGTGGTTGGCTGACTGCATGCTGTAAGATAGATGATGTTGCAGTCTGAGCATGTAGAATAGCATCCAAGCTTATGCTCCACTACAAATCACAAATGACTTTTAATCCAGTTTTTGCCAGAGTCAACATTGCTGGTTCACAAGCTTCACACCATAATTTCCGTGTTTCTGACTGCTATTAGTGCTGGACTGATTGAGTAAGATCAGGTAGCAGTCATGCGGCTTTTCCTACTGCATGAACTTTTCTGGGAGAAAATCCCACTTCATCAAATGCGTTGAAGAATGGGAGGAAATAAATGCAGGCAAGCGTAAGTCATAAGAACAGGTCTCACTGTAATAGAAAATCAAAACACTTGTAAAGATTCAAAACATTCTGTAGGTTCCCCCATCTTCAAAGCGTCTGATGAAGTGGGATTTTCTCCCCTGAAAGCTCATGCAATAAATAAATTTGTTATTTAAGTGCCACAAGACTCCTTGATTGTTTTACCGAACTAGACTAAACAGGACTGCCCCTTCAGAACGTGGCTTTTCCTCACTTCCTCTCACTGAAACAACTCATCAGCCTTCAAGGTTGAACCTCAGAAAGGGTTAGATTCCTTTCAGGGATTTTGAGCTGGTAAGTTTCAGGTGGTTTCAAAGGTCCCACAAACGTTACCTATTACTCACAGCATTAACGAACAAAACCTCTGTAACAGAGCATCACAGCTGTCGCCTTGCTGCACACCACAGCTCCTCACAATGTCTGTCAAATCAGCATTTAACTCAGATTTCATTGCCCAAAACTGCCTTAGAGGCCAATCTACATTAGCACTAATAGTGTAAGACCCGTAGCACAGAATTAATTCCATCCAACAGAAAGCAGTGGTACACATGCCCACAGCTCATTCCACTCCAGTAGATGCAGAATTTTTATTTAAATATCTTAAAACATTTGAAACAAATGGCACTTACCACAAGCAGATTTCAGTCTTGAAAAAGCAGAATAGGAAAAACCTACAGCCTTCTTTAGCCCCACTCTGTATTTGGCCTTCTGTGACTACGGATTTCCCCATCCTCCACAAGCTACTGAGAAACAGGATGCTCATTTTCGTACGTGGGTGCCTTAAGACACACAAATCCCACATTTGGATGCTCATATGAGCATTTGGATTCAAAAAACAGATATTTGATGCAACTAAGTACCAGTCTGAACATCCAAATCCTTCATCTGAGAAACCAGTTAATTGCCTGTGTTTGTTTGAAAACTGAGCCTCGGCAGGAAAAATTAAGCAGCATATTTATCTCATATGACCAAGCTTCATTAACCATAAATAAAAATGATCTTGATGAGAGCAAGAGTGTGTTAGTTTTAGACACAGCTAGCAGAATGATCAACAGAAAGTACAGCACTCCTTCATTCTCTATTAGCCTACTGCAGCTCCAGTGACACGGATGATATAAACGTTTTGGTAAACGGGCACATTGTTTAAGAGAAACTTTCCAGTCACTGAGACAATATAGCTGCTGGGTAGATGAACAATGACTGTGTGGAAGTGCATCAGTTCAAGAAAAATGGGAGCTATTAAATCCCCTGGTACAGCAAGTAATTTTATTAGAATCTCCAAAATTTAAGTAATCCCATGTGGCTGGAGTATTTATGAGCCAAACACAAGTGCGGTCAGGTGTAGCAGTCCCTAGTGGGTAAAAAAAAATCTACAAGCAAGCCATGTAGTATCCAAGAGTTCAATAAAGCAGTTCCTCAAGTACAAATATTTACAGGCAAAACGAAGCTTTTTCAGGTTTTTGAGTTATTGGCTGGTTGTGACTATGGTTTCAGAGCATTTTCCCTTATTAGCTGTTCAGCACTAGCTGCAGAAAAGCAGCAGCAGGCTTCACAACCCCTTCAGTGGTTAACTTAGTTCCTACTAGTTGAAAGACACTCAAATATGAAGAAACTAGTTTTCAGATTAAGAGGTCATGTGGCATATCTCCCTGTATTTGCATGAGCACATTTATTTCATCATGTATGAAGAAGGAAGGTGAAAATGAAAAGTTTAGAGAAACTGGAAATGCCAATAAATGTAGTTTAGAGTTGTTGTAGCTGTGTTGGTCCTAGTATATTAGGGAGATAAGGTAGGTGAGGTAACACTTTCTTTTGACCCAACTTTTGCTGATGAAAGAGACAACCTTATACAGAATTCTTGTTCAGCCTTGAAAACACATTCTCCGTCCAAATCAAGCAAAACTTCATTCCAAATTCAACCTCAGAAGCCAATTACAGAAATTTAGGATAACCTCATGGAATTATATTGTATTTTAATACTTTTCAGAAGTCAAATGAAGAAATCCAAATCAATTATTTATATGCTACCTCCCTATCCAGATACATCAAGATACTACAAATTAGAGGTTGCTGAATTTTTGCATTTTCAGCCAATAAAATTTATGTTTTTCATCATGAAAACCCAAAAAAATTCATTTCTGGTTTAATGAAATATTTTGTTCAACTCTCAATGATTTTTTTTTGCTTTGTAGTTTTAATTAATTTCAGTGGAGAGAGAGGGGCAGAGTAATAAGTCCAGCTAAATTCCTAAGTCAAACAATTTCAAAAAAGAAAATAGTGACAATATTTCATTATGACAACATATTCACCAAAAGAAGTTTGAAGTTTCCAATTTCTCTTTTTTCTTAGCTAACACTTTACCAAATTTGACTTGAATCTGCAAATACGTTGGTCAACCCAAATCTGTGTTTTCTGGCAAATAAACTAAACTGCTTGTCCAAAAAATTTCACCCTGTCCTACTAAATATGAAAAACCTGATCAGCATCCTCTATGAGTATTCTGAGGTTACTTAAAAGGTACCATAAAGGGGTAAACAAGGGTTCCTTGATTGGGAAAAATGACACAGGCTGCTCTCTATCCTTCACTTCCCTCCTTTTGAGACAGAGGCCATGCTGGGGCAACCTGGGAATTGGGAAAAAGATTGACAGAGACTGAGTACAAATAAACCAGGCCTCAACAAATCTATGTTTCTGGATGCCATGATGACCGCTTTTAGTAGCCTGTCACCTAGCTCCACTGCAGAAATGTAATGGAGAAGTGCCCTCTGGTGACCAAATGTAAAATTGCTGGCACCTATCTGTGAGCCAGTTTTGTCCACCCCTGAAATAAACATAATGTACTCGAGGTAATAAAGTGGCTCCCTGAGGAACTGTTTAGCTGTCAAATTAGGCCAGCCCTAGGGCTGACTCCACCTTGCAGTAGCGAGCCAGGTGTATCCATAAGTTGGTCCAGGAATGGAGAAGATGGAAAAAGTAACTTAGAGACATCTTTGCCTTTCCCTCATTCACCTGCACCAAGCATCAACTCAGTGAAGCTGAGGAGGTAGAGATGGAACCCAAGGAAATCAAATCAGTTGAAAATAAAATATTGACAACATTTAGCAGCTCATTCACCTTGGTCCAAACTGAGCTCATCAGGTCATCAATGTTCCTTACACTTGACAATACGTTGAGTAGAATTATTGTAGCCCATCTATAACAACTCTGCATGGTCAAAATATAATTGCAATTCATTGACATGAAATCAAAAAGAGAAAGAGAGAGAGAGAGATTTCCTGTTGTGTAGCATTATGGAATACAAAGTTACCATCAGCAAAAGACTGGCACTAAGATGTGCCATTTCTCTGAGCTCTTCTTTGCCTGCTGTGAAAAATAATGATCTGTTGATTTCAGATTGTCACTCGTACTGTGTGCCCACTAAGCCAGCATCTACCTCCTTCTTAGATGTCTCTTTGTAATATTTACTTGCTGTCAGGCATGGGGGGAAGGGACTCTCTCATATTACTTTCTAAATGGCATTAGTGAAGAACTGCTGACAAAATTAATGATCATATTTCCACTGACTCACACGTAACCATCATAATGATGTTCCTGCACATCTACAAAAAAGGCAAATATTTGTACTGCAGTTCAAGTGTCAGCACGTTTTGCAAAGATTTGATGACATTTCATTTGCCATAATAAGTACAAATTATCCATGCTCAGTTATTAAATACAGAGCAAAGTTCAGCAAGATGCAATTGCACCAATAATCTATTTAACATCTACCATAAATACATATTTTAAATCAGTTCTGCAGGTTTTTGAATGACACCTTGAAGTGTTACAGATAAAGTCTCGATCTTTTGTAGCCAATACTTCACCTTCATTACGAGCTCTCCCACAAACACATACAACACCACACCCTTAATATATGTCAATACAGCAATTTTGTTAATATTGCTGCAGTTGTCAGGAAGGCATCGCATTATTCTTGGAGGGAGATGGGGTAAAGTGTGTTTTGCTATCAGTTTGTGGCTGATTGGAGTTTTGTCTTGATAGAAAGTCTGTCACCACCCATGAAAGACATCTTAGCATTAGAGTATGGTTAAAAAGTATCCACTAACCTTAAACTTCCTCAGTTTTTAGGGTGGTGTTGAGGGAGTGTCACACTTCCTGAACTTTAATCCCTTTTTCAACCATGTTTGATCACTGAATCTGCACTCAACCTGCTGAACTTGCTGGTATCTGTATGTGTTTAGTTGAAGTGCAAAAACTACAGGTTGTTTATTACCCAGGCCAGATTGAGCAACAGCTTATAAAATAGTACAAGGCCATAAACTGAAGCATAGATGGGGTCTGTATGCATGTGAGCAAGATCTGAAAGTTGCTTTTGTTCTTTCTGAATGGCACCATCAAAATGTCACAAAGAGTATTATGGCACCATGGCTGCTAGTCATGCTAACAGTCACAGTTGCTCCTGATGTGCTCTGCAGTTGGAAACAAAATTCGCTAAAGGTTAATGCTGTACCTAGCAACCCTCACTAACTCTGATTTGTTTGCAGAAGAGAAATAATCAGATGTAAATTGAAGCTGGGATCCTGACTACCTGGGGTAATAAACTATCTCCTAGCACTTACTGCAAGGGTAAGATCATTAATGCCAGGTGCCCAAATGAAATCCCATCCTGGGTAATTCACTCTCCCCCAGTAACGCTATCCTGAAATTTCAATTGAATGCTTTTTGCCTAGTGTCACTGAGCCATGTTAATAAGTCACCACTTTCAAAGTCCAAGGGTATTCACATTTCAGTGGTGGTTGCACCACCACTGGTTCTGAGCTCTTAGCTCCCATTGCAGCTGGACCAAGAGAAAAGGAAAAGATGTTCCTGGACTTGCAAGCAAGAGTGACATCTCTCAGGCACAGGCCCACAGTGGATAGGTCACACTGAGGAAAATGAATGTATGCATAAGGTGTAATTTATTTAAATTGTATTTGGAGAAGAATAGCACAGTGGCTACGGTGCTGCTTTGAGACTTGAGAAACCCAGATTCAGCCAACCTTGGTGTCACAGTGATACGGGCCCTCCTTTTGGTAGAAAGAGGCCAATGCACCTGTGACTCATCAGCTGGCCCCAACTGGGCTGAAAAGAGGGCACTTGGGGCCCAGAGAGACAAAAGACACCTGGTGAGCAAGGATGCCCAAGTTAGTCTGGAAACTGGCAGTGAATTATGCCAGAGATTGAGACATCGTCTCTGGGGAAAGCTACACACAACAGAAGGCTCTCTGCAGGCCTTCCCTGGAAAGAAGAAAGAACGGTCAGTAAATCAGTGGACAGGCTAGCCTGCTGTCCTAATTGAACCAGAAAAGTGAAGCTACATGGCCAAAGAGGGCTGAAAGTAGGGACTGAGGAATGATGAAAGATGTCAGAGTATGGTCAGAGATTCTGGCACTGTACTTTGGTGTGTCGATTGTACTGCTTGGACTATGCTTGGGAATGATGGTTTATGGCTGTAGGACTGATTTTATTTCCAAGCATTAGACTTTTGTAATAAATTACTGCTAGGGCTATGTATGCGTGGAAAGCCGTTAAGGACTATTTCTGGGAACTCTGAAGGGGAAACTGAGGCTACTGCACTAGGCATGGACCACAGGCAGGGTTGCGCTATCCGAGTTGGTTATATAACTTGATCTCTTTGTGCCCCAAGCTCTGTGCCTGTGAAATGGGGTGACAGCCCTTCCTTATCTCACAGGGCTATTATAAGGACAAATACTTTAGACTGTGATGTTCTGAGATACTGCATTACTTCAGAGCTCTACAATTGCCGTAGATAAAACAATGAGAAAGCCAAAGAACAGAGCAAAAAAGACAAGCTTGCATCCACACAAGTCATAGAACCATAGGGTTGGAAGGGAGCTCATGAGGTCATCTAGTCCAACCCCCTGCCAAAAAAGCAGGACCACTCCCACTAAATTATCCCAGCTAGAGTTTTAAGTCGCTAGTATTTGTCATGATACTGCTAAACCAGTACACAAATGAATCTCAGCTTTTCCTGCCTCTTTCTATTCCTAATTCTATTACTTGACTCCACCCTCTGACTGATTTTACATTTTTCCTTCAGTTTTTGACACAATGCTATAATAATCTAAGTCCATACATATCTAGGAAAAAACAGGCAGCTAGAACTGCCCAAAACAAGCAACTGGATCAACTGATGCAGATATTACTGTGTATGAAAATATCAGTTAAGATCTTTTATAAAAGCTTTAAAATTTCCTGAATTTAATGGCCATGAGGAGACATGTATACAGGCTAGGATTATGAATTTATGCATGTGTATACCTATAGAAAATCTCACAGCTGTGTCACAAGGCAATCAGGCAGTGAGAGCACCTCTCAGACCAGATGGTCACACAAAGCCAGCTGCCAAGCACTATCCAGCCAGGAAGAGACAATGGTGGAAGTTAATGGGGAAAAAACTGAGACAGCCTGAAAATAAGAACAAAAATCTCAGGTTGGGAAACTCCCTTGTTCTGTAAAACAAACAAGGAGTCCTGTGGCACTTAAAGACTAAAATTTATTTATTGCATGAGCTTTTGAGAGAGAAAATCCCACTTTGTCAGATGCTTTGAAAATGAGGGAACCTGCAGAACCTCGTCCTGTGAAACTGTGAACTACAATATTCTGAGAACAAGGGGAACCTGCTGCAAACCCTGTTAAAAAGGAAAGGATGTGAAGTGAAGGTTATCCAGAATTTAAGGGCCTGCGTTTAAGCAGGTGTTGTCCCTGAAGCACTGGATATCCCCCCCCCCTTCCATTTCCAGGACAATAGCAGTGTGAGGCAACAGGCAATCTGTATTAGAAAAGTTAATGTAGCTAACATACAAGTGTGGAACTTGAGATTGCATTGCATTTATTTTCTATAAATCCTGTGTGCATTTGCATTTCCTTACTATTTCCTTTTCGAATGGATGATTTTTTTATTACACAATTTTTTTTTGTTTATTTTTACTTCAAGCTGGTCTGCTGTTCAAACTGCATGTGCCAAAGTAAACTGATAACTGGGGAGCAGCAAACCAGAAAGTAAAAAAATGGAGTGTCCAATGGTTAAGAACTCAGGAAGATGGATATGAGGGGACTCTGGATCAGAAAAGGTTGTTGAGGTCACCCTGCAATTAGCAACTTGGCTGGTTGAAACCAGCATGCGACCTTATACTTGTAGACTGGCTTCTAGCGCCAGAGTGCTGAACCAAAGAAACATAGCATTGAGACACTCCCAGTTACAACAAGGCAGGCTCTGAGAACCCTGCACAATCTGCAGAATGTTCCCGACACTTCTACTGTTGTCAGCCAGACACCCAGCACTTCTCTCAGACACACAAAGTGTTGCTCCCACACAGTTGTTTTTCCCCAAACAGGAAAAAAACCAAAGGCATACAGAATAACTTTCATATCATAAATCCTTGGAAGTGAATCCACCAATTGATATTTAGTGCTGGCGAAAGATGTTGTACTGAGAATTCTGACCCATGTTGCATTGTTTTTCTTGCCTAGCTGGGAGTAAAGTTGCAGGTCTTCAAGTTTTTAGCACAGAAGGGGAGGGTTGGAGAAAAATGAGAGAGAGAAACCTTTTCCTTTCAAAGTTATGGGAAACCAAGAAGGCAAGAAGGATGAAGCATACTGCAACTATTCACTACGCAAATGGAAGAACAAAAAGAAACTAAAGCTCCAGCCTTCAGAGCATACTGCAGAGAAAAGATTGAACATATTAGTGGAGACCCTCTTTAATGGACTCTATACTTGCTGCTCCCCTAAGGAGCAGGAATCATCTCCATGCACTGGAAAGAGGGAGAGCTCAATCTGACAGTGAATAAGATATACATCAGATCTTAGTAAAGTGCTGTGGCTTGTTGGACATGTGATGAGACTTACCAAAACTTTCTTGAATGACAAAATGAGTAAGGAATAAATACAACCAGGGGATCAGTTTTTAGAAAAGCTGGTTTTAACATCAGTAGGTGTGCCACACTGGCTAGAGGTGGCACAGAGAAACAAGCAATACTGTTCCTTATGCTTTCACTATCCTGTGGTGGCAGTTCAGATGTTCACCAGCCAAAAAATAATAAGGAAAAAAGATATGAAAGGAGCAGGGAGGAAATATTCTCTTTGCTTTACACCTCAGCTAGTCATTTTCCACTCTTTCTCCTACCTCTCAGTAGTTGTTACAAACACATACACATCAGCAGGTTAATAAAACTCAGTACTTGTGATGCAACATGTCTGTCATACTGCCGCAAAACTCAGAGTCCACAGAATCATGAGATTGCCTTAAATAATGAGATTTTTAAAATAATATATCCAAGGGTACTTTTTCATTGTATTCTGGTTTGAGCCTTTAACACTGCACTCAGGTCTGTTTTCAATTCTCACCTCTTCATCCCCAGTCATGAGGGCTTTTTTTCCTCCCTTTCTTCCTAATGAAAGCTGAAATTTTCATATCAACACACGAATCTGGTGTGATAGAATATACCCTCCCCCCTCCACTACAGCAGTGATTTTCAAACTTTTTTCTTGGAACCCAGTTGAAAAAAAAAAATCATGTATGCCCACGACCCAACAATTACCTCTGAGAAATGCATTCTAGTCTTTTGGCAGCGGTCCCAGGGCGTGCTTCGACCCAATACCTGAAGGTCTGCAACCCAGTACTGGGTCCTCCCAACCCTAAACTTGAAAACCACTGCACTACAGTATTCTTTCCATGTATCATTGGAAAACTCAATTTGCTAATCACTACTGTCCCGATGAAAAATTTGTGGTGGCAACGTTGTGCAAGAAGTTAGAAAATGCCACTGTATAGCGTTAACAACTGTTCCCAAACCACTGCCTTGCCAAAAAAGAAATTGGCAAACATGTCTGTCCTAAACAAGGGAATGTATGCTCTGCTTAATTTATATCTAGGCAGTAAACAGAATCATGACAACAGTTCCTCAGAGACAAAGTGCAAACCAACACCTTAGTCAAGTATAAGCAAGGTCAGTGAGTCATTACATGCTAAGTGGTCACTCATTAGCAGAAAAAGGGGTATGTACAAAAAAAATTCTACACCTTTGCAATGAAACCACACAGAATGCCCAGCTGGAACTGCTTCTCTAAGATAGGACAGGACATTATAAAGGAAAGACAAACACTCAAGATGTGCCACCATGCTTCCTCTCTCTCCATCAATTCATTGCACAAGAAGGGACAAAGGAAGCTGTCATTAAACAGAAGACAAGGTTCTGGCTTAAGAAGTTTGGTCCATAAAGACTTTTGAGAGTACGTGATAGGAAACTCTGCTCTCAGTTTAGCATAGTTTGTAGGTAGTAATTTCATTTGATCTATTTTTCTTGTAACTGTTTAATTTTTATGCCGTATTACTTGTATTCACTTAAAATCTTTGTAGTTAGTAAATTTGTTTTATCAAATCCAGAGTATTTAAACTGAAGTATTTGGAAAGCTCCATTTGGTTTAACATCATTTGTGCATGGGCAGTACTGAACATACATTTCTGGGGCTGGCAGTCCGTTGGATTCAGCTGGCAGCACAGTTCAGGGTGGTAAGAGCAGAGGTGTTACTGAGTGGCTGAAGCACATACAGAGGCATAAACTGGGAGTGTCTTGCATGCTGGAGGATGTTTGTGAGCAATCCACGCTGGAAGCTAAAGAAGCAAAGCATTGTAAAGGGAATCCGAGGCTGGAGGGCTGAGGTGTCACAGTTACTTATTTGTCAAGATTTCACTCAGAGCATGTCATATCTGGGAACTGGGATGTTAAGAAAAACCATCAAATATCATGTGAGTCATGATAATGTTGTGAATTGACAAGAATATATCTGTTTTAAACCCTTATATTAAAAAATCACTAGAACCCAAATCAGTTTAGTGAGAACAGATGCAGGATCAGAGTAAGGATTTAGCTAATCATTTTTCAAAACACAAAAATGCCTAAGAAATATCAATGAAGCAAATACAGCTTTCCAAGAAGTATCTCTGATGGCAGAGGAGGAAGAATGGCCTCTGCCACAGAAATGGCAGCAACTGCACATTGAGAAAAAAAGGCTGATTACCTGAATTACACTCTCCAACTGATTCCTTTTGCTTGCGGGATGCAGCCCATTAGGTGCTAAATGTTTAGTGACTGTTGCTATTAAATCGGTTGGTTCTAACGATCTCTCCAAGGAGATATTTAAATTCCACACTCGACTCACTTGTCTTTACTGACTACTTTTTGAAACTTGAAGTAACACGTGAAGGCTTTCCAACTGGCCAGAGTATCACACGTGAAGGCTTTCCAACTAGCCGGAGTATCAGAGCTTCTTCTTGTACCAGCTGAAACACACAACATTGTGCGGCTGTAAATAAATGCTTCTGAAAAGAACATTTTATGTTACAATTATCATACAGGAAGGAGCTGGGCACAGAGAAACTCATCCAATTGAAACAACGGTAAGAGCATTATTAGTAATAACCCAGATAATACATCAAAAAGCCAACAGGTGTTGGGAGGTCAAAGTATTGGTTCTAGAGGGGTAACCATGTTAGCAGGGCTGGCTCAAGAGTTTTTGGTGCCCTAGGCAAAATTCTGATTTTGGCACCCTCTCTTCCCATGTTATAAGAGATAACACACTAATATGTGTTTTTTTAATAGGCGGAAAAATTCACTTCCATTTAATTTGGTGTTCCTTAAATACAAGAACGAGTAGTGGCCTCAAAGCAGCATATCCAAGGTCAGCAGCAGCATATCCAAGGTCACCCAGGAATTTGAGCTATGTAGGTGAAGACCAGTGTTCCCTCTAATTTTTCACAGGCTGTTTGTGCAAAAAATTTCTTTTGTGCAATTTTTCGGAACCAGTGTCCAAATTTGTGCACTAGTATGAAAAAATATGTGCACTAATCTTAAACATTAGCATTGTTGAATTTTTTGTGCGTGCTTTATTTTGTTGTGTGTGCAGGTTTCGCAACCTGTGTGCACGTGCACAACTTAGAGGCAACATTGGAGACATCTGCCAGATGCAATTTAGATGTGGGGGAGGGGAATGTGCATACGCATGCATGCATGCATGCTCACACACCAGAGAGAAAGCGAAGCATAAAAAAGCCAAACATACAGCCACAACCAGCTGGCTGAAAGTCTGGTGCTGTGCAAAGAAATAATCTCTGGGTGATTCAGGTGGGTTGTCCCCCCCTCCCCCCTTTCCTATAGCGCTCAAGAGAAACAGGACTTTTTGCCTTCTTTTTAAATAAAAAATAGTTCTTTTTAAAAGGTGCCCAACTCCACTATCACCTTCTCTTCCCACCTCAAATAATGGCCAGGCCCCAAATTTTGGCTATCACAGGTCTTTAAGTGGTCTTTCATCAGAATGCCTCTGAACTATGAACACTAATCATTAATAAAATAGAGCATCTCAACTTTTGTGTGCCCAATTGGAAGCGTACCCCTGTACAAAGTCAAAAAAGAAAAGTCTGCAGCAGTGAGTCTCAATATCAGCATCAACTGACTCAGGTGCATGCCACAGGAATAAAAATAGCTGTGCAGACATTCCCATTCAGGCTAGAGAGTGGGCTCTGAAAGCCAGTGAAAGGGGAGGGTCTCAGAGCTAGAGCTTCCATCCAAACAGCAAATGGGTGTACTGCTATTTTTTTCCTATAAATGAGCCCTGCCATTCTGAGGCAATTGACCCGGGTTCTGAGATTTGCAGCCTCAGGGTTTTGTCTGTTTTGCGCTGTGTAGACACACCCTTCGAAGAGCAGCACATTTTGGAATACCAATGAATATATGAAATTCACATAGATGTCTGATCACGTTATATCATAAGCACCCTCCATTAATCAGCCTTGAAGATGAGTTACTTGTAACTAGTGAGAAGAATCCAAGGAAATATAACACCTCACCCAAGAACACCCACTTGAAGATAGTTCAAAGGTTGCCCCTACTTGAAGGATTGAATCGTCTCTGCAGCACAGCCTCAGCTTTTTTTAATCACTAGGGCTGCGCCCTAAAATAAATGTTCCTCATAAGAATCTAACATTTCAGTAATATATGATATCTAATAGGCTACAACCATCATTGTGCACACAATACATTTACCAACTGCTGTGACGGCATAAGCCAATCAGACAATTTTGACCACCTGTTCACAAAGTCAGCCATATGTAGACCTGAAAAGATTAGGGTTTATATATTCAGGCACTTTCTCCATCAATAGTCTAAACATACAGTTAGATTTAAGGCTAAAACTTTTATATACATGATGCTGACTGTTTTATATCTGTTAAAACACCAACTTTTTGAATCTCAACATCTACTGTCATTACATAAATGTCTAACACCCCCTATGTCTTAACCCCCCATTATTTCCTGCAACTGTAAATATTAAAAATAGGAAAAGTGGCTTAAACAAACATTGATATCTGTCAACATTTTAAACAAAAATAAAAATTGAATTCTGCCAATCCTAGCCACATGTATAGAAAACACGAGAGTCCTGTGGCATCTTAAAGACTAACAAATGTCCTTGGGCATAAGCTTTCACGGGCTCCAACTCACTTAGCCTCGGCATCTGATGAAGTGGGTTGGAGCCCATGAAAGCTTATGCCCAAAGAAATTTGTTAGTCTTACTCTTAAAGGTGCCAAAAGACTCTCATTGGTTTTGCTATATGCAGACTAACACAGCTACTCCTCTGGAACTTGTTGTGGATAGAATCACTCAATCTGTGTACACATTTTTAATATTTACACACCCATTAAATGTACAACTGTATCCATGGTCGGTGAGTTCAAACATGTATATAACCTCTGGTTTTAAAAAGGCAAGTCAAAATTCACTGGGATCAGATACACAACCAGACAATATCAAAGGAAATGTTGCAGGGGCATTGTATTGATTAATATTACACATACCGCAGTAGCACCAGTGACCCTAGTCAGGAACATGGCCTCACTGATCAAGGCTAACACATGCAATGAAAAATGGTCCCACACCAACGAGGTTGTCATCTAAAGCCCTATTGCTGCAAAGACTTAACATTCATGGCTAAATTTACACAAAGACTATCTCCTAGTGTATGAAGTTAAGCACATGCTTACATTTATTCAGGATCTGAGACTAAGTATGTAATAGCAAGAAAATAAATAGCTGGAGAGAGTAAAAAGTAACAGTGTAAAAAAGATCCACTACAAGCAGGTTACAGTGGGAATAGAACAAGCCAGAAATAAATTTTAAAAAAGGAGGCAATTTCATGTATTTTTACCATGGTTTTGAGCAAATATCGAATTTTAAATATTTCTCTTGGGATGTTTAAGACAGCTCCTTTGGGCTGTCCCACTAATGACTGAGAGTCACTTATTGATGAACGGATCAATGTATTTCAGCAATTCAAATTTATCATCGGACTCACAGCTGTCTATCTATCACACTGATATGTAAGGTTCACTTACACACATTCAAAATCAAACAGGTTTTTGCTTTGCAGGAGAAGGAGAAGGGAAGATAAAGAACAAGCACTGTCGTAGGAAATTTGATTTTCACATTTGAGGAGACAAGGTATGGGGAAGATGCAAAAAGCAGTGAAAAGGCCCACTAAACTATTTAAGTGTAGCTCTTTTCCTACATTTGCGCTGCATGGATAGATCTATTAGAGCCACAGTATATGTTCTACCCTGTGCAGCTGGAGAGTTCCCGTAGTGTTTTACAGAAAATACTCTGTCCTCTTCCCATATTTGGCATTAGGGTCTTTAACAAAGCAGATCAGCGGCTGGCACTCTTATGAATCAGCCTTCTATGTACAGCTGTCTCTCTGGGCTTTGAGATGTTAAGCTTCAGCCCATTCAGACATTTACTGCATTTTTAACTACTCCATTATGCGGGGGGGAAGGGGGGACCACCAAGCCAGGACTTG
This sequence comes from Podocnemis expansa, assembly GCA_007922195.1. NCBI lineage: Eukaryota > Metazoa > Chordata > Testudines > Podocnemididae > Podocnemis > Podocnemis expansa. The sequence continues at coordinate 14,531,496 of ML681973.1, forward strand.
TGCTATTTCTTGTGCAGCCAACATCCCAAGAAGAACAGGGAGTGTTCCTGAGTTTCTGCATACAAGGGAAAAGATGAGTGGTTCAGGATGCTTTTCCACAGCATAGTATTGCAAATTGTGAATTACGTGAGGATCATTACTGGCAACATTTCGGTTTAAAATATCCTAGTCTCCTGCGTAAAGCTCACATACTAGTGACCCTGATTAGCCATGTGGTATCATTATGTCCATTCTGGAGACACCGATCATTTACTGCATATAAATTTTAGCTTATTGTAGGAACTGAATTTATTCCTTTTATGAACAGATCTGTTTTCATCTTGCTAGTGATAGTGATTATCTTTGGAGCCTTATTTAAAACCTCTACCCTTTTCAGATCCACACAATTCTGCACAAGAGAGATATAATAGGACTCAAAGAAAGTGGCTATTGATTGCAAAGACCTTTAGAATTGTTAATGAGATTCAGATGCCAGTTTAGTATATGTGATGCCCTAGAGCTCTCTCCAAGGATATCTCAAAGTAAAATAGTCCTTAAATGCATAAAGTGATCCACCATGCCTCACAATTTGGATCACTGGAGACATTTCCATATTAGACAGGAAAGTTTAAGTGACAATGGTAAAAGAGCACAAAGACATGCATTAAGCAACTGAAGAGAAGATACAGACCTTTTCCAGTACCAGCTTTCCCCATTACAAGTTTTCCATTATAACAAATAGGATTGTTAGCTAGAATTATGTTTAGAATTATTTTGATTGAGAGGAATTATTTTTTAGTCATTGAAATATTCATGTGATGGTCCTAGCTGTTAAAGCATCCTTCCATCATTTCTGCATGTCTCATTTCCTTTAACCATGACACAAGTTCCCTTTGTGCACAAGCTGATCACCTGTTTGTGACAGCTAAAGAAACAAAATATTATAGTAAATGTCACACATTCTGGTCACATTTCATAATCTCATTGACAAGAAGTTATAAGCAACTCACAGTCTTCTAGGGATGGGAAACTAGGTCTCTAGAACAGTGGTTCTCAACTTTTTGCAGTTTGTGACACACTTGGTGGCATATTGTGACCCTACAGGACACACCAGCCCAACCAGTCATCTTCCTAATTCTCCGCGACACACTTACTCCTGTGTGGTAACACAGTAATGTGTCCCAACAAACTGGTTGAGAAGCACATGTTATAAAAAGCATACCAGCCAAGAGTGGAACGGCGGAATCCAAATAATCTCTCTTCGTCAGGTTTTGCATGACAAAACATTAAGGTGTATTCCTTTGGACTGGAGAGTTTGTAAAAAGACCATTTACAGGTTAGACGCATAAATTCAGGAGACTGGTCATTAATAGCATTTTTTGATATGCCCCCACCACACAGGACAAAGTTCAAACAGATGCAAATGGCATGCACAAGCCCATTCACCCTATTTAAGCCTTCAGCTGGACCAAGGCAGGCAGGCCAGTGGAGGTGCAATTTGATGAATGATTCATGGGTCCAGTGGCCTCCATACACTGCACAAGTGGCACTGATCACCATACCAGCCAATGGTTGAGTAGCAGCCACGAGTGGGTTGCAGACACATAGGCCTTGTCCACACTGCCATGCTAAGTCGATCGGAGATACACAATCTCCGTACAGTAGAATGCACATCTCTCATCAACTTACTTACTCCTCCTTACTGTGGTGTCTTCACTTGACCGCATCACCAGGAAATGATTTCCCTTTGATGCAGCGTTACTCTTTTTGGAGGGGCGGAGTTACTGTGTCGAAGGGAGAACACTTCTGGGATTGATTGATTGGGTCTACACTGGCTACTCAACCCAACTTGCTGCATCAAACTGTAGGGATCAATGCTGCAACTTCTGTGTAGACATGGCCATACTTCTACAGGTTGAGGAGAAGGAGGAAAATAGCCTCCTCCAGTCACACATTTGTAACCCTTTTGTCACATGAAGGCACCAGGAACCAAGGGCCAGGTTCAGTATAAAGCAGTCCATCTTAACAGTAGAATACAAAACTGGTTCAAGACCTCAGACGGTAATCTCGGAAACATACACTCCTCCCTCTGAGCATTTCTGAAGTGCAATTCTTCCCCTCTCATAAACATAAGAGTCTGAGGCCTGAACTACATTGCTATGCTGGGTCAATCGATCCTGCTATGTCAATCCATGGAGACCAACACAGTGATTTCAGTGTAGACAAGTCCATTGTATAGAAAAGAAACTTTTATTAGAAGAAAGGAAGGAAAGAACCCAGCATTAAATCGGGAAAAAACACCTCAAGCAGGTTTCAACAACATAAAACCATGAGCCAAACACCCACCCCAGAGTACTTTGGGCAGTATCTTTTCCCTCAGACTCTTGAGGCCAACCACCAGAAATTCCTTTAACATGTCCTCCACCATACCCCACTGACAGGTGTCTCATCAATGAAAAAAGCAAAATTTCAGAAATGCGTCTGCATGAGTTCACCTCGACCTGGGGCAGGGGGAAGCATCTTGTTCTCTCCATCACCCAGTCACTTGCTTGAGTATCAGTCACTGCTCCACTTTGCCAGCCACGCCAATGTATACCGTCACCTTCTGCTGCCACCCGTCTTTCTACTGTGACCTCTCAGGTCAATCTCTTGCAGTTCCACCTAACTCAGCAATTTTTAGCATTCAATGGGGGAAACCTCACTGTTGAAGTCAGTGGGGCAGAAACACTTCCCACAATAAATGATTTCAGCTCTAGTGATCATTTAACAAAACAAAAAAGTCCCCAGCGGAGCCTTAATTAGTTCTGTCTTTCAACAGTGGGAAGGGACACTTTAAACCACCACCAAGAATCCCTACTGTGTTGACCAGTCATCCCAAATTGGGTCAGACAGTCTCAAAATGGTTCAAGCTCAAGTCTCATGCTGAATGACTCCAGAACAGGATTTGTCCTGGATTCCCTGTGTCACCACTCTGCCCCAGGCTCAGGGATGGCCCCCAACCTGTTTTGATTTGGGACTGAGGTAGACCTTAGCCCTCTTCTCTGTCATGAGGCTCTTCCTATTCCCTCCTGGAATCCTACCCTGTGGCCAGGCCAGAAATTGGAACCAGGTATTGGTCAGAGTGACTAAGGGAGCCCGGGTTGTTGTAGGAAGCCCCAGATCCTCAGCCTGCCCTTGGTGACATAGGCCAGGGTCTCAAGCCAAGGACAGATGGAGGATCCAAGGCTTTCCATAGAAACCCGTGCTCCCTGAACGGCTCTTAACACAGCCTGGATCTGGCTCCAGGCTGGCCAGGACTTCAGGGGAAGAGGCAAACCAGGTGATTGGACTCTGTTAAGGGCCTCTCCCTCAGTTGTTTGTTCACTGACAGAAGACGACGTCCAGAGTTCAGCAGCAGGCAATACTGTGGGTTTATTGGAATTATCAAACAGGCATTAATTCTAATCCTTCACCCCAGGAATTCCCCCCTGCTTCCATTTGATGTCAGTTTTATAGTGTATCTAAACCAATCACTTTCTTGAAAAATATTACAAGACAATATTTTAAATCAATCCTAATATACTGAACCTAATCATCTAACCAATCACATCCACCATCTTAACTGATTACAATCATGAGATAAACAATCCAAGAATCAGACAGAAGTTATCAGCAGAGGGTACCATAATGAACAAATAATGCAAAGTGTAGATTCTGTAGCCCCAATTGTTGACAAGTGTTTAAAAATCAGACAGAACACTGGTGTGTTCACACACAGGGGGTTATTTCGATACGGTTGTTTCGAAACAACTTGTATCGAAATAACACCTTATTTCGAAATAACTTAATTCGAATTAACAGTTTGTTAATTCGAATTAAGGAAAAAGCTCAAAGCAAAATAGCAGGTTCAGGCAACAGTTATTTCGAAACAAGTCACTGTTGTTGCAAAACAACATGTTCGCACGGCGTTGTTTCGAAACAACGTTTCATCCCCGCATGGGGTTTAACTTGTTTCAAAACAACGCCATTGTTTCGAAACAACGGGACCCATTGTTTCGAAACAACCGTGCGTTGTATGAACAGCCTAAATCTTATTTCGAAACAACCTCTGTGTGAACACAGCCTATCAAACAAAGTTCTCTTGAAATATTCTAGGGTCTTTTCCTTATTGGGAGATCACCTTCTAAGCAGCTTTGTACCACCTTGTTTTAATGTGATTGGTCAGGAATGTGTGGATTTAATCACTTACCCCCAGTTTATGGCTGCTTCTGCTGCTCTTAGTTTTGCTTCACCAAAGTACAAGTCCTCAGACTGTAACAATGAGAAGAGGTTCATAAGAAAGCAGCCTGTGATTTTGATACCTCTGTAACTAGCTAAGTGACAAGAATATACTTAATCATAAAACTATGCAGGCAGGCCTAAATATCTATATTCCAATAGACTCCTGCATATCTTCTGCTTCTTTGGGAAAGATGGTCACCTGGCTTAATCCATACATTTCATAGCACCCAAGGCCTCCATGACTCAACACTAGACTTCAGACACAAGAACCTCTCCTTTAGTTCACAGATCCTTATATCACATCCAACCCACTCAGACTCCTGTGAGAGGTTTATTCTTCACCCCGTCGAGGCGCAATGCCCTCTGTATTTCCAGTGAGGCTGGCCTTTTCAAGCAAGGTACCAATTTATGAGTCACCTGGCATACAGAATCTCAAAGTCCTTCAGCTGGCATCATAAAGAAGTAAAATAGCTAAAATATAGCCCATGCTAGCCAAAGCTAGGGCTCCCTTGAGCCATGCTTCTGAAGCCTCCACTTCCATCTGAATCCTCTCTCTGTTTCCATTCCTTTGGAAACAGTCAGGTGACCCCTTTGTCTGAGCGCTCCGCTCTTAACACCTTTCTCCTTTGTTCTCCAACTCAGGGCCCATGCTCTGCTTCCCTGCCCAGAGATAGCGAGCAAATCTCCCCCCCTGGCTGATGCTGGCTGGGCATAGGTGTCCCGGCTGCTACGGTTCTCATTGTGTTTTCTGGGTCCTCCCTTCCGATGGTTAGGCTCTATATAGTTTGTTAGTGACTCGGGTGTCCAACCAGGCTGCTTGCTAAGTCAAACAGCTTGTCTCATCCCCTCCCTTTACACAGAGTGCATAATAATATAAAGCACAGAGTGAAACTGATATACATATAGACATAATGAAAGTAGTATCAAAATTCCTGCATTTGTGATAATGTACCTAAGGAAAACTGGTTTAGCAGCCTCATGTGTGAAGGACATGCAAAAGGCCTGCAACCAAAAGGAAGGTGAACCTATATACAAAAAACAGATTTATCAAACCTGAGTACTACTGATCCATTTACATGGATCTGAAAGATGGACATTATTTAAACCAGATATCAGGAAACTGGAGGCATTTCATGTGTGTTGCCAGCAGTGACTACTGGATATAAGATGGCTTGATTTTACCATTGACGAGGATGCATCATTGATAACTGCCACTCAAGGGATTGAAGTTATTGCTGGGCCTTTTTGGTCATGTTGCCCACATCACAGAGAACATCCCTGTAGATCAAGCTCTGAAGATCAGACTTGAGCTCAGGAGGGAACACTGCTTAGTCCCAGACTGATGGCAGTCATCCATAATTAACCTGCCTGCATTAATAACCCTGTGGAGCTCTCAGACACCTTGAACAGTGACAGCACTGGATGGTTTGGACATCCTGTGCTACAGATCTCCTTTTGTTGTTATACCAAAAAGAGCTTTCTAGTGTGGTACAAAAATAATTCAACATGATGAATTAAGAACATTTCCAAACCACGTATCTACCTTCAGGGCGCAACTATCTTTAGGTTCACCCACATTAAGAACCAGCAGGACTACCCATTCATTTAGAATTAGGCATGTGCTTAAAACCTTGAGTTATCGAACCTGTTATTTCCTTGCTGTATAAATCACAGAATGCAAAGGCCATTGATGAAAAGAAGGACTGAAGACTACTCTTCTGTAAATGCCTCAAGCAAGGGAATCATTTACTTACACTACACATCCAGTTAACACATTTCTTATGATCAAGCACAGAGAGACTAGCAAACAGAAAAAAATACTAAGTAAATTATTTACATAGCTTTTATTGTAGCTACAGTAACTGAAACCAGCAGGCAATAAAACCTGTTACCTAGTAAAGGGAAAGCATTCTTATACGGGAAAGACTTGAGGACAAAATAGAAAGTGTTAACTTTTTTATAGCCTATTTTAAAAGCATACTAACAGTACTACAAAATTGTATGCTCTCTAAAGAATTCAGTTAGACATCCCTACAGAAGGTATAATTTTTAAGTAACATTTTACAGGTTTTCAAATAATTTTCCATAGAAGTTTTCATCTCTGTTAAATCCAACAAGATTTCCTGCACAAAATTATTCAGAAAATGATAGCCTTCACATGGCAGAGCACAGACACCACAACACCCAGCAGATTGCCTGCAATTACACCGCCTGGCTCAAATGTATTTTTATTATTATCACGCATAGCGCCAAGTAGCAGCAGCTGACAGATCGGCAGAAGCAGGCAGCTAGACCATATAACTGTGAAAGATTCATTGATGTTGGGAATCCTGGGAGAGATCAAACATAACCTCTGAGGTAAATCTGAGGGGATGAGGAGAAAAGAGCATTCACCTGCCTCAGATAGGAACATTACACAATTCACACAATGTCTAAGACTGCTGCAAGTTAGGTTCCAATTCCCATGCATGCCTCACGGCTCTGTATGGTGTTTTCATTAGTGCACAGTTTAATTACTTAGAAGTTCAAAAACCAACAGTGCAGTGAAACAACCAACCACATCATTCAATAATAAGCCTACGGTAGACAGAGTTCCCTCCCAGCATTCGATTCTATATACCTAAAGAGCAAACTTGCAGAAGGGGGTGACTTCTGGGTGGATCTTTCCAAACTTGCCCTGCTTTAAATACTCCTCTTGAAGCTCTGGCATTGTCCATTGTTGGAAACTGGATATTGAGCTAGAGGAACCACTGGTTGGACGCACTACGGTAGCCCTTATATCCTTAAGCAGCAGCATACCACAAAAAAAGGAGCTGTGTGACACTTTAAGACTAAAACATTTATTTTTCGCTTACCACAAGACAGATGTCTTACACCAGGGGTCTCAAACATGTGGCCCGCGGGCTCTATGCAGCCCCCAAAGCTATTTCCTGTGGCCCGCAATGACACAATCGTTACCTATATTTGCAATATCGTTGTATGAAAAGGTTTCAGTGGTGCGGCGCTCAGACTAATGTACTAGTCCTTATGTGGCTCTGTACTAGTGCTCATGCAGCCCTCATGGTGATTTGAGTTTGAGACCCATCTTACACCCACATTATCACTGAATGCACTTCTGTGCACCCCTACGTCATGATCTGTGTAATTTTTCTGTTTCTTTTTCCAATGGGATTGTATGGTTTGATTCCAGTTATGCCATGCAAGGTTCTCTTTTGAACCTGTATGCGTACAGATGTGAAGCATGTTACATAGCTCAGACCATCAGTGCCATCTCTCAGTACAGCCAGACAGATGCATGACAAAGGCAATGCAAACTGTGCTCCCTGGTTCAGTGGGGGACAGAGAAGGTGGAACCAACGGTGGGGGGGAGCTTGTAAAACAAACACAGGCAGTTTTAAGAGGCAGGGGCTTTTGGCCAGAGAAACACTGTGTTGAAAACAATCCCAAGACACTGCGCCTATCCACATGGCCAGAAAGGCCAAGACTGGCTGAACACCACTGATGTTCAGCCTTGTGGTTAAGGAGGAGAACAGACTAAAGAGTAATCTTGGAATACTGTTATTAGATTCATATATATTTTATAAATTTTATTTGCTTGTGGTAATCCCTGACACCTTTATTAAATGATTGAACATTGATTTGCTCAGTTAAAATCATATCCAAACCAATTAACTAGTGTTTATTTTTTCTAAAGATTATGGACTTGATAGGGTGTGTGAATCAGATGCTGGGCATATCCATTTCAATGTCAAATGGACAGACAAGGGTCTATGAGTCCACAGTGATCGGGGAAAGGTCTCCATCTCTGTAGGACAGAAGTTCCCAGTGTGGTATCTCGGTGTGGGGCGGTGCTCGCTTGACAACCATCACCTGTGTGGCCAGAGGACATGCCCTCACTGCCTGGGACCAATTACACATAGGACGATGGGGTGGACTGACCCAGAAGTGAATGGTCACCTGGCAAAGTGGGGTAAGTTGGGGTCCAGGAATGGAGATTTGGCAGGGGAGAGGGTCACAGATCAGATTCTGGGAGGGGTACATCACATGCATACATTGTCAATTTAATATCTTTTTAAATCTTGATAAAAAGTGAGTCATGGGCTCTACCTGTCACCAGTCCAACTTGCATATCCTGTAAGGAGAACCATCACCATTCAACCCCAGAGTCAATATTTGCTGCACTCCCATCTGTGGAATTAAATGTCCCTCTAGTTCAGGGATCTCAAACTCAAATCAGCATGAGGGCCACATGAGAACTTGGACATTAGCCCAAGGGCTGCACCTCTGAAACCTTTTCATAGAACAATATTGCAAATATTGATAATGATAGTGTCATTGCGGGCCACAGGAAATAGCTTTAGGGGCCGCATGCAGCACAGGGGCCGCTTGTTTGAGACCCCTGCTCTACCTGATCAGATGCTGTGCCACAGATTTCATAACAATCAAAAAGACAATGAATGTAGCTAGTGATAAACAAAAAAAAATAAAAGGGACCCAAATGAAAGCAGTAAAAGAAAGAGCTGAATAAACCCTGGTTGATACATAACACTGATTTTTAGACAGAGCAGTTTGTGTTCTCACAGAAGGTAGGAATACAGGCAGCTAAAGAATTCTAACCATTAATCTAAAGCCTCCATACAAGGCAGTCAAGTTTTGTTAACAGCTTTTTTACTACACTTAACTTTCAATTTGTTGAGATGTCAATCTGGGAGGCTTTGCTGGAAGTCAATGAGGTGAGATTACTCCAGCAATTAACAGCAATAATGGATTACTGCATTTGACAAACCTGAAAACTAAAAATCCTTTTCTTTTCATTACAGGAATGAGCTTCAGAGAAAACAAAGTCCCAGTGACTACAGATTGCAGAAACAAGTCATTCCTAATACATATGGAAAATTGATGCAGCAGTCTTTCTGGAAACATGTGAAATAATACACAAAATGCATTGGTTAAAAAACATCTTGTCCACCAAACTCCTTTATAAAAAAAATTAATTTATGCCTGTGGAATTGTCTTTATGTGCAGCTGGGTAAACAATTCACAAAAGAATAAACCGGATTCATTTTACCTCTTCATGAATTGTCTATGAGCAGATGACAAGCCTTTCTAAAGTTTTCATTAGTTGATATTATTGTGTGAATAATTCCTGAATTAGCTCATTTCTGGGCAGCTGGCTAAATGGACTTAATATATGAGATTATGCAGCCTCAGCACAACTGTTACAAATAGGTTTCCGGTATGATTATTATTTATTTGCATTACAGTAGCACCTAGAACAATGGCTCCCAAGCTTATCGGCTCAAGGGCCACAGATACCATTTTCATCCTCGTGAAGGGCCACCAGTTGCAAATTAGCATGTTCTGCCTCCACCACTCCCACTGCAGCCAGATGGAAGAAGTCCAGTAAGGAGGCTGCCACCTTGCTGATCTCCTGTCTCCCTGGCTGCAGCAGAGGAACTGCACGTCCTGTATCCTCTACCTGGGTCCCTAGGCAGTGACTCTGTTCTGCAACCTGGGGTCTCAGTGCTCCCCTCCCTCTGACTCCAAAAGGGACCCCAGTGCATATGGACCTAGGAGGAATGCTTTGTTGTGACCCCTGCTACAGCCGGGGGAGAGAAGCATTCATCTCCCATCCCCTTTGATGCAGCAAGGTTCCTGCAATGATTTTTAAACCCTATGGAAACACACTGCCCTGGTCCTTAGGCAGCTGCTCCCTTCTGCAGTCAGAGGGAGAGGAGCTGCAGGCCACTTTGGAAACCCCCGCGGGCAACTTTCGGCCCCCAGGCCACAAGCTGGGAACCACTGGCCTTGGACCTTCAGCCACATGGGGACTTTATCATGCTAGGTTCTATACAGTTACATAATAACTGACGGTCCCAATGCCAAAGACAGTACAAATTCAGAATTTGCCCTCTGAAAGTGTTCTACAATGTGCACTTACTGGTCATCAGGGGAAGTGTTCCTATCAGTAACCTTATCTGAGAGTTTCTGATCTAAAGTTAACACAGGAAGAGAGTGCAAAAATGGTCTAAGCAAATTTGTCCAAAAATGTAAACAGATTCTCACAGAAGTGGAGTGTGGGAAGGAGTTGTCCATCTTGTTGGCTTATTCTCTTCCCCCAGCATATCCATCTTGTTGATTTATTCTCCTCCCCCTCCCAGCCAATCAGTATTTGCCATCACTGATCTCCAATCCTCAACCACATCAATAGTCTTGCTTAAATTGATTCTACTGTTGAATATCAAGATGTTCTTAAAAACCTCTACTTATTTCTAAGTCATGCATTGATAGATGTGCTTGTGATAGATACAGCAATTTTCTGAACAAGCTTTATTTAATTAAGTTAGACTTAAATCAGTGAGGTTGAAGTATCTTAGGAGGTCATTAGATTAAAAATGCAAATATTTATGCATTATTGTGGGATTGTACAAGTGCTTATTTTGTGCCAGGGCTTGGAGGGATGACCTCCAGGCACCTCTAGGCTTGGCAGCTCATAGTCCTAGCACCTCTGAGCTCTCAGCCAGCAGCCATTGCTATCTAGCCACCTAGCTAACCACCCCCAACAGCAGTGCAGAAATAAGGGTGGCAAGACCATGCCATGCCACCCTTGCTTCTGTGCTGCTGCTGGTGGTGGTACTGCCACCTTGACAACTGGGTGTTCAGCCAGCAGCCTCCGCTATGCAGTCACTCACCTCTTATTACGTTCGTAGCAAGCACTGATTGTACACAACATGTGTCAGGGGAAGACCTGACTAACATAGACCCTGAGACGTGTTACAACTTCAAAAGCTATTTGAAACAATGTGGACTTTTAAAGTTAAGGGAGTTTCATGGGAAATCTCTAGAGTGAAGTGTATACAAATACACTTCAGTTCGGTAAAAACCAAGCCTTTGGATGTTATGCCCAGACTGAGAAATGCATTGTCGGTGAATTACTTATTCCCAGCTCAGAGACCTGAGCTGACTAAAGGACGAACTAAATTCTCCATGAGTGCACTTGTTTTGAACTAACAGCTGTCACAAATCTGTGCCCCCAGAAAGAACCTTGCGTGGCATTTGGAGGATTGATCACCAGCCAGAGCCATTGGTGGAGCTCCAGTAAGCCTACTAACATGTATCTAGGTTCTTGAATTGATTTTCATAGATTTTCTTTTAGTGCTTTCCCTTAAGAATAAATGTGCTTGCTTACAAAGAGCTGTGTAGCAGCTTAACTGTGAGCAGTTACACTGTTTATCGTCTCTGAGAAAGGCATGCAAAGCAAGCCTGCTGGTGCGGTCTGACTTGCTGCAGCATTCATAGTGGAAGCAAGGAACTTTGCAGCCTGGAAACACCCCAGTCAGGAGAGAGAGAGAGAGAGACATGTCTTTGCCTCAGAGACTTGACCACTGGGGTACTGGTAGCTGACAGAGATGAGATACAGGTGAATTGTGACAATACTGTTGTAGTAGCAGAAGTGGTAAAGGTACAAACATAAGAACTGCTGCACTACATCAGTCCCATGTCCTTTGTCTGCAGTGGTCAGCACCAGATGTTCCAGAGGAGAGTAGGAGAAAATCCTGTGGCAGACAATGACAAAATAACCTGTATTTAAGCCACCTCAGTAAGTAGTCATTTTATATAATGAAGCATAAGGGTTTGTGCACTTGATGCTACAAGGTGCTGAGTTCTCAGGCCCTGGTCCAGCAAAGCACTCAAGCACATACTTATCTTTAACCCACTAACCATATTAACAACTTGACAGTACAACAAACACCACCAAAGAAAGCAAGGAGTCCTGTGGCACTGAAAGACTAACAGATTTATTTATTGCATGACCTTTCATAGAAGAAAACCCCACTTCATCAGACACAAGTTGACAGTGTCCTGTGTTACTTCCCTCCCATTTGAAAAAGAAATATTTTGTCCCTAGACTCCATGCCCTCCTGGACCACCTGAGTTTGAGGTTATCCTACAGCATTAAAGATTTCAAGTTTTACCACGCATGCATATAATCTTAGGCATTGCTATAACTAATCTAAAGAAAAGAATATGAAAGTCTAACTTTTTCTGCAATGTGGCAAGAACAGGATCTGTACATGCTATTGCTTTAAGAGCAGAAAGCACTTGGGTACTCTCAGAATGATCCTATATATTCTTTTAAGCCACCACTCTGCAGCAGCTTCAGAAGTCCTACAACTTCTGCACCTTTGCTAGGCAGAGAATGGCAAATGCTTATACACGCCCCTAGAGATCCACTGCTCTTTCCCATTCCTAGACACCCCTTTCAGGTCCACACGGAGCACAGCCCCAGGACTCACGGTGATATGCATTGCTGCAAGGAACCCACGTTCCACTCAAAGCATCCTGTTCGACTGCTGCTGAGGACTTGGACGCAGGACCAGATTAACGTGCCTGTGGGCCCAGGGCTATTAGCTTGTGTGCCCCTCCAGGACTTATGCACCCTCACAGGACAGAAACAAGCTGCCTGGGATGAGGGGCTCGGTATCTGCTGCGGGAGGTGGGAATGCAGGCTTAGCTCTGCTGCCCACCACCCCCATACTTATTTGGTGCATAGTGCCTACCACTTCCACCGAGACCCTGCACCATCTTGGATAGGGCAGCCTCACCAGGCTTTCATCTCCCATGGAGGACTCCCCCCAGTGAGAAGGGCTGAGCCGAGTGACACTCTCTGCACTTGCCCAAAACTCCAGCACCATCATCCCCCTGGCCTTGGGGTGAGGGAACCAGCACCCCCCTCTCCAGTGCTTCCCTGCAACCCAGCACCCAGAGAGCTAGCCACCCTCTCTGTGCAAACCTGAAGGGGGCAGGACAGGGTGGTCTCAGCACCGGGATTCAGCACCATAGCAGACAGGCTGGTGCTGCACCACTCTGGGAGCACTCGGGGCTGGCCTGGGACAAACTGGGCTGGTGCTCTCAGACTAGAGTTGCTGCCAATCCTACGGGACCCAATTTACTTTTGAAGGGCTCTGGGCTTCAACCCTTAAAGCCCCTGGCTTACTCTGGCCCTGCTTGGACAGTAAGAATAGGATTTCCCCATGTTTATTTTCTTTGAAAAGAGTTCAGACGTGTTTTTCCAAACAGCAAGTTTTAGCCTGTAGAAAGCCCAGTGAAGAAGTTCATTCTGCCACAAAGTACTGAGTTTCATTAAATCAGGGGAGTAAATGGAATTAAACAAGAGAAGGGAGACTTTAATGGTCACTTATCACATTTAAAATAAAAAAATGATGATGCTTTACCTACCTCAGAGTTTACATCCCCTAAGTTTTCCTAATTTTTTTGATTTATAGTCTACCACGCAATTGAAGCATAGCAAAAAAATCCTAGTATTCAGTGTAACCAGCTACCGTTGCACCTTTATTTCCATGTGCTAATACACAACACAATTTCAGCACAGCAACCATGAGGAAGTGAATTTATTCTGGAAAAAGTCCATTTAAAAAGATCTGCATTCTACTAATAAAACCTCACGATTTTCACCGCCCTCATTCTCCAACATAAAACTTCTTCTATACAGAAATAAGGGAAATATAATCCTATGCTTGTTTTTTGTTTTTTTTTTAATTTTGAAAGATTTAAATGTAAATATAAGCACAAATGCCCAGAACTGCACTGGGAAAACAGATCATGTCAGTAGAATTTTTAGCATCTGCGATGTCATCTTTGAAACCATGTTAGCTTGTCACAGGCAACCCTATTTAGTATAATGTTCAATACAATTTTGGCCTTAGAACAAGGTCGATCATATTTTAAAAATGCGTTCAGAAATGTTGACTCACAGGATGTTATTGCAGGACACAAGGCCACTGAGAAATCTGACTTCATAATGAGCTGGTTATTTATATTCAGTGTTGGAGCCCAGTTGGTCTCAGGATATTACAGAGAGAAGGCAGGTGAGACAGTCTCTTTCACCCACAGAAACTGGCCCAGTAAGAGACAAGCTTTCAAGTAGACAGAGCTAACTCCAGCCCAAGAGCTTATTCCACCACAATTATACAGCCCAAGCCAGCTGACAGCACTAACTACAATGTGAAAATACCCAAAATCTCACTCTTTTTGAGGTTTGGCTTGGTTAACAAAAGGACTAACATCACAACAGTACTTTTCCCCAGGCTTGGCAGTTCCCAGGCTTTCTCCCTTAGCATTGGTCTGTCCACAGCCTAGATCTAGTCACTGCTGCTGAAATCACCCCCCTCCCTTATTTCCAGGTGGGGTAATAGGCCACTTGCTTCAGTGAGTCAACACAATCCATTTAACCTTTTGCCAATAGGACTGCCACCTAACCACAGGGGTGCCACGTTTTCAGGTAAACAACTGCCAGTCAGTTACAAACACCTGTTCAGTAATTGCTAAACTTTAATTATGTTTTATAAAACAGCAACTTCCAACCTCTGCCTTTGTTCTTAGGAGGAAAGTTTTTTCTAATCAATCCCACAGCTGGACACAAAGCAGCCTACATGATTATTTTTCTCCATGCCCTAGAGAACCACCAGGTTCTAATCTATAAACATCAGCTCAGCTAACAGAAGTCGCATTTGTGCTCCCTACAGAGCCAACAGTCAAGGTTATAGGGTTTCCTTACTTGTTACATTTCTTTTCACTCCTCTCACAAAGTTGATATACAACAAGGCACCTGATTTTCTATTTTACATTATCTTATTATATATGTTGAGCTCAAGTGCAAAACTGTATGCCCAATTTCCTAGGTCAAACAGATACTCCAAATTAGGGTCAAACCTTCAAAAGTGACCGGTCAATGGCTTACCCAAAGGGGTTGCTGTGTTAGTCTCTAGTTCAGCAAAACAAACAAAGAGTCCTGTGACACTTTTAAAGACTCAAAATTTACTAATTGCATTCGCTTTCGTGGGAGAAAATCCCACTTCATCTTCAAGCATCTGACAAAGTGGGATCTCTCCCATGAAAACTCATGATAAATTGGTTAGTCTTTAAAAGTGCTGCAGGACTCCTTGTTTGTTTTACTCAAGGTCAGAAGAAATAAATGGCAAGAGATGTGCTGATTTCCAGCACACTCTACAGAGTCAACTGGGGGGGGGTGCAGGGGAGGCACATAATAAACCCCCACCCATACATCCAAATCTGATATGTAACAGTTGATACACCCAGATCTGAACTCTAACTGTTGGTAAATGTATATAGAAAAATAAAACTCCCAGCAGTATTTTATGCTTGAGCATCTATGGTACCAATGCTCCTGTATTTGTTTCCTGCTTTTATTTCTCTGTAGGTATCATTAATCTGGTGATTCTAAATGGAAATAATACAGTTAGCAAGTGCTAAAATCAATGCCAGCATGTCGTTCTTTCTAAGTACTTCATCTGTGACATTTTAATATGCACTATATACCTTCAAAACCAAGTTACCAAAAAAGTAGAGCACTTGGATAGGTGGAATAATACAGACTTAGAGAGCAGAGGCAAGAGACATTATTAGGTAAAGAAAAATAAACAAACATTCTGTACATAACTGTCAGGGAAACCACATCAAGAAAATGTTTTCTTAGTTTTAAATATTTTGATTTTATGTAAAATCCATTTCCATTTGAGGTTCCAACCCTTTGTGATTTGAATAGTTCTCCTACCACAATTTTCATTCACACCAGTTTTACACCTGATTAATTACTCCTGATTTGCCATTTTTGTGTGTGTGTGTGTGTGTGTGTGTGTGTGTGTGTGTGTGTGTGTGTCAGTCACAGTCAGAATCTGGACCACTGACTTCATTATGACTGTTTCTATAGTTAAAGAGGTCCAAGGCAATATGCAGTGCTCAGACAGACAAACACTGATTCACCCCCTCAAATAGAGACAACTGAGTTCAATTACTATTTCAAAAATATTGTTACTTTTAACTTGTGTTGCCTGATAAAGGATGGGAACATTAAAGAAAGCCAGTATACTCCTTAGAGATGGCATTTGAGCTAATGCCTTGTCCTTTTGCCAAGACATGCATTACTAAAAATCATTAGAATCTGAGAGCTCCCAAAAGTTCAACAATCCAAAAGAAAGAGAAAGGAAAAAATTCCTCGATTGTCACTGCTCAGCTCCAAGTGTGAAAAGCCCTATTTATGGCTTATCAGGATGCATTAGCAGAGCAGTGGGAAACCTGAAGTGCTATAGTTTTCTTTATATCATGCGAATGTTAAAAACTGGTATGGGAATAAAATACAGAAAAAAAATCTATATTCTCATTTCTTTCACTGTCATCTCTAATCTTGTACCACAAAAACTATTTGATTTAGATCCTTTTTCCATTTAAACACAATTAAGTAGAAAGAAAGAAAGAAAGAAAGAAAGAAAGAAAGAAAGAAAGAAAGA
>ML681973.1:14548073-14593531 GCA_007922195.1 Podocnemis expansa
AGAAAGAAAGAAAGAAAGAAAGAAAGAAAGAAAGAAAGAAAGAAAGAAAGAAAGGCTTGAGAAAAGTGATCTTTTAGTGTGCAATCCTGCATGATGCCAAACTGCTCTTGGTTGGTGTCCTCATCAGCCACTTAACTAAATTCAACTCAACCCCTAGGAGCTCTCCACACCTTGCAAGAATCCAGACACAATTCCAAGAAAAAGAACCACACAGAGTCATTTATTGTTAGAACTAAATTTAAAGCAAAACTTAAAGGTTCTGGAGTGTTTAGATTTTTATTTTTCCTCATATCAAATTTCTGGCCAAGCTATTAAAGAGATTTTTTAACTCCATCAAAGAATCTTTTTTTAAGGGCATTCCACCTCAATTTTTCAAATGAAAAAGTGGCTTGGACAATCAGCATAAAAAACATCCAAACTGAACCAGAACCTCAACTAAGGGCTTGTCTAGACTGATGGTGGCAAATTTGGGGCTGTCAGATCAAACTTCTCAGTTCAATTGAGCAGGTCTGTAAAGACCCACTCAAGTTGATCAGGGAGTTGATGCATTAACTTTAACCTCTGAAGTACCACGAGTTGTAGGGAAAGCGTTTCTCTTCAACTCAGTTCAGTGGGCCCACAAGATGTTTTAAAGTCAAAAGGGAGACACCCAAGTTATTTTAAGTAACTTGGGTACATCCCTTTGACTGCTGCCAAAAATGGCAAGCAATGTAAACTAGGGTTCCGAACCTTCGAGACCAAGAACCCAATCCAGCAATGAGCTCCACGAGGGGAAAACCCTGTCCCTTTCATGTAGCTCCACAGACTTAATTGAGGCTTGATGTAGGCATAAGGGGCAGCCACATGGGATTCACTGCAGGATCTGAGTCTGAATGTGGTAATTATACACAATTCATGCATGCAATACCTACATCCTTCTTCTAACCCTGTGGACCTGCCAAGGAGCAGGACAGTTTTAGTGTGAAAATAACAGAGCCAACAGTGTATAAAACTGATGTCTCCAAGATTTATGAAACAGAAATGAAAGAGAACTTGAAGCAAAAATTTCTCTCACGACATGCTCACAGCAGTACCAGGACCATTCCCTCAGTTCAGTGGATCCTTCTTTTGTCTTTCAGTAGAGATGAAAGGGAAGAGTTGAGTGGGGGCATCTATTCTTAATTTTTTAATACCTTTTCCTCCTCTCTGAGGATCATCTCCAGTTGGGTTTCAGGCAACAGTCAGTCCATTTACACAGGAACCCCCAGCTCTTCTATTGCCAAAATGTAAACTTCTCATTCACACACTCTGTATTGCCAAAGAATGGCCACCTGAACAGTCTATTTCATTTTGTTGACATCTGGCTGAGACATCAGTTTGACTTTTGTCTCTGAGAAACTGGTCTATGCCTGCTTTTCTAAAGTTGGCACACGTCTCAGTAAAGTCATGCAGCAGAATTGTATAGCTTTACATTTGATTAACTAATACAGTAATGTTCAGCAGATTGAGTTTTCAAATGATACCTCACAATGCATGCTTTGTACACAGTTCTTCATGCTCATCCCTTTTGTACAAGACTATGAGGGTACAGACTGTCAAACTGTAGAAAGATGCTCTTCCGCCTTTTTGAATAGGTGGACCCTATCTCTTCTCAGAAGTCCTCCTTTGCAGAGCAGAATCTCATGGTAAAAGAAAGTGAAGCTTTCCTGGCAACACCATCTGGGCAGCCATGCATTCATCTACAGCATGCTCATGTCCCCTCCTGTGCTCTTACCCTCAACCAGGAGGATGGACAAAAGCACAGCCTCTGCTCCTGACTCCTTCACCCTAACTTGCACAGCCCTGTTGTCACTGCTCATCTGCTCAGGATCATAACTAGCGGTATCATGGGTATCAGCATAGGGGAGTGGTCAGGACAGATGAGCCTCAGCAACCTTTCCATAACTTCTCTGATTTGGCTTCAAGCAAGCAGCACCCATGTCCCTGGATTTCATGGCGGGTGGATATTTCCATTTCCCTCAGAAAGGAGTCCCTGACTACCACCACCAGACATTTTCTCCTCTTGGGTGTGGTGGTGACGAGGCCTTACTGCCAATGACTTCTCTCAGCCTTTGGTCCATTACTTCCTTCCTGTTGCCAGGACAGCATACCAATTCCTTACCTTGATGGGAGAGGGGAACCTGCAGGGAGGTCATACCAGGGTTAAGCACCACCTATGTCCCAAAGCAGCTGGTTCTCCCCTTCCTGTTACAGTGTCACTACCCTTGTCATCCTCCATCCTTGACATCTCCATGTGCATCCTGCTGCAGTCCTCATGCTCCTGGATGCTATGCAGGCCTGCTACTTTCTCCTGCAGCTCTCTTACCTACTTGTGTGTAACATTAGGAATGTATGTAGCTTTAAGGAAAATAGTGTTTTCCTTAAACTAATTAAGTTCCTTGTTCAGTGTCAAAAGAAAGCGACCCTTTTTTATAGATTATAAACCCAAAGGGGAGCACTGTGGTCATCTAGTCTGACCTTCTGTATAACACAGGCCATAGGACTTGCCTGAATTAATTCTTGTTTAAACTGTAGCTGATCTTTTAGAAAAATATTCAATTTTTATTTCAAGTACGCGGAGAATCATCAACAACCCATGAGAAGTTGTTCAGGTGGTTCATAAATTTCACAGATAAATATATGAACTTTATTTCAAATCTGTATTTGTCTAAACTTTAACCTCGTTAGACCTTTGTCTTATAGAATTTAGAGCCCTGTCCTTCTATAATCACTGTGTGATTTTTTTTATCATCCCCATCTGAGAACACAAGCCAAGACCATTAAGACTTTGCTGTGAGGGGGCCTTACCTCTTTGACAAGAGCACTAACTCTGTTAATTAAATCATAAATAGAGGAAAAATAGCAAGACCTCCTAAAATACATTATGTCTCAGCAAGAACATTGGAGAATGAAGCCACCCTGGAAGAAATTCATAGAGCCATTAAATGCCTCATGGCAAATAAAAGCCCAGTCCTGATAGTTTCTCTTTATCAGTTTTTATCAATGTGTTTCTTAAACAGTTTCAACTTCAAGAAAGATATTTGGTGAGATGGCCACACAGACAACTAATGTATCTGCCTCTATTGCGCCAAAAAGCAACAAAGCCAAACAAACAGACTGCCCTCCTTGATTCTAGATAACATTTGTGCAGTCTCATGCTAGCAAGTTTAAAGAATTTATCTAGTTAGACCTTGGGTATGTCTACACTGATGGTGGCAAAATCGCTGCTGTCAACCCAATGGTCCGGGCATGATTTAGATTCTGGAAGTCAGCTCCAGAAGTCCTGCCCCCTAAAAGAAGTAGCTGAGCGCAAGCCATTTGCGGTCAGCTTCCCGAGTGTGTCCCAGCGGCTCAGACAGTTGCCAGCAGATACACAAGGCACGTAAAATACCTTGCATATCTGCCATCGACTGCTGCAGAAAAACCTGGTAAGCATAGACTAGGGCCTAGGTTATGTTTACTGTGTTAGTGCCTCATGACCAGTGGAAAGCGGGGCCTCATTGTAATGTAGTTTCTTCAACCACCCTGTTGCTGGCATTGTGGAAATCTCTTAACTTAACCCATCCCAATCTTTCTTTACTGCTGTTCTAGCATGCCCCTTCTGGTTCCTGTGTATGCTACTTATTCTGCATGGTGTTGGGTAATGTTTTACAAGTTGTTTCACCCTCCTGTCTGCAGTGATGAAAGCTGGCTGTCTCCTGCTGTGGCCTCTGAGTAGGAAGGATGGGATCACCCTTACCAGTCTCCTGGCTACCTGATGTTACTAGAATGGTGCCATCATAGTAACGCCAGGCATGTTAGACAGGTACATTCTTACTGTATGTCACCATAGGGGAAGGGAACCCTGTACTTCTCTATAGAGGATTTAATATTTATGCAGTACCCCCTCCAGCTCAAGCCGGGGTGGGGGGAAGGGAGGTTGTGAAGGAAGACATCCCAGGAAGAAACTAGTCCCAAGGACCAAAGAAACAAAAGCCAGCAAGAGCAGACATACAAGCGGCCTAAGCATTACATGATTCTAGACTTTTTGTCTAAGGGTAGGTAAGGACTGGGGGAGGTTTACAGCATGCAAACTAATGCAGAAAGGGGGGTTTCAGCAGACCAGGATGAGCTGGCTAGGAGAATATGGTAGCATAAAGAACGCTAGCAAATGAGTGGGGCATGGAATGAGAGTCTTGACTGAGAGGAAAAACCAAACAAGGAGTCCTGTGGCACTTAAAAACTAAAATTTCTTTATGGCATGAGCTTTCATGGGGAAAAATCCCAGTTCAGACGCTTTGAAGATGATGAAATGGGATCTTCTACCATGAAAGCTTATGCAACAATTAATTTGTTAGTCTTTAAGTGCCGTAGGACTCGTTGTTTGTTTTACTGAACTAGATTAACACGGTTGCCCCTTTGGAACTTGATTTAGAGAAGGATGGGGCACTGAGAGGATCTTGTGGAATGTGACTTAAGAAAGGCAACTTGAAAAGTTGTAAGAAGGGGCTGAAAGGAGACATGAAAGATCAGGTTTATTCTACCAGCATAAGGAATCATGTGCTTTAGGAAAGCAGGTGAGACTTTTTGGTTGATATGAAGCACTCCTACATATTTTTTTGATACTGAGCTTTACAAAGTTTTATCTGCATTTGGCCAGTTTTTGATAGGAAAATTGCAATTGTTTTTATTTGACCTCCATTTAATTCATCTCCAAAAACAGGAGGTGACAGACCCAAAGGACAAAACTGAAGCCAGTGCATAGAACTTTCTGATTAACACCAATGTCACAGGTACATAATAAATGCCTCACATTTCTAAATTAAAAAGGTCAATATCTTTAGCATAAGAAATGAAAAAAAAAATCATAATGAGATGCCAAATTGCATTTCATACTCCAGTGATAATTCCCAGACAAGTCAGCCATTACTAGCAATTACTGGCAATTTATTTTTGTTAACAGACTGGGGAAAAAGAAAATTAGCAAATTGAGAGCCTGATTTATAAAAAATTAAATCCTTAGGTGGTGGTAAAGACTTTTGCAACAGATCTTTAAAAGCAGAAGAAAGTCTGCATTTGACACCCTACTTGAAAGAAAAATGGGGACAGTTAACAGGTGCCTGTACTGCAGATAAGTTTGTTTCTCTTCAAATCACAATTATATACAATATGCACATGCACCACCACACTGAAATGATGTACCTAGCCAGGTGCTGTTATAGCCCTCATCACCACAGCTCTCAAGGACCCACAAGAAGTTAGAAACTTAAGAATGCACAAAGTATAATTCCAAGAGACAGGCCTACAGGTTTTTGCAGCAGTGGGTTTCTGTGTTTGTTTCTTAATGAACCTGTGATAGTGAGAGGTGCCTACTTAAGGAACACAGGCTCTGGGGCAAGTCTGAATTAGCTGAATGCAATGAGACCACATCAGGATGGGGACAAAGGTACCCAGGTCTAACGGTCAGAGCAGGAGTTGGCAGTCTGGCCAGGGGTCAGAGCTAGATTCAGAGGTCTGGGGCAAAGAGCAGCTACAAGACCAAGAAAGTAGGACTCAGGAGTCAACCAGGAAGGCAGGATCTAATGTAGCAGCCAACACTCACCTGGGTGGACAACTTCCTGTGCCTCTCTGAGTTTAAACAGGAAGCCCTGGCCAATCAGAATTCACAGTGTTCCTCAGATCAGGACTAGAAAAGTCTTCCCTGATTTAAATTTCAGCTTTCCTGGTCTCTCCTGCTCCATTAGTTAGTCAAAAGCTGCTAGCTGGCAGCAGGGAGGCAACTGGGAACCCAGTGAGGTTCAAAACCATCAGCATCATGACAGGCTAGTGGTTACTCATTTCTTTGCCAAAAAGTTCCTTATGCTTACTCCCATCTCTTTATTCCCCTGAACAGCTTCTGAGTTTGCAAGAGGTACAGAAGCATTGTGTCTGCACCGCATGCCTTCCACTAGATCTTAAAATGATTCATTGTTCTTCAGTGCTTGGGTAACAGTAGCAACAAAGTCCAATATAATTTGATGGGACACAAAAGTAAAACTGCAGTGCTGGATGCCCTTGCTGTTGTGCAAGACTTAGAAGAAGGGTTGTATTTTGAAGCAATATACAGATTCTACAGTAGGAAAAAATCTCTCCTTTTTCCATACTGGATGGACGGACACACACCTCTTAATTTTTTTTTTGTGGAATGGGAGGGAGAAAAGATTGTTTGTTAAATGAATTTTTTCAGAGTAATGAGTGACTTCATCATTTCACAATGAGCTGATATAGTTATCTTTCTGTGCATATGAAACCGAAAATCCTGGTGAAATAACAGAACACATCTGAATGAAGGAATGGGTTTCAGGGAAATCTGTTCCAGAGGGGTAGTCACTTTAGTCTAGTTTAGCAAAACAAATCAGGAATCCTATGGCACTTTTAAAGGCTAACAATTTTATTTATCACATGAGCTTTCATGGGTGAATCCCACTTCATCAGATGCTGAAATGGAAAACATACAATGTGGAGTGAAAAAATAAATACAACGAAGGGCAGGGCACAAAGATCAGTAAAGATTTTGATTCAAACAGTATGGAACAAGAGAAAAGAAGGTGGGGAGAATTGAAGAGGGAGAAATCACCTGACAATCTGACACCATTAACTTGGGTGTGAACAGAGATTCGGGCTGGTTCTCTCATTATGACAGTTGATTCCCCCTGCCCCCTTCAACTTCCCTACCTTCTCTTCTGTTATTCCACACTGTTTGAATCAAAACTCCTTGTTTGATTTGCTGAAATAACTGCTTAACTGCAGAATTTGTTGGGAGAAAATTCTAAAAGGAGTTTGAACCTGCCACCTTTAATCAATGTTTGTGTGTTCATGGGATCCAATGGATTTGAAGTGGGTAGGGCTCTTTATTTGCAGTACAGGCACAGAGTGAGCACAGCAGGGCAGCCTTCCCCACAGTAATATATCCAATCTTTGGCCCAAAGGAACCACTTCAGCAAAGCATTTTAATTTCTGAGCCCATTAAACCTAGTCTTCCTGATTAGATGGACACCAAAGATGCTAATAGCTTATTGTGATGGTGATGCGTATGTTGAGGACACCTGCCTGGTTTCTCATAGGCAGCAATTAGGGGACTAAGTGAATCAACGGCAAGTTAAAAAAAAGTTAACTGGAGTTTTATCACTGTATTGCAAGACGATCTTATTTAAAGAAAGAAAATCCTCCAACAACAGAGCCTCAGATAGAGCAAGAGTAGGTAAGACAGAAGTGCAAGTCATTAAAACACCGGCAAAAACTGAATTTGCAAAAAAAGTGACCTAGACATGAAATAACGTACCCCTTTATCAGTCCATGACTCTTCCCAAGGGTGCCCAGTTTGAGAGACACCTCACCACCATCTGCTTTTCATGTTAGGGAGCCAGTGCTTGTCAGAGGTCAGGTCTCCCATCCACACAGAGAACACACTCCCCTCTCAGCCCCTGCGGACTTCTCTACCATTAACGAAGACTAGCAGGGGACATAGTCCAACTCCCAAGTCCTTCTAGTGTCCCTTGGGGTGTCCAGCCCCAACCCCCTGGACACTCACAGAATCATCATATAGTTCAGTAGCTCACCGTACAATTACACCACAGTTCAGTAGTTCACCACAGAACGCAGCTCCACTTAGCACACTGCACTTCATTTTATTTATAGAGAAAACTAGTATAAAAGCCTACCTCTTAAAGAACAGATATTGATATAACAAACAAATACTGGAAACAAAGGACTACACATGCAATAAAATAATAGTTATTGTTTACACCAAAGTCCTTCTCACAGCATTTTTCAGCCAGGATGTCTGAATCCCTTCTTTCATGAGGCTAACTTATAGGCAGTTCATTGCCCCTGATGAAGGAAAACTAGGGGTCCATCAGCACCCCAGACACAGTTCCAAAAATTAATTCTCTCTAGTCCGGAACAGGACCATCCTTGCCTTTTTTTTTTTTTTTTAAATTTTCCCGTATTTTACTGATTAGCTTTTTGTCCAGACTAACTGATCATCCACTGTGAACCACATAACATCCAAATACACACAGATGAGCATCTCTTTCCCCCGGCTTGGCAGGAGTATGCAGCTCACCTTTTGGTGTCCTGCCTTAAGTCACAGATCTAGAAAATATCATTTTCGGCATATACACATATATAAACACCACACATTCTCCATACATAGGTCTTACAATGCTTGTGCTGACCCATGTGACACAGACTCATTAGAGACCTTAAGTGACATTCTTTGACTAACTAGTATGTAGCATTCAGACCCAGGAGATCCCTGTAACTATTACATGCCCTCTGCTAATTAGCACCAAGAAGTCCCAGGGTCACAGTCTCCAGAGACTGCTTTTTCTCTCCTCAAAGCCATATATAATAGCTGACTAGAGCCAGAGCCAAACATTACTGCTGACAGCTTGGACAGTCAGGTCAGGAACAGAGAATCAGGTTTAAGCAGCCCTATTACCACAGGAGAGGATCAGGTTTGAAAGCAAGTTTAAACTGCAGACATCTAAACAGCAAAAGGAGTAAAACCTATGGCAGTGTTGAGAGGGAAATAAAGCTGCCAACTTCATTACTTATGAAACAATGTCCAGATTAGTTAACTGTACGTCATGGGCCCAATTCTGTTGGCCAATAATACAGCTGATGACAGACCTTGCAAACACAGCAGCATAAAAGCAATCAGTGGGAGTCCATGTTTAGCCACCTAAATAACCAACCTTATTTTCTAAAGAGCTGAGTACCCAGCCACCCCCACTGAAGCTAACAGTAGTCATTCCTCAGGATTAGCACTACAAAATTTGATCTATAAACTGACCAATCCATGCTGTTTTATATGTTATCACTTGTGGAGATCCAACAGTCAATGTGATGTCTTCGCTACAGGACATGATAACGGAAAAACTAGCTCTAGACTTATGCCTGGATGGACAAATTAATAAGGCTTGAAAGTCATCCAGAGTATGACAGAAATGCTGACACACGTGTACCAGATGACTCACCAAGCATTATTTGTTTTTCAGACCTCATGATTAAATATACCAACCAACTGGAGTTCCCAGGATCATCACTATGATGTTGTCACAGCAGAACAGGATATTTCCTATACAACGTGATAATGTGTGTTATCAGATGATATATCTCCCTGAAAGAACTCATGCCTCAATATTCTAAAGATCAGACAGCGGAGAAGTGTTTCAGTTTGGCATTTAGGTCTCAGGTTATTAGGGAATGTCTCAAAGCAAGACACTGAGCCTTAATAGTTCAGTACATAAAATAAGAGCTTTATTGAGCATGTCTGTTCTGCATGACTAGTCGCAGAGCATAGACTAAAATCTCCATGTCTCATGGGCTCATTTTAAAGCCTGGGCTGGACTCTTAGCAGGCAGCCTTCTTCCACTGTAAACTTCAGTCAGTGCACAGCCTTAGGAGACACCTGGAAAGAAAGCACTGGAACATTACAGGGACATTCCAGAAGTATATGAAGATAGATGTTTGCATGTTTCGCATGCTCCCTGTGAATGTAATAAATGAGATACAGAAAGGCTTACTGCCTATCCTGAGAAACTGCATTAACTGAAGAAAGCTAGACAAATAAAGAAAAATTTGTTCCCCTTTGTAACAGCATGTATGCTTCTTGTGCTATCAATTGGACTTCATTAATACCATTTTATTCCTATATGCCCAGCACACTTCTTTTATGCTCACATGTAACAAAATAATTTGCAGTCAATCATTCTGTTACTACTAGCTAAAAAGGGTTGCTTTTGATAACAATATTCAAATAAAATTTTGCAGAAATCTTGTGCTTGAAAACCCTGCAATCATTTTGGAATAGTGTTCTCTTTGCAATATCCTAGTTTAATATTTGCAAGAATCTTTGTATGCGGGGGTAGGAGGTTAAATAGGCATCAACAACGCTTCCTAATCTGATGTTGAGTAAATAAAGTAATAACAAGTCTAAAAATTGCATCAGGATGTCTATGTTACATAAATGGCCATATTTATAGTTCCACCTCCAGAACCTTCTGGAAGAGCAAGGTAAAATGAATGATCTTTTTTTGTGAGTGGGAGTAAATTGCTTATTTATGTCAGCAATTACTCTGTCAAGCAATGTACAATAGAAACATATTCAGCACTGTAGCAAAGGATGATTTAGTGCAATGAAAGTCAGTGGGATGGAGGCATTTTAATGCCTAATGTACCTTCTCTCTTGCCCCATCACTTGTGTAAAGTCTTTCAAATGCCAGAATAAACTGGTGTGTCATGAATCTGGACAAACTGAAAATCCTAGGTAGCTCATCTTCAAATTCTATCAGATTTGGCAAATTTAAAGAAAGCAAACGGACACAGAGGCAAGCATGGTTTCCATTCTATTATAATTTCCTGGAATCAGTGACTTATGCTACAAATGTTTGCCCACAAGTGTAAGAAACAGCAGTCCTCCCCATACTGAAAGTGCTTGTGACTAATGAAGACCTGCCATGGGAATCGATGGCATGGAGTGAAAATGACTATTACTCAGCTATATTTCATTTGTTTCCATTTTTCTGTAATAACACTATATATAAACAACATGTTTTTAGCTACTAGAACAGGTGGCATAAGGAGAAAAATAATGCAAGATCTTATTCATATGAATATTTTTAGCCCCATTCTGCAGCAATCTTCATTTCAAATTAATGGAATGTAGAAGAAGCGGTGCTATTTTCCTAGCCAAGTCTCCTGCTGTGCCCCAGAGCCATTCATACGGTGAAGTGGGTATACCTCACTCATTCTGGCATTCCAGGAACCAGGGCTGACTGTCAGGTAAATTCACTGACCACTGGGCTCCTCAAAAAGCAAGGGACTTGGATTTGGTCTCTTGAAGGTGTCTTCAGGAATGAGCGTATGCAACATATTTCAAGCTCCAAACAGCTCTTCTTAAACCTGTGGAGAATTTTCTTCTCCTGTCTGGGTAAAAAGAGTCCTGCAATGTCCCAACAATGAGCGTGGGTACCCTGGGATGTGAGTGGAATGGGAATATGGAAAGGAACTGAACAAAACCAAAAATCCATTTAATTCAGTGCCACTTAACCAGACTGAACTGACCTGGAAGCCAGATTTAATTTTGTTGATTCTGAAAGCCACATATGATAAGAGTTGAAAATGGATCCCTGGGTCTTGACCCATTGTTGGCAAGGAGCCTGATATCTGAACAGAGGCTTCAACAGTCCTCAGCACAGCCCTTCCACTCCTCTGTAGTCAGTGTATTACACTGATGGCACAGAAGTCAGTGGTGATCCACCTGGGATGCATTTGGCCCACTGAGTGTCAGGGAAAGGTTAGGCAAAGTTAAAAAAGCCTCTCCACTATTATCTCCGTTTCTCAGTGCACAAGATGGAAACAATATTTCTTCCCAAGGCCAGCTCTGATCTGTGCATACCCGTCAGATGGGGGTTACCACTCAGCTGAGAAAGGAGCATTCTCAAAATTATGCTTTTAATAAGTATGTCTACATTTTTAATTACGAAAGAAAAATGACCCTGCCATCTCAGAAGATACAGAAATATAAGCATTCCATCATCACAACTTAATTTTCACTTGCATTGGAGCAACCCTAAGGCAAAATAAGTTTTGTGTATATAGCATCTTTTCCTCTTTACCCAACCAAATAATATCCAGAAACCACATGGGCACAGAGGGCTTCCAAATAATCACGTTTATTAAACATACACAATCAGGAAGGCTTCTCTCTTAACACAAATCATGGTTCTGACCTATTACTGAAGCAGACCATGGTAAGCGCCACTAGAGAACTCAACTATTTAAAGGGACACTATACAGTTCTTAAGTTCCAAAGGGGCAGCCGGGTTAGCCTAGTTCAGCAAAACACACGAGGGCTGGAAACCCAAATAAATTTGCCAGCTGGGAATGTTCTAGTTCAGGAAGAATTTGTAGGTGGCCTAGAGCTACTGTGCCCCACAGCCTCTTGTAACATTTGGAATAGGAAGCAGTCCGAACAGAACAGGGATATGCAAGGGTGGAGTCTATAAGAGGCAGACAGCAGCCACTGCCAGCAGTGGGATTTTGCCCCAGCTGGGGATGTGGGGCCGCCTCCAGTGGCACACTGTCTATCCCTGGGCATTGGGGCCTGAGGCACCTGAGCCTAACATAAAAGCCCCATGCTGCTCTCCCTTATACCGGTAGTTGAGCATATCTCCAACCAAACCCAGAAGAGAGCCACAAAAGATGGCATAAAGCCACATTAACCCAGTAGTTTTTAGACTTAGGGTCAGGACCCTGGATATTATTTGGTTGGGTTGCAGACCCTCAAGAACTGGGTCACAGCAGCCCCTGCTGCTGCCAGCACAAGAGTGGAATGAATTGCTCAAAGATGTAATTGTTGGGTCATGGGCATAAATGACTTTTTTTCAACTGCATCCTGAGGAAATCAAGTTTGAAAACCACTGCAATAGCCCACCTCTCTCCTCATTCCCCAGCATCAGATTCTAACCCGAGCAAAGCTGGGACAGACTGAAGAATCAAGCCTTTACTTAAAATGAACCACTAAAAATAAATGTAACATTCAAAAATGTGTTTGTCCCCTAACCCCTAGTTTCTGTCCCAAAGACATTAGTCACAAAGCCAACCTCACTTTTCATTCAGTATTCTACACACGCCATGAAAGAGTTTACTTTTCTTTAACGCATCGTGACCATAGTGCCATTAGAAGATGAAGAAAAGTCTCTGAGCATAACAAGTGAAGAGTTCTCTGACAACAAGACTAAATGTGGGAATTTCTTGTTTGAGACAGAAGTCTTTCACTCACTCAGTCTACAGGAAAGATTCCCAACACTGCAGTCCCACTGTATCTTTTGGACCATTATCACAACTCACTTTACAGTATGTTTGTAAAAAGGAGTTCAAGAATTCGCCCATTTAATCACTCCTCTGTGAAGATATTTTTCACAGAACTGAACACACTCAATAATGCTTGTGTTGCATGTTCAGTCAAATCAATGCAGCTTGCAAAGTTGCACTGGCAGGGGGAAGAAAACATTCACTATGAGGGATACCAGCTCCATTTCTCACGGCCATGCTGGAGGCTAGCTCCGCCCGGTAATTCATCAAGCACTTGATATTAATTTACTTCATCCTTGCATTGACAGGTGAAGTTGCACCTCTCCCAGAGCCGATTCAACCATATAGGTGAACTGCGTGGTCACATAAGGCAGCAGGCTTTAAGCAGTGCCAGATTGGATAGAAGTGAATTTTTTTCTCTATTTAAAAAAATGTTAATATGGTATCTTCTTTTATATCATATATGGGGGTGCCAAAGTCATAGTCCACCTATGGCACCAAAACCCCTTGGCTCAGCCCTGACTTCTCCAGCATTAGCAGGGGAGGCTCAGCCCAGGGGATGGGACCAAGTGGTTTTTATGCAACTGCCATAGATTCTGTCAGAAGAAGGAAACTTTCCTTTGTACCTGGAGCTCCACAGTACTCACGTCAGAGATTTTATGGGGATACATTGAATAAGCACCCACGTGGTCTGGCCGTGCCTTTCTCCCATCTAGCAGCACAAAGCACCATCATGTCACCTTCTGCCAACAGCCCAGAAGCAGCAAATGAGCAAGCCCTAAAAACAGCTTAGCTCCATTTCGGGGGCAGCACCATGTGTTGGCTCTAAGGAAAAGTGGGTTGATGGTACCTTGCACTGCTGTGCAATCTTCACATGGGCTTTTCACACCTGGTGATCCTGAGTGAATCAAGCTCTGTGTACAAATGCCCACAGGGAGTCCTGATATGTTATGCTCCTGTTCTATGTCAAACTTCATTCATTTCTCTGTAGTAGTTTCCCATGTCAATGCCAAAGCGCCATCAGTCAGACAATCAGCTTAGGTGACTTTGGGCAAATACTGCTTTTAAGTGATTAAATAAAATATGCAAACTGACAATAACTGTAGCAGAAGCTCAATTTTATTTTGTTCAATATCCATGACTTACTCTGAACTGGATGCATTTTCCATGTTTCTTTACCCTGGCTTTCATTAACCAGGATAATGAAATTACCCCACTGACTCCAGGTGGCTACCCTGGGACTACTCTTCTCTCTATGGTAGACTACTCTTCTGTCTGTTCATCAGAGCTACACATTTGTAACAAGCGGAATATGTTTACAAGGGATCTGAAGGGGAAAAAGCATTCAGAATACTTAGTTGTTTCAAATGGGAAATGGAAAACACAACATGAGAAGCAGACAGAAAGCACTACAAAATATACGTCAAGAAAAGTGATTTGGTCAGAAACCTGTCCACAAGGTTTTGATACAGTGAGCCAAATTGTATCAGAAACATTCATTTTGGCCATTCCAAGTTTTATGAAGTGTTTAAATTCTGCACTAATGTATCCAACGTGGATCTCAGAGCTGTGGTTAGCCTGAGATTTTCAACTCCAGCCTTCAAACCTCTATGCCAAAACTTTACACATTGAACTAGTTATACTCACAACAGCACAATCATTTTTGGCTATGCACTCAGTAAGTTGCCACCCTGACAACAGCATGAGCAGGAAACGCAAGCGTACAGACAGATATTCTGCACCACTTTTCATTTCTTGTTTGTGACTGTTGCTGCCCAGCTGAAGTTTATTATATCAAGACAGACACCATGAAAAAGGTGCTACATACTGTCTGGCTGCCACTGTGTCCCTGAACAGGTAAATGTGATCCAGTGTAGGTGTTTAGACAATGATTTATGCAATACCCGTTTTTGCTCTATCGAAACATTAAACAGCAAGCGAGATGACTCTCTGAGTAAGGGGCATATTTCAAACTGCTTTTTGGACAGCTACATTCATTACAGCTATAGTGTACCTCAGCAGCCAAATCCAGATGACGCATACCTTTAAACTTTCCCAAGAAGAAAACTCAACTATCACAAAACTGCAATCCCCGTTCACAGTTTCAGTCACTTGTAATTTCTCCCACATCAGAGTTGAATACAATTACATTCTCATTTACATAAAGAGCTTTGCCCTGAATTTTACTCAATGGCTTTTATTAAACCATCAGTATTACCTTCTGTTGCAAATTAAACAACCACAAGGACAAGCATATTCTGGTCATTGTTTTTTTTCTTCCTGAGAACACATGTTGTATTATGTCCACAGCTGCTGGATGTTGCATCTATAGTCGAGTCAGCTGTACATGAAAAGGTACAAGCCCTAAACAGTGCTGTAATAAGAGTAATCAAGAACAGCAAGTTTGTCCATCTCCACGCAAGCTGTGTATAAATTCAAGAACATATCATTCCACCTTGAAGCTCTGAGGACATGAACAAAACCACCATTGTTTTGGGTTGTTTTTAGTGGAGTCCAATATTCCTTATTATTAACTGCAATATCAAAGAATAAAAATAGTTAAATTACTTAAAGAATTATTTGCAATCCCTTTAGATGTGGTCTTTGAGCTACTTGTTATGTTAATACCATAATGTATGACCTTGGTACAGAAATTAAAATGATCTTAATGGTCCCTTCCCACCCTGAAAAAATCTATTAATGTTTACATTAAATAAAAACTATGCTGAGTCTAGAGAAAACTGGCAGAAACCAGCCATCTTCAACATGAAGAACAGAAAGCTGGCAAATAAGGAACATTTTTCATGAGATTGTCAACACATTTTACTAACCTCAAGCAAACCTAGTCAGCATATTATGATTAGGGCAAGGTCAACTTTTCATATCAGACAATGAAAGATAAAGGAGCTCCAACAAAACCATGGAAATTTTAGAGTAAGCATTTAGAAAAGTTAATATAGGAGGTGAAAATGGATGACAGAGGGTAGGACGAGATGGGTGGTGAATTCCATATCAAGCGGCCCACCACCGCATTGCTTGAAAAAACAATTTAGATGAACAGAAGGATTACCTAACAAGTGGGTTCTGTGTGAATACACAGAAAGAGGTGTTAGGAGGAAGCATTAAAATGTGCCCAAGAGTAAATTGTAAAGGATTTTTCAAAGCAATCACATAGTATTGATTCTGCTTCCTCATTTGATAAGTGAAACTAACAGGGGGCCATCAGTAAATAGCCAGCCAGCCATAGGCATCTGGTACAGATTTTTGGCTGAACCATCAGTCATGCTAAAAGCCACAAGACATCTTGAATTTGCTATCACTTTCACAAGTATACCAGCTGTCACCCAAATATAAATGATATCACTTCCCATGAATAACGCTCTATAATCATTTGTAAAGTCACAGCCAAAGCACCCTTCATACTAGTTCTAAAGACCAGTGTGTAATTCTCATTAATTGTACTGGATTCTATGCATCAGAGCCTGCACACAAAAAACCTCCGAAATGAAAACATAACTTCACAGATTTGCTTAATATTTGAATTTATATTCTTTCAAATTGCTGAATAGTGGATTGCTTTGTCTTATTGATTTTATTTTGGTCTTTACAAATAAAAAGCTTTATGATGCAATGTACGTAAGGCCAAATATATCAAGCTACTTACAACATTACTTAACAATCGTTTGTGGCTCTCTCCCTAGTACCACCATTCCACTCTTTACCTTTCATTGTGAGTTGATCTTATCAGTTTGTTTAAATAGAGAATTGATTCATCCATGGGTTTTCTGAAAAGCAGGACCGTATAAAGTTTCTTTAGAGCAGAGGTTCTTAACCTTTGAGAGGCCCTGCACACCCTACAGCAATACGTGGCAACCCTCTACCCCCAACAAAAAAATTCAATGGTTATCAATTCTGATTGTGCTTTTACATTGTTTAATGGATCGATAAATGTATAATATGTAAACTCAAACTTATTTATTTACAAAACCATGTTTAAATTATATGTTACTCCTGCACCCTTTGGCCACCCTTTGCACACCCCTCTAGGATGTCGGCACCCCAAGTCAAGCACCCTGCTTTAGAGAGACAAGGTGGGGGAGGTAATATCTTTTATTGGATCAAGTTCTGTTGGTGATAGAGAAAAGCTTTCAAGCTTACACAGAGATCTTATTCAGGTCTAGCCAAGAGAAGTTGGCCCAATAAAAGATATTACCATACCCACCTTTTCTCTCCTATGCATTGGTGTGATACACTGGACCCCCACATATACCCTCATGGTTTAATTGCGTATTGTTCAATTGAAAGTATGTCATCTAAGATATTTTTGGAATGCTCATGGCATACTCAACATTATTGTTATAGTGATATGTATGTGACAATGTCACATGTGTGGTTATGAGGTTTTGCTATGTAATATTTCCAAACATGTGGCCCATGGTTTGAGACAGAGCTGGGAAAAATTCTACAGAGCTGAGAAGCAACTTGCGTCTCATTAGAACTTGATTACAAGAACCCAGCTCAGCCTTCCAGGATCAAGAGCTGGCCTAAATGTCAACTAACAAATTCACACAAGACCACAGAGTCAGAGCTAGGAGCAACTTACATGTTATCATCAGCTATGCATGAGCTGTCCAAAAATGGGGGTTCTCATAGCAAAGCTGAGTAAGATGGGCTCCAAGAGTGAGGGATTGGAGTGATACAGTGATTCAGCAGTCCAGATTGCAGAGAGGAATGTCACACCTGACACTGACACATCAACACCGCCACCACGTAAATCTCGCAAGTCATTTAGATCCCAAGAAAGACTAGGACAAAAAGAAGTTAAAGAAACTCAGAGTGAAGATGCTGAGGAAACAAGCAAACCACTGATCAGTTACATAAAGGATATTTCTCGTCCTCCTCTTCATATAAAGTTTACTTTCTGTTCCTGCAAATTAAGACAACCCCTCTCAAAAGTGTCATCTTTCTCTCCCACTACTATTCATGCGTCTAAACCTTTAGCACAGGCTATCCATCAGATTGACAGCATCCATCAGGCTGTGGCGGAAGTGGTGTAAGAGAAAAGCCCATGTCTAAGCATTTCCAATGCTTTCATAAAATGCTCTATTTGCAATTTCTGATTAATCTGATCAGCAGAGTCAGCTCATACTCCACCTACAGTCATAAGACAACGACCTTAGGTCTTCAAAATACAGCAACTGAGCTATCCGAAAGAGTCACGTAGACTACAATGCAATTCTGAGTAGAGTTATTATTCAAACTTCAGTCTAGTTTGTCAGTAAGACTGTCTGAAAAAATACCTAGAATATTTTGCATACAACCACAGTCCTAATCTATACATAAAATAATAACCAACCACCTTCTGCTGCTATTTTGACTTGAACTGCAGGCTAGACTAACCAGTTTTATTCTAGTGTGCCTCATTTACTACTAAGAAAATGTTGTTTGCTTTTAAGAACTTTTTAATTGCATGGTTTTTCTGTCAGGTTTTTATTACAAATGGAAAAACAGTAAACTTACAATTGTTGCTCAAATCATTTGACACTTTTTCTTTAAAATTTAAGGACTAGGAAATACTTAAGAGTATTTGTGCCACAAACCAAACTGAACTTCTGCTTCATTTAAAGTAAGTTGTCCTTCCCAAGAACAGTACCTTCTGTTATTGCCAAAAAGATTTGTTCTATAATTAACTCCAAGGGCACATTTCCCTGTGAAGTCACCAATGAAGCCAGAAGGAAAAGTAAATTCCAAATCTTGAGTATGCAGCATTACACCAGATCGTAATGCCTTGATCATAAAGAAAAGGGCTAGAACACCAGATAAAAGAAATACTTCTCCCAGCCTATGACAGCTACAACATAAGTGCTGAGATGCTAGGAAAAAAAAGGAGGTTCTCTCAAAGATAAGGAATACTGCTGCACAACTCAGTCAAAAACTGGTGTCATCCTTTTTTATTGACTCTGTTCTGTGATTTTTCCAGATTACAGATTTTCCAGCTCTGTAAGAATATAGACGCTTTCAGTCATTATCTTCAGGAATTCTAGTACCCTGAAACTGAGACAAAATGGGAGATGCAAAATAGAAATTGCAAAATGCTACTTTGTGAGAGCTGGACACAGGCACAAAGAAAATATGATGAGTTACTGTCTCTGTCACCACATTAATAAGAATTCCCTATGAAATCATGCATGCAGCTTGCTTAAAAAAAGGTGGGCTATAGCAGTGGAGAAAAATGATTAATGTACAGAATAATGTGAGTATTCATCAAAGGATAAGTCAGTGTTTCAGTTCTTCTAATCTATATGAAATGATCCAGGCTCATGAACTAACTGTAGATTAGTTCAGCTTGCTGTTGCCTGAAAATTGGGGGTTGGTGAACATAATTATGGCAGTGGGGGAACTACATTTAAAATAATGCCTGCTCTAAACTTAAATCCGCTAAGCAACAGTGAATTGAAAGTTGAATCTGGTGCCTGATCTTTATTGCAGTACACAGATTATATCAACCCGAACTTCAGAATGTTTTTTCTTCCTTTTGCAAATTTTGTTCCTAAATATTAAGGTACTTGTACTGCTGTCCCTAATTCCTGTGGAAGCCATGGCTGTTGTGTTAGGAGTAATTCATTCCACTAGCATAGTTAATTTCACTGAGATCAAATCAACTGCTCCTCCTTTGCTAATACCTCCCCCCCCCCATCAACAGTTACTGTTTGTTTCCCATGATAAAACTGCATATGTTGAACATTTCGGGGGGGGGGTAGCATGGAATATCTGAATGGAAATCTGTTTAAGATGAGTTTGTTGCTCTTCAGCTCTCTTAGCTCTCACCCTTTTGTTCCTCCTCCTTTGTCCCCCCCCCCACCTTGCTGATTTCATGTTCTACCTTGTATCTTTAGGATCTTTTCTACAGCATTATGTCACATTGACCTTTTTGTGTTCCCTACACCTGATGGTGGCTTTACCATGTCTTTTTGCTTTGATATACATGTTGCTTAAGCTGAAATTACGCTTTACCGAACTTGCATCTTGAAAGTGGTGTGCTTTGTGTGAGAGCTGTGAAAGGAAACCAGTTTGTTCCAGGTGTGATTTGGGGATCTCTTGGTGCAACTAGAGATGGTGCAGGTGAGCACAGGGGTACGCCTGAGCCTAGCACCTACATAATAGTTTGCCAAAGGGTATCTGATAAGGTCTTTAGTCAAATCCTGTGTTACATGGATCATCCGAATCATTTGCAAAATAATAGAGAGTAAGTAAGGAGTTACATGCATAGGAAATTATATAAAGATATGTGATCTGACCTTATCAGAAGGTGTTAAACATCTTTTGCTTGAAAGAAACTTGTTTATTTATAAATTGTGTATGTGTGGTTCACAATGAATGCCCATCTGCAGTCAAAGCCAAATGCTAATAAAGGGATTGAGAAGAATTGAGAGTGAATTAGAAGTGAAGTGTAGTCTAGTAGTAGGAACACAGGTCTAAATGCCAGGATTGGAAGTCCTAGTTCTAGCTATGAGAATAAGTGGGTGAACTTGGGGAAGTCATTTAGCTTTGCTTGTATCTCCCAAGTAAATGGGGGTAATGATATTTACTTACCTCTGAGTTGTCATAAAGATGAGCTGTAGGATAGAAAGTGCTTTGAATTTCAGATATGCTGTTTGCAGGAATTGTACTGAAAATATCCTATTTAAATAACATTATCTCCTTATTTCTAGGATTCACTGTTTAGCAAATATGGAGGCAATCTTTAGTTCTCTAAGGCTATGTACACGTTGAGCTGGGGCTCTGACTGCCCCCTTTATAGACAGTTTACACATAACTGTATTACTGCTTGTCAAGCTAGTGTGGCTGTTAGCAACACAGTCACAGTAGAAACATGGCTGAGCTGCGCCAGGTACAAACCTGCCTCATCTACACATTCACTGCCCCTGTGTATCCTGCTATTCATACATGTGCTAGCTCAAGGACAGCTGGTATGACTTTGTATGTGAGCAGGGGAAATCCACATTTCTGCCTTGTAGCATAGATGTAGCCTAAGATAATTTGGAAAGTTCAAGTTCAATCACTAAACACTGCCTAGAGTCTCCTGGTCCTCTGCTTATGCTGTCTGTCAAGCTCATTCCGGCCTTGATTCTGCAAACATGCATATGTTTATCTTTAAACATTTGAATAATTGTTTGTTTGATCTAAGACCCTACTCTTTGATTAGACTGTGGTGTCAGGAGACCTTTGTTCTGTTCCTGACTCCTCCACTGATTCACTGAGAGACCTTTGGCAAGGTGCTTACTCTCTATTTCCCCATCTGAAAATGCAGACAAAACTCTCCTTGGTAATGTCTTGAGATCCATAGATGAAAAATATATACATGTGCTACAGGTATTGATTTATTTATCTAATATTGTACTAGATTTCTCAGCCCAAGACTTTCTAAATGGGAGTGGCTTAAAACAAACCTAAGGAAGTATTTCTTTGCACAGTCAAACTGTGGAACTCATTGCCAGGGGATGTTGTGAAGGCCAAAACTGTGAATGGGTTCAAAAAAGAATTGGATTAAAGTTCATGGAGCATAGGTCCATCAATGGCTGTTGTCCAAGAGGATCAGGGGCACAACCTTATTATACTCTAACGGCCAGAAGCTGGGACTGAAAGACAGGAGATGGATCACTGAGTAAATTGCTCTGTTCTGTTAATTCCTTCTGAAGAACCTGTCACTGGCCACTGTTGGGTGACAGGTAGTGGGCTAGATGGACAATAGATCTGACCCATGTGGCCATTCTTATGTTATAGATGCATTACTTAATTTTTTACAGTGCTAATGCAAAAGGTATTTATGAAAATACCTTTGAGAAAAGTCATACAAGTTGCTCTTTACCTAGATAACCTTTTCTGAATCATCCATTATCCAACTGGACTAAACTAACAGTCTAGTTGTCTTTTTATCTGCATGCTGCTGGACATTACTCAGACCTTGTTTGGAGTAACTGAGGATATGTCATTGCAAAGAGACCAATGTCATTTCAATAGAGCCAAACTTTACCAGAGGCCAACCCAAGTTATTTCTGAGGAGTAGTGCCTAGTTATCTAGCTATATAGATAATAGATTATAGTGTGTCATTACTGCCTAATTCTTTTTGTTTTTTTTATTGAATTACTGAACCAAACATTAATTTTTCATTCAGATTCCACTTAATCATTTTTCTCCACTGCTATAGCCCACCTTTTTTTAAGCAAGCTGCATGTATGATTTCATAGGGATTTCTTATTAATGTGGTGACAGAGACAGTAACTCATATTTTCTTTGTGCCTGTGTCCAGCTCTCACAAAGTAGCATTTTGCAATTTCTATTTTGCATCTCCCATTTTGTCTCAGTTTCAGGGTACTAGAATTCCTGAAGATAATGACTGAAAGCGTCTATATTCTTACAGAGCTTAGACTGTCATCGTGACAGGCAAGCTGAAGAGGATCAAGCTGTAATAAATCTAAGTACTGCAGACAGACACAATTACTAGATAAATCACACAAACATGAGGAGCTGGGACTAGAACTCTAGCCTATTTGCTCCAAAACACTGGCCTCTTTGCCACTTTTAAGCAAGGATGCGTAGTGATGTATAACAGCACAGTCCCAAACACTTCTGGTCACAAAAGAGCCCACAGAACTTGTCATAAGAAGTGTTAACCTTCATCATCCCCGTCAGACTTCTGCTCCAGTAATTATGAGTGGAGACTTAAATAGCTTAGGTTGTTTAGCCTAACCAAAAGAAGGCTGAGGGAAATATGATTGCTCTCTGTAGATACACCAGAGTGATAAATATATTAGAGGCGAGAGGAATTATTTGAGTACACCACCAAGGTGGACACAAGAACAAATGGACGCAAACTGGCCATCAGGAAATTTAGTCTTGAAATTACACGCAGGTTTCTAAGCAGAGCAGTAAAGTTCTGAAATATCCTTCAAGGGGAGCAGTGAAGCCAAAAAACATAACTGTTTTCAAAACTGAGCTCAATAAATTTATGGAGACGACAGTATAATGGGACAGCCTAGTTTGGCAATAGACTGAGTTTTGACTACTGGTGGTGGATATGCCAGTGGCCTGAGAAGAAGGATGGACGGGGCAGGCTCTGAGTTATTACAGAGAATTCTCTCTCGGGTGACTGGCTGGTGAGACTTGCCCACAGGCTCAGGGTTTATTTCATTGCCATATTTGGGGTTGGGAGGGAATTTTTCCCTGGGGTGGATTGGCTAAAGCTCTGAGGGCTTTTCGCCTTCCTCTGTAGCATAGGTCACGGTTCAACTGCTGGTGGATTCTCTGTATCTTAAAGTCTTTAAATCATGATTTGAGGACTTTAATAACCCAGTCATAGGATAGAGGTTTATTGCAGGAGCGGGTGGGTGAGTTTTTGTGGCCTGCATTGTATGAGAGGTCAGACTAGATGATCATATGGGTCTCTTCTGACCTGAGTCTATTTTCTGCACATTTTTCCCCTACAGTTTTAACTGACACATTGCTGTTCTTCACTTCCTGTCCAAGACTGCTGCAGTGCTTGATTTGGTTTCATCAGCTACCATCAGACTACCTGGAAGGACATCAGTGGACAAGTGAAGTACAGATGCTGATGATCAGAGAACAGCATAGTGGGACCAAGTGGGAATAACAACTGCACTGATGCATCTGCTGGGCTTGTCATCCCATCTCCATTGACGTTTCCCAACCATACCAGAATCGGTAGACAGGTCTCACACTCGTGCTGATATCAGAAACAGATATAGTATTTGGCCTCATTTGTGCATGTGAGTATAAGCTGTTCTCCAGGTGGTGAGGATACTAAATGATACAAGCAATTACTCTTCCTCTTCTGTAGATGCGCCCCTTTGCTAATATATGGCAACTTTCATCAATGTGCAAAAAACTTAAGTCACCTCTCAATAGGGACCATAAGATTTGTTTCCCATTCTCAACGCTTCAGTAAAATTGCATTTCTATTTAAGGGGTAACATTTTAAAATTCATACAACTTGAAGTTCTTTGCAATTTCCAGACAGTTTTAACTGACATTAAAGCTGTTCAAGTGGATTTCTTCCCAACACACTTGCTAGATACAAAACAAACAGTCATGGATAGCCTTTTTTTTTTTTCCCCACACACCAGTTCTAGTCCCGAAGTGCTTGAAGTGGCTGAGGGGGCTTTCAAAGTGGCCTGCCACTCCCTTCCCACTGGCTGCAGAAGTGACCTACTGCCTAAGGACCCAGGCACAGCATGTTTCCCTGGAGATAAAAGATTGGTGCAGGTTCCTTGCTACAGACAAGGGGATGGGAGATCATGAGTCTCCTCTCCCTGGCTGTAGCAGGAAGCGGGCAAAGTGCCTTGCCTGGATCCCTAGGTTTTGCGGTCCCTGGTGGAGGAACACAGAGGGGAACACCAATCTCCCATTCACCTGGCTGCAAACAAGGTATCCCATGTCACTTTTAAAGACTAAACTTTATTTATTGCATGAGCTTTCCTAGGAGAAAATCCCACTTCAGACGCTTTGAAGCTTTTTGCTGATCTAGACTAACATGGCTACCCTGTTGGTCCTTTAGCTTGAGTGGCAGGGACTTGGATTTTTTTTTTTCTTTTAAAGGCCTGATTTCAGTCTGCATTGATGACAATAAAATCCATGGCATTAAGATGACTGATTACACAGTTGTGTGTGGCCAGTCATTACATTAATATAAATTAAAATCAACGGTTTCTCAACTTTCCTCATACCAAAATACTACACATAGCTTCTTGCCTTCATTCCCACTCAAGGGAACTGCCAGGTTTAACAGTGTTTTTAAATTAGAAGCTGCAGGTAGAATAGAAGCTGCTCTTGGTGTGCAAGCAGAACATGTTACAAGGGACTGAAACAAAATCTATTTAAGGAGATTACTATAAACAGAAATGGAGGGCAAATTTGTCATTTGTCTCCTGCAGGCAACTGTTGGAAACATCCTTGGAATTACTAGCTGATTTCCCAGCCTCCTTCCCCCCAAGTGAAAAGAGTTGTTATCCAAAAATTGAAAACTAAGTTGTCTGTAGGAAGCAAAATTAATGTTAATGTATCTATCTATATTTAAACTGCAATGGTGCATTACTATATTTATATACATGTATCTGCCACATAGAAATTAGTCCTTTAGTGACTGCTATCTTAATTAACATCTTATCTTGGTAAAACCAAATGTGCAAAGTTAAATGGGGGGGGGAGAGTGTTTTCACATTTCATGAAATAAATGGGAGTTGGGCCATTTATTTCAGCAAGAGGAGGATTACACTTTAATTGATAAATGAATAAATTTTCTCCTCCATAGTGAGTGAGTGAGAACTGTGTACAGTACCTGAATTAGTACTGGTTGTGGCAGTAAAAAAAAAAATTAATAATAATAATGTATTGATGCA
The DNA here is from genome assembly GCA_007922195.1 of Podocnemis expansa. NCBI lineage: Eukaryota > Metazoa > Chordata > Testudines > Podocnemididae > Podocnemis > Podocnemis expansa. The sequence goes on from ML681973.1 coordinate 14,573,349, forward strand.
TCTAAAATATTGTATGGAGTTTCTCATGACTCATTGTTTTTACTGCCATATCCAATAATAACAGATGTAACCAAAATTAAGAATGATACATTTATCATATTCACTTGTGGTACTGCTTGTAAAACTTTGGTTTATGCCCCAGGGTTCCCATCCCATCCCACCCTACCCACCACACACACACACACACACCCCACCAGTTAGATTAAAATATTTTTCTGCACTAGGGGCCTTTTTATTGTTTATTCCTTAATTTAAAATAGTGCAACTTGGAATTTACATTTTAATGATGCTTTTACTACAGTCTAAGTGCTAATTCTTTCCTTTTTATTACTGATTACTTACTGCTTTTTAGTGATGGCCTCAAAAACCTCATCTTGCTCAGAAATGCATTTAATGCACAGTGATGGTGCAATGCGCATCTTAATGGTACATTTAAACAAGCCAAGCTTTTATTTGATGAATATATTTATTCTACATTATAATCACCTTATTAATTAAGTTCTCTTATTACTAGGCATTTGTGCTAGGCCTTTAAGTTCTAAGCAAGCATATTTTTAATACAAGCTGGTATCAATGTATTTTCCACCTAAACAGGAAGTGGTGAATTGGTATAAAACTCCACAGGGGTCATTTCTAATGGCATCTGATTAAATGTTACATTTCAACATGCACAATCCCCAGCAATGCCCCTTTTGTTCCAGTGTCATGACAGTGATGAAGATCAGATAAATGTGCAGAGAGTCAGATTTAAAGTTAGCTACAACAGTTTGAGAAAAAAAAGCAAGGAGTCGTGTGGCACTTTGAGACTAACAGATTTATTTTTCGCATGAGCTTTCGTGGGAGAAAATCCCACTTCCTCATTGGGTGAACTGACTGTAAATTCACCCATCTTCGAAGCATCTGAGGACATGGGATTTTCTCCCACGAAAGCTCATGCGAAAAATAAATCTGTTAGTCTCAAAGTGCCACACGACTCCTTGCTGTTTTTTTGCTTGACTAGACTAACACGGCTATCCCTTTGGAAATTAACAGTTTGAGAGTCAGCCATGAATTTCAGTGGCAAATCAAAGGATCTCAAACTTGACAATTTTACCACCAGATTTTACCTGATGGTGGCGGTCCTATTAAATATTCCCCTGCATCTCTTTCTTGTTCCATTGTTGTGTATGGCATTGGAGGAGCATAATGAGGTGTGTTTTATGTCTCCTGTTATGCCAGCAGGCCAAGGTAGTCACAAGGACATTTTCATTCAGCGTTATTTTATATTTCCTGCAACAACCTTTACAGTAAAAAGTACAGGAGAGTATCACATTGCAATGCAAGATGCTGCTCATGAGGAACTCCAGAGGGATTGCTGGCCTGACCTTTTCAATCTTTTCACTATTTCCAATGGGCTGTATCATTCTAGTCCTTTAGCAGGACAAAGGTTAGTTAGGATGTGATCAAAGGCTCATCAGGATGAGCAGAATATGTGAAATGCCAAAATTCAGACTCCTTTTCAGGGAGGCCAACAACATAAAAAGCCTAGCCTATCCCCACTCCCTCCTCTTCTGTCTTCCTCAGGGTTCCCCTAACCCAGGAAGAAAAATGAAGAGTTTGAAGTGTGCAGATTAACCTCCATTGATTGGGACCAAGTTCTGATAAAAATAAAACCTCCTATTTTTGTATTATGGCAGTGGTTTTCAAACTTTTTTCCTAAGGACCCTGTTGAAAAAAAAATCATTAATATCTGCAACCCAACACTTACATCTTTGAGCAATGCATTTCAGTCTTTTAGCAGCAGCAGCGGATGCCACAACCCAATGCCTGAGGGCCTGCAACCCAGTACTGGGTCCCAACCCTAAGTCTGAAAACCATTGTATTATGGGATTTTAGAACTCCAGGACCGTACATCATGACTTGTGTTACTTTCATATAACTATTTATACTTCTGTGTGCTAAACAGATATAGAATGTCAGCATAACCACACACAGTGTGGAAATTACTCCTTAATCTCAAACACACCAACAAAATAGTGATATTTATACAGCCAGACATTAGCGAAAGCAGGAAATACCCATTAATTGCAGTGGAGTGGTTGGTGTTTGTTTCAGCAGATAACTGGAGTTTTAGGACTTTACAATGTTATTACCACAAAGCATCACTTTAAAGAGTTCACACTGTCTTCTACCCTCTTTGTACTTGGAAACAGTTCTGGAAAACCTCACAGTCATTCTACATCTCCAATAAGGGATGGCGAGGCTAAGTTAACCAGAGGGTAAGGCAGAGAGAAAAAGAAAGGATTCCTGTTGTGCAATTTTTATGTCTGTTTTCAGAACTCATTTATTCCACCAAACAGGTGTGACATCTGAGTCCTTTGAATACTTTACATTCTGTAATCCTCAGCCTAAAACTGCCAAACACATTTCACCTGAGGATGTTCAACTGCTGCAAGGAAGTGAAAATAGCTGGAAAGCTTCGCAAGAATTAGAGGCAAAGCCAAGAATTCTCCTTTCTATTCCTGCTGCAGACACTGTGCATTTAAACAAGTATAATGAGGAGTGGCACCATGCGGATAAGATAGGTTGGAGTCATAGAGGGCATCTCAATTGTCTCTAGGACACTGAAAGAAATAATTGATGAGGGAGTTTTAAATGGTCTGGTTTTTCTATGAATCCATGCAACATGTTAAGTTTTGATCTTTAAGGGTTCAACAACAGGTTCAACTTCCAGCTCTATGGCTTTTTTTTTATTCCTTACTCTTATATCAAAGAACAAATATCTAATAATCTCATCTAATAACTCCCAATATCTGAGAAGAAAACAGTTGGATAATAAGCAATAAACTTCTCCCTTCCTCAGGCTTAGCTTTAGTGTCTTACGCTTAGTTTTACCGACTATAACAGCTCAACAGGAGAGATGGCTAATTACATTCTTTCACTTTAAAATAAAGCTGTCCCACACCGTGTAGGAAATCTCATCCAGCTTTATGCAAAGAAACTGAAGCCAGGTAAAATAAACTTCTGGCAGCACATTAAAAATCAAGACTATTTTAAAGTAAATTTAATCACACAGTTTGATATCCATTTTCAGCATGTAGCTTCGGCCCCTAACTTCTCTTGTGAGCCTACCTTTAAAGAGAAAAAAGATTTAATCTGAAATATGTTAACAGGAAGTCGTGATATTAAAATTTAGCCTTCAGTAAATCAATAAACTTCCATGTACCTAAAGGAAATGGAAATGGATGAAAGAAGAGTGCATAAAAGTCACAGAATCATAATCTAGAGATGGAATCTTCAGACTTGTAGGTAGATCTAGTTGGAAAAAGTGTTCCCTCTTTTCCAAAGTAAGTATTTTTAATTTGACTTGATATGAGATGTTCCCACCCCTCACTAGGGAAGCTGTGCAAAATTCCCATCTTGAGAACAAAGAACTGGAAAGAGGGATGTGGAGGAGATAGATGGGGAGGAAAAAGGAGAGTTAACTACTGAAATGGAGTCAGGGTCTCCATCTTACTAATCGGGGAGGTGAGACAGAGACAGAGTGCCTGACCATGGTGTTCACTACAGTTTACAGTGGCTGGACTCTGGGCTAACCAGGATGGACTTGCACTAAGCTTTAGCAGTTGTTTCTGTATGCTAACCTAAGGACTTGCCAGGCTGTGTTCCACTTGACCAATAACTACGACTGGTTTGACAAACGTTTGGTAATCCTTGTTGTACGTACAGGTCTCTACCAGAAACCTCTCTCTATTGGTCCACCAACTAAGAATGGCCATGCACCAGCAACCACAGAATCGAGAAAGACCTCCGTTCTTAGTTGGTGGAGCAATTTGTCTGGTTAATTCAATGAACTAAGGTACTGATGTGTTGGAGCCCGAGAAGTTCAGTCTTGGGGGGGCTGGGAAGCCTACCCAGAAGGAAGAATGAGTCCCCTTGGGTCACACTGCAGGGGCTCATCATAGAGCTACTTCCAAAATGGTGATTGTTGCACCAATACTGTTGCCCTGGGGACACTTAGGCATCACTTACTTACATCACATACATTTGGTTCTTTTAATCGTTCCATGTAAGTCAGCCGCCCAGTACCTCAACCGTTCTTGTTGTTTTGGATTGAACATCTTCCCAATTTGTCACTCTTTCTGATGAGGCAGTGCTCAGAACTAAAGTTCAGCATGGGACTTTTGTAATCCCACCACTGTGCCACCCCTCAGAATCATTTCCATTCTGTTCCTTCATTGTTTTGTGCATTTTTATCCTGCTCCCAAATCCCACAAAAGAGATTTCCCATGCTAATTTTTTTAAAGAATTAGTCAGTTTTACACAACACGACTCAGTTTTTACCACTATTAAAAAAAGCTTGTGTAAACCATGTAATACAATACTCCTAACCTTCACTTAAATATAAGTATTAGAAGTCTTCCTGTAAAATTACTACGGTCTGGGGTTTTGGGGGGGGGGGCGGTTTGCCCACTCAACCCCACCTGCAACGAAGATCATTTTATCTGTTCCCACTTTTATGGCAGCAGCTACTGCAGCACAAATGGCATCCAGTCCCATATCAGGACTCTGCTCAGACCCTGAAACATTCCAGGTAGCATGGCCCCAAAACCATGTAGAAAGAGAGACCTAAATTCATTACAATTTTCAAGTGCCACATCTTCAGTGGCAGATGGAGATTGCTTAGCTTTGGCAACAATACAAGTAAATGTTTCTGTAATAATTTCAGAAAACAAATAGGGTCACAACCAGCTTTATAACTTACAAAATGACGGTCAAATACAGTTCTCTATTACACTTCTAGAACAGCACTGACTACAATGGGATTGCATTTTAAGAGACCAGAATTTAATCTCAAACCTATTCGCCAAACATCCAATGGTCCAAATTCTCCCTTCAGACACACAATTAACTCCAATCAAACTCCAATTCAAATGTTGCCCTCAAATAAGTGAGTTTGAAACTTGGGTTTGTTTAGTTAAAAACTAAGCTGTTTAAAAATAAAGAATCAAATCCAAAAGCCTACAGAAAATAAGGTCTAAATTCTAGCCTTCTCATATCAATAGAAGCTATACACTTTCACAAGCAGATTTTGCCTGGACAATATCAGTTTTTAACTGAATGGCAAAAGTTGTTCTCTCAAATCTATTCAGCAAATCTTGACCCTGAGAGTCTGTTCTCTCTGTGCTCATAGAATGCTACTGAAATCAGAGTTTCACCCTCAAGTTGATTTATTATATATGTCTAGTGACTCTCAGAGATTCCACTAGAATATTGTGATGCTAGAAAACAGGTTTAAACACCCAAATTTACCCAGCCAGCTATCAGCACACTGCAGCCACCAGCTTCTACCTCCCATTCGTCCAGTGTCCAGCTGCATAATGGTCAGACACGAGAAGCAAAGGAAGAGCCATATCAGAGCTGACTTCTTGAAATCCAGCAGCACACATCCCACTATGGCCAATAGGAGAATTTGCAGCTTTTGTCAACATCAAACTGCAGCTGAGATGTTAACAGGAGGGACACAGCTGCCAGATATATGTGGGTATCATCCAACTTGCATAAAAGCTAGCAGTCATGAGACCAGGGATCTTTCCCTTCTTCACTCCACGATGCACATATTGCTGCTTAACAATTTCAATATTTGTATTTACTTCCATTTGATAAAAAGGACTGATTCTATAAGAATCAATGTGGTTCAGGCAATTTAAGAGAAGTAAGATTAAAGTAACTAAATTTACTTGTAGGATAGGTAATTACTGCAACCTTGACAGACAGCCTTCAGAACTGTCACTACCAGCTATGGACCTAGTTTACAGCCAGATTTAAGCCCTCAGTTCTTGTGATTTTTGGGTATTCCTGCATAAAACAAGAACATATTTGCACAGATAGCTAAAAGTGCAAATCGGGCAATTCCATAAACTATTGATAATCTCAGCATTTCTGCCTGGAGTTCCCGAATCCACTTACACACGTGTATAGTTTAGCATGCAAACAGGCATATAAAGTCAAATTCCTAAAACAGTCAAATCAAATTAAAATTTCATAGGGCTCAGAGAGATCATGGAGTTATCGTTGGTTAATGAAAACTAATACAATACTTTAAAGTGTACAGTATCTTCAGGCAGACAGAAACACCAGAGTGCATTTGATTATCCAATATATCAGAAAGTCTTTGGCCTGCACTTTCAGGAAATCTCAGCAGAAATGTTTGTGTTATACTTCAACGATTCACCTTCTTGAATGTCCAAGAAAAATTTAATATGTTGTGCTTATATGGTTGTCCAACATCTTGACATATTAAATACATCATGGATGTTACCACAATCAAATAGCTTGGTCAAGATTTCGCCAACATCCATGTGTAACAATTCCACACAGTAAAGGAAAAGTTCATTTTCTCTAAAATCCCATCAGTCACTCTTAACATTTTAGCCTCACATCATAACTATTTACCACACATCCATAAAACTATCAATAACCCAAAGATCTTCCTACATTATTACATAGCCTCAGAAATACTAGTGAAGATCTATATAGGCCTATATAAACAGCAAAGGGGATTAAATCCCTAGCTCAAGACTGTTTTAGAAAAGGTGCCTTTGTTCTCTAACCAAATTCCCTCACAATGCAGAAACAAGGCTGGCTAAATCTGTTAGAACTTGCATTATGAAGCTACGAGAAGTTTGATCCCAGTGACTACTGTGCTGTCCACTATATTATATTCAGCTGGACCAGAAAATATCTAACATGCTAAATTAAAAGTAGAGTGCTAAGTGCTGAACTAAACAAAGCATTCTAAAACCAGGAGATTATAGAAGAATAACATGACATTTATCTTGCAAAGGTTAGCTGATCTAATTATTAATAAAACAATGTACTGTGACAAGTCAATGGACTGTATTAAATATTTCATCCCTGTTCCCACACTACTTTTTATATTTCATCCCATACTCATATTTTAGAAATAAGGTACACTGCATAATAAAATTAAAGGAAAGAAAAATTGCATCTCTGAAGGCAAGCTTGTTTGTAAGAACAAACCACAAACAAAAATAGGTTTACTGTCCAGGTCTCTCAGTGATAATCATCTTATACCTATTGTGTGCAGCTGCAAGTAATAAAATGTATATTGTGTCATCTTTAAGTGATCAGTGTTGCGTACTTGTTGTGTATTTGTTCCTCTGGTGCTACTTCTTCTTTCATGCAGTTTAAAATGAAGACATTAAACATTGCCAGGATCACAAGATACATGATTGATAGCTTGAAGTTTGGCATTGAGCTAGGTATTGAGCTCTTCACACAAAATGTGGCATATAATCAAATCATATTGAAGAGAAAGCAATAATCAACAACAGGAAACTGCCATGAAAGCTTTGCCCATTCAAAGCATTGCAAGAAACTTGCTGCAGTAAAACAAGTCATTTTGCGACTTCTCTAGCAGAAATTGAAATTGTTAGAGCACTTTGGATGCTGACTTGACCTGATACACAAATAAGAAAAACTTGCTAGGGAAGCATTCATGAACAAATGAGCACCATATGAAGCACTGGCAGTTTCTGCCTATAGCACAAACAATACTATGATTGATGAAAATAGGACAGGAGAAGTCACAAAAAAAATCATTAAAAGATATTCCCTCTCAGAAAACTCAGTATAGCAGTTTTCTTTCCCTGTTGTCATAAAAATACACATGCTGCCTGGCAAGACATTAAGAATCTAAGATGCTTGCCTTCAGGAGGTAACTCAGATATATGATGCATGAGACCACTTTTTTTTTTTTCTCTAATATGCATCATGGACAGGTATATTTCTAGTGAATCAGTTCTTGGCACTATAATATTTTTATTCATGACCTGGAAAAATACATAAAATCATCACTGATAAAGTATGCCAATAACACAAAAATTGTGGGAGTGATAAATATTGAAGAGATACAGAACGATCCAGATCACATGGCAAACAAACAACGTGCATTTTATTATGGCTGAATGTAAATATGCACAACCTAGAATGGGGGACTCTATCCTGTGAAGCAAGAACCCTGAAAAATATTTGGCAATTGTAGATAATCAGTGGAACATGAACTCCCAGGTTAATACTGTGGCCAAGTGGGCTAATATGATCCTGATACACATAATCGAGGATTCTCAAGTAGAAGTAGAGCGATTATTTTACCTCTGTATTTGCGGCCATTGCTGAAACACTGTGTCCAATTCAGAGGCTCACAACTCAACAAGAGTGTTGGGAAATTGGATAGGGTCTAGGAAAGAGTCTTGAAAATGATTTAAAAAACATGCGTTACAGTCAATGAGCCCAGTCTTTGCAGCTTAAAGAGAAGGCGGGGGGCGACAAATCACAGTTTACATGCCTACATCATGAACAATATTCAATAATGGGCTCTACAGTCTAACAGAGGACGATAATAATTCAATGGGTGAAGCTAGGCAAATTCAGACAGGAAATAATGTGTAAATTTTTAACAGCGAAAGTAATTAACAACTGGGACAATTTACCAGGGGCCATTGTGGATTCTCCATCACTGAGAATTTCTAAATTAAAACTGGATTTTTTCCCCTGAAACATACGACCTAGGAATTATTTTGGAGGAAGTTCTGTAGCCTGGCTTGTACAAGACAGGAGGTTGGACTAAGTGATGAGTGGTCCTTTTCATGGACTCTATGAATTTCAAGCCAGAAAAAACTGGGTCAAGATATATCAGAGATAAGACTAGCGAAAGTAGTCTTAGAAAAGGATTTTAGACCATTCCAGTTCTTAAACTGAGACCATCACCTCAGTTGCAGGGGTGAGCAAGGTGAAATTTTTTGTATGACATCTCCCCCATACACCTTTTTGCAAAAATACAAATTCAGAAACATCAAAATGTTTCATGGCTTTGCATGGGTTTTGCAGAACAGTTTTGGTTGAAGGGGGAAAAAAACCCAAAAATCACAATGTTTGACTGTGACATTTAAAAAACAAACAAATGTATTGATTTTTCAGTGCCAAACAACTGATTCAAAATTTCCTTTAACTTAATTTAAAATAATCTGGGCCAGCAGCAGGCATGGGATTTCCTACCCTGTGCCCTGTTACAAGTGGACAGTTGCGAACTGATAATAGAACTAAATAGCTACAAGTAAATTTTAGCAGGATAACCAAAAAGAGTGAGGGGCAATTATGCTAATTTGAATGTGGTTAGCTTTCACAGAGCTGAGAGTTTTCTCGTATCACAAATTCCCAAGAGGTCTGAAAGACAATAAAAACTTGGTTACATCTGTGCTCTCTTTAGCAAATGTCAGCCTATTGGCAACTTTGGTACGCCTACAGATACAAATTGCTACTGGCAATGAATCCTTCTTATTTCCCTTGTGCTTTCCTACTGTTTTCACTAGCTGTGTAATGTAGCTTTCTTCAGCTAGCCGATTAGTGGCTAACTGTTCCTTTGTTAATATTTGAATTCAGTTCATTTAAAAAACCCAGTAAGGAAACATTTCATTTCTTGAAACTGTGTAGTCTTGAAAGTCTTTGTGCTAGTAATAGACTTAATAATAGTGTCCAGGAGCATCACTGCCCTAGGGAAAGACCCAGGGTACGGGCATGGGCCACATCCTCACCCCTGCGGCCCAATTCCCCGCCCAGGCCCAATCCAGCCTCAGGCTCCTCTCGCCGCCAGCCTAGCCCTGGATTCCCCGTTAGGGACAGGGATGGGAGAGGCGAGTGCTGCAGCAGGTGGCCTGGCCCGGGACATGACCAGGAGAGAAAAGCACCGCCATGGGTGGCTGGGCCCTAGATCTTCACCTGGGGACAGGGCCAGGAGAGGCAGGGGCTGGCTTGGACACTTGGGTCACTGGCGCTGGGACTCAGGGCACATGCCCCATGTGCCACGTGCCAGTGACACCCCTGACACTGTCTAGGAGGAAGAATTCTTGAAAAACAAAAAACTGACATATGAGAGGCAAGTACTTTTAAAGCTAAATGGCCGCACAGTTCCATGTTAATCAACACAGTGCACATCTGCTTAGCCTGAATGAAGTGCTTCTAAAAATGACAGACGCTAAGGTCAGAAGGGACCAATTTCATCATCTAGTCTGATCTCCTGCACAATGCAGGCCACAAAACCTCACCCACCCACTCCTGCAAGAAACCTCTAACCTACAAACCTCTGAGCTATTAAAGTCCTCAGATCATGATTTAAAGACTTGGAAGATGACAGTTGATTTGTGGTTGCTTTTTCTATTCTGTAACCTAGGTGAGATGATCTTCCATTCATAGCTGCATGCTCAGGAAGTTAGAGGCCTAAGATATACTGGGAAACTGGAAATCTTTGAGATATCACCAGCAGTCAAAAGATAAGGCCAGGGGATTTGAGAGAGACTATTAGGTAGAGATGCGTAGAAAACACCATTTGCACTGTAGAGGAAAAATGCCTTTTTCCAGATTGAAACCCTCTTCCTGTTCTGGTGAAGAAACCATAGAAAGCTCCAAAATCCCTGCCTGGGTTGTCGTCCCTGGGTAGCTTAATAGCTTGCTAGCAGGAGCACCATTCCCTAACCTGGTCACTCCTCTATTTCCAAAGGGATAGCTGTGTTAGTTTAGTCCACAAAAAAAAAAAAAAAAAAAAAAAAAAAAAAAACCCAAGGAGGCATGTGACACTTTAAGACTAAGATTTATTTTTCACATGAGCTTTCGTGGGAGAAAAATCCCACTTCATCAGCTGCCCCACCGCTCTGCAGCTTGTTCCCAGCCCTTTTATTCTCCCAGCCTGTATTAACCCTTTGGTCACTAGATCAGCATGGGATCCATACACTGCATGAAATGACAATACCTAATGTTTCAAAGAGAAGCACTAGAATAAAGGAAATAGGGACCGAGGTAGAGGAAGTGCTATTTGTGTGTCCTACAATATTTTTCCACTCTGGGAATTTGACTGATACCGACTGGTGTCTTCTTCTCAATAGCAATTTTCCTATAACAAAAACTTTATCCCGTCTTACAGGATCAGACCATGGAAAACTGAAAAAGTTCCATTTGCTGTTCTCATACCCCAATGAGAAAAACTCCTGATAAAATCTAGACTTTGTGTTGCCATGGTCCTATCAAGGTTTTAAGCAATCAGACTTGGACGTTTTAAAGGTTTACCCATTGTCATGTAACATTTCATGAGCAACTTAATGTATTTGGAACACTTTAGACAAGGGTTTTTGATTTTTCTGTTTGTTTTAAAGGGCCTACGTTTAGGCTCCAAATATTTTGTTACGAAGGTTTCCTGGGATGAGATGGGGGGTTGGAGCACACAGAAGAGCTCCACCCCCAGAACAGCCAATAGCCTCAGGTTTAAGACATTTAACTGTGTTATGGGAGATTAAAATTTAAAGTCTGTTTTCCCTGATTCTGGGGGCCATGGCATGAGAGTGGGAGACAGACATGGGGTCACTTTTGAATGTATGTGACTAGCTATATCAACATGTTTAAAAACATTCAGATGGCAATATTAGGATACCTTTATAAAGAGGATCACAACCAACCCTGTCTCCAAATCCTTAGGGTCTCAATATCAGTAATGTAATAATCCTGAGAATGGATTGTGAATTCTAGAAAGCTTATAGAGCAGACAAGGTCACCATTAGTCTAAATTACGACTTTAAAGATTAGTTGTTACTTCCTTCACTTAGTCTTCATAACAGCCAAGCTAGGGAGTCCTTCTTCTCTGACCTTTATTAACTTATAATTATTCCCTAACTGTTCAGTGATCACAAAGCTGGTTTGACAAATTTGTCCTTCTTTTGATGTTACTTGCCCCCAAAACAAAAAGTGATTAAAATTAAGCCTCAAAACAGGACAATTTCTAGAATTTGCAATCCACAGAAAATTACACCCATATCAAACCAAAACAGATGAAAATTATTTAAGCTTCAAGAACCTTCCCATATAGCCTGTATTTTGTTTTGATCATTTTCTCTCTTTACTAGCAACATGAATAGCCTGTTAATGTACAAAATTAACCACTATGTTGAGAGTTGCTATTAAGTTTTTCAATTCTGTTAACTATACAACCATGATTTAAAAACCCCACAACTGTATAATAGCTAAGATCCTGAGAAACAACAACAAAAAGGACATATTTTAAATAAATATACCACCCCCCTTGTTTTGCCTGCCTTCTTGTATGCTCTGCTGTAGCAATTAGGAAACGAATCTATAGGAAACCTATCCCCAAAAGCCTCTCTGTTTTCACCAGCTGTTTCCCTTCTTTTCATGCCAGCAGTCTCAAAATCTAAGGAGATGATTCACCGCTGCAGGATTCCAAACTACTTTTGCACATGGGACATAATCCTTGCTAGATATCAGAAAATGGTCTTTCTAAAATGTAAACAACTAAAAGTGGAGGCACTAAGCTAAGCAAACCTGGATTTTGCAGAAGCCATAAAATACGGGTGTGTCTTCACCGATATTTCTAGACCTTGCTAGTATCTTCCATTCAAAATTTCATCCTTCCTTAATCACTACTACTATTGCTTTGCAGCTGCCTAGTGCTCAATCAAGCATCTCACAACACTTTACAAAGGCATTTAAGTGAAGAAACTGGAGGGGGACTGTGATCTGCCCAGACTCAAATCAAATCACCAACAAAACTGGCATTAGTGCCCAGATATTCTGACTCAGGCCAAAGGACAAACTTACTCCGCATAGAATACAGAAAAATAGGTTTGTGGCTGTGGATTCAGACCTCTCTCTTCTTCCAGGGGAGGGAATATTCTTCAATGATTAGAGGATGGGAGTGGGAGGTAGGACTCAAGTTCTATTTCCGGGTGTGTGACTGAGTTTCCCAGCCCTCATCTAGCTCTGATGTGAAACAGAGCCAACATTACCTCACTGGGATACCACAAGCTTTTAACTAATAAAGGGAACAAATCATCACTCAACTGCCTTGTCCACAGCTAGCAGGTTTCTGATGCACAGGGGTTGGGACACGACTCAGGATGTGATCCAGACCCATGAACAGTTGTGTTCCCTCTGGTCTCCACTCTGGGGTGCCTGCTACACAGCTTTGCTCTGAGAGCTACTACACTTTGTCAGCTCACACACAGCTTCCGGCATATAAATTATGCCTAGTTACAGACTGTGTGCTGTAGCCAGCTATTCTTGAATCATACTACACAACACCACCAGAAAATTCTCAGTTGCAGAGCTTCCCCAGAAATGTCCATCTTACGTTGTCCAGCTCTCTCCTGGACAATACAAGCTCATATGAAAGTCCATAATTTTAATGACAGAAAATGATACATATGAATGCAGTTAGCTATCTCAAATGGAGCTCCTGAACACTTCAATCCAAACTTCCATCTGGTTTAGATAAAATGAATTTATGAATTACAGAAAGTGGCAACAAATAAGGAGGCATAAAAGTCAGAACTAGTTATAAGACAATGAAAGTAAAACACAAATAAAGCCTAACTTAAACTCAAGTAACTTCAAAGCAAATGTCTCTCACGCTGTTTGTTTCAGCAGTTTGACTGGCTGAATTTCTTTCAGGCAGGATCCTTCCCCCAGTCCAATGTAGCTTCCTTGTTTTTTGGGTATTGTTGATACCATGAGTAGAGAAAAAGGGAAAGATACCTGCTCTCTCTTCTTATAGTGCTCTTTCTTCTTGGAAACAAAGAAGGAGTCCAGTGGCACTTAAAGACTTTGAGACAAAGTGGGACTTCACCCACGAAAGCTCGTGAGAAAAATAAATTTGTTAGTCTTTAAAGGGCCACAGGACTCCTTGCTTGTTTTGTGGAACTAGAGCAACATGGCTACTCCTCAAACTGCCACATAAAGGCATCCTGAGGAGCCCTAACATCAGGAGTAAATAAAGAGATAATGGGTATCCATCGGGAACAGTCTGTATTCCAGGCCATTTCTGAAGTGTTAGTAATTTTCCCCAATATTAGGACTGCATTTCATGCCTGTAAGAATCACAAACCAGTTTCTGCAAAAACAGAAGATCAACAACATTAGAGAGTAAAAACAGCACAAATGGAAACACAGGAAAACTTGTATAAAAAGTAAATCTCTTCATACACTGACATACACAAATAGCTTTTATATAAAGGATACATAGGATGAGCTTTACAAGAAAAGCTCAGATTCATTGTCTCTTCTGAAGCAACTGCTTTTTAACTAAAGCAAAAAGGTATGTTTAAACCAGGCTTGTCCAATCTGTGGCCTGGGGACCAGACTCTGGCCCAGGGGCCAGACTCCAGCCCACCAAGGGCTTTCATCGGGCCTGCAGAGTGCTTCCACAAGGGCTTGAAAAGCAGACCCAGCAAGGTGCTTTATGGTTAGGGTTACCAGATGTCAGGCAAAAGGAGGACACATCCTTCTTTTTACCTGCACGTCCTCCATCCAGCAGGTATTTTAAAAGTACATGATTTTGTCTGGCTTTTTACTTACAGGGGTTAAAGTATGCTGGGATGCCCCAGAACACCCTATTTTTAGGGGGAAGCATTCCAGGGCCCCCAAAAACAGAAGAATATCCCAGTAATACCCCATTTTCTCCATGTGTCCTCCAATGTCCTCCTTTTTTGTACTTCCCTGTCCTCTTTTCCATGCTTTTGGTATCTGGGAACCCTATTTGTGGTAGAGGTGGGGTGTGTGAGCTGAGCTGGCATTGTGCTCAATCTGGTGGGAGTGGAGGAGAACTAATCCTGAGGGCAAGGGCAAGGGCAAGTGGGATCCAGGGGAAGAAGAGCAATGCTGAGAAGGGGTGAGAAGAATATGGGGGAACAGACACAGGACAAACTGTGGCAGTTTTTGGAGGATGAAGAGGCAGGGAAGCAGTGCGGCTGGTTGGCTGGACCCAGCTGCTTCCTGACCTGGACAGCCCCTCAGTTCTGTCTCCTCTCACACCCCAAACCCCAGCACCCTTGTCCTTCCCCTGACCTTAGTGGCAAAAACTCTTCTGTAGAGATTGCCACCCATCAATGTTTCTGGTACAGAGATGCCCAATGCCAAAACCTGTGACCACTGCAGAACTGCCAGGGTTTCCGTCCTGTCTCCGACTCTGTTCTCCTCTCCTTCTCCCCAGCACTGCTCTCCTTTCCCTGAGCAGTGCCTGGCAGGGAGTGAAGAGAGCAGAGTTGGTGGGGTCTCTGTCAGGAAGTAGCTGAGTCCTGCCATCCAGCTGCTCTGCGCCCCCCACCTCATCCTCCTTCCCCTCTCCTCCTCTGCTATACTCCCCTGTCCTGCCTTGCTCCCCACACTCTGCACTGTGTACAGAGGACAAGGGGGCAGGGGTGCCTGTGTGAGGGGGTAAGGCAAACAAAAGCAATACCAAATATCACACTAATCATTACTTCAATAAAGTTTATTAATAAGATCAATTTGTACATCTTATCTATCAAAAATGTTCTCACCCCCCCCGACTAAGAATAGAGTTGCAATGTGGCCCCTTACCCAAAAAGGCTGGACACGCCTGGTTTAAACTCAGCTGTTTCCCATATAGGCCTTTTGTGTATTTATCGCCACAGATTAAAAAAACAGAAGACAAAAAACACACACAGAAAAATCCTATGTTGCATGAGATGCCCTACATCACATCAAAATTTCACTATATAATGGATCACAAAAATATTCCTTTGGGTGATCTAAAAATATTCACTTCACAGGTACAGAGTGCTTCTCTCTACTGTTACAATCTCCTGAAACCATACTGCTGTCAATATAAATTTTCACTGCTTTCTCACAGTCACTTTCTGCCAATGCCTGTAATAACTTCATTTGCCCCAACTTGCTGAGAAAACCAAGCTTGTCACCCTCTCTGGAAGCATCAGTGGTAAAACAGAGTGGTGCTCCAACATGCAAATTCTCAGATTAGCAGTAATTTGCAGCATATAAATATCACATGGCACAGGAGAGGGAGAGTTAGATTGTTCAACTCCCTCTGGTCCATGTAACAGGACAGAACATGTAAAGCTGTGCTGCTGCTGCCGCCTATGTGTAATTCTACCCAGACAGTCAATCTTTACTACAAAAGATGACTGTTTTCTAAAGATGAAAAAGCCACATATGTGCTTGTTCTGTGTTTGTACAGCCCCTAGCACAGCAGGCTCCATGACTGTGTCTACTGCAAGAAAAATGCTAACATAATTGATGACATTTAGACCTGCTCTGCTGAATCTGCACTTCTTACCAAGAGTAAACAACGCCAATGTTTTTGAAAGTGTCTAAGTGAGTTAGTCACCTTAGTACTGTGGATGTTCAATAGAATTTAGGCACTTTTGAAAAATTTGCCAAAGTTTTGTTGAGGGAAGAGGCGAAGCATTTGGGCCCTAATTGATAAGGCCTCAAAATGGCTAAGGCAAGATAGCAGAGAAGGCTTTCTCAAGTCACCAAGAATGATCTGGTAAGATCATTGCTAAACTGCCAGTCAAAATCCCCTGAAAATCTGTGTTTGGAAAAACTAAGAATATGTGGATGATAGAGTGCTGGAATCACCATAACGTCCCTATTCAAATAAGAGAAATATAAGTTAATTTAGGATGAGACACATATAATGAATTCTGATACTCAAAAGTGGAAAATTAAATGGTAAAAAATCAAGATTACCTTTTGCTAAGTGAAGGTTAATGGTTCATGGCAATGTATGTTGAATGGTGAAAGGATAATTGAGTTATGTTGATGCAATACTGCTGGTTGGTAACACAAAATGGAGAATAAAAAACAAGTTGGGGTAAATGTATAACTGGGTATGTGGCATTACTCGTAACACAGCAGGACAAATCCATGTATAAAAATCAAGGGACCAGAGGCCCAAGTTGGAGAGCACTGGTGCTGAGGCGATTGTTGTTTAGTTGATAGCCTCTTGCTATCCCAAAACTCAACCACTTTGCTCTATCTTTGTATCTTCTTGTCTGTCATAGCTACATGATCAGAAACTGAAAGTGGGAATGACTGAAAAGTTATACATAAAGGCAAAAAGTTGGTTAAACAAATTGGGTGCACTCATGCCTCAGTGTCATACCTTACAGTAGAAGAGATGTCGAGGTTCCAGGGTATCACCAATAAGAACAAGAGAAACACCTTCACTCTCTGTTTTACTCAGTGCAGTAGACGCTCAGTGGCTTGCAGTAGCATCCCCACCATTTTTAATGGAGCTCTTATACAATCATACACATTACAGATGGAAACTACTGAGCCATCTTTGTCCATTCCCTGACCCTATTTCTTCTACAGGCTGGAGAAACAGAACGATCGTTGAGTACTTCAGAGGTGTCATCTGAGGCATATTAATATTTTTGCCAAGTCAAGTTTTGATTCACTAGCATGAAGTTTCTATCACTTCCCTTAAATCTTTCAGGAGAACAGGGATTTGCATAATAGGAAACACTAGCAACAAAACCCTGCAGAGAAATCTATGTTGAACTCCCAGCTCTCTCGTTTTGATATGGCCTTGTAATCCTGGAGACTGTATTACCACAAAATATGACCCAAACCACTGGATTCATAGTTAATGCATATACTCCACAAAACAGGTTTGCATAGCATACATATACCTCAGTGGGTAGGTCTGATTGACTAGCTATAAACTGAATATTTAAAATGGCCACTCACTTTGTTAATCACTATGCTTCAAGACAGGCCTACGCACTGTATAAAACCAGAACTGTGTCCATACTGGGACAGGGTCAAAGCAGTTGCACAACATAGGCAGGCTCCTGTTTATCACTAGAAAACATTACTAAATCATCTTGAGATATTATTTATTGTCATGGATTGTGCATAAGCAAAGCTTTTCTGTAAGAAACACTGAAGCTCCTCTATAAACCCAGCAGCCCTCACCCCAAAAACACAGGCACATGTCATCACTCAAAGCTAAAGGTGCCTATGGGCAGATAGTTTCAAAGGTCTGGCTGTGTTAGTCTAGTTCAGCAAAACAAACACAGACTCTTGTGCTACATGTAAAGACACTAGGGATATGTCTCCATTCATGGCAGCAGATTCAGTGCTGCCTGATCGATGCTTCAGCATCAGCTGAGCAGAAGTGGAGATCCACTCAACCCATCCGGAAATTGACTGAAAAAAAATCAACTCCTCGAACAAAGATTAACACTGCATCAACAGGTGGACATTTCCATCAGCACAGCGTAGGGGGGACGCTGCTGTAATTAGAATTTAGAAAAATCAACAGGCGATATGCAAGCTACTCTCTTGTAGCCTGACTATCTCCCATCAACTGCCACAAGATTTTGTGACAAGTGTAGACCAGGCATAAGACTTTACCACCTTTTACATCTCAGGAGGAGGCACCCTTAGGGTCGGGATGAGTTGATCTTTTTAGTCTATTAATTTGAAGTCTCTGTGGAACGTGTACACACAACTTGCGTTCTCTGCCAGCCCTAGTCAAGAAGCTTTTTCTCTTACTGAGGTCAGCGAGCGCCTGGGAACACACCAAGGGATGCAGGCTGAAGCGTCTAAGTTGTCGAACTCCTACAATGATGCCCGTGAGAGGACTACACCCAGCATGTTACCAGACACGTAGGGACAGTAGAAACACCAGCATGCTGTCACACTCTGCAGTCGGGTCGGTTATAGTTCTCTGACGATTCCAAAACAGCCTCTTACCAGAGCCCAGCAGTACCTTGTTCACCATTGTGCCAGTTACTGAAGTCTCAATCAGCATTTTAAACAGAGATGCAAACCTTCAGTTTTTAAAATGTGTACCTGAAAAATATATTCACCAGTTTCTGACTGACACGAATATTTCCTGACGTTAAGCTTTAAAAAATTTAAAATAAAAGCACCCCACACACGCACTTTTCTGCTCGCCTGTTCATCTTGTTAAAGGTCTTTTCAACCAGTGAGAAGGTGGCACGGATACTGCTCAAGCAAGCAGCTCTATCCAGACAGTCTGCTGAGTTCAGACACACCTGCACTGAAGCCAGTGGATATCCACCTATGCAGATCGGTTTGTGGCATTCAAACCCAGCTAGATGTAAAGAAACAGTAAAACTGACTGTACATAAAAGAGTTATCAAATGCATGTAAACAAACAAGGAGTCCTGTGGCATTTTTAAAGACTAAAATTCATTTATCACATGAGGTTTCATGGGAGAAAAATCCCACTTCACACACTTTGACAATGGGGGAACTCACAGCATGGGAGAAAAATAAATGCAGGGAAGTGTAAGTCAGGGCATGAACACTAGAGAAAAAAATATTCTGCTTTCATTAATTACCCACTTGGATTGTATATTACTTGTAATGATAGTAAGAACAAAATTTCCAAGTAATTATGATGTTCTAGTAGTTGACAGTATCCCTTGACAAGACTCTGCATTAGCTTACAATTCTCCTTATCTCACCAATCACTAAAATGTGAAGCTATGTATCGTGAATGTACTCATTCAATACCATAATGTTCTCATTTACCACCCTATGTTGTATATTACAGCATATACAAGGAAGTTTAATTAGTCTCCTGTGACTAAGGCTCACTTCCTTTAGCAAATTCATTTAGATCAAACAGAAAGGAAGGAAGAGAGGCTGTTTTATTGCTGGCAAAAAAACAAACAAACAAACCAAACAAAAAAACACCACCACCACCACCACCACACTTCAGATTCACTTCTAAACCCAGTCATTGTCTCTCAGCTGTATTAGCATTTGGTTTCCTTTCAGGGGAAACATCCACTGTTAAAACCTTTTTTGTTTTCCTCTTTTCACATGCCTCAGTATTGTTTTTAATTGTGCCATAATAAATCTACATCTAAAATCCCACTCCGATTTACATGCTAATTCATTTCAGCTTAACACCTCAAACATTTTTTAATATGAACAGCTATAAACATTTGCATTTTATTGATGCATTTAAATGAGTACACAGTTTTATTCATGAATGGCACAGTAAAAGATAAATATAGACATATTGATGGTTTGCAGACTTGCCTTTTGTTAGGTTCCTTAGACACAGTTTACTGGTCATTGCTTTTCTCTCATTCAAGCTATCTGCAAAGTTTGAACAGAAACCTAAAATGCTAGAGTATGAGCCTTTCCTACTTGAGCTAGAGGACAAAGTTTCCAGACTGGCCTCTGTAGCAGATTGATTAGTCTCTTTGGTGGAGCACCTATTAAAGGCAAATGCGTACAGACTCGTGTGTGTGTGTGTGTGAGACACACACACACACACACACACACACACACACACACACACACACACA